>OY998247.1:16671735-17871735 GCA_963922005.1 Cornus suecica | reverse complement strand
CACACATTGGATTAAGACGTCTAATATATCGTTGGAAAGCTGACTTCAAGCTCTTGATGATAGACTCAAGAATCACCTTATTTAGACATAATCTTGGGTGTAGGTCTGGGGCGTAGGGCCTACGCTTGGGACATACGCTTAGGTGTAGGGTCCCCTCCCAGCTCTAAAACCACAGCGTAGGTCAGAGCCAATTTATCCTGTTTCAGCCTTTGACAACATAGGTATGTTGCATCTTTTGCTATTTTTTCATATTTGAGCTAGACTGGTCATCTCGAACTCCCGATGTTTTTTGTTGAAGTCATGATGTTTGGAAATGACATTTTTGCCCTCCAGTGAAATGATGATGTTTGGAAATGGCGATTTTTCCTTCCGGTAGCTTTCTTTGCTTTGACACACTCCTTGACTTGTTTCTCGAGATAGAAACGATCCTACTAACAACTCAATTGCAAAAACATAAAACTCTCAACATGACAAAAAACTCTCAACATGGTTATTGTCTAGAACATACCAAGCAAAAATAATACTATAAATGTTCTTACATACTATGCTAGCAAAACCTTAAATGATGCCCAAATCAACTACTCAACCACTGAGAAAGAGTTACTAGCAGTCGTGTTCTTCTTTGAGAAGTTTAGATCTTATTTGATTGGATCTAAGGTCGTCATCTATATAAATCATGCAACGTTAAGACATCTTTTGTCCAAATCTGATGCAAAATCTAGGCTAATACGTTGGATCTTACTCTTTCGAGAGTTTGACCTTGAGATTTGAGATAAGAAAGGTTTCGAGAATTTAGTTGCTGATCATTTGTCCCGTCTTGTTATTGAATCCACTAGTGACTCCATTCCCAACTCTGATTATTTTCCTGATGAGCAGTTATTTGAGATATCTCATACACCATGGTATGATGATATTTTCAATTATATCGTGACTGGTCAAATTCCTTCCAACTGGTCCAAATAAGAGAAAGATAAATTTTTGGCCAAGGCTAAGGAATATTTTTGGGATGACCCCTACTTATTTAAATATTGTCCAGATCAGATCATCCGTAGGTGTGTTCCTGAGGTAGACCAAGAGTCTGTCATTTCCTTCTGTCATTACCAGGCATGTGGTGGCCATTTTAGTTCTAAACGGACTGCTGCAAAAATTTTGCAGTTAGGATTCTATTGGCCAACTCTTTTCAAAAACACCCACACATACTGTCTAGTTTGTCATAGATGTCAATGGCTAGGTAAGATTACCAAAAGAAACAAATGGCCTGAACAATCGATTCTCGTCATTGAAATCTTTGACGTCTGGGATATTGATTTCATGGGACCATTTCCATCCTTGTTTGGCAATCTCTACATCCTTCTAACAGTTGATTATGTGTCAAAATAGGTAGAAGCTTTAGCCACCAAAACAGCTGACCATAGAGTTATGGTGCGTTTTTTCAAAGACCAGGTTTTGCCTCGGTTCGAAACACCTCGAGCCATAATCAGTGACAATGGTTCACATTTTTGCAACAAAGTCTTTGGAAACCTATTGTCTAAATATGGAATCAACAACAAAGTGGCCCTATCATATCACCCTCAAACCAATGGTTAAGCTGAGATATCCAATAGGGAGATTAAGCAGATTTTAGAGAAAACTGTTAACCCCACAATGAAGGATTGGAGTCTTCAACTCCAGGATGCGTTATGGGCATACCAAACTGCTTATAAGATCCCTATAGGAATGTCCCCATATCGATTGGTCTATGGCAAAGCCTGTCACTTGCCTATTGAACTCGAACACCGTGCTTATTAGGCCATTTAGGCCATGAACTTTGACTATGATAAAGCTGGTCAACGTAGGACCCTTAAACATGATGAGTTAGAAGAAATCAGAAATGATTCCTATGAGAGTTCAAGAATCTATAAAGCCAAGACTAAGTTGGAACATGACAAACATATTCTCAAAAAGGAGTTTTTCATAGGACAAAATGTTCTTTTGTATAACTCCCGTCTTCAATTGTTTCCTGGGAAGTTAAGGTCGGTCAGGCCCGTACTATGTCCATCACATTTCTAGTGATGGTGCCATTGAGTTACAAGACCATAAGAAATGACAATTGTTTAAAGTCAGTGGTCATCGTCTAAAGCCTTTCCTAGAACTTGAAGCTTCTGAAAATAAAGAAATTCTCCTCATTGATCAGATTTATTCGGACTAATCTATTTAGGGGTAGCACATCCATTGAGTTTGGTTGAAGACGTTAAACTTAGCGCTCATAAGAGGCATCCCAGTCTGTTGTGTAAATATTTTCCAAAACTATTATTTTTCAGTCTATTTGGGTATGTTTAGATTTTGTCTGGGGGTAAAGTTTATCATAATATTTCCAATCACTTGATTTTTCTTTTGCCAAAAATATTTGTAGGGACTATACTCCAGAAACACCACCTCAATTGCGGTAATTTGTTCCAATTTGTTTCTTAGAAGTATTTTTAAACACTAGGGACAGTGTTATTTTTTTTTTTTGGGGGGAGGGGGGATGTATATATATTTAATCAAAATAGAGTTTCATTATAAAAAAAATAAAAATTGTTTTTGAAAAATTGAAATTTTTTGGAGAAGTTCTTTGTTTTTATGCATGATTGTTTTGCATTATAAGTTGATTAAGTTTGTGTTTATAATGTATCACTAGTATGTGATGCGATATTCCTGCTCATGAGAGTAATGATTAGATTGAGTTAGTGAAGTGATGTGATGTGGTTTTACATAGGTAAATGAATTAGTAAAATTGAAACCGAAAAGGATAATGTTGACTTATAAGCACATGCACACATTCACTATGGGAAAAATAGTTGATCTTTGACTATGTAGTTGAAAAATTAGCTTTGCCACTATAAAAGGGGAGATAGAATGGAGAAAATTTAAAAATTTATTTTGAAAGAAATAAAAAAAGTAGTTCTTCGATCTAAGTAACTAGGCCTTGGTATCACCAATATCATTGTTCGCGTAAAAAGGGGAAAAAACTAATGAACATAAATCCCATGGAAGAAGCTTGAGCCCAGTTGGTCGGGACTAAAAATTCTCGTTGGAAATTCCGGAACTTAGAAATACAAAAAGGGATATAAATGGAATGTTGGAAAGAATGAGTTTTTACGAAAAATATGGCAATGTTTGATCGAAGAAGTAGAAGAAGAGAGATTGACATACTATAGTAGAATGTTCACAAAAATACGGAAGGTTGTCTAAATTGGGAGTAGAGAGTAACAAAGTTATTTACTTTAGTAGGGACCATTCATATCATTAACTTGAGATAGTTATTATTTGGGAGTGAGTGGGAGTATTTGCATTCATATTATCTTATATATTGTATCATGACTTGATTAATGAGTGTGTGAAAATGAAAAATGGAGAAGTTGTGGGTAGTATATCCAACCCTCACGAGGCTATTGCTCGTCCACTAAGGTAACCTAGGGGTTTATGGCCTTATTGCATATGGTAAATGCAATCGAAACATTCTATGAAAGTGGCACATCTTTAGTTAAAATTAATAAAAGTATAATTTTGTGAACAAATCTATTTTGCCCTTATTTGCTAGAGGACTAGCAAGATCTTGTTTGGGGGTAATTTGATAAGTCCACAAAATCACTATTTTAAACGTCAAAAATAAATCTTTACTTCACCATTTTATTGTATAAATGTTCTTATATATATCTTTTTATATCTTATAGGTATGAATTGAAAAAAAATGAAGAAAATGTATTAAAGTGAGAAATGAATGCATATGGAGGAATACTTTAATGCACATGGAAAAAGTCATAAAGAGGAAGAAAATAAGAAAATGCACATGAGAAAGTTATGAAGATGAAGAAAAGAAGAATATGCTTTAAAGATATATGATTAGAAAAATAAAATGTCCATAATGATAGAAAGTGGGTTTTGGCTATAAATAGTCAAAGATCAAAGATGAGAAGGTAGTTAGATGGTAGAGAGTGAGAAATTGTAAAGAGAAAATAGTCTTGTCTCAATTTTCTTATTTAGTTGTAAACTTCTTTTTAGTTAATGGAAAATTCTTCTATCATTATGTGTTATTTCTCTACAATCATGCTAGCTTAAAACTCTTCTCAAGGGGGTGATGAAGCCACCCTAGGCAAGATATAAATAATTTTTATTTTATTTCTTATTATTTAATTCTCTTCCCGAGAGTATTCATTTTATGAATCTCAATGACAAAAACCTTACAATAGATGTTGGAAGCTAAAGAAGGATGATTTTCCATGATTACCAATTAATGGAAATACGAGGAATGCCTACTACTATTTAAATTTTATTTGAACCAAAACATTAGAGTGATGATTTTTCGTGATTACCAATTAATGGAAATATGGGGAATGCCCTCCCAATATCTATGTTTATGTTTAATAGGTAGGAGGAGAATTTGCAATAGAAATATATAATATTATTTATATAGACTCGTTTGGTGGATTCTCTTTCCTTGAGATTTCTTCCACCATTTGATAATTTTATCTAGTTATTTTAGTTTATTATTCAAAAATTCAAGAATTGTTTTAAGTGATTTCTTTTTATCTTGAAAATTAGAGTTTTGGATCATACTCTCAAAACGAGTTCCAAGTTGAGAGTGGTTCGACCCTACTTATTGCTATACTATTTTAAGTGAAGTATTAGTAGGTATAAATTCTTGTTGACCGGGGCGTGGTGAAGCAACGACACAATATCATCAAATCGCGACCCGTCAGAAGGTTCATATGATCCTACAGGACTAGGAGTATCTTCATGATTCACTTTCTCTTCTTTAGTATCAATAGGAGAATCATCACTTAATAGGAAGAACGGTTCACTGTCATTTTCCTCTTCAGAATACTGAACCTTATCAACACATGAGTCATCCATAACCACATTGGCAGATTCCATCATTGTTTGGCTTCTAAGGTTAAAAACCCTATATGCAGTACTAAGTCAGTGAATACCCAAAAAATATTCATTCGTCACTCTTAGAATCAAATTTTCCTAAGGACTCTCTGTCTCTAAGAATATAATATTTAGATCCAAAAATCCAAAAATATTTGATATTGGGTTTCTTGCTATTCCACAATTCATATGGGGTTCTTAAAGTGTCAGGCCTAAGATAAATTCTATTCGAAGTGTAACAAGTTGTATTCACTGCCTCGGCCCAAAAGTTCCTTGGAACATTTCTTCCATGTAGCATAACATTGACCATTTTCTGAAGAACCCTATTCTTCCTCTCAACTACCACATTTTGTTGTGGTGTATGTGGTGCAGAAAATTCATGTTTTATTCCTTTTTCATCACAAAAAGTATCAATCCCTGAATTTTCAAACTCATTTCCATGATCATTTCTTACTCTAGTAATAAGATAATTTTTCTCAGTATGAATTTTTAAATAAATATTCCTAAACTTTTCAGCAGCTTCAAACTTTTCACTTAGAAATCTTACTCATGTATATCTAGAGTAGTCATCAACCATAACAAAAATATACTTCTTTCCTCCTTTGCTTAATATCCTAGTAGGTCTCATTAAGTCAATATGCAACAACTCTAAGGGTCTAGAAGTACGTATGATATTTGTCTTCTTGTGTTGACATCTAGTATGCTTTCCTTTTTGACACGGACCACACACAAGACCTTTGCCATATCCAAGCTTAGGAACACCTTTAACAATTTCACTTTAAGAAATCTTAGTTAAATCACGAAAGTTAACATGTCCCATTCTTTGATGCCAAATTTCTATTTCATCAAGCTTAAGTTTATTACAAGCTAGTTTAGGATTACGTATAATGCAATAACAGTTGTCAGATGACCGTATACCTTCCATAACACAATTTCCAGAGGAATTAACAATTAGACATTTATCGGGAGAGAAATTGACATTATGATTATTATCACAAATTTGGCTAATACTAAGCAAATTCGCTTTTAGGCCCTTAACATAAAGCACATCTTCCAATCTAGGCATACTAGAAATGACAATAGTTCATTTTCCTCGAACTTTAGCCTGCTTTCCATCTCCGAAAGTTACTATCCCACCATTACTTTCTTCGAACAAACCAAACATTGACTTATCTCCAGTCATGTGCCTTGAACATCCACTATCCAAATACCAGACACTAGAATCATGTGCTCTAAAAGTAGTGTGAACAACCAACCAATGGATCTCACCTTTCCTAACCTATGCTTGTTTAAATTTCAGAGCTCTAATAGTCAGCTCTGACAAATTATTTACCTATTCACTCAGGACCCTAATTTGATCTTCAACATTGGGTCTTCTTTGAGTTCTTTGATTCGTCCTTGATTTCAAATTTCTTTATCTTAATTTGAAGCACATGGGTCGAATATGATCTTTCACTCCACAATGATGACATACGGGAACAAACCTTTGAAAACCATTATTAGAACTCTTATGATAATTAGAGATAAATGGAGGTTTACTCTCAACCGACTTTCTGACATAAGGTTGAATATTAAGAATCTTATCAGAACTACTTTGAAAAGACCTAGATGCTACTTGGGAAGCCCTAACAAATGTAGTTTTGGGAATGATATTTGAATTACTCATTGTTCCTACGAATCCCAATCCTTTAGTATTTCTCATAGATTTACCTATACTCAACATATGATTAAGCTTAAGGGTTCCACTAGTCCATTTATAAATAGTTGAGTTAGCATCCTTCAGTTCCTTTTCCAAAACCTCAATTCTCGTAGATTTCTCATTTATATCATATCTCAGAGTGATTAATTCCTTATTGAGATCATCTACACTCTTCAAAGCATGATTCATTTATTGTTTAGACTCAATTAATTTTTTGAATAATTAAGTTTTATGGGTTTGCAAGAGATTTAAGGTTTGGGAACTATTGACTAATTCATCTCTTAAAGAGTGTAATTCTTTATCCATCTTTAAACTTTTAGTTAATAGTTGATTGTGATGATTGTTAAGTTGAGTAAGTTTATCAAGTAATTCATCGTACAAATCTTGAGTTATGTCATCACCCTCAGAGTCTTCATCTCCAGACATCTACCATCTAGTAACTACTTCTTTAACCTCCTTGCTTTGTGCAGCTAACACAGTGTAGTTATCAGACTCATCACCTACTTTTGAGTCTGTCACATCACTAGCTGATCCATATTCAGATTTATCGTCCCAAGTGACAGCTAAGACTTTGGATTTTTTCATAGTGTTAACACACTCAGCAGTTATGTGACCATACCTTTTACACTCAAAATATTGAGGTTTCTTCTTCTTAGGGTCAAACTTGTCATTCTGATTTTGGGATTTATTTTTATTTCTAAAATCATTTGATTTATCCCCAAAATTATGTCCTTTACTACTCCTTTTGCCATTTTTAGCCTTACCAAATTTGTTTAACCTTTTAGCAAACATGGCAATATCATTCATATTCAGTTCACTTTCTCCATCAGACTCAATCGGACCTTCTCTAGTGGTTTTAAAAGCTATACTCTTTTCTTTAGTGCCGCTCGACTTCTTAGGGGAACTTTTGAACATCTCCATCTCATAAGATTTTATATTTCCAGACAATTCTTAAAGTTTAATTTCTGTAAGACTTATTATTTCTTAGATGACAGTAACCTTAGCCCGAAAACGTTCAGGGAGAGACCTAAGAATCTTTTTCACTATTTTAGTCTCAGGAATGGGCTTTCCTAGATTGTGACAACCCGTTACAATATCAGTTAGTCTATCCTCAAAGTCATCATAGACTTCATCCTCTTCCATCTTAAGTTGTTCAAATTTAGAATTTAACATTTGGAGTTTTGATTATTTAACTTTTGAAGTTCCTTCATGAGTTACTTGAAGAATATTCCAAGCTTCTTTGGCATTTTCGTAAGTGGCAATTATTTTAAATTCACTTGCGGTAACGGCATTGTTTAAAGCATTCAAGACTTTAGAGTTCCAAATATAACTGTTTGTCTCAGCAGTAGTCCATTCGTTAGACGGTTTTAATTTATATTTATTAGTAGTCTCTTCTGTCACAGTTGGAGGTGAGTATCCTATCTGTAATACCCCGTATTTAAATAATTATGTTATTTCTTTATTTATTTTGGATGGTATGGTGGGTATTTAAATTATTGAGTAAGGGTACTCTAGGCATTTTAGGATTACTAGGTAAGTTTGTTATTATGGGATCTGATAAGGGCATATTAGTCTTTAAGACGAGTGGCATGATGGTTATTGTGGCAGATCTAGGGGCATTATGGTCATTCGCCATAACCTAGTTTTCCCTATATAACCATAAGGATTTTTCAGCTTATTATCTCTCAAGACTAAGGAAAAATTTCAGACTTCTCTCTTCTTATTTCACTCATCTATATACGTATACATATATATATATAGATAGGGAGAGTAAATACTTGGTTTGGATCTGGATCCGTAGTGTAGTAAGCTCTCCAAATCAGGCAAGACATATGTTCTACTCTTCCTCTTTGTACTAAAATTTCGTAACCTTTACCTTATGCATCTATAATCTGCTAGATAGTATTTTTCATATATGTATATGTATGTGTAAATCATGTTCATATATGACATTTATATATTCTGTTTATACATATATGTATAGATTTGTTAGAGCACGTTCGTATTCATGTTTATTTATGTGATGATATATATTCTGTTTATACATATATGTATAGATCCGTAAGTATATATATAGATCTTGTATATATGTAGATATTCATGGATTTATATAGGCATATATGTATAGATCTGTTAGAGTATGTTCATATTCATGTTTATTTATGTGATGATATATATTCTGTTTATATATATATGTATAGATCCATAACTATATATATAGATCTTGTATATATAGAGAGGTTCATGGATTTATATAGGCATATATGTATAGATCTGTTAGAGTATGTTCATATTCATGTTTATTTATGTAATGATATATATTCTGTTTATATGTATATGTATAGATCCATAAGTATATAAATAGATCTTGTATATATATAGAGATTCGTGGATTTATATAGGTATATATGTATAGATCTGTTAGAGTATGTTTATATTCATATATATATATATATGATGATTTATATTCTGGTTATACATATATGTACAGATCCATGATTATATGTATAGATCTTGTATATACATAGAGATTTATGGTGATATATTGATATATGCATGAGACTATGTTTATATCTAGCTATACGTACAAATATGTTTTTACCATGTGTAGATATACATGTATGGATTTGTGGTTATGTGTCTTGTTGGTATGATTCGAATGAGGTGTATATGGTTGGAACTAAGTATAAATATCTGAATACAGAAATATTTTAGGTTTCAATGTTGACAAAGATTTCAAAACTGTTATTAGAAAATATTGCATATTTATGTAATTTTTTTTCTCTATTTTCTTTGTTATTAGACTCTGGACATGGATTTATATTGTTATTATGTGTTTCAAGAATTATACTAGATTACGTATTTTTGACCGTATAAAATACCGTATACCTTGGCGCTGGGGCGCTGCCCCAGACCCCACCAGGGGGGCGCTCAGGAAAATGTTGCGCCGCCCCCTGGACCCCCCAGGCTCGACCTCTCCAATTGTCGTACATTCCCGATTAAAGAATACAAGTGAATTAATAAATTCGTATAATCATAAGATTTAATCAAATGACTATGTTTTGGAGAATTATAAGGAACCACAAGGAGACTGACTAATATTGCAGTCTCAATAGTACCACGGGACATGGGTGAGTTGTCACGGCATGGGTGAGTTGTCGGGTACGTGGTTATGGTAAGACATGGATGTTAAATGGAAAAATCGGATTAATGGAATGAATTTATAAAGATAATTAAATTAAATGGTGGTATATTAGTGGCTATGGTTTTAGTTAAATATATTATTATTTTATAATATAATTTTGGGATTAGGTGTCACTAGGAAAGGGGATGGATTTTTGGTACTCTGCTTAGGATCATGTAGAGTTGTACTTGCTCGTGGGTTTAACCCACATTTTTGTTGTTTCAGGTCCTCGGCAGTTTCACCAACAAGGGTGAGGACGTCATATCTATATGTTCGGTCCTATCATATTTCCCTTCCACTCCAGGGTAGGATCCGATAAATGACATATGTTGCATTTCTTTTAAGTGTGTTTCTAGGAGTCCATGTTTATGGGATTTCCAAGTTGTACCTTGTGGGACTTATTTTATTTAAGGATGTATTGGGGTTGGTCTTCTTCATGTATAAGTGGTATCCTTGTTTTTGTTATTGATGTTATTATTATATTTCGATTTTATGTCTTCTCTTCTGTGCTTATGTTATCAATTACAGACGCTCCTATTTTTCTGTGTATGGGCCTGGCCAACTTATACATGGAAATTTGGGGGTGTCACACTATCTCTACAGCAAACCAGGCCTTTTCATCTAAAAATTTCAAGAATGTTCTCATCCTAGCTTTCCAATACGTATAATTAGAGCCATCAAATAAAGGGGACCTAGTAATTGAACGTCCTTCATGAGGTAAGTCCATCTTCTAAGTTCAAGATCTAACCCTAGGTCGTTAACCTAAATCAGGGCAAACCTTGCTATGATACAAATTGAAATTACCTAGAAGATGGTGAACTAAGCCTAGAGGGGGGATGAATAGGTTTTTTATAAATTTAACGACTAATTAAAATTATTTGCGGAATATTTAATTTTAGTCAGAATAAATAGGTCATTAAAAACTTTTCTTATACTAATAATATTTATCAGAGATAAAAAAAATTTAATTAAAAATATATTTTAATAAAATAATTATTAAAATATTTTATCTTAATAAAAATAATAAATTATTATTAAATATATTTTTAATGAATAAAATAAATTCTTATTGAAAAATATATTTTAATAAAATAATAATTTTTAATTAAAATAATTTTTATCTTAATAAAAATAATAAATTATTATTAAATATATTTTTAATGAATGTAATAAAATTATATTAAAATTAATTTTCTTTTAATAAAAATAACAATTTGGTGGATAACCACTTGGTGATGTCCTAAACTCACTATTGTGATACGTATAATATGATTAATATGTATTTATGTGAATATAACGAGTTTGATTAATATGTATTTAGGTTATTATAGCAATGTTGAAACAAACACACTGATAACCTAAAACCAATCGATCGCGTAACCAAATGATTGTTCGAAACACGATAACCTAAAACCGATTGATCGCGTATTATACCGACCGATCGCACCATCGAACAATCATTCGATTCGTATAAATCTGTTACCACCGATTGATCAATTAATCCCCCGATCGTTTAAAAAATTCTAAACGCAAATTTTAGGAACAGTGTGCAGATTTCTGATTAGGTTATTATTATTTATTACTCCATAGAAATAAATTCTCCTCACAATTAATATTAATCAAACAATAATATAGTAACAGAATATAAAACAGTAAAATAACACACAACTGTTTTACGTGGAAAACCTTGGAAACGTTTCAAGTAGAAAGCACGGATACCTTCTGGTATCTATGCACTATGAATCAAGAGTTATACAAACTCTATGAATACGGGACTTATAATAGTTCCGTATTTTCTGTTCTATACTCGATGTCTGAAAGTTGTTGATTCACTCACACTACCATGAAACCTCCTTCTTCGATCTCCGTACTCTGACGGCTCCGTTTCTCACGGATCAAAGCACATACAATGCAATGGATGGTGTGTAGATTTTTAATATCTAGGTCATCCAATTGTGCATAAAAATCTCAATTGTTGTAGCACAATCGGATAACCCCAAAAACTAGAGATAACTAGAAGATGAATGATTAATCAATATTTTTCTCTTTGTCTCTCTCTCTGCAGAAGAATATTTTGTGGAAGATTTGCAGAGCTCCCAAAACACACCTCTTCTCTTCTCAATATCTTCTCATATTTATAGAAAGAAATCTTCAATTATGGAATGATATTTCTTTGCTTGCACTCCAAAAAGATTTGATGTGAGGACCAAGTAATAGCTGTGAATGGACCAGTCTCTCCCTCAATATACTTGTACAAGGATTCAGAATTCTGTCAGTATATTTTTGCCTGAATTCCAATATCAGCGTTGCCGATCAATCGAAGAATCCATCGATCATTCGGTGGTTCCTGGATTTTAATAATTAATTATTCTACGATTTTATGCTCCAAAATACCTAATCTACCCAACATGGTTATTGACTAGACATGCCAATATAAAAATATTCTTACATCAGCCGATTGTGATTTCTACACAAGCATGCCAGGAACTTTGACCTATGCTCCAAAGGGTTGGAAAGTATGTTTTTGTCTCAGAAATGCCAAGGGGAAGATTGTAAGAACATTTATTTACGTAATAACATTATTCGAATAAAAAACCAAGTTCAGAGTTTTGGTGTTTTAGATTGAGTTGTTAAGTGTTAAATGTGTGTACAAAGTGGTGAAGATACAAAGGATATTCAGTGGAACAATGGCTGGAAGGGGCAATGGAATGGAGAAAAAAGTTCAAAGAAATTTGTATTTTGTTCCACCGATTACTCAGTAAAGTGGTAACTTGCGGCCGTTTGCACAAAAGTGTTGAAAACCACCAGAGCATTTTGCGAACTTACTCACACTTTCGCAGTTGGGTGTTCACCCAGTACTCGGTAGAACTGCCATGTTGGTACGCAGACTTGTTTTTGGGTAGGTTTATTCTGACATGTAATTGATTCCTAACCACTTTGGGACGTGATTGGAAGCTATTATCAGTATATTTGACTATCATTAATATATTTATTTATATTTGGAAGATTTAAATGGTGGAAATATGAATCCTAATTGGAAAATGATTATTACCATTAATTGAAGACTCTTCTCTATATATATGAGTTAAACCTAAGAGAATGGTGTGGCTTGTGGCTTTTGAGAGATCTCTGCAATTATTCTATAGAGATATTTAGAGAGAAAAAATTATTGAGTGATTATATATTTTCTAGTTCTCTCTTGGTTTGAGATTTTCCAATTGTTCTTCTACACCGAAGATCGTTATGCACAATTGGATGATCTAGTTGCTGAAAAACCATAACACCACCTTGATTAAAGCAGGATGCTTCATAGTTCTTTGATCTGTTAAGAAGCGGAGCCATCAGAGTCCGAAGATCGGAGTGAGAGCTTCGTGGAGCACGAGTGATTCAAGATTGTCAAACGCCAAGTGGAGAAAGGCAGATCAGGAGTGATTTGTAAGTCTAAAATTTCATAGAGTCTATTTAATTCTTGATTCATATTGCATCGATACCCGAGCGTATCTGTGGTTTTTTACTTGGAGTATTTCCAAGGGTTTTCCACGTAAAAATATTGGTGTCATCTCTGATTTATTTTCTGCACTTATATTTATAATTGCGTGGATTTTATAGTGATAGAATTGAATTAAAATTGACTATTCCGCAATTAAATTTTTAATTTGTCAATTAATTTATAAAAGCCTATTCACCCCCCCTCTAGGCTTAGTTCACCATCGTCTAGGTAATTTAAATTGGTATCAGGGCAAGGTTTGCCCCGATTTAGGTTAATGACCTAGGGTTATATCTTGAACTTAGACGATGGACGTACCTCGTGAAGGAGGTTCCGTATATAGGTCTCCGTTGTTTGATGGCTCTAATTACACGTATTGGAAAACAATGATGAAAGAGTTTTTAAAATCTTCTTATGGTCAAGAATTGATTAAAGGACAAAATTTTGGAGATAAATCACATGATTTTAAAAATAGAAAAGTCCAAAATTAGAATGATAAGTTTGATAATAAAAAGAATAAATCTCAATGTATTGAGTGTCAAGGGTTTGGTTACATTGCTGCGGAGTGCACGAACCAGTCAAAAAAGAAAAAAGGTCTAGATGTCACTAGGGATGATGGATTAGCTAGTAATTCACCAGACTCGAAAGTAGGTAATGAGTCTGAGAACTTCACCATGCTTGCTGCCCAAAGTAAGGAGATTAATGAAGTTGCATCGAGTTGGGCAATGTCTGGAGATAAGGATTTTGAGGGTGATGATGATCGTGATGACTTACTTCAAGCTAAGTATAATAAACTTTATGACAAATACACACATCTTAGCGAAGTTTTCTCTAAATCTATTGGTAGATTTAAAAGTATTAGCAAGGAAAAAGAATCATTAAGAAAAGAATTAACCAGCATTACTCATGATTTTAATCAACACGTGACTGATAAGTCTGAATGGATTGAAAGTTTGAGAAAGTCTGAAAAAGAAAGGATGGAGGTTTTCAAGAGTGTAGATGATCTCAATAAAGAATTAACCAATCAAAGATCTGATATAAATGAGAAATCTACGAGAATTGAGGTTTTGGAAAATGAATTGAAGGATGCTAACTCAACTATTTATAAATGGTCTAGTGGAACCCTTAAGCTTAATCATATGTTGAGTGTAGGTAAATTAGTGGGAAACACTAAAGGATTGGGATTCGTAGGAACAACGAATAATTCAAATATCATTCCCGAAACTACATTTGTTAGAGATTCCCAAGTAGCATCTTGTTCTTCTCAAGGTAATTCTAATATAAGAAGCATTCCTCCTGTTAAGAAGAATTCTAATGTCCAATCTTATGTTAGAAAACCGATTGATAGTAAACCTCCCTTTATCTCTAAGTATCATAAAAATTTTGATAATGGTTTTCAAAGGTTTGTTCCTATATGTCATCATTGTGGTGTGAAAGGTCACATTCGATCTTTGTGTTCAAAGTTAAAAGGAAAGATTTGAAATCTAAGAGGAAATCGAGAACTTAGAAAAGACCCAATGTTGAAGATCAAATTAAGGTTTTGAGTAAATAGATAAAGAATTTATCTAACCATGCAAGTAAAACACCTAAGACTAGACAAGCATGGGTTAGAAAAGGTGAGCTACATTATTGTGATGCTCATACATGGGTTAGAAAAAATGAGCTACATTTTTGTAAGGCTCATACTGAACTTAGAGCATTGTGACTCTAGGCACGTGAAAGGAGATAAGTCAGTGGTTGATAATCTCAAGGATAGTGATGGTAAGAATGGTTCTTTTAATGAAAAGAAAAAGTCTAAAGGTTTAGGAAATGACACCATTATTGCTTCTGGTCTACCTAGACTAGAACATGTTGATTGTGATAATGGCCGAAAGGCTAATTTGCTTAGCATTAGTCAGATATGTAATGATTATCAATTTGTCAATTTCTGTCGTGATAAATGCATTATTAATGACTTTTTTGGAAATTGTCTTATGGAAGGTGTACGTATATCTGATAATCATTATTGCATTTTTCCTAAACTTTGCTCTAAGAAAGATCTAGAGTTTATATCCACGGATTCTCAGTTGATAGATATCTCTACAAAACCATTAGATTTTCAAAAACATGCGAGAGTTGGGAAATCTAGTGGTATGTTCTCATTAGATTAGATGTCTTCATATATATCATTCTAGGAATATCTTGTATTATTCTTTATCCTAGAATTGATACATTATCATGCATTTTTCTTTATGTATTTTTATTTTGTTTATTATTATGCATGTATCATGGTTTGATACTATTAGGATTGTTCATGCATAAATTATGACAAAAATCATAAAAATTATAAAATAAAATTTCTTAGCATGTTGAGCTTAGCTAATCATTATCACATCATTCAAAATATGTGATTAGAGTCAACTATGAGTTGATTTATGTACTGGTAGGCGTCAGGTGTGTCTAAAATATATGGTTAAAAATAACACCTTAACGACACTAGGTTTTACCCTTCTGCAAGCGTACAGATTACTAGGTTTATGTACTGGTGGGTGTCAGGTGTGTGTAAAATATGTGGTTAAAAACAACACCTTAACGACACTAGGTAGATCTCTTTGAACCTCTTCAGTTGCATTTCGCTTGTTCACTCTCTCCTCAAACTGCTCATCAGCTTTACTATCCACTTCTCTTCCACTGCTCAAAACTGTAACTGCTTGAACTATCTCATGACGAGTCTGAACAAAGGATCCATGCTCCAGTGCTTGTTGCTTATTCGGGTTATCCATTGGCTGAATAGGCAACATTCTTTTTATCCCATCCATAGCATTCGCTAGTTGTACCATTTGGACTCCCATTTGAATAATGAATTGAGAATGATTATTAGATTGATTTTTAACCTCCCTCAGAGCACTCATCACCTCTTCTTCAAAGCCAAGTGGTCTTTGTGGTGAGTTTTGAGTTGAATTTTGATGTTGGAGATGGTTTTGAGGATATGGAAGGTAAGCTTGATTTGGGTTGAATTCTTAGGTTTGGTTTCCTTGAGGATGGGTCTGGTAGTTATATGGCTAGACAACTTGATTATTATTGAACGGCTTGGTAGCTTGAGAATTATTGAATGGTTGTCTGGGTTGGTAATTTGACTGATAATTTTGAGCCATGATTGTTGGTGGACATTGGTATGATTGTTGACTCTTTTGGACCCTTGGTTGTGGATTATATAATTGTTGTTCCAGAGGTAACCTTGATTTTACATTCGATGATTGAGATGATAGAGAGGGATAATTTTGGACATTTAATGTGTATGAATTGATGAAAAGAGCATTGTTTAGGTAGTTCCATGCTACATTAGCATTGGTAACAATGAATTCACCATTTTGACACTCATTGCGAGAATAATTAACTTCTGCCTCTGACACTTCTTTTCTAGGGGAATGATTGCTTTGGGTAAGAAGCTTTTCAAATCTCTCTAATTTTTCCTCTATTAATGCCACTGAATCTTTACCTTCATCATGATTAACCTTAAAAGCTTTTTCTGATCTTCTATCTAGTTCACCTTTAGACCTTAACTCAAATTCACATTGAATTGCATTCTCATTAATACTATCAAGATAAATTGCCCTTGTGTTGCCGCATCTATCAAATTCCTATGTTTATCTCCAAGTCCCATGTAAAAATTTTTAACCACATCCTATTCAGTGAACCTATGGTGGGGACACTTATACAAGATTTCACAATATCTCTCCCAAGCATTTTGAAACTGCTCGCCAGGCAATTCTCTAAAACTTTTTATTGCATCTTGTGCTTCTAAGGTCTTTCCTATGGGATAATATTTTTTTATAAATTCTCTCTAAAGGTCTTCCCAATCTATTTTAATCACCTTAGATAATTTGATGTACCATCTTTTAGCTTTGTCTCTCAACGACCAAGGAAATATACGCACTCGCAAATCATTTTTAGTCAAACCCTCAAACCTTACTGTAGATGCAACCTCTACGAAATAATTTATATGCTAGTATGGGTCTTCTATCCTAAGGCCAGAAAATTTTGGAAGCATATTGATCATGCTTGACTTGATCTTGAAGTGCTTCGCGCCTTCTTCTTTTGGGAAATCTGCATAGGAATCATACGCCTCCGGCGTGTAGTATCCTTTCAGCAACATCTCTGGTGCCCTCTGCTGATTCAGTCTTTGGTCACATAACCCTCTCATATTTATAGACAAGTGAGGGAAACCCTAATGGTTGCCCTTTTCTATATCTAAAGGTCTGGAATCACCGATCACTTAAAATATCAAAGTAGGGACAAAACTGGAAAATTTTGAAACAACTCCGAAACAACTTATGCATGTAACGGGATCATATGGCCACAAGGTGGGACCTATGCAAGCGTAGGTCAAAGGCGTAAGGTCCCCCTTTTGGCTCACAAACCAAAGCGTAGCTTAAGTCCAGTCTGCCTCTTTTTCCCTCTGACGACGTAGGGTGTAATGCATTTTTGCTATAAAAATAATTATTTTTCATATTTGAGCTAGACTGGTCGCCTTTGACTCCCAATGCTTTTTGTTGAAGTAATAATGTCTGAAAATGACATTTTTGCCCTCCGGTGAGATAACGATGTCAGGAAATGATCATTTTGCCCTCCGGTAGCTCTTTTTTGCTTTGACACACCTCTTGATTCCTTTCTCGAGATAGAAACGAACACGAACTCTGTTAATTCACCGAGATTAACTATATTTCTTCATTAAGCTTCTGAAACATGCTTAAACACACAAACGGGATAAAAATACCAAGTAACAGAATGTAAAGACATAACAAACGCAAGATAGGGGCAAAAAAATGACTAATATTGAGCACCTATCAGTGTGGAATAGAATACCAATGACCAAACTCGAAAGCATAGTGCAGCACCAGAAATGGCGGGTAGCACATGGTCTGATTGCTGTGTGGTAGCACATTGGCTCGGATTATCACATCCCAAAGCCAAAGCATCGGAAGATAGTTGGACTTCCTGGTCCCAATTACGGCTATTATCTACCCACTTCCCCTCAGTCTGCAACTGCACCATCTCATAAAGTGGCGAGAGTGGGTCTGACATAGGTGGGAATTACTCATCTAGCTCTGCAGGGCACTCATGTGGAATACCCCACACAATAGCAATACTCTCGGGAGTAATCTCAAACTCCCGCCCCTACACCACTATCACTAGTCGAGTCCCTCTGTCGGTGCACTCGGCCTCTCAGCCTCCTTCTCATCTGACGAATCCGGCTCAACATGCACCGTTCTCGGGGCCCGGGTACTACGACATACAGGCCGTATACTCTCTAGGGGCGGTGACTGTTATATATCTCTCTATACCGCTATCCCCGAAGTAGATGTTTTCTCAGCAGCCTTCCTCGCTCCTCTCGTGCGAGGCATGCCTACAGAATTCTGATTGGTACGAAAATTAGTGAAAATTGTCCAGACACCGAATCAAACTCAAAACTATATCTAAAGTATTCTAATACAATAATTAAACAGGACCTCATCTCAAAAATTCGATATTCAACCCGTATCGGAAGCCGAAAAATTCAACTTTTTTGAAAATAGATTAAAACACGATTGATCAGTCTCGTTCGTCAATACTAGTTTAGAATAGTTATATTAAGTAATTGAAACCAAAAGAATGGATCAAAACTTACTGAATCAGGAGTAATGGTAAATTCCCCAAAATTGGATTCCAGAGACTTTTCGAGTTCTTCACGTGAATCCGGACATACTGTTCACTAATATGATAATCCATCACTCAGGAATGATGAGAAATATCGATATTCAGCTTTAGGAATGAACGAGGGTCGATTTGGTGGAGAGGAGAGGGAGAAAAGAGAATATTGAAATGAAAAGCCCGTGACATATGCTTGGGTATAGGGTACCCTACGTTGGGGCGTATGTCCCAAGGCTGAATTTTTTGCTTCGGCCATTTTTGCCTCGTTCTCGATTCCCGAATACTCGAACCTCCCCTATGCACACCTATTGACTTCGATTCATCAAATTTTGGCGCTTCATGGACAAAAATACCCCTCCGAATGATGACAACTATTTCGGACTCGATCTTAAAATTTACAAAACCCGAATTAAACTACTATTTTACAACTACAAACTAAGATCAAAAGCTACTCTTTATCACTTAGTACCAATATTTAACGTCGTTGGCTCGACGTTGCCGCCTCTCAGTACTCAGGATTAAAATCATCCAGCTCCGGTGCCGGTTCTGTTAAATTAATTGTCCCAACAACACTCTTTGTCGGCTCAACTTTGATATAATGCTTCAAACGCTGACCATTCACAATAAATCGCTTTCCTTTGTCAGGGTCGTCAAGTTCCACCGCTCCATGGGGGTAAACCTTAGTAATTCTGTATGGTCCGTCCCATCTTGATTGGAGCTTACCGGGAAACAATTTGAGTCTTGAATTGAACAACTACACTTTTTGGCCGACCTCAAAGCTTTTCTGTCTGATATGTCAGTCGTGGAATGCTTTGGTTCGAGCTTTATATATTCGAGAATTCTTATATGCGTTGTTCCTCAACTCCTCAAGCTCAGCGAGTTGGAGTTTCCTCTGAGCACCCGATCTTTTGATATCAAAATTCAATCTTTTGATCGCCTAATATGCTTTGTGCTCGAGTTCCATAGGGAGATGACACGCCTTACCATAAACCAATTTGTATGGTTTCATACCAATCAGTGTCTTATAAGTGGTCCTGTATGCCCACAGTGTATCATTTAACCTTCTCGGCCAATTATTTAAGTCAGGATCCACCGTCTTTTCAATAATGTTCTTGATCTCCCTGTTCGAAACCTCCACTTGACCACTCGTCTGTAGGTGATATGGCATTCCAATTCTATAAGTGACACCATACATCTTACACTAGGCCGGAAGAAACTTGTTGTCGAAGTGGCTGCCGTCATCACTGATCAACACTCGTGGCATACCAAATCTAGAAAAGATATTGGATTTAACAAACTCCTCAACCACAATGTGATTCGCATGTGACATGGAAACAAACTCTACCCATATAGAAACGTAATCAACTCCCACTAATATGTACAACTTATCGCCGACTTTTGGAAACGGTCCCATGAAGTTAATGCCCCAGACGTCAAACAACTCAACCACCAAAATAGGATTCGGTGGCATCATGTCTCGTCGAGATATGGATCCCAACTTCTAACATCTCAGACAATATTTTTAAAACTCGAACGCATCCTTGAATATGGTGGGCCAATAAAAACCGCTCTGTAGGACTTTGTGAGCTATCTTCTGAGCACCAAAATGTCTTCCACACTCTAGCGTATGACAGAATGTCAGTATGCCTTGAACTTCACTTTCTGGAACACATTTACTAATTATCTGATCCAGGCAATATTTGTACAGTCGCGGATTGTCCCAGATATAAAATTTTACTTGGCTGAAGAAACGATCATTCTTATGCTTAAACCATCCATTAAGAATTCTACCAGTGTCTTTATAGTTGACAATATCTGCATACCACGATATTTGTTCCATAACAGCCATACTGAATAGATGTTCATCCGGGAACTCATCTTTAAGAGGAGTATCGTCCTTTGTGGACTCAACGACAATTCTTGACAAATGATCAATTACAATATTTTCCGTACCCTTCTTGTCTTTGATCTCTACATCAAATTCTTGTAGCAACAGAATCCATCAAATCAGTCTAGGTTTGGAGTCTTTCTTCATTAGAAAATGCCTTAGTGCGACATGATCTGAGTACATGACCACCTTGGTTTCCAACAAATATGACCTGAATTTGTCCAAGGCAAACACCACTGCCAGGAACTCATTTTCGGTAGTTGTGTAGTTTATCTGAGCTTCGTTCAGAGTTCTACTTGCATAATAAATCACATATGGAAATTTATCTTTTCTCTGCCCCAGCACAGCTCCAATTGCATAATCTGAAGCGTCAGACATCAGCTCGAACGGTAAAGACCAGGCCGGTGGACAGATAATTGGGGTAGATAAGAGTTTAGCACGCAATTCCTTAAAGGCATGAAGACATTCTTCGTCAAAGACAAAGACTACATCCTTAGCCAGTAAATTACATAATGGTCGGGCAATTTTACTAAAATCTTTGATAAACCTTCTGTAAAACCCGGCATGGCCCAAAAAAGAGCGCATCTGCTTCACAGATGTGGGAAGAGGTAATTTTGAAATTAGCTCGACTTTTACTTTATCGACCTTAATCCCTTACATTGATATAATGTGGGCAAATACTATTCCCTCTTGAACCATAAAATGGCTCTTCTCTCAACTAAGAATTAAATTGATCTCTTTACACCTTTCAAGTACTAGTGTTAAATGCCTCAAACAGTGTTCAAAGATTGCCCCAAAAACTGAGAAGTCATCCATGAACACTTCCAGAAAAGTTTCTACCATATCAGAGAAGATAGACATCATACACCTCTGGAATGTAGCTGGCACAATACATAAACCAAAAGGCATCCATCTGTACATGAATGTGCCATATGGACAAGTAAAAGTGGTTTTCTCCTGATCCGCAGGATCAATTGCCACTTGATTATAACCGAAATATCCATCCAAAAAGTAGTAGTAGCTATGTTCGGCTAATCTTTCCAGGATTTGATCGATGAATGGCAATGGAAAATGATCATTCTTGGTGTTAAAGTTGAACTTTCTATAATCGATACACACACACCACCCCATAGTCGTGTGTTGAGGAATTAGCTCACCTTTTTTTTGGGCACCACTGTGATTCCTGACTTCTTTGGGACCACTTGAGTTGGGCTTACCCACTTACTATCAGAGATCGGGTAGAGGATTCCCGCATCCAACAACTTCACTACTTCTTTTCTTACCACCTCCATCATGTTCGGATTCAATCTCTGTTGTATCTCCCTTGACGGTTTTGCCTCATCTTCCAAATAAATCCGATGCATGCAAATTGATGGATCAATACCTTTCAAATCAGTAACACTCCACATAATCGCTTCTTTATTCTTGGTCAAGACCTCAATCAGACTTGATTCATGTTCTGCTGTCAACTTTGATGAAATAATTATAGGAAGAGTTTCGTCGGGTCCCAAGAAAACATACTTCAGCTTCTCTGGCAACTCCTTAAGTTCTAGAACAGGCGGAGTCGTAAATGATGGAACTGGGGGAGTACTTGAGACTATTGGGAGTGGTTCCACTAGATCTTGCTTCCAAAGTTGTTTCTATAACGCAGTCTCAATTCTATCCAACTCCTTGTTCTGCCATTCCATATGCACATCCCAATCATCGTTTTCTTCATTCAACACTTCATTTGCCATAAATTCCTCAAACTCGTATTTCTTTAGAATTTGAGTGGCAAAATCTTGTATAATGTCATCCAGCTCATCACACTCATTAATTTGGAAACAGTCCATAGACTCAAGCAATTGGTGGCTTCCCTCAAACACATTTATCCTGACTTTCATGTTCCCAAAGGTCAGATCCATGGCTCCAGTTTGGCAATTAATGCACGCATTTGTAGTGGCCAAAAATGGTCTGCCTAAGATCACTGGGATGTGTTTTTTCGAGTCCGGAACAGGTTCCGTTTCTAGGATCACAAAATCAACCGGAAAATAAAACTTGCCCACTTGAACTATGACGTCTTCAAAAATTTCTTTCACCTGCTTGACAGATCAATCGGCAAACTGCCGTACAACCTCTGTGCAACTGAGCTCTCCCAACCCTAGCTGTTTATAGACTGAATAAGGAAGCAAGTTAATACTTGCACCAAGATCAAGAAGAGCTCTACCAATTTTCTAGTCACCGATAACACAAGAAATAGTAGGGGCACCGGGATCTTTCCTCTTTGGGGGAGTATTGCTTACCAGCAGTGAACTCACTTGCTCAATTAAGAGTATTTTCTTCGGATTATTCGCTCTTATTTTCTTCTTCTGCGTATAGAGATCCTTGAAAAATTTAGCATATGGTGGGATTTGGGCAATCACGTCTAAGAGCGACAGATTAATCTTGACTTGTCAGAACGTATCCAACATATCAGATTCTTTCATCTTCCCATACTTAGTTGGTTCTTTAAAATGTTGAGGAAATGGCGGTGCCTCCTCGTAGTTCGCCCTGTCTGGCTCATTAAGCAATGTCTCATCGACACTCTTATCTACTGGCAGTTTATCTGTCTGAACTTCAGCCTCTCTGGTCTCAACATCTTTTTGTTGTACTTTTTCCGTTTCCTTCCTTTGAGCTTGCTCAACTTCCTATTTTCTACACAGCCTCTCCTCATGTTCTTCCTCCACTCTGTTCTCCATTACCCTTCCACTTCTCAGAGTCTTAATTGCTTGAACAGACTTGAGATTATAATTGGTAAATGATCCAAGATATTGCACTTGCTGAATCTTTGGGTTAGCGATAGGCTGACTAGGCAACTGACCTGGCTCTTTAGTATTTTTCTAATTTTCCATTTGTCCTAATTTCATGGTGATTTAAGCCAGTGCTTGAGTATAAACAACCATCTGATTTTGGAGGTCCACCAAGGTCTACTCTATCCTGTTATTTTAGAAATCGGGTGGAGTGCTTGGCTTCTTTGAGGCTGGAGCTGATATTGGTATGGTTGGATAACCTGGTTGTTATTGAATGGCTGAAGAGCTAGAGAATTATTAGGTGGCTATCTAGGTTGAAAATTTGATTGAGAATTGCGATCCAATATAGTTGGTTGAGATTGGAATAATTGTTGGCTCTGTTGGAACCTTAACTACGAGGTAAATTGTTGCCTTGGTTGAAAATTGGATTGGGAGTTGGACAATTGTCCTTGTTGAACTTTTTTTGGAGGATTCTCCATATTTATGGACTTATAGGACATGAATGGATGATTTCTATTATTTAAAGGGTATGAGTTGGAGAACGGGGCATTATTTAAGTAATTCCATATTGCATTGACATTAACGACTATTACGTCCTCACACTCATTTTGAGAATAATCTGGTTCAACCTCATACACTTCTCTTTTAGGAGAATAACTTCTTTGGGTACGAAGTTTTTCAAATCGCTCAATGCCACTGGATTTTTCATATCATGATTAACCTCGAATGCTTTTTCAGATCGCCTATCCTGACCATCTCTAGACCTCATATCAGATTCACACTGAAGGGTATTTTCACTGATATTATCAAACATCCCTAAAAGTTCTTTTGCGGGTTTCAAGGTAAACTGACCCTGTGTAGAGGCATCTATCAGATTTTTATGCTTTTCACCTAGACCCATGTAAAAATTTCTAGCAAAATCTTGATCAGAAAACCTATTGTGGGGACATTTATACAAGATCTCATTGTACTTCTCCCACGCATCATGAAATTAATCTCCTGACAACTATCGGAATCGCTTAATTGCATCTTGTGGTTCTGAAGTCTTTCCTATGGGAAAATGGTTTTCTAAGAATTCTTGCTTAAGTGTTTCCTAGTAAAGTTTAGTTGCTTAGGTCAATTTAATATACCATCTTTTTGCTTTATCTTTTAAGGACCATGGGAACAAACTGTTGACACCCCAATTTAGCAGCTGACATGGTAAGGAAAAGAAGAGAGAAATGGGCTTAAAATGGTGGGCCAGAGAGGAACAAGTTTTGGGCTTCTTTGGTTGACGTGGCAAGGAGAGAAAGTCTTGTTCGAAATGGGCTAATGATGGTTAACGAAACAGAGGCCCATTGAATGCAGTTTTAAGTCGTGGGAAAATAGGAGTTGTGTAAAGAGTTACACTTTGAATGGAATTTGAGTGATAAGGCAAATCAATTGGATAAGCAAGAATATTTCAAACAGAATAGATGGGGCAAAACTGAAGATGAATATGTTGCATCAACGGAGTGATTTACCTTGGTTTAAATTTGAATTGTATTCTTAGAATCAAATAGGTTGTTATTTCTTTATTTCTTTTAGGAAGTTTGTTATTCTGTAATGTTATAAATAAAGACCTATTTGCAACTTTGCAGAGAGGTCTCACACTAATCAATCAAACACTACAATTACTTCAATTCTTTTTTTTTATTTCCAAACTCTCGTTATTATTTTTCTTGTCAAGTCTTTAATTTTCAAGCCTTGTTATTTACATTTCAGTCAATTAATTCATTTTCCAATCATTGCTTTCTTGCAAAATTGTTATTTTAAGTTATTTCAATTCCAAAGCTCTTTTCAATTCAAGCACCATTTATTTTCTTCAAGTCTTTATTTTTAATTCGGCATTGCAATTTCAATTATTCAAGTTATTTTGATTCAAGCAAAAGCTTTTTTTAAAATTCAAGTTCTTCATTCAAGCCATTATTTTTGTTCACTTTACATTCATCACTTTTTTATCCAAACATGCCGATTGTTTGCGTGAGATTTATGGCTTCCAATGTTACATTCTCAACTGATTTAAGTCTTCTTAATTGAGGTATAGAAAAGTACCCAAAGTAGGAGTTTCATTTTCTCCCTCCTACGCATCGCCTGAGAAGTCAAACTCAAGGAGACTATCTTTGCTTTCAGATCAACCTCTGGAGCCGAGGTCAAGGCTCCTGGCATGCCCGCGTAAATTGATATAATCGGCTGACCTAGCCGATTTAAGAGGAAACAATTTTTGGCACGCTCGGTTGGACCATCAGTTGGGAGTGACATTTGAAACATGTCGCCTAGGAGAAGTCCTAGGCTTTCTTAAGATGATGATACTGAAGAAGAAGTACAGTTTTTGCCAGAACAACAAACGGAGGAAACGCCGCGAGAACTGATGAATGAAACCATTATTCAGGGACCACTATTGTTATTTCAGGATAGTTTGGTTCCAATAGTTGAGATGATTAGATTTCTTAGCAAAGAAGTTAAAGAAATGCGTGAAGAAGCTACGGTTAATCGGAGGTCGGTATTGGTGAAGGATCTAGCACTCAGGGTTCAACCGTTCCACCTGCTGATCTTGCAGTTTTGCCAGCAAATACAACAAGTCATCAGCAAGCAACGAACACGCCGGTGAACCCAACAGCTATCACTGCAGTTGCAATTCTAGTGGAAGAAGTTTCGCTCCAACCGGTGGTCCCACCATATCAGCCGCCTGCTCTGAGGCAAAACCAGCAGAGACAGCAAGGTAATCCTACACAATAACCCGCAAATTCTAAGGGCAACCAAAATAGATGGAGGAATAACAACGTTAATGTACCTTTTCCTAGAGGGCAACATATGCCGATTCCACAACCAGTTTTACCTTTGGTGGAGCCAGTTGCACAAAATGGCCTGCTCGACAGGGGGCAAGTGTTAGATTTAATCCAACAAGAGCTCGACCAAGGTATGAGACGCAATGGCCGACCACTATACATGAAGCCATACCCGGAGTAGGTAGATTTACATGAGTACCCCAGAGGGTATAATGTTCCTGATTTTGCAAAGTTTAGTAGAGAGGGAAACCAATCAACGATTGAACACAATCGGTCGCTTCACTGTTCAATGTGGAGAAGCAATCAACAATCAGTTTCCAAAAATGAGACTCTTCACGAATTCATTGACAGGATCGACGTTTACATGGTATATCAGGCTGCCAGCTAATTCAGTTTTCAATTGGTGGGAAATGGAAGAACAGTTTCATGCTCAATTTTATCGAATAGAGACTAAAGCAACATTGGATGATATTTCTTGTCTAAGCCAATTGCCGAGCAAAACTGTTGAAACTTTCATTTCCCGATTTAGGCGGGCAAAGATGAGATGCTGAGTTAACTTGCCTGAAGCTGAATTTGTGAGACTTGCTTTATATGGCCTGGAGTTTGAGATAAAGAAGCGGTTCGAAGGAATGGAGTTCCATGATTTGTTTGATCTTGTCGATAAAGCTTCGAGGTATGAAGCTTTGTTGAAAGAGGAAAAGGAGCGCAAGACATCTTTAAAGGGGACTTATTACTGAGATCCCAACTATGAAACTTTTCAGGTTGAAGTCGAAGAAGATCTGGAGGCAAATTTGGTAGAAATGTACATTAAGAAGCCTTATATTTGCGAAGCATTAAGTAAGATAAAGCCAACTACTAGAGGTGGTCAGTCGGCGGGATCAACATTCAAGAAGGGATCTGCTAATACAGTGAACAATTATTCTTTCGACCTTTCTAAGACCGAATAGATTTTTGATCATTTGCTTGCTGCCAAACAAATTCTTTTGCCTAAGGGACATAAAATTCCTGCGTCTAATGAACTAAAAGGAAAGGAATTCTATAAGTTTCATAATTCTTGGACACATACCACTAATAATTGCACATTTTTTAGGAATAATTTATAGAAATCCATTGAGGATGGCACATTGCAATTTCCTGAAAAGAATAAATAAGTTATGGGGGTGGATGAAGATCCTTTCCTAAAGATTGCGCTAGCCAATACCATCACCTTGGTTGATCGGCTAGAAAAGAAGCAAGAAAAAGGTGAATCAAGTTGATTGATAAAAATGGTGAAGGAATTGGAGAGGGAGCTTCAAGAAGCACGTGAAGCTTTGGCCCAAAGAAGGTGTCCAGATTGTAGGAATCACGGTAAAGCTCTAGTTCAGATTAGGAGTCCTGTCGATTCCAGGAGTGTTCATGATCGGCTCAATTATAACTAGACAAGCAGTCGATAAGTCATATTTGGTCCTCAACTGGGGGCAAACATCGAGCCCAGAAGGCAAGATCATTATCACTTGTCGGCGCAAAGACCCATGATGCGGTAAGAGGTTTGGATGCAGAGGGGTACGGATTATCAAAGGTCGAGGGCAGTGCGACCACCCATTGTGCCGACTGATAAGTGGACCAGAGTTTGACACCCCAAATTCCCTACGTCAAGGGGAAGAAGGGTCAGAATGGCCTTCCATGAGTCAGAAGAAGAGGATGCAAAGGCGGAGAACGGAGTATATAAGAAAGATGATGGAACGTGCTCAATCAGTATTGCCAAAAAAGGAAGACCCTACGGTTATTAAATCAGGTAAATCTGTCGATTCAAAGTGCTTAGTTGAAGTGGTTAGAATCTTAAAGGGTGATGATGATAGTTATGAGTTTTTGGATCAAGATCCCAAATACTCTATGAAGCGCAGGTTAAATTTTGGCACTATTTTCCAGTATGTAAGTTGCAATATGGCTTTTCTTCTACCAGCCACATTTCAAGCATCAAGCAAAATTCTAGAGAAGGGAAAAGAAGTGATTGTTGCTGAGGATTCTAATCAACAGGAAGAAGCAAAGGAATCAGCAAAGCCAAAGTTGGCAGAGAAAATTATATTTGAAAAACCTCCTCTAGCTATGACTCAGCAACTCAGACCATTGTATGTGAAGGTATGGGTTGAGGGGCAGCCAATAGATCGAGTTCTCATTGAAAATGGTTATGTGTTAAATGTCATCCCTTCTTCAACTTTGGCAATCCTGGGAAAGACTTTGGATGATATAATACCAACCGAGGTTGCTATTAACGGTTTTAGTGGAAGTGTGACCAACACCAGGGGGATGCTGCCTTTAGAGGTATCAGTTAGGGGACAAGCATCAGTTTTAGCCTTTTTTATTGTTGATTCAATAGCTGCTTATAATATATTGTTGGGTCGAGACTGGATACATCCGAATATGTGCATCCCGTCCTCTTTACATCAGATGCTCATATTCTGGGATGGGAATGAAGTCAAGATCGTTAAAGTGGACAATAAACCCTTTGTAGCAAGGGTGTATTCGGGTGAAGCAATACGTTATGATGAAAGGTGTGTATCGATCAGGTTTGAAGGCACTGACAAATAAGGTAGGCTAAAAATGGCCACTGTCAGGCGTAGTTTGGTGAGTTCAGATATTTCAGAGTTAATGGAGGTTGGAAGTAGGCCGAGGATGTTTTTGCCTCAGGCCTTTGCTGTTAAACTTGTTGTTAATGATAAAGCTAAGTAAAGAGAATAAAGAAGAATATGAGTAGGCTTTCAGGGTTGCTTGTATTCAATTGAAAGCGTATCTGGCCGAGAAAAGAGTGGCTAGAGCGAAATGTTTAGAAGAGTTATATTCGGCCAATATGGCCGAAGTCAAAGGGGAGGACACAGACCGGCTGGATGCAATCCAACTGACGGATCTGGAAGCTGATCCTGCCAAATTGGAAGATGTGGAGGCCGAGGTGGAAGATCCTTTATTGGAGGTTAATCTAGGTACCAAAGAATACCCATGACCTATATATATTAGTAAATTACTTTAAGCCGATTTCCAACATCAGCTTATTGAATTACTCAGGCAGTATAAAGATTGTTTTACTTGAAGTTATGAAGAAATGTCGGGTTTATCAAGAGAGCTAGTTGAACATTAGCTACCTATCAAGGAAGGCTTCAGACCTTACAAGCAGCCTCATAGAAGGATGTCGACAGAAGTGGTGTTGAAGGTTAAAGAGGAAATCAAAAGACTGCTTGGGGCTGGATTCATTTAAACAACAAGGTATGTCGAATGGATATCAAATATTGTACCAGTCGTCAAGAAAAATGGGAAGTTGAGGGTATGTGTTGATTTTCGAAATTTGAATACAGCGATACCCAAAGATGAGTATCCCATGCCCGTAGCTAATCAATTGATAGATGCGGCTGCCAAACATCAGATCATGACTTTTATGGATGGTCATTCGGGGTACAACCAAATTTATATTGCGGAGGGAGACATCTCTAAAATGGCATTTCGCTGCCCAGGTTCAATAGGTACCTTTGAATGGGTAGTCATGCCATTTGGATTGAAGAACGCGGGGGCAACTTATCAGCGGGCTATGAATGCAATTTTTCATGATATGTTGGGCCGATTTATGGAGGTATATATTGATGACGTGGTTATTAAATCTTCGGCCGAAAAACAACATTTAGAGCATCTTAAAGCCGCTTTTGAAATGATGAGATCACATAGGTTGAAGATGAATCCAATAAAATGTGCATTTGGGGTGTCGGCAGGCAATTTTTTGGGATTTTTGGTACATCAGCGAGGCATCAAAATCGATAGGAATAAAGTTAAAGCAATAAAGGCAGCAGTGCAGCCGAGATCCAAGAAAAAATTATAGAGGTTCCTTAGCCAAATTAATTTCCTTAGGCACTTCATCACCAATTGCGTCGGAAAGACATGACCATTTTTGCCTATTTTGAAGCTGAAGTCAGAAGAAGAATTCAAGTGGGAAGAAGTACACCATAGGGCTTTTGACGAAATCAAGGAGTACTTGTCAAATCCACCAGTTACCATGCCCCCAAGGAAAAAGTTACCAATGAAATTGTACCTATCAGCAACAGACAAGTCAATCGGCAGCATGCTAACACAGAATAATGAGTTCGGCAAGGAACATGCAATTTATTATCTTAGCCGAACACTTTCTCCTATTGAAGGCCGATACATGCCAATTGAAAAATTATGTTTGACTTTGTATTTTTCAACAATGAAATTAAGGGTCTACATGATACCTGTTGATGTGTACGTCGTGTGCCAAACTAACTTGATTAAATATATGTTGTCCAGGCCTTTGATCACAGGTAGAATAGGTAAGTGGGCTCTTGCTCTAATGAAGTTTAATCTTACTTATCTACCACAAAAGTCAGTGAAAGGAAGAGCTTTGGCCAATTTCTTGGTCGGTCATCCTTTCACTGATATTGATCCATTTGTCCCCGATGAGTTAGAAATAGATGCATTGTTCATGGTACCGTAGGTTTTAAAATTTGATGGTTCTAGTACTGCTAGTACTGCCAATGGAGTTGGAGCTGGAATTGTCATAATTTTACCAAACGGAATAAAAACAGTTTTTTCTTTCTTCCTTGATTTCAAGTGCTCAAATAACCAAGCTGAGTATTAGGCCTTAATAATTGGTTTGGAAATTTTGTTAGAAATAGCAGTAAGAGATGTGCATATAATGGGAGATTCAAGCTTGGTTCTTAATCAGATCACTGAAGATTTTAAGTGCCTAAGTTGGCATTTGAGGCCTTTTCATTTAATGGCAACTCAGCTAATTCAACAGTTTACATTAGTAAAACTGGAGTATCGGCCAAGAGCTATGAATAAAGAGGCTAATGATTTAGCTCAGTTAGCATCAGGCATCAGAGTCTCAGATGGCTTAAATGAGAGATTGGTCAAACTTTCTAGGAGGAGTTTACCTTCAGTCAAGGAAAGAAATAATGATATGGCGAAAACATTTGCCATTGAATTAAAAGGATTGGATGATGATGATGATTGGAAAACTCCAATTGCAAGGTACTTAAAACACCCAAATGCCAAAATTGACAGTAAAATCAGAAGGCTTGTTGTGCAGTATATGTTGATTGATAAAGAACTATACAAAAGGAGTGTGGAAGATGAGTTATTACTTTTCTGCATCAGCAAGGCTGAGGCTCTTAAAATCATGGCTGAAGTACACGAAGGGATTTGTGGAGCTCATCAAGCAGGAATCAAGATAAGGTAGTTTATCAAAAGATATGACTACCATTGGCCAAATAGAAAAGGAGATTGCATAGAATATGCCAGAGGTTGTACAGCTTGTCAAAAGCATGGACCAATCCAGTGGACTCCGGCAATTGAAATGCAACTGATTATCAAGCCATGGCCCTTTAGAGGATGGGCTATGGATATAATTAGCAAAATCAATCCTCCTTCATCAAAAGGGAATCATTGGATCTTGGTAGTGACCGATTATTTCACAAAATGGGTAGAGGCTATTCCATATAAATTTATTTCTCAAATTACAGTGGTTTATTTTCTGGAAAAGTATATATTTACTAGATATGGCTTGCCAGAAATAATCACTACTGATAATGGATCAGTTTTTAGGGGAAATGTGGTGTTGAAGTATGTTGAGAGTCAAGGAGTAAAGATGTTAGCCTCTACTCCTTATTATGCCCAAGGGAATGGACAAGCAGAACCTTTAAATAAAGTTTTAATAGAGATTATTGAGAAAATGATCGACGAGAGGCCTAAGGGGTGGCATGACACCAGGAAAGAAGCGTTGTGGGTTTACAAAAATTCAAAGAGGACAAACATGGGGACAACTCCTTATCGATTGACTTTTGGACATGATGTTGTGTTGCCGATGGAGATGAATATTAAATCAGCAAGGGTAGTTTTGCAGCACAAGTTAATTCCGGTTGATTATATTGGAGCAATGCTAGCCGAGTTGGAAGACATAGAAGATACAAGATTGGAAGCTCTAGATCGTCTGGTTGCCCACAAGAAGAAGGTGATGAGAGCCTACAATAAAAGGGTTAAGCCTAAAGGATTTGCTGAAGAATATTTGGTTTGGAAGGTAGCATTACCTTTAGGAAAGATCAATAGGAAAATGGGGAAATGGACTCCTAATTGGGAGGGTCCTTTCAAAGTTTCAGAAGAACTAAAAGGGGGAGCTTATAAATTGAAAGATCTAGATCAGATGGAACACCCAAGGCCGATTAACGGAAAATATTTGAAGCACTATCGGCCTAGTCTTCATGAGTGGAAAGGTTAAATTTCAAGAAATTGGCAACCATTCATGTGTATTTCTTTTCCTTTTAATCTTTGATTTTTATTTTTATTTTTATTTTTTCAAGTTTAATTTTGTCACTTGTTTAGCATGTTGGAATATGAATCAACAATAAAATCAAAGGCATAACTTATTATTACTTCTTCTTTAAATGTTTGTTGTTACATAATTGCAAAATTTATATCCAAAACAGCAGACATGAGGCGACAAAACATAAGGGCCTGGAAAAGGCCTACATCTCTAAAACACAAGACTTCATATTGTCCCAAATTGCTTGTGCACTTGAAATTGAGGCAAGGGCAATGCCTTTTTCGATTTCCACATATTGAAGCTTGTTTCTGAGAGATCGATGCTTCTCTTCGTCCTGCCCAGCTTCCTTGGCCAATTAGCTAAGATGACAGCTCAGTACATGTTGTTTTGTGTTTACCTTGGCTAAGGCTTCTACCAAGGTTTTCTCTTCTTGAGCTAGAACTTCATCTTCTTTTCTCTTCTCGGCATAAGTTTAGGTTGAAGACAAGATTTTCTGTTGCAAGGTTGATTTAGCTTTTTCTTTCAAAACAATGGAGTCCAATAATTGAAAAGCGAAGGTCAAAGAAGGGAGCCTAGGTAGAATCTCATTAGCAGTGGCTCTGAGATTGACAGAGATACTCCTGTAAGCAAGGAGTTTTTGCAAAGATGACTTGAAATCATTGGCCAATTTTGGCCAAGTTATGCTATTAGAATTAAGAAGTTGAAGGAGTTGGGCCTTGAGGGATGCCTTTACTGTGGAATCAGAGTCAACAGTTGATTCAGATGAAGGTCTTGCTTTGGAAACTTTAGTGAGAAGTGACTTAAACAAATCATCATAGCTGCCAAAAGAAAATTCAAAGTTTGCTAAGACTTCAGAGGCTTGTGCAGATTGGGAATCAGAGTTTTGCTGAGTAGAAGGAACATGTTTTGCTAGAGAAATTAATGCTGATGATTGAGGAATCTCATGTTGTTGATAGGAAACTGTTTGAGGAGAAAAGGGGGATGGAACTTGAGGAACCTGTGGGGTTGCTGACGAGTTTGCTGAGGGCTGTTGAACGTCTGATGAGTTGCCTAAGGGATCTGTAGCCTCTTAAGAGGGAGACATTGGAGTATCAATGGTTACTGGAATTGGAGAGCTGGGTCCTTTGAAAGGGTTTTGGTTTTTATTCACTGGGGATGTTTCCATTGGTTTTGGTTTTGGATTACCCTGTTTTATATGGAAAATCAATAGTAAGTTTGCAATTCAATGAGAGGTAACAATATTGTTTTAAAAGAAGAAAATGTTTCTTACTGGAGCTTGTTGAGTATGATCAATTTCATCTTCTAAAGACCCAAGGACGTCTATTTCATAGCCCTCATAGTATCGCTTTACAACTTTGGGACCCAAAGAGTTTTTCTTGATTCTTTTTGGCTAAGATAAAATAAAGTTAGGCTGATTATAATGAGGAAAGATTAAGTCAAAACATGAATACCTTGGGTTTTGGAATGGCTTCTTGAGGATCAACTTGTTGGGAGGTGGATTTCTTAGCGGCAGTCTTGGCATCAGCAGCTTAAATTGAAAAAGTAAAGATCAGCATAGTAAATTAATTAATTAAACCAAATAGGACTTTTGGAAGGTTTTATACCTTTTATAGCCCGTGATATGGTTCGATTGGCTGGTGCTGATAGGACCTTGAAGGCAGGAGAGGCTTTGGTTTGTCCTGATGAGCTAGGGCCAGATTGCTGAGGAACTTACTACTGTAAGGTGAAATGGGTAAACAATATTAAAATTGCATAAAAGAGACCAAGGATGGAGATTTTGTGAAAACAAACTTGTGAATCTTGAGGGTGAGCCGTTGCTTGAGCCCAGTATTGTGACCACCATTGAGTGAAGTAAGGATCGGCAGCAATAGTGATAGTGCATTCCTTGAAAATAAAACCTAATCTCAAATGATTGAATTTGTTGGTCACCTCTAAAACTTGTTCTTTGGCATCGAATCTCACCATACGGTGAAAATTTTGAATGAAAGAGAGGTATGGGGGAAAGGGGATTAACTAAGTCAAGCCGAACTGCCGAGCAAATTGAGAAAGGATATATTGTTCAAATCCTGATCGGCTATAATGGGGACCAGGTTTTGTAAAGCCATAATGAAAATCTCTGCCAAGAAGACAAGAGGCCCAACAAGAGTAAAATTATTCCCTCTCTTGTTCAAATGAAGCCTCAGATGGTTGGAAAAGCCAAGAAGGAGCAGTTTTACAGTTCAGAAATGGCATAAATTGAAGAGGTGATCTACTTTTGCATTTAGTGAAAAAGAAATCAAAATACTCAGAAAAAGAATAGTTGGGAGTGGGTATTTGTTCATAAGTAAATGAAATCAGTGGATCATTAATGGAAAGCCTAACTGATGGAGCAAGTTCTGGAAAGTATAATTGAAACCACATCTACAGGAGCCATAATGGGCCACCGGTGCGAGTGAAATTAATGTTCTGAAGGTCATACATACCTCGGTATAGATGGGCCAAAACCAAGGGCGCCAAAGCATAAGTACGACCAGTAGCCAGTCCTTTGGCTAAGGGTATGAGTTCTTTTGTGACCTGTATGGCAGGGACACAGAGCAGACATTTGTTGAGCCAACATAAGAGGAAGGCAACATGTTCGTCATCATCAACTGGTTCTCCTTCACCTTTCATTTTTGCTGAGATGAAGGGACCATGAAAACCTTCTGTCGATTTGGCACCGTCGATTTTCTCCGGAAATTCAAAGGCAATGGTAGGTGCATCAATGAGGCAATTAACCTCTTCTCCAGTGGTCTTCTGACCAGTGAGGTAGCAAACATCTCTTATGGTAGGTTCCATCATCCCACATTCGAAATGAAATGAATTGGTAGTAGAGGACCAAAAGTGGGAGGCCACGCAGAAAAGGGATCGATCCTGGGAGGCTGACATAGTGGATCGGCTGAGAAGGATAGCATCATGAATTCCTTGTTGCTTCCATATTGCTGATTTTGCAGAAGCCATCCGGTTAACCTAATTGATCTAATCGGCAGTCAGAGAATTCCAGTTCTATACATTGATGGGAATTTTGGTGTTTTTCTGAAGATGATTTAGGGTATGAACAAGTGGAAGACGTGATCTGGTCGAAGGGTAGTGAGGATCAAGCTCAACTGGAGGGTATTGAGCAAAAGCTGGCCCTAATCCAAAGGAACTTGAAGGTAGAGAAATAATGTCGTCAAGATATAGCCGATTAGGAGGTAATGAATCGATGATTTTGCGGGTTATGGTTGCCTTTGAAGTGGAAATAGGAGTTGGAGATTCCAGTGGGAGCTCAATTTTGGGAGCCATAGTTGGGTTTTTTTGGTAGAGAAGAGTTTAAAGCTGAATCGGCTAGGGTTTTTAGAATGAAGATGTGTTTGGAATGGCTAAAACGAATACAGATATATATAGGCATAAATGTTTAAGTGTGGGAGATGATTGATGATGAAGATGGCTAGATTTTGGGAAGTGGTTGTCAAAACCTTAAATGATAATCAATAGGACTCTTGGTATTGATCAATTGATGGATTTAAAGAGCAAATTGGGGAGTTGATAATTCCAAAAGAATAAAAGGGAGGCAAAACCTTTTATTTTTGAAATTAGGGGGCATTGTTGACACCCCAATTTGGCAGTTGACGTGGTAAGGAAAAGAAGAGAGAAATGGGCTTAAAATGGTGGGCCAGAGAAAAGCAAGCTTTGGGCTCTTTGGTTGATGTGGCAAGGAGAGAAAGTCTTGTATGAAATGGGATAATGATGGTTAACGAAACAGAGGCCCATTGAATGCAGTTTTAAGCCGTCGGAAAATAGGAGTTGTGTAAAGAGTTACACTTTGAATGGAATTTGAGTGATAAGGCAAATCAATTGGATAAGCAAGAATATTTCAAACATAATGGATGAGGCAAAATTGAAGATGAATATGTTGCATCAACGGAGTGATTTACCTTGGTTTAAATTTGAATTGTATTCTTAGAATCAGATAGGTTGTTATTTCTTTATTACTTTTAGGAAGTTTGTTATTCTGTAATGTTATAAATAAAGACCTATTTGAAACTTTACAGAGAGGTCTCACACCAATCAATCAAACATTACAATTACTTGAATTTTCATTTGTTTTATTTCCAAACTCTCGTTATTATTTTTCTTGTCAAGTCTTTAATTTCCAAGCCTTGTTATTTACATTTCTATCAATTAATTCATTTTTTAATCATTGTTTTCTTGTAAAATTGTTATTTTAAGTTATTTCAATTCGAAAGCTCTTTTCAATTCAAGCACCATTTATTTTCTTCAAGTCTTTATTTTTAATTCAGCATTGCAATTTCAATTATTCAAGTTATTTCGATTCAAGCAAAAGCTTTTTTTTAAATTCAAGTTCGTCATTCAAGCCATTATTTTTGTTTACTTTATATTCATCACTTTTCATCCAAACATGCCGATTGTTTGCGTGAGATTTGTGGTTTCCAATGATATATTCTCAACTGATTTAAGTCTTCTTAATTGAGGCACAGAAAAGTACCCAAAGTAGGAGTTTCATGTTCTCCCTCCTACTCATCGCCTGAGAAGTCAAACTCAATGAGATTATCTTTGTTTTCCAATCAACCTCTAGAGCCGAGGTCAAGGCTCCTGGCACACCCACGTAAATCAACATAATCAGCTGACCTAGCCGATTTAAGAGGAAACACAGACGCACTCTTAAATCATTTTTAGTCAAACCATCATACCTAACAACTGATGCAACCTCTAAGAATTCATGGACATGCTGGTACGGATCTTCTATCTTGAGACCAGAGAATTTTGGGAGCATGTTGATCACACTCGTCTTGATCTCGAAATGATTTACACCTTTATCTTCTGGAAATTCAGCATACGATTCATACGCGTCCGGTGCATAGAATCCCTTCAATGAGGTATCTGGTCCTCTCCGCAGATTGACTGTCTCGTCACCCATCTCGACTTCTTCTGTTTAACGACGCTCTTTAATAGATTTTTGTAAACGACTTAGTTTTCTTTTGATTTCTGGGTCTTATACAACTAACACAGAATTTGAATTTGAACGCGTCGATCTATTGGACATACACTAAAAATCTCTTCTTTTTTCGAATTTGTTTTTTCTAAAATGAAGCAAATTAACTAAACTACTTCTAAACTTATCTAAACTATAAACAAAAAGCAAAGCTAAAAATTAAATGCCAAAAATCAAGTAAAATTGAAACTCACAAAGGGTCCAGACGCAACTTCAGCAGCTTTGTCTTTTCTTTTCACGCTCTTCAATTGTACATGAAAATCACACAAAAAAATTCAACTTTAGCTTTAATCTACAATAACCCAATGCAAATAAACTATTAAATCTATTGAACAATGTCAAGTCCCCGACAGCGGCGCAAAAAAATTGGTGGGTGTCAGGTGTGTGCAAAATATGTGGTTAACAACAACACCTTAACGGCACTAGGTTTTACCCTTCTACAAGCACACAGATCAGTTGTAGACAGTTTTGCTTGAGTAGGAGAATATCGATCCCACAAAGACGAGGATTGTTCATTTCAATAATCTAAAAACACTGAATTATATTTTTCCGAAAATAGTTTATTTTTTTGAATTATCTAATGCTAACGAAAATAAAACAGAAAGCAATAATAAATAATGGTTATGATTCAGAGAAGGAGAAAACTAGGATTTCCTCACTCCACCACTAACCGCATAATATAGTTTAGATTATATACCAATTGCATGAGGGCGATCCATTGATTGTGAATCAGGTCTCACCGCACCAGCAGTTTGACCCTAAAAAGTATTACTCTCAACTGGATCGTGACAACCCATCTCAAGACTAAACTGATTAGTGCATGCCAACTACTAACATAAAGTAAATGCAGGAAAGTAAATTAAAGCATGAAAATAAACTAAAGTATGTCTATATCAGTTTATCAGGGCATGGCCTATGTCAACCTAGGGTTTCAAGTTTTATGACCACCATTGTGTAAAAAATCATATGTTAAGCATCCAAGTTCCAGCCCATATTGAATAACCATGATTGAGTAAGATAAATACATTCATTCACTCTAAGACAAGAATCATAACAAATATATAAACTTGTATCAAGAATAAAAACCGGTCTCTTATCTAATACAATCAATATAGTATAGTCACAGTTTCCCCTCTCTACAATTGAATATAAAACCAAAACTACATTACTTGGCTAGGGTTTTGTGAGAAAACCCTAGATACCGAGTTAGTTGATCATGGTAGAGAGAGACTGCATTGTCGGTGTAGAAACGCTCTCCATAATCTTCTTCTCCGTATCTCTAGGTCTTCAATGGTGATTCTCTTCTATGGAAGCAATTAACTCAGCCACCAACTCAATGAACGTGCGTAAAAATCAGTCCCCTCAACTAAACCTAACCCTCTCATATTTATAGACAAGTGAGGGAAACACTAATGGTTGCCCTTTTTTTGTAATTTCATAATACATGAATAATGTCTCTAAAATCTGATGAAAATACGTGTATAAGCCTGTATCTAGAGGTCCAGAATCATCGATCACTTATAATCTCGACGCAGGGACAAAACTAGAAAAATCCAAAAACACTCTGAAACCATTCCTGCACATAAATTGGTCACGTGACCACAAAGTGGGACCTACTCCTGGGACTTATGCTTGGGCGTAGGGTCCCCCCTCTAGCTCCCAGACCAAAGTGTAGGTGTAGTCCATTCTGCCTCTTTTTCCCTCTGCCAACGTAGGATATCATGCATTTTTGCTGTAAAAAACTCGTTTTTTCATATTTGAGCTAGATTGGTTACCTTTGAGTCCCGATGCTTTTTTTTATAATAACAATGTCTGGAAATGACATTTTTTCCCTTCGGTGAGATAACGATGTCAGGAAACAACCATTTTGCCCTCCGGTATCTCTTCTTTGCACTGACACACCTCTTGATTCCTTTCTTGAGATAGAAACGAACATGAACTCAGTTAATTCACCGAGATTAGCTTTATTTCTTCATTAAGCTCCTGAAATATGCTTACACACATAAACGGGATAAAAATACCAAGTAATGAAATGTAAGACATAACAAACGCAAGATATGGGCGAAAAATGACCAATATTGGGCACCTATCATGTACATGTTATGACTAGAAAGATATTATGTATATAACTACCTTACTCATGATTATATAATAGTTTGATTAAATTAAACTTTTAAGATGTGGTCCACATGAGTGAATAGATGAGTGAAATTAAAACCGAGAAGGATGGTTTTGACCTATAAGAACATGCACATGCTCTCTATAGGATAATTAATTAACATTTGTCTATGTAGTTGAAAAATTAGGTTTATAACCATGACAAGATGAGAAAGGGAATAGTATGGAGAAAAGTTGAAAATATTTATAAAAATAAAAAATGCAAAAAGCAGTTCTTCAATCCAAAAAGGGAACAAAACTGATGAACATAAATCCCATGGAAGAAGCTCGGGCCCAGTTGGTCGGGACTAAAAATCCCCGCTGGAAAGTCCGGAGACTTAGAAAGATAAAAAGGGATCAAAATGAAAAAATATTTTTAGCATGGCAAAGTTTGATTAATGAAATAGAAGAATGGAGATTGGTCTATCATAGAGAATGTTAACAAAAACACGAAAGACTGTGGATCGGCTGTAGAAATTAGCAAGTTTATTTCACTACTGTGGGGACCATTCTTTTAAATTTAATTCATAAAGATTATTGTGTATGATTGAGTGGAGATAACTTGTATGTATTTTATTCTAACAAAATTATAACATTTGCATGATTAATGATTATTTGATTTCATAAGCATACAAGAATGAAGAATGAAAAATATTTTGGGTAGTATATTTAACTCTCATGTTTCTAAGAACAAATTTTATTATTTTTGAGCATTTTGCATTCATGCATTAGAATTAAGTTCATGCATTATAAAGATTTTTGTTACCCGAGAATCTGGATATATTCTTTAGAGTTCTATGTCTTAATAAGCATTGCTTAAATTTTATGGTCTTCTCGTATATTTTCCAAATGTTTACACTATGTGTTTTCTCTTTCAAATATTTTGATTATTTTTATTAATTCCTTGTCATTTCAGTGAAAAAAATGGGGAAAAGTATTTAGTAAGGGGGAGAGATATCTAGTTAAGGGGGAGAATTATTTAATTAAGGGGGAGAATTATTTGTTATTGATTAATGATCATTATGCTTCATGTTGATATTATATGTTTTGTTTATGATTATTTAGTATGGATTATTCCTACTACTTGTTATCCACACTTGTATTTCACAGGTATGTTTGTTTAAGTGTTGTGATTACAGGATTCGCAGATCATTATGAGATCAAAAGAAAAGTCTATATCAATGTTTGTTGGTGTGTGTTCATAGGTATAGATTTTATGTTTATCGTGAGGATATATTTGTAAAACATGTTTTTGTCTCATAAATGCCAATGGGGAGATTTTAAGAACATTTATTTATGTAATGACATTATTCAGATAAAAAATTATTTTGAGAGTTTTGGTGTTTTAGATTGAGTTGTCAAGTATTAAATGTGTGTACAAAGTGATAAAGATACAAAGGATATTCAGTGGAACAATGGCTGGAAGCGGCAGTGCAATGGAGAAACAAGTTCAAAGAAATTTGTATTTTGTTCCACCGAGTACTCGGTGGGAGTGTTACCGAGTACTCGGTAAAGTGCGAACTTGCGGCCGTTTGCGCAAAAGTGTTGAAAACCACCAGAGCGTTTTGTGAACTTGCGCAGTTGGGTGTTCACCGAGTAATCGGTAGAACCGTCACCGAGTACTCGGTAAGTGGGTACGCAAACATATTTTTGGGAAGGTTTATTCTGCTATGTAATTGATTCCAACCACTTTGGGACGTGATTGGAATTTATTATCAGTATATTGGACTATCATTGATATATTTATTTATATTTGGAAGATTTAAATGGTGGAAATACAAATCCTGATTGGAAAATGATTTTTACCATTAATTCAACACTATTATCTATATATATGAGTTAAACCTAAGAAAAGGGTGTGGTTTGTGGCTTTTGAGGGATATCTGCAATTCTTCTACAGAGATATTTATAGAGAAAAAATTATTGAGTGATTATATATTTTCTAGTTCTCTCTTGGTTTAAGATTTTCCAATTGTGCTTCTACACCGAAGATCGTTATACATAATTGGATGATCTAGTTGTTGAAAAATCATCACACCACCTTGATCGAAGCAGGAGGCTTCATAGTTCTTTGATCCGTTGAGAAGCGGAGCCATCAGAGTACGGAGATCGGAGCGAGTGCTTTGTGGAGTGCAAGTGATTCAAGACCGTCAGACATCGAGTGGAGAAAGGCAGATCAGGAGTGATTTATAAGTCTAAAACTTCATAGAGTTTGTGTACTTCTTGATTCATAGTGCATCGATACCCGAGCATATCCATGATTTTTTACTTGGAGTCTTTCCAAGGTTTTTCCATGTATAAATATTGGTGTCGTCCCTGATTTATTTTTTGCACTTATATTTATAATTGCGTGGATTATATTGTGATAAAATTGAATTAAAATTGACTATTTTGTAATTAAAATTTTAATTTGTCAATTAATTCATAAAAATCCTATTCACCCCCCCCCCCCCCGGCTTAGTTCACCATCGTCTAGGTAATTTCAACTGAAATACAATTATGGTCTGTTTGGTTGCGCGGATTTGGAATTGCATTGCAATTGGAATGTCATGGTATTTCAACATTTTTTGAATGTGTCTTGGAAGTCACATGTAATTGGAATTCAACCCCAAATCCATTCAACCCAATTTGAATGTAAAAGATCATAACTTTAAAATTAAATTAGACAGTAGAGATAAATATATATATATAGGTATAAGTATACAAGTATAGTTATGAATATATATACGCGTGTATGCATGTGTAAGTGTATATATACATGTATGTATGTATATATATGTGTGAATTTATATGTATGAGTTTATGTGTTTATATGCGTGTGGCTATATATTTGTGTTTATGTGTTTATATGCGTGTGGCTATATATTTGTGTATATGTGTATTCATATTTGTATATATATATATAGATATATGCGTCTATGAGTACGTATATATGCATACATATATATATATGTATTTTTTATATATAAACGGGTGTATATATATAGGTGTATATATATAGGCGTATGTATATATTTTGGTATTTGTGTATATATATGTATGTATGTTTGTGGTTGTGAAAAATTAGTTGTTAGAGATAAATTATTTAGTGGGTTAAGGTTTGGAGAAGATATGGAATTGAAAATCACAACTTCTCCTTGTAGAATTCAAGTTGTGGATTTGGTGTCCTTGGAATTCCATTTCAATTTCAATTCCAAAGTATTTTGTTACATCCAAATAATTGATTTTGTCACGCCCCAAATTTCCTAGGACTCCAAACCCGAGCCTAAGAGCTAAGGGAGTGAATGCGGAAGAAAACAGAAATGAAATAAAATCCATTTAAGTCATAAAATACCCATAAACAGGTAAAATAGACCTACAACATCTAAAAGATGCCAAAAAGATCCCACGGGATTGGAAAAGAGGTAAACCGAACACTCGGTACCTAGAACGGAACATTTCAACCCACCACGTTTACCCAAGGGTAAAATGGTCAATTCAGGGGTGAAATGGGAATCTCCAACTACGCCTACAAACTTTGGACCTAGCACAAGCAATGCGAACAAACGGAACCAAATTTGAAGTCACGAGCAAAGAGATATGAATATTCGAAAGTGGTGTCAGACGACACTGACCGAAAACTAAAGTTGAGGTACCCCTCTTTAACCAAGGGTAAAATAGTCATTACATTGTTAAACTGGTCATTTATAATTTTATCCCGATAATTTGGTCATAGGAGAGCCCATAAAAACAAACGGGACCTAAATCCAAGGTGCGAGGTGAGAGAAATGAATTTCTGAAAATGGTCGAAACAAGGCTGAATGTCCGAGAGTAGACTGCCCGTGTACGAGAGTCGACTTCCCAATGGTGAGAGTCGACTTTCCAATGGCGAGAGTCGACTCTCCTAAGACGAAGCTAAAGGAAAAACAAGCTGCAATGCCATATTTCCGGCAATCGGCTTCCGGCTCTTCGGCAGTCGACTGCTTCAATACGAAGCTTCAAAAATGACCCAAAAAGTGATTGAATTCCCAACTAAAAATATTTCCCCAACCTATATTTGATTGATGCACATTTAATCTATGATTCAAGTCATCCTAATACAACATGAACTTTGAACAAAAATACCCATTTAAGGTTCGTAAAGTTATCCGTCTTGCCCCCGGTCTCCGCTTTAAATATCACCGGTTTCTAAGATTAAAAGTCTTTGAAAAATGAGTTTAAGACCATTTCTAAAACAAGAAAATTTACCGGCTACGGGGGTAGGCGAAAACGGGTTTTTCTATTCAAATCGAAAAGGGTTAGTTTGAAAACCTAAAAAAAACGCCGTTTTCGGCTAAACACCTAATACTAACATTTCATAGCAAATCATCCAATTCACATTCATAACTCCAAGTAAAATATTCAAAAGTGACATTTAAACGCTCTAAGGCAAAACATGTTGTAGTTGTTCAAATACACAATCCGGCACCGAAGTGCACCAAAACAATACAATCCCCGCGTATAGCGCTCCAAGGGATATACATAGACCATTTCACCTCGGCTAACATGCTAGCCGGATCAAAATAATATAGTCTTACAAGTTTGGTTTACATATGAAAAAGGAACATATTTATCGGCCTAACACCCAACAAAAATAAAAGTGTGGTCCGCCTCCCATGCACAAAAGGGCGGACATACATCCACACGTCCACGGATAGACTACGGAACTCTCCCAACGGGATCATCACCTGAAAAATATATATAAGGCGTGGGGTGAGCTCACTAGCCCAGTAGAGGAAGCGTCATTGCCTCCATCTCGGTAGTCCGAGTGGTTCGACCCAACCAAGGTTCATGCCACTAACCCTAGGTCGGTCTCTTGTCCCACATGGCTCTCACGCCAATCCGGAACCCCATCGAACCCAACAAATAAGTTCCCCCAACATGCTCACAACATAATTTACCACAATTATAGCATGCTTCAACGTCAATATCATAATCATACCTATGGGATAGTTCAAGTGCAATATGACTCAACACACCCCATAATATGCGCTTGCCCAATATAGGTTAACGAATACATACCCTACTCATTTATAACGAGAAAGAGTACCGCACCGACCCTTCCCAAGTGATTTTGAAACTTTTCACTTCAACAAGGAAGGCGGTTTGCACGAGACGACCCGTGCCCAAAGATTCGTATAACGAATGCACGAGACGACCCGCGACTTCGAGAATGAGACGACTCACCCTATACCCCATTCACGGCTCATTATTCCGTAGGATGGGAACACCCCCTGGCCAGTTGTTGCGACGATTCGACACAAGACTACGTACACATACGAATACATAATCCGTATAAACCCTACACCCATGCTTTTGACACTACATGGTGTACCCCAAAATGCATAAAGGTTCTTTATCATAACCATATGCCATCACGATACATGCTTCTATCAAATAACATTATATTGCATTCAATTCATCACAAGGCTTAAAATTTAACATTTGTTAAGCAATTAATCACAACATAATTTATATCACAATTTATGTTCCCAAAGGCCTAATTCATAGTCTAAACTATCAAGACCAACTCGCATATATACACATAAACGCACACACCCTCATACAAAGACAAGGACAAATCGTTTTTCCCCTACCTCAATTCCAAGCAAGAGCACCAAGAACAAGCACGGCCTCCAAGTGATTCAAATCCACCCAACCTCCTCCAAAGCCAACACTAAGCTCTACCCTACCGATAGTTAAGCTTCAATGGAGTTTCAAGCAAGAGCTATAGATAGACAACTCCATAAATCAAAAATTGAAGACAAGAATCTAATAATAGAAGCTAGGGTTTGAAACTAGAAATTCCAAAGGAGTAGAAATTACTTATCAAGATTTGGCTCAAAAGAAAGCTTGGAGCACCAACATCCACTTTCATGCACAAACCTTCCTCAAATTCTCATCACAAGGAAGAGAGAATTTGACAACTTGAAGAAGAAGGAGTGAAATGAGGGAGAACTTAGCAAGAACCTTATGAGAGAAGATAGATATTTGTGTGGATGAAAGAATGTCTTGCAAATGGGAGAAACTCATAAGTGTAGAGATTCTCCACTAACCCTACTCAAATCCAAGGGTCCAAAATGAAGCTAGGAAAGAAAATAATGAATCCAAGGGCTTGGAATAAGTCTTGCCAAGTGGAAGACTTTTTACACAATTCACAAAACTCATTATTTTGCCAAACAAGGCCTTATCATCCAAGGGCTTAGAAAAAAGATGGAAATCAACAAACCATCCAATGGATGAAAAAAAAGTCTTGTCAAGTGGAAGACAAAGAATAATGGATTATTCCATTTAAGGGCCAACCAAGCAAGGCTTTATGATCCAAGGGTCCAAAACAAAGATGGGAGAATGAGATCAAGGGCTAGGAATTAGACAACACATGAAAGCTGGAAATGACCAAAATCTTCCAAAGTTAGGGTTAATTACAAAAGTGCCATCAAGACTCTTTATTACCCTTTTACCCCTTGTCATCCTCCCTAATTACTAAAATGCCATTCATGCCCTAATTTCTCACCCAAAATCTCTACACTTTCCACTAAGTGTTCCAAATGTGAAACTACTCATTTACCCCTCGGTCATTTCTTTCCCGAAATCGTTCTCAATAATTTTCATTAAATTCAAAATGAAAATACAACATGCTACGTACAATTTTTATAACACGTAAAACATGTAAGGCATGCTAAAACAATTAAACACATCAAGCAAATAATTGTTTAAATAAAAATTTTAAATTAACCCGTAAAAATACCTGACGTTACAGATTTGGAATTGGAGCTCCCAATTTCAATTCTTTCAGCTTCTCGTACTTGGCCTGCTCTCTAAGACGCTGAGGAAATGGCGTTGCCTCCTCGTAACTTACACTATTTGGCTCTTCAAGTAATGTCTGATCGACATTCTCTTCCATTGATGGTTGATCCTTCTGGACTCTTTCATCCTCCTTTCTTCGCTCTTCTTCAGCTTCCTTCCTTTGTACTTATTCGGCTTCCTTTTTTTTCTGCAACCTCTCTTCATGTTCCTCCCCAACTCTACTCTCCACTTCTTTTCCACTTCTCAGAGTCTTGATTGCTTGAACCATTCCATTAGGTTTATTGACAAATGATCTGAGCTCTAATGCTTGTTGTGGCCTTGGGTTAGCGACAGGCTGACTAGGTACTCTTTCTGGTTCTCTTACATTCTTCACATTAGCCATTTGGCCCATCTACATGTGCAGTTGTGCCAATGATTGGGTATGAATGTCTAGCTTGTTATGAATGTCCAGTATGACCTGCTCTAACCTATTAGTCTGGAAAGCGGGTGGAGGAGTTTGGCTTATTTGAAACTAGGTTTGGTAGTTATATGATTGCACAGCTTGATTATTATTGAATGGATGAAGATCTTGGGAATTATTGAATGGCTGAAGAGCTTGGGAATTATTGAATGATTGGAGAGCTTGGGAATTATTGGATGTTCTAGGTTAAGGTCTGCTACAGATCTAGAGAGCCTATTTTCACACATAATTTGTTGAGATTTCATTGAAGGAGAGAAGCCATACAAGGCCTAGAGAGCCTGAGAAGAAGATTTTGGAGAGTGTTTCTACATCAACGATGCAGTTTTTCTCCGCCATGATCAACTAAGTCGGTATCTAAGGTTTTCCAGCAAAACCCATGCCAAGTAATGTAGTTTTTAATTTGTGTTCAATTGTAATAAGGAGAAGTTGTGACCATACTGTGATGATTGATTGTAGATGTGTGATTGTTTTTATTCTTCACACAAGATCTTATATTTATTCTTAATTATTGTCTTAAATTGAATGAATATATTTTCTTAACCAATCATGTTATCATAAAAATAACGTGATTTTCTACAACAATGGTGTTTAATAGTTGAAACCCTAGGTTTACACATGTCATGCCTCGGCGAGGTGATATAGACATGCTTTAGTTTAATTTCATGTTGGAGGAGTAGATTAGAGTAAAATAGTTTGCATGCACTAGTCACACTCTGTCTGGAGATGAGTTGTAGCGAATCCGGTGGATAGTACCCTTTTTGGGGTTGTATTCGACTATTTGCAGTATAACCAAATTCACAGTTATGGATCGTCCTCTTGCAATTGAGCAAAGAGAAAACTATATTATGCAGTTAGTGGTGGAGCGATGAAAACCCTAGTTTTTCTCTATCTTGATCACAATCACGATTTATTTTCTGTTTTTAGTTAATTTAGATATAAATCACAAAACAATTCAAAACTCTTTTTCAAACATAATTCAAAATTTTTAGATTACTAGAGTGAATAATCCAAGTCTCCGTGGGATTGATATTCCCTTTCTCAAGCCGATTCTGTACTACAATACGATTTGTGTGCATGCGATAGGTAAAACATAAGCTGTCATAAGGGGATGTTTTTAACCATTAATTTTGTCACCCCTAGACAGACATCTAGTTTTTGGCACCGTTGCCAGGGACTTGGCATTATTCTTATCTTTAGTAATTTAGTAGTATTTCGTCATTGTATTGTACTTAATGTTGGAATTTTGTGTGATTGACAGGTACTCTGAAAAGTATAATGGGATTTAGCGGAGTAGTGAAAGTTGGGTCGTTGGACCTCTTGTGAGTTTTAGTTTAACCTAATTTCGTGCATAATTTTTGCTTTATTTTCTGTTAATAGTTAGAATAGTTTGAATTAAATAGTTTTATTTTTCATAAAAAAAAATCTGCAGTTTTTGTGTAGACTGTCAAAAGTCAGAATTTAGTGAACGAGACAAGTCTTATGAGTGGAAAAAGGCCATTGAATAAAACTCACTGTGTAACAGTGAGCCTAGTTGATTTTAGGCTTAAACACGTCATTTAGGACCTCAAAACTACGATTTTGTGATTGTTCGGAAGAAAAATAATAATTAATAATTTTCCTTTTGCATGAGCAATTGGCAATCCCCTTTTGGATTTTGAGAGGATGGAGAACCGTAATGCAGCTGCGCAATAAGCCCCAGCTATGTCTTTGAAGGGGTACTATGCACCCTCTGCTCATGAATCGTATGCTGAATTTCCAGAAAAAGATGGAGTAAAACACTATGAAATCAAATCTAGTGTCATCAACATGTTATCTATGTTCTATGGACTCAAGAATGAGGATCCATATCAACATATTAATGATTTCTTAGAAATGGCCTCAACCGTAAGAATTGAGAATATGAGCCCTAATGCATTAAGTGTGCGATTATTTCCCCTTTCCTTGAGAGAGAAAGCTAAAAGATGGTATGTCACTTTAGAAAGGGATATAAAAATAAATTGGGAAACCTTAAGAGCTGAATTTTTAGAAAAATACTTTCTAATAGGTAGAACCCAAGAAGCACAAGAAATGATTACCCATTTTAAAGAATTCCCTGGTGAGGAATTCCATGATGCTTGGGATAGATTCAATGAAATTCTGCGGAAGTGTCCCCATCACAAGTTCGTTAAGCAAGATATTGTGTTTAATTTCTATCTTAGACTTGGAGCTGATCACAAAAATCTGATTGATGTAGCAGTGGGAGGTCAGTTTACACTGAGGCCAATAGAAGACCTCTTGGAGCTATTTAATAACGTGAGTGATAATTTGATCCAATACGAATCTGAGATGCGTGCTCGAGATGTATACAAAAGAAGATTCGACAAAGCATTTATCATAGATAGAAACGATGATGATGTCAGAGAACAAGTAGCCGCATTAGAAGAAAAGCTTGATAAATTCATTAGCAATAAGACCTGACCCTTCCCAATATGCATATCAGGGCAATGAGATAGTTGTCATTGATGCAAATGCAACCTGGACCAACCCGAACAATAATCATCTTTCCAATTCATACAATTCGGGTTGGCATAATCACCCACATATGTCTTATCATCCTCGGAACACTAGCAATAAGACCTGACCCTTCCCAATATGCATATCAGGGCAATGAGATAGTTGTCATTGATGCAAATGCAACCTGGACCAACCCGAACAATAATCATCTTTCCAATTCATACAATTCGGGTTGGCATAATCACCCACATATGTCTTATCATCCTCGGAACACTGAAAATCCTCGATCAAAATTAAATAAAAGCCAACAAGCATCATTCAATACTCAGAATATTCAATCTAATCATACCTAATCAGTCTGACCCTTCAACCAAAGTCAACCCCAGTTTCAAAGTCAAAATCCACCATGCAGACCACCTACTTTTGAAGATGAGATAATGAGCGCCTTGAGGGAGTTACAAAATCAATATATTCTTTTTTAGGCAACTATCCAAGTGATGAACTCTCATTCCCAATCCATTGCTAAGGTAGAAACCCAAATAGGGTAACTAGCTAATGCGGTGAATAGGCTTGAAGAGAGAAGATTACTTAGTCAACCGGTAGCTAATCCAAAGAGTCAACAAGTAGTGAAGAATGGTAAATTTGCTGAACATAATTATGAGACAGTCCAAGCCATTACGACTCTGAGAAAAGGAAAGGAGGTAGAGAATAGGGTTGAGAAGCAGTTTGAGGAGAAGGCTAACAAGCAAAAGGTGACTGAAGAGGTTTGAACAAATCAACCCCAAGAGGAGGAAGAAAGCGATCAAACATTACCAGATGAGATGGATAAGGCAGAATATGAAAAGGTAACACCTTACCCTCAATGTCTTCGAGAGTCGAATTCGTATGGTAAGCATAAGGAGAAGGACATGTTGGAAACATTTCTGCAAGTCAAGATCAATATACTTCTCTTAGACATTATCGTCCAAATTCTACCCTATGCTAAATTTCTGAATGACCTCTATACGCAGAAAAGGAAAAGTAGAATAAAGGTCCTGAATAAGATTTTGTTGACTAAACAAGTGAGTTAGATCTTACTTCTCCTTCAATTTGTAAACCACCTTATAAACCATGCACTCCAAAACCATCACCACAACCGAATCAACCTGCATCTATTCCCTGCTACATGTTTTCTCCTTCCTCATCCTGGACAGAAACAGACTTTCCTCCTCTTTCCTACCATGATCCTCAAGAAAAAACAACTCATCACCACAAGATCCCAGACCCCCATGTCATCCACTCAGACGGATCTACCAAATCTGTCACCACCGCCGAAGCGGCTATCAATTGGCAATCTGCCAATGCCCTGGCCCAGAACAAAATCTTGCAAAGGATTTCACACTCCCAACAGTCTTTGGAAAACACTTTCCACCGAAAGCTCACCTCTTTGGAACTCCTTATCAATGATCTCCAGCAAAAGATGCAAGGTCTTCATGGTGAACTTCTCCAGATGGCCTACTCGAACCAAACCTTCACTTCATCCTTTCTCCACAAAACATGGCCTTGAAAAACACATCCCTTGGTTCCATTTACCAACATGTTCTCCAATCCCTTGAGAAGCTCTGCAACCACCAGAAGTTCTTTAAAAAACTTCATGAACAAGGAAAGCTTCTGGGAAAAGCTTGTGATCGATCTGATCTCCTCATCAAGTGTAAATCTGACAAATCTTGTTCCTGCAGTCCTTCTACAAAGAAAACTAAGAAATTTAAGAAATGGAAAACCCAGAGATCCTCTTCTTTCCCTTGTCTCAGAACCTATTCTTGCCTCATCCTTACAACCTTTAATACCTACACCTTCTACATCTTCTGATCCCAAAGGAAAATCTCCAGTTCAATTCATGCTCCAGCCTGAAGATTCTCAACTCCATAATCCCATCTCAGAAATTTTACTAAAATTGGCTAACCTCCCCCAAGATCAATCTGATTCTGACTCTGTGGCTGAAACTGTCGAAGCACACTCTGCCTCCTTTATCCATATGGTTGATCCCAACCCTCAATATCCCCCTGATGCTGATCCTATTGTTGAACTCTTCCCTGCTACTCAATACGAGAGGTGACAGGGAGACCTTTTCGTCCATGAAAAGAGAGAGCAAGGCAAACAGCTCCGAAATGGAGATGTGTGAAGCCTTGTTGTTGCCACTGGCTAAGAAGATCAGAAGGTAACTCGAGGGGAAATAATTGTTCCTATAGAGGAAAACACAAGATTTTATTTCTGGAATCCGATGATCCATACAACACTGAGAGCTCTCCTTTTATAGAGGAAGGAGAGACTGAGAAAATACATAAGTGCCCTTAGATTATGTCAGCCATGACATCAGACTATCAAAAGACTGAAATACCCTTGCCGACAGACTTAATGGCACGAAATACAACTGAAATGGCAAACATACCCTTGCCGACAATGAAAATTACAAATAAAACTGAAATGGCAAGTATACCCTTGCCGACAATGGAAATTACATAGAACTTATTTTATTGCATCAAGACCCAAGCATTTTGCAGAAATCATCAATCAGGGCTTTGCGAGAAGTATTCATCATCATTATCAGAATTATACTGTGATGGAGAACCTGCAACAGGATAGGGCTGCTGATGGACTCTGTAGATCGGATGGTCTTCATCAAGGAGGTCCCATGAATACTGGGCTTCATGGTCAGAAAGGAGAGTGATGAGTTTCTGTTTCCAGTCCGTGGGATAAAAATCCGAATGGCGCCAATGAGAGGTATCCCTATGAAACAGATGTGGAGATATAGTCTGAAGAGGAATGCCATTGTGATGGCATAGCTGTGTCCTGTGAAGATTGAAAAATGTAGGCATGTCATACATGATGGTATTCTCATGATCAGTGAAGAAGGAGACATGGTAGGATTTTTCAATATGAACACCAGAATCAGGGGTAGGATAAAACTGCTTTTGGGACCAAAACACGAACATAGGAGACTGAAATGGACACTGGCGAAACTTTTGTTGCCAAAATGGAATATCTCCGAAGAGGGTAAGCCACCTACAGAATCTTAACTCAGAGGCAGGAAGGGAATTCAGCAAACACTGAGCAAGATATTGCAACATTTGGGATTTATCAAAAATAATACCTATGTGATAAAGATCTACAAGGTACCAAAGAAGAAAGAACGCTTCACGAGGAAAACTAAAATAAAACACTGGATTAATTTCAAAGTGGGTGAGAAAAGGATAAACAGGGTGGAATGGCAAATTCCTAAGAGGGCCGTATTCAAGTCCATAGCGAAGAATATAGAGAAACTCGAATGAATTGACCATGAAACAACTGCGAGAAATAAGGGTTTTTTCTAGCAGAAGGATCTGAAGGTGAAATGGCAACTGAGAGGGTTCGAAACATGCAATCAGGGGAAAGCATACGGGAAGACTAGGATGGACAAGGTGAATGTCTTTTTTCAATCTGGAGAGAAAATCAGGGAGCACATTGGTTTTTCCTTTGATATGAGCAGCATCAAAGGACCACTGGGAAAACCAATTTGCCCATCTCAGGAGTTGAGCCTTGGGGGGATGTTTCTGTTTGAACTTAAGCATGTTAGGAAAACTGCTAAGGTCAGTCTCGATCAGGAAATGATGACCTATCAAATGGAATTCAAATTTTTCAATACTGCGTTTGATGGCCAAAATTTATTTATAAGTAGAATGGTAATGGGTTTCAGCAGAGGAGAAAGAACCACTTTTGTAACCACAGATCATTCTAGATTTATCAGGATGTTCTTCAAGAAGAACAACACCCCAATAAAGATCAGATGCATCAGTTTGAAGGACTCTTTTCCCATCAGAAGGTATTTTCAAAGGAGGAAGAGACTGAGACACTTATTTGAGGTAGCAATGTGAGGTTGGAGAGCATACTGGCCCTGAGAAATCTTCATGCCTAGAAACTCGATTTCAGGTTGAGCTAAAATCAATTTCTTTTCAGAAAGCATGATTCCAAATTTTTGAACAATACTATGGAAGGTTTGGAGAAGGGTGACATGTGTTTCAAGGTCAGGAGAAAAAAGCAAGATGTCATCAATATAAACCAAGGCCGAAGGTAGGATAGGAGCAAAGATACGAACCATGGCTTGCTGAAATAGAGAGGGTGCAGTTTTTAAGCCAAAGGGCATCACCGTCCAATGGAAATGGTGATCTGGGATACAAAAACCAGTTTTGGGACGATCATCAGGGTGGATACCAAGTTGCCAAAAACCAGCTTTAAGATCAAACTTAGAAAAGATCTGGGCTTTGGGTAAATTTGAGAACAGGACAGCTCTTCTGGGAAGAGGGAATTTGATATCTTGGAGGAAGTGGTTTAAGGGTTGGTAGTTGATGACAAGACGGAGCTTACCACGAACTTGCTCTGCACGCTTATTTACATAGAATGCTTCACAAGCCCACTGAGATTGGGTTGGTTCGACAAGGCCTTCGGTTTGGAGTTGGTGAAGTTCTTGGACAGCTAACTGGTAATGTTCTGGATTCATACCATGGTGGGTGGCTTTGGTAGGGTTGAGGTCTTCATTTTTCTTGAAAGGAAGGTTGATGAAGAACTCCGGGTTTTTCCACAGAGGATGGTTACATTTGGTAAGGAAATGGGAATGGGAATCAGTACAAGAAGTTTGGATAATAGACTCTCTGAAGGAGGATACAGTGTCAAGGGAGAACAGGTTAGGTCTAGTAGTCCAAGGAAGGAAATAATTACGAAACTTCAATCCTTTTGGCATCCAAGAGATTTTGGTGAGTTTCTGGAGAATGTCAAACCCGATGAGAATATCTTTGTTGGGAAGTTCAGAACCAAGGACTTGATGTTTGACAGTATATCAAGGAAACAACTGGAGGATGATGGGCTTACTCTTAAGGGTAATGGCAAAAGTTTCACCATTGGCGGCAGTGAAAGGGTAGTAACAATTTTGCCAGTAAGAACTTGGAAGGATGGATGGATTAATAATAGTCGAGGTTGCTCCAATATCAAAGAAGGCTATGACAGGGATAGGTTTGACATATTTGTCCGGAAGAATATGGATTTGGGCAAGGGGTTGGATTAGCAAGGATGGGGCTAAAGAAAATTCTACAGAGAAGAGGTTATGAGGATAATCAGCTCCAGACTCAGAATCTTCTGAAGAAGTGTCCTCAGATTCTGATGAGGCAGCAGAGAAAGCCATGATAGTGTCAGCACTGGCTTCATCATCAATAGAAAAGAGGGATTCAATGTCTGCATCTTCTTCATCATGCGGGAGGATCTTGGAAATAGAGTGGACCAATTTTTCTCTAGCAGCTTTGTTTGGGCATTGTCTGGCATAGTGGCCTGGTTGTCTACAAATGTAACATCTGTTAGATTTGCGCTTGCCACGAACATGTTTTTTGCGAAAGAATCGCCATTTCTTCCGTCTAGAAAACTTGGGGAAAGAAGAGGATCTCTGGGTTTTCCACTTCTTAAATTTCTTAGTTTTCTTTGTAGAAGGACTGCAGGAACAAGATTTGTCGGATTTGCACTTGATGAGGAGATCAGATCGATCACAAGCTTTTCCCAGAAGCTTTCCTTGTTCATGAAGTTTTTTAAAGAACTTCTGGTGGTTGCAGAGCTTCTCAAGGGATTGGAGAACATGTTGGTAAATGGAACCAAGGGATGTGTTGTTCAAGGCCATGTTTTTGGTTTGAAGAAGTCTGAATGTTTCATTTCCAAGAGGTTCTGGAAGTGAGTTGAGAAAAGATTGTTTAAGATTAACATCATCAATACCACCAAGAACATAGAATCGTTGGGACATTCGAAGAAAATGGGTCTCCAAATCTTTGCGCTTAAATGAATAACACCTCATACTCAGGAATTCTTCACGAACAGCGTTGAGCAGGCCATCAGAGGAACCAAGAAATTCATTGTGTAAGACATCAATGAAGGCAGAGATAGTTGGCAGCTGAACAAGCTGGAGGTGTCTGTACTCTCCTAGAGCTTGGTACCATTGGCGGAGGCGACCAAGGAATTTTGCCACACAACGAGTCAGGACTGAGCGAAGTTCAGCATTGGGAGCAAGCATCTCTGCAGTGCACCAAGCATGGATCTCATAGAACTTGTCCAGCCATTTGGAATGGGGGATTTCATCAATAGAAAACCCATTATGAGATTGGGTCTGAGATGGAAAATTTTGCTGAGGATGTATCGGAGGAGGAGGATCCACAACTTCTTCAACAATAGGATCAGCATCAGGGGGATATTGAGGGTTGGGATCAACCATATGGATAAAGGAGGCAGAGTGTGCTTCAACAGTTTCAGCCACAGAGTCAGAATCAGATTGATCTTGGGGGAGGTTAGCCAATTTTAGTAAAATTTCTGAGATGGGATTATGGAGTTGAGAATCTTCAGGCTGGAGCATGAATTGAACTGGAGATTTGCCTTTGGGATCAGAAGATGTAGAAGGTCTAGGTATTAAAGGTTGTAAGGATGAGGCAAGAATAGGTTCTGAGACAAGGGATACATGTGGTGTAGAGGTGCTTGGAGGTGGTGGTGGAACCGAAGGTTTTCTGATCTGTAAGTGTGGTAAGGAGAGATGTAAGGAAGGAGAGGAAAATAGGCTAGGCTGTCCAGGTGGTGCAACATATAAAGGTTGGGACATAGGTTGGGATGTATAAGTAGGGAAAAGGGGTGAGGAGCCAAAGAAATCAGGAGGACTGAGCTGTCTTTGGGTTTGTTGAGCTTGCAAGGACTGTAGTTGTATTTTCAAGTGTTTCATTTCAGCATCTTTGTGGAGAAAGGATGAAGTGAAGGTTTGGTTCGAGTAGGCCATCTGGAGAAGTTCACCATGAAGACCTTGCATCTTTTGCTGAAGATCATTGATAAGGAGTTCCAAAGAGGTGAGCTTTCGGTGGAAAGTATTTTCCAAAGACTGTTGGGAGTGTGAAATCCTTTGCAAGATTTTGTTCTGGGCCAGGGCATTCGCAGATTGCCAATTGATAGCCGCTTCGGCGGTGGGGACAGATTTGGTAGATCCATCTGAGTGGATGACATGGGGGTCTGGGATCTTGTGGTGATGAGTTGTTTTTTCTTGAGGATCATGGTAGGAAAGAGGAGGAAAGTCTGTTTCCGTCCAGGATGAGGAAGGAGAAAACATGTAGCAGGGAATAGATGCAGGTTGAGTCGGTGGTGGTGATGGTTTTGGAGTGCATTCTATGTAAATAAGCGTGCAGAGCAAGTTCGTGGTAAGCTCCGTCTTGTCATCAACTACCAACCCTTAAACCACTTCCTCCAAGATATGCTCACATCTAAATACTCTAGAGAATTTAGTTTTGTATGTATGATTATTTGGTGAGCCCAGACCTTTATCCCTATGTCTATGTCAAGATCTTCTAGTTCTAGATCCCTCGTTTCACCTTCTTCTTCTTCTCGCCTTGAATATTTATATGAGTATGACTACCTTGATGAATCAAGCAAAGTCCCTGTCACCGACCTTCCTATGGTTAATCCTTACACAGCTTTTGGTAAACCAACCAATACAGTCAAGAAGACCGTTACCCGTTTGTTCCAAACCCCTCGCCCTTCTTCAGTAAAAGAATATCTGCAAGCTTCTCGATTTGACCAATGTTTCATTCCTGCTACTGAACAGGAACAATTATTTCCCCTCGAGTTACCTTCTGATCTTCCTAGCCAGTGGCAACAACAAGGCTTCACACATCTCCATTTCGGAGCTGTTCGCCTTGCTCTCTCTTTTCATGGACAAAAAGGTCTCCCTGTTACCTCTCGTATTGCTCTGGTTGATACCAGATTTAACCACTATCAGCATGCCTGCATAGCAACTGTCCAGACTACCTTAAATGCTGGCACGGTAGTGTTCACTTTTTTCCCAAACTTCAACATGCCCTTAGCAGATCCACATCTGCTTAGTGCCTTGAAAGTCCAGATCCAGATTGGTGGTGCCTCCACTGTCTCTACCACCTATGCTGCTACCCTCCACTATCAGATGGCATATCGACTGTAAAATCATGCCATGGATATGTACTTACCATCCTCTGCCTCCAATGATGCGCTCCTGCTCGACATAAACACCACCCATCAAGCAACTTGTTCCCATATTCCCAAGCAGCTCTCCAGACCCGAGCTTCTTAAGCTGCTCCCAGAATCATGGGTTACAGCTTATGAGAAAACACATCAACACCCGAAACCAGTTCAGTCCACCAATCCTACTTTCACTACCAAACCTGATGGCTCCGTTGAGATCTCTTTTCCCAAACCAGATACTCCTTCTCCAAGTTCCCTTCCTATATTTTCATCACGTCTCCCCGAGATTAACATGATATCTCCTTCAGCTTTTCAGAATCAAATTCCAATCAGTTCTTTCCAATCCTCTGGAGACCCAGTCTATTTTTTCCAAGACCCTGCCACTGGACACAAGTTTTTTGATGCTTGTGATTGTAATGATTGTCTGTATGACTTTGAGGATGAGCCCAAAAGAAAGAAAAAGTCATCTCAGCAACGTTTAAAGGAAAGATATGAAAATGGTGATCCCACTGTAGACCTTCTTGGTAAACCCTCTGGAAAATTTGATTTTTATGTTACCTATGGTAAATCCAGAACACCACAACCTAAGCCATCTCCTTCAATTTGTAAACCACCTTATAAACCATGCACTCCAAAACCATCACCACCACCGACTCAACCTGCATCTATTCCCTGCTACATGTTTTCTCCTTCCTCATCCTGGACGGAAACAGACTTTCCTCCTCTTTCCTACCATGATCCTCAAGAAAAAACAACTCATCACCACAAGATCCCAGACCCCCATGTCATCCACTCAGACGGATCTACCAAATCTGTCACCACCGCCGAAGCGGCTATCAATTGGCAATCTGCCAATGCCCTGGCCCAGAACAAAATCTTGCAAAGGATTTCACACTCCCAACAGTCTTTGGAAAATACTTTCCACCGAAAGCTCACCTCTTTGGAACTCCTTATCAATGATCTTCAGCAAAAGATGCAAGGTCTTCATGGTGAACTTCTCCAGATGGCCTACTCGAACCAAACCTTCACTTCATCCTTTCTCCACAAAGATGCTGAAATGAAACACTTGAAAATACAACTACAGTCCTTGCAAGCTCAACAAACCCAAAGACAGCTCAGTCCTCCTGATTTCTTTGGCTCCTCACCCCTTTTCCCTACTTATACATCCCAACCTATGTCCCAACCTTTATATGTTGCACCACCTGGACAGCCTAGCCTATTTTCCTCTCCTTCCTTACATCTCTCCTTACCACACTTACAGATCAGAAAACCTTCGGTTCCACCACCACCTCCAAGCACCTCTACACCACATGTATCCCTTGTCTCAGAACCTATTCTTGCCTCATCCTTACAACCTTTAATACCTAGACCTTCTACATCTTCTGATCCCAAAGGCAAATCTCCAGTTCAATTCATGCTCCAGCCTGAAGATTCTCAACTCCATAATCCCATCTCAGAAATTTTACTAAAATTGGCTAACCTCCCCCAAGATCAATCTGATTCTGACTCTGTGGCTGAAACTGTCGAAGCACACTCTGCCTCCTTTATCCATATGGTTGATCCCAACCCTCAATATCCCCCTGATGCTGATCCTATTGTTGAAGAAGTTGAGGATCCTCCTCCTCCGATACATCCTCAGCAAAATTTTCCATCTCAGACCCAATCTCATAATGGGTTTTCTATTGATGAAATCCCCCATTCCAAATGGCTGGACAAGTTCTATGAGATCCATGCTTGGTGCACTGCAGAGATGCTTGCTCCCAATGCTGAACTTCGCTCAGTCCTGACTCGTTGTGTGGCAAAATTCCTTGGTCGCCTCCGCCAATGGTACCAAGCTCTAGGAGAGTACAGACACCTCCAGCTTGTTCAGCTGCCAACTATCTCTGCCTTCATTGATGTCTTACACAATGAATTTCTTGGTTCCTCTGATGGCCTGCTCAGCGCTGTTCGTGAAGAATTCCTGAGTATGAGGTGTTGTTCATTTAAACGCAAAGATTTGGAGACCCATTTTCTTCGAATGTCCCAACGATTCTATGTTCTTGGTGGTATTGATGATGTTAATCTTAAACAATCTTTTCTCAACTCACTTCCAGAACCTCTTGGAAATGAAACATTCAGACTTCTTCAAACCAAAAACATGGCCTTGAACAACACATCCCTTGGTTCCATTTACCAACATGTTCTCCAATCCCTTGAGAAGATCTGCAACCACCAGAAGTTCTTTAAAAAACTTCATGAACAAGGAAAGCTTCTGGGAAAAGCTTGTGATCGATCTGATCTCCTCATCAAGTGCAAATCCGATAAATCTTGTTCCTGCAGTCCTTCTACAAAGAAAACTAAGAAATTTAAGAAGTGGAAAACCCAGAGATCCTCTTCTTTCCCCAAGTTTTCTAGACGGAAGAAATGGCGATTCTTTCGCAAAAAACATGTTCGTGGCAAGCGCAAATCTGACAGATGTTACATTTGTAGACAACCAGGCCACTATGCCAGACAATGCCCAAACAAAGCTGCTAAAGAAAAATTGGTCCACTCTATTTCCAAGATCCTCCCGCATGATGAAAAAGATGCAGACATTGAATCCCTCTTTTCTATTGATGATGAAGCCAGTGCTGACACTATCATGGCTTTCTCTGCTGCCTCATCAGAATCTGAGGACACTTCTTCAGAAGATTCTGAGTCTGGAGCTGATTATCCTCATAACCTCTTCTCTGTAGAATTTTCTTTAGCCCCATCCTTGCTAATCCAACCCCTTGCCCAAATCCATATTCTTCCGGACAAATATGCCAAACCTATCCCTGTCATAGCCTTCTTTGATACTGGAGCAACCTCGACTATTATTAATCCATCCATCCTTCCAAGGTCTTATTGGCAAAAATGTTACTACCCTTTCACTGCCGCCAATGGTGAAACTTTTGCCATTACCCTCAAGAGTAAGCCCATCATCCTCCAGTTGTTTCCTGGATATACTGTCAAACATCAAGTCCTTGGTTCTGAACTTCCCAACAAAGATATTCTCATCAGGTTTGACATTCTCCAGAAACTCACCAAAATCTCTTGGATGCCAAAAGGATTGAAGTTTCGTAATTATTTCCTTCCTTGGACTACTAGACCTAACCTGTTCTCCCTTGACACTGTATCCTCCTTCAGAGAGTCTATTATCCAAACTTCCTGTGTTGATTCCCATTCCCATTTCCTAACCAAATGTAACCATCCTCTGTGGAAAAACCCAGAGTTCTTCATCAACCTTCCTTTCAAGAAAAATGAAGACCTCAACCCTACCAAAGCCACCCACCATGGTATGAATCCAGAACATTACCAGTTAGCTGTCCAAGAACTTCACCAACTCCAAACCGAAGGCCTTGTCGAACCAACCCAATCTCAGTGGGCTTGTGAAGCATTCTATGTAAATAAGCGTGCAGAGCAAGTTCGTGGTAAGCTCCGTCTTGTCATCAACTACCAACCCTTAAACCACTTCCTCCAAGATATCAAATTCCCTCTTCCCAGAAGAGCTGTCATGTTCTCAAATTTACCCAAAGCCCAGATCTTTTCTAAGTTTGATCTTAAAGCTGGTTTTTGGCAACTTGGTATCCACCCTGATGACCGTCCCAAAACTGGTTTTTGTATCCCAGATCACCATTTCCATTGGACGGTGATGCCCTTTGGCTTAAAAACTGCACCCTCTCTATTTCAGTAAGCCATGGTTCGTATCTTTGCTCCTATCCTACCTTCGGCCTTGGTTTATATTGATGACATCTTGCTTTTTTCTCCTGACCTTGAAACACATGTCACCCTTCTCCAAACCTTCCATAGTATTGTTCAAAAATTTGGAATCATGCTTTCTGAAAAGAAATTGATTTTAGCTCAACCTGAAATCGAGTTTCTAGGCATGAAGATTTCTCAGGGCCAGTATGCTCTCCAACCTCACATTGCTACCCAACTCCATCAATTCCCTGATACTCACCTCTCTTCTAAGCAAGTTCAACAGTTTCTTGGTATTGTAAACTACATGTCTGAATTCATTCCTAACCTTGCCCAATACCAAAATCCTTTTTCTGAACTACTTAAGAAATCCCCTCCCCCTTGGTCAGATCAATGTACAAAGGCTGTTGCTTTCCTCAAATCAGTGTCTCAGTCTCTTCCTCCTTTGAAAATACCTTCTGATGGGAAAAGAGTCCTTCAAACTGATGCATCTGATCTTTATTGGGGTGCTGTTCTTCTTGAAGTACATCCTGATAAATCTAGAATGATCTGTGGTTACAAAAGTGGTTCTTTCTCCTCTGCTGAAACCCATTACCATTCTACTTATAAAGAAATTTTGGCCATCAAACTCAGTATTGAAAAATTTGAATTCCATTTGATAGGTCATCATTTCCTGATCGAGACTGACCTTAGCAGTTTTCCTAACATGCTTAAGTTCAAACATAAACATCCCCCCAAGGCTCAACTCCTGAGATGGGCAAATTGGTTTTCCCAGTGGTCCTTTGATGCTGCTCATATCAAAGGAAAAACCAATGTGCTCCCTGATTTTCTCTCCAGATTGAAAAAAGACATTCACCTTGTCCATCCTAGTCTTCCCGTATGTTTTCCCCTGATTGCATGTTTCGAACCCTCTCAGTTGCCATTTCACCTTCAGATCCTTCTGCTAGAAAAAACCCTTATTTCTCGCAGTTGTTTCATGGTCAATTCATTCCAGTTTCTCTATATTCTTCGCTATGGACTTGAATACGGCCCTCTTAGGAATTTGCCATTCCACCCTGTTTATCCTTTTCTCACCCACTTTGAAATTAATCCAGTGTTTTATTTTCGTTTTCCTCGTGAAGCGTTCTTTCTTCTTTGGTACCTTGTAGATCTTTATCACATAGGTATTATTTTTGATAAATCCCAAATGTTGCAATATCTTGCTAAGTGTTTGCTGAATTCCCTTCCTGCCTCTGAGTTAAGATTCTGTATGTGGCTTACCCTCTTCGGAGATATTCCATTTTGGCAACAAAAGTTTCGCCAGTGTCCATTTCAGTCTCCTATGTTCGTGTTTTGGTCCCAAAAGCAGTTTTATCCTACCCCTGATTCTGGTGTTCATATTGAAAAATCCTACCATGTCTCATTCTTCACTGGTCATGAGAATACCATCATGTATGACATGCCTACATTTTTCAATCTTCACAGGACACAGCTATGCCATCACAATGGCATTCCTCTTTAGACTATATCTCCACATCTATTTCACAGGGATACCTCTCATTGGCGCCATTCGGATTTTTATCCCACAGACTGGAAACAGAAACTCATCACTCTCCTTTCTGACCATGAAGCCCAGTATTCATGGGACCTCCTTGATGAAGACCATCCGATCTACAGAGTCCATCAGCAGCCCTATCCTGTTGCAGGTTCTCCATCACAGTATAATTCTGATAATGATGATGAATACTTCTCGCAAAGCCCTGATTGATGATTTCTGCAAAATGCTTGGGTCTTGATGCAATAAAATAAGTTCTATGTAATTTCCATTGTCGGCAAGGGTATACTTGCCATTTCAGTTTTATTTGTAATTTTCATTGTCGGCAAGGGTATGTTTGCCATTTCAGTTGTATTTCGTGCCATTAAGTCTGTCGGCAAGGGTATTTCAGTCTTTTGATAGTCTGATGTCATGGCTGACATAATCTAAGGGCACTTATGTATTTTCTCAGCCTCTCCTTCCTCTATAAAAGGAGAGCTCTCAGTGTTGTATGGATCATCGGATTCCAGAAATAAAATCTTGTGTTTTCCTCTATATATTTCTCTCTTCTTTCATATATCTCTTTCTTGTTTATCTCTCTTGTTTATAAGTTGATCATGTCCTACTTTGTGTTTGTATATGGTATCAGAGCTCCTAAGAGGAAAGATCATATCCTAAGAGGAAAGATCCCGGTGCTCCCATTATTTCTTGTGTCATTGGTGACCAAAAGATTGGTAGAGCTCTTCTTAACCTTGGTGCGAGTGTTAATTTATTACCTTACTCAGTCTATCAATAACTAGGGTTGGGAGAGCTCAATCCTACCTCGGTGGTGCTTTAATTGGCAGATAGATCAACTAAACAATCGAGAGGAATTCTGGAAGATGTCATTGTTCAAGTAGACAAGTTCTACTATCCTGTAGACTTTGTGGTGTTAGACATGAAACCTGACCACATATTAAGGAGACATATCCCTGTTATCTTAGGAAGACCATTTTTGGCTACGGCAAATGCGTATGTTTATTGCAGATTAGGGGTTATGGATATATCTTTTAGGAACCTAAAAATGATGATGCATGTTTTTTATATCAACCATCAACTACCTGAACCCCTGCTGAGTGATTTAACATAGACAATATTGATGAGATGGTTAAGTCGTACCGCAGAGTAGTGCGAGAAATGATTTAGAGGCTGTGATGAAAATGTCAAAGGAAACGTTTGAAAACTGGGAGGATCAACGACAATCAAATTTGGAAGTTATCGCGGCGTTCGAAGCTGCATTATACTCGCAGCCAGAGAAAGCATCCAGAGAGTCGCTTGGACCTCCACCTATTCCTCTATAGGAATTGGAGCCTGAAAGTACGCTTCAAGATATAGTGTTGTGTGGGTTAATTGAGGATCAAGAGGATAGTGTGCTGAAAGAGATAAAGGGTGTGAAGACGGCTAGAGTGATCATTTACCATGAACTGTCATAGAGCCTACCAAGGATGACACCCTTCTTAATGATCCCTTTCCAGATGAGCGAGTGTTGATTATGAAATTACCTAGACGATAGTGAAAATAGCCTAGAGGGGGGGTGAATAGGTTTTTTATCGATTTTATGATCAATTAAAATTATTTAGCGGAAATTCAATTTTAATTAGTCACAAACCCTAATTCTCAATTTAATTCTCAAAAACAGATCAACCAAGAAAATATGAATATAAGTGCAGAAAATAAATAATGAGAAGACACAAAGATTCAAGTCTCGCTACTGGAGCAAACGTCTCATCAAAGTCTATACCCTCCAACTGAGTACAACCTTGAGCAACAAGCCTAGCCTTATTCCTAACTATTGTACCATGTTCATCCTTTTTATTCTTGAATATCCACTTGGTACCAATCATAAGATACCATACATCATTCTTAACAAACTGCTGAAGTTTTTCTTGCATATCATTAATCCAATCACTATCTTAAAGAGCTTCTTTGACATTTTTAGGTTCCAAGGAATATGTATAGCATGCATACAAAACCTCATTCCTAGCCTTTCTCCGTGTCACCATCATCTGATCAACAGATCCTATAACATTATCCAAAGGATGGTATAACTTTACCCTTGCAGATGGTTCCTTAGAGGGAGTAGGCTGAACATCACAAATTTGATCATGTGATTTAGCAGGACTTGAAGTATCATCATTAACCACATTATCCACTTTCTCAACCTCAGAAGAATCATTATCCAATATAAAGAACGACTCACTATCTTCCTCCTCAGTCGACATTGGAGACTCATCAACACATGAGTCATCAACCACTACATTCGCAGATTCCATCATAGTTTGAATTCTAAGGTTAAACACCCTCTATACTTGACTAGTCAATGAATAACCCAAAAATATTCCTTCATCACTCTTAGACTCAAACTTCCCAATAGATTCATGCTCTCTAAGAATATAACATTTTGCTCCAAAAACCTTGAAATATTTCACATTGGATTTCTTGTCATTCCACAGTTCATAAGGAGTTTTTAAGGTGCTAGGCCTAAGATAAACTCTGTTTGAGGTATAACACGTTGTGTTCACCGCCTTGACCCAAAAATATCTAGGAAAAATCCTACCCTGTAGCATAACATTGGCCATTTCCTAAAAATTCATGTTTTATTCCTCTCCCTTCACAAAACACTTCAATTTCTGAATTTTCAAACTCCCTTCCATGATCACTCATTACTCTAGAAATGGAATAATTCTTCTCAGTCTGAATTTTTAAACAAATTCTTTTAAAACTTTCAGCAGCTTCAGACTTTTCCCTTAGAATTCCAACCCATGCAAACTTTGAGTAATCATCCACCATGACAAAAATATATTTTTTCCTCCTTTGCACATGGTCCTAGTAGGACCCATTAAATCAATATGCAACAGCTCTAAAGGTTTAGAAGTACCAATGATCCACACACAATTCCTTTTGCATAACCAAGCTTAGGGACCCCCTTAACAATTTCACTATTAGTAATTTTTGTTAATTCTCGAAAATTAACATGTCCCATCCGTTGATGCTAGATTTCAACTTCATCAAGTTTAACTCTATTGTATAACAATTCAGAACTAGGAACAATGCAGTAGTAATTATCAGTTAAACGCATACCTTCCATCACGCAATTCCCAGAAGAGTCAATGATCGAACACTTATCAGGAGAAAAAATGACCTTATGATTGTTATCACATATTTGAATTATGCTCAATAGATTTGCTTTAAGACCCTCTACATAAAGCACATCTTCTAGTTTATGTAGACCAGAAACCACAATGGTACATTTTCCTAAAACCTTCGACTTCTCTCCATCACCAAAAGTGACTATCCCACCATGACACTCCTCGAGAAATCCAAATAATGGCTTATCTCTAACCATATGCCTCGAACATCCACTATCCAGATACCAAGAAGTAGACTTACATGTTCTAAGTGCAGTATGAACTACAAGACAGTGTAGCTCACTTTTTCTCACCCAAGCCTTCTTCATCTTCAAATCTCCTCTTGCCAATCTTGACAAATTCTTCATTTATTCATTCAAAATTTGAATTTGATCTTGAACACGATCTTCATGTTGAATTCTTGGTTCCTTCACCGATTGCAGAGTCTTCCCTCCAACTTCGAACACCTTGGTCGAATGTGACCACTAACACCACATTGGTGACAAATAGGAACAAACCTCCGGATTCCATCAGTTAACTTCCTATGATATCTAGGGGTAAGAAAAGACTTGTTTTCCATAGGTCTTTTGATATAGAATTGAGCCCTAGGATTCCAATTTGAATTTCCTTTTGAAGAACTCGATGCTAGATGGGAGGCCTTTACAAATGTGGTTTTTCAACAACATTCGAATTCGGCATTACTCCAACAAAACCCAAACCCTTTGTATTTCCTACAGGTTTTCCAACACTCAACATATGATTAAGCTTAAGTGTTCCACTAGATCACTTTTGAATAGTCAAGTTAGCATCTTTTAGCTCCTTTTCCAAACTGTCAATCTTAGTAGATTTCTTAACGAATTTCTTATTGTGACCATCTACTAACTTCAAAACCTCAGTCTTTTCAAGTTCAGACTTATTCAAATCCTCAATCAACTTGGCCTTTTGGGTCTGTAGAAGATTTAGAGTTTGAGAACTATTGGCTAACTCGTCTTTTAAAGAATGCAATTCTTTGTCCATGTTAAGACTTTTAGTCAACATTTTCATGTGATTCTTGTGAAATTGTGTGGTTTTATCAAGTAATTTATTATAAGACTCTTGAAGCATTTCATCACAATCTTCATCACTCTCAAAACCTTATTCTGCAGACATCGCTAAACTTGAAGCAACTTCATTAACCTCCGTGCTCTGTACAGCAAACACAGTGAAATTCTCAGAATCATCACCTATTTCTGATTCTATCGCATCACTGACTAATTCATTGTCAGAGTCATTATCCCAACTGACAGCTAATCCTTTCGATCTCTTCAGAATGTTTGCACACTCTGCAGCTATATGACCATATCCTTGATATTCAAAACATTTGGGTTTTTTATTTTTAGGATCAGACTTGTCATTCCTAATTTATGTCTTTTTTTTACTTCTAGACTCACCCAACTTATCCCCAAATTTTTGTCCTTGGCCATTCTGTTTAGCCCTAACAAATTTGTTTAATCTCTTAGCAAACATGACTATATCAGTCAGACTCAACTCACTTTCTTCATCAGGTTCAACCTGATCCTCCCTAGTGGTTTTGAAAGCTATGCTCTTCTCTTTTGTGACACTAGCCTTCTTAGGGGGATTTTTGAACATCTTCATCTCATAAGATTTTAAATTTCAAGCCAATTTTTAAACCTTAATTTCTTTAAGACTCTTGACCTCTGAGATGATAGTAACCTTAGATAAAAAAATGTTCAGGAAGAGACCTAAGGATTTTCTTTACTATGGTAGTCTCATGAATAGGCTCACCTAGGTTATGACAACCTGTTACAATATCAGTTAACCTAGCCTCAAAGTCTACGAAGACCTCATCATCCTCCATCTTCAGTTGTTTCAAATTGAGAATTCAAAATTTGAAGCTTTGATTGTTTCACCTTCGATGTTCCTTCATGAGTGACTTGAAAAATGTCCCAAGCTTCCTTGGCAATTACGGTCGTAGTTATCCTCTTGAACTCACTCGGAGTAACGACATTGTATAACGCATTCAACACCTTCGAGTTCCAATTCGCGCTATTCGTCTCGGCAGCAGTCCACTCGCTTGACAGTTTTGCTTTCACTTCATTAGTCGCATCGTCTTTCACGGTTGGAGGTGAGTATCCTACTTCTACAGCATTCCATGCCCTCTCATCTAAAGATTTTAGAAACGCTCTCATTCTCGTTTTCCAATATGTGTAATTTGAGCCATCAAACAAAGGGGATCTAGATATGGAACCTCCTTCACGAGGCATCTCCATCGTCTAAGCTCAGAATCTAACCCTAGGTAATTAACCTAAAAGGGACAACCACACTCTGATACCAATTGAAATTACCTAAACGATAGTGAAAACAGCCTAGAGGGGGGATGAATAGGTTTTTTGTCAAATTTTATGATCAATTAAAATTATTTAGCGGAAATTCAATTTTAATTAGTCACAAACCTTAATTTTCAATTTAATTCTCAAAAACAGATCAATCAAGAAAATATGAATATAAGTGCAGAAAATAAATAATGAGAAGACACAGAGATTTTTTACGTGGAAAACCTTGGAAAGACTCCAAGTAAAAACCACGGATATGCTCGGGAATCGATGCACTATGAATCAGAGAATTTGTACAGACTCTATGAAACACAGAACTCACAACCGCTGTAATTTGTTGTTCTTCACTAGACGTCTGAACGCTAGATTCACTCGCGCTCCATGAAGCTCTCGCTCCGATATCCGTACTCTGACGGCTCTGCTTTTTAAGAGGTTAAAATCATCACGAAATCATTCAATCGTGCATAGAAATCGTTGCTATAGAAACACACAGACGGCTTCGCTTCTCGAAATGGATCAACGCAACCTCGTTGCTATAGATAGTGTGTGAATTTTTTAACAACTAAACCATTCAATCGTGCATAAAAATCGTCGATATAGAAGCACGATTGAAGACGTCTAAAAACAAACAAGAGAGAACTTGTATATCTCTAATCACTTAATAATATTCTTTCACCATATGTAAATCTCTGTAGAAGAAGAAGAAGTTGTAGAAAACTTGCAGAGAATTCTTCAAAACGTGTCTCCTCTTGTTGTAGAAAATTTATAGACAATGATGATCCAAACCCTAAGTATGTCATTTTCTCGTAATTTCACATCTAAACCCTATATTCTGGTGAATATAATGTACATAGAACACACTTTGATATATAAGTCATGGTCAACTCATAAAACCAACCCCCGAACAATTTGGACATCGCAAGAAAAATCAGGCAAAAACTTGTCGCGACTACACTTCAAGCGTAGTTGAGCCTACGCTTCAAGTGCAGGTCCAAGCGTACCTCCAAGCGTAAAAATGTGTTTTCCAGCCACTTTTTGAAACTGAAAGCATAGGTATTTTTGTCAAAACCACTTTTCTTCACTACTGTGCCAAAATGACCCTCTTGAACCCACGATATTTTTTGCTTAAAGTGACGGCTTCGGAAAATGTCATTTTCGCCCTCTAAGAGACATTTTTCCTCAATATGCTCACTTTCATGCTTCATTTGTATTCTTCATTACTTCAATGCTTGATTTTACCTTTGACGAATCTTATTGATGTCATTGAAACCAAACTATCATATCTAACACTCAACATGGTTATTGTCTAGAACATGCCATACATAAAGAATTACAATCAATGTTCTTACAAACAAAAATGTTCTGACAAAGTATAAACATGGTAGATAAGTTGTATGCTTGGGAAGATCCACGATTGAGAAATGAGTGTAAGGGGATACAAAATTGTACGTATAATGATGTTTGAGTTTACATAGCTCGGACAAGAGTGCGTCATGCTAAACATGTTCGTCTTAAGTTCTTTGAGCTCGGCCGGAAAGGACGACGGTGTAGTTCGAGACTGAAATTGTGTCTAGGTAAAATCCGATTAAGATGGGACAGACCATTTAGAGTTAAATCAGTTTACCCCCACGGAGAGGTAGGTTTCGAGAATGAGAGGTTAAAGAGGCGTGGTTAGCGACTAAAGATTTATGAGGAGATTGATCCAGAACCGGAATTTATGGCATCTGTCAGTATGGTGTATCAAGTGTATGATACGGGTTAGGAGGAAGTGGTCACGTCATGCCAAAGACATTAAACATTAGTTAGGTTGTGAAAGTTAGTTTCTAGCCTCGGTTTGTAGAATATGATATCATTCAATTTATGCAATTTCAATTCTGAGGATTGTAGGCCCTTAAGGCCAAATCATTGTTTATTTAGTTAAAAAAATAAAATAAAACTTCCTTGTGCTATATTGAGTAATAATTTCCGGAAAGTTATGATAAATTTCTTTTTCTCTTGTTATGATATTGGATATGTGTGCTTTGTTGAATATTTCTACAGGTAGCTCGATTCAAGTTTGGGAGAAGAAAGAGCATGAAGAGAGGAAATTACGGAACTACGCTTCAAGGGTAACTATATTCTTTATCATGAATATGATTGTGAATCATGAAGACATGGTTTGATTTAAGTTTGGGGGGAAGGTATAGTTAGTGTAAGGAATGATTGAAAAAAAAAAATTAGAATTTTGAAAAAAATTGAAATTTTTTGGAGTTCTTTGTTTTAACCGTTTTCCATGGACTTCGATTTGTACTTCTGTTCTAATAGCATGGATCCTTTGATCACCTCAATTCCACTGAACCATCAGCACCCTACGAAGCAGGATCTTCTGTTGGTGCAGCCATTGCAGCTTCTGTAACAGTTCCACCATATACAGTACGTATTGTTACATTTTCATTAGCATAGGACAGGTAATTGTGAATATGCTGTCTCAATATTGTTAAAAATAATGATGTGAATCTGAGTTCATTCTTTGCAAATCTGTTTTACAGATGGATCACCTCCAGGGCAGAGTTTGGCAACCATTGCCGAAAGAAAGTTCTCTCTTCATAAGTCCAATTTAGATGGTAAAAATAGTATCAGTGATGTATCCTGCCAAAATGAAACTTCTGTTGACATTCTTGAAAGGATGACTTCAATTCTTGAAGAGGTGTACACTCCGGAATCACAGAATTCTGCTTTTGGAACAAATCTACTTCAAGAGGGAGAGGAAAACATTGGCTAATTCCTATACTTTGAAGGAATTGAATATCAGATGTGGAACACGTATGATGTTCATTTTTATGCATCTTTTGCACTAAGTATGCTATTCCCGAAACTCGAACTTAGCATCCAAAGGGATTTCGCTGCAGCAGTAATGATGCATGATCCGAGAAAGTTGAAACTTATGCAGAGTGGGAAATGGGCCTCACGGAGCGCACTTGGTGCTGTTCCCCATGATATTGGAATGGATGACCCATGGTTTGAAGTGAATTCGTACAACTTTTATAATACAGATACTTGGAAAGATTTGAATTCAAAATTTGTTCTGCAAGTCTACAGGGATTTTGTTGCCACTGGTGATAAGAAGTTTGCGCAAGCTGTTTGGCCTTCAGTTTATGTTGCAATTGCTTTTATAGACCAGTTTGATATAGCTATTTTTTCCAACTTATGTTACGAGGAAAATTGTTACATACAGTTTGTACTCGATTATTTAATTAGCTGTATGCTTTGTAGGTATGCTCGAGCATGTGGTCTCCTACCAATTGTTGACAAAGAAAAAGCAAAATCTGCACTTGAGAAGGTTTATAACTTCAACGTCTTGAAGTTGAAGGATGGGAGACGTGGGGCGGTAACCAGGGTGATGACCAATGGAAAACCTGACATGACAACAGTGGAATCAAGAGTGTTGGACCTAATTGTAATCAAACACACACAAACACAATATTTACGTGGTTCCCCAAATTCGGGTACGTCCACGGAGGGGTAGCTCAATATATATCGGGATTTCTTTTCTCTCTACCTCACACAAACTCTTACAGATTTTGAGCTTGTTAACCACACCTATACTATATGTATTTGTCCCATATATATAGGGTTTGAGAGAGGAAATCAAAATGATAATAATCATTTGCTGTCAGAGGTAAGAGTGGCAAATTTCTTCACGCATGTTTTTGGTGAAGACTTTGGTTCATGCATGTGAAAGGTGGCATGGCTGTGGAAGCTTCTTTAATGGTCATCCTATACATCATCTATACTCATTTCATCATTGCTTGCATCATAGGCATGCATGCATGCATGGATCTCAACTCTTGAGTCATTTTTATCCACAAATCTCCACCATGACTAAAGAGTTCACTGATTAAGTCTTCTGATTGAGCTACCCCCCAATGCGCATTTAAGCGCTCTGAGTCTGAGAGATATTGATCAAGTCCAAACAGTGTTGAAACTTGATCCCTGTAACCACTTTGGTAAGCATGTCTGCAGGATTATCTGCAGTCCCGATCTTCTGTAGTAGAATGTTCCCATCATCTACTATGTCTCGAACAAAGTGGAACCGAACATCAATATGCTTGGTACGACTGTGATGGACCTGGTTCTTTGCCAAACAAATGGCACTCTGACTATCACAAAAAACCTTCACGGTTTCTTGAAAAATACCCAAGTCTGTAGTCAACCCTTGAAGCCAAATAGCTTCCTTGAAAGCTTCAGTTACAGCCATATACTCTGCCTCTGTAGTAGACAAAGCCACCGTTGACTGTAATGTTGACCTCCAGCATACTGGTCCGCCTGCCATAGTGAATACATAACCGGTAGTAGATCTTCTTTTATCAAGATCTCCAGCATAGTCAGAATCAACATATCCAACTAGATGCTTACCCACTGTCTTCTCTCTCTCGAATTTTAACCCGATATCCACAGTACCATGAATGTACCGTAGAATCCACTTCACTGCTTGCCAATGGCCTTTACCAGGATTGTGCATGTATCGACTCACCATACTTACAGCATGTGAAATGTCGGGTCTGGTACATACCATTGCATACATAAGAGCACCAACTGCATTTGCATATGGAACATGCTCCATTTGCCTTTTCTGATCATCTGTGGTTGGTGACATCTGTGCACTCAGTTTGAAGTGTGAGGCCAGCGGTGTGCTTACGGATTTGGTGTTGCCATCAATGGCAAATGTCTGAAGCACTTTCTTCAAATACTTCGTCTGAGTTAAACACACTGTGCCTTTCTGTCTGTCTCTCTTGATCTCCATCCCAAGTATCTTCTTAGCTTCACCAAGATCCTTCATCTCGAACTCTGAGCTCAATTGAGTCTTCAGTTTATCGATCTCCACCTTGCTCTTAGATGCTATCAACATATCATCTACATATAAGAGCAAATATACAAATGTACCATCTGGTAGTTTTCGAAGGTATACACAATGATCAAAATGGCTTTTGGTATACTTTTGTTGCTTCATAAAGTAGTCAAACCTTTTGTACCATTGTCTCGGGGACTGTTTCAAACCATACAGTGACTTGCTCAATTTACATGCCCAGTTCTCACGTCCTGGAACTTTGAACCCATCTGGCTGAGTCATGTAAATCTCTTCGTTCAAAGTGCCATGGAGAAATGCAGTTTTGACATCAAGTTGAGCTAACTCGAGATCAAACTGTGCTACTAAAGCCAAAAGTATCCGAATAGAGGAATGTTTAACAACAGGCGAAAATACCTCGTTGTAGTCGATTCCTTCCCTTTGAGCATAACCTTTAGCTACGAGTCTGGCTTTGTATCTGATCTGGTTTATGCCGGGATCACCTTCTTTCTGAGCATAAACCCATTTACAGCCAATAGCTTTCTTGCCCTTTGGAAGTTGAACTAGCTTCCAAGTCTGATTTTGATGTAGAGACTTCATCTCTTCATCCATAGCTGCCTTCCATTTCTTACTATCAGTACTGTGTACTGCTTCCCTGTAAGTGTTAGGGACATCATCTTCTGTCGCTGGAAGTGCAAATGACACCATATCAATAAATCGGGCAGGCTTCTGAATGACTCTTCTGGGTCTGCTGGCGGCAATAGAGTCTGGCTGCTGACTAATCACCTGTACTGGAGATGGAGTCTCCACCTCAACTGAGTCCTCGTCCTGACTATCAGAATCATCTTCAGAACTATCAACTGGTGGCTCAGTATCTTCTTGACTTTCAAACTCCACCTGCTGCTGAAGATTTGGATTCACTTCTTCTTTAGCTGGAGTTGTCTGTCTCAGCATGACAGACTCATCAAAAGTAACATCTCTGCTACAGATGATCTTCTTTGTTTTAGTGCACCATAACCGGAATCCTTTAACTCCTTCACTATGTCCCATGAAGAGAGCTTTCTTGGCTCTAGGATCCAGTTTCGATTCCACAACATGAAAGTATGCTGGACACCCAAATATATGAAAAGAATCATAATCAGAAACTGGATATCCGGACCATACCTCCTTGGGAGTTTTCCCATCTAGGGCAGTTGTAGGAAGTCGGTTGACAATGTGAGTGGAGTATACCAACGCCTCTGCCCAAAATGCCTTGCTTAGCTCAGATTGAGATAGCATACATCGTACTTTTTCCACCAAAGTGCGATTCATTCTTTCTGCTACTCCATTTTGTTGTGGCGTTCTAGGCACTGTGAAGTGTCTAATTATCCCTTCATTCTGACAGATTTCCATGAAGGGATCTGATTTGTACTCGCCACCGTTGTCTGATCTGAGCCTCTTGAGCTTCCTGCCTGTCTGGGTCTCTATCATTTTCTTCCATTTAAGAAAGATATCTAGCACTTCATCTTTATGCTTCATAGTATAAACCCAGACATATCTAGAAAAATCATCAATAAACGTTACAAACCAACGTTTACCTCCCAATGAAGCGATTCTGGATGGCCCCCAGACGTCTGTGTGAACATAGTCCAGTGTTGCCTTTGTTCGATGAATCGCCGTGCCGAACTTGACCCTTGTCTGTTTGCTTAGCACACAGTGCTCACAGAAGTCAAGTTTGCCAGTTTTGGCACCTTTTAATCTGCCTTGCCTCACCAAGCCTTGCAACGCCTTCTCACCCGCATGCCCTAAACACATGTGCCAGAGTCGGGTAAGATCGGCTGACTTGTTTTCAGAACTGCTTGTTACAGCTGCTCTTCCGGTTACTGTATACCCATCTAGGTAATACAGATTTTTCTTCAAAATACCTCTCATTGCCACGAATGCACCTCGAACTACTTTCAGAACTCCACCTTCCATGGTCACCTTGTAACCACTGGAATCTAAAACCCCTAATGAAATGAGGTTTTTCTTTAGGTCTGGTATATACCTGACATCGGAGAGTTTTCTGATTGTACCGTCGTGCATCTTCAGACAGATTGTTCCGATCCCTTTGGTCTGACAGGTGTTGTTGTTGCCCATTAGCACAACTCCTCCATCCAGCTCCTCGAAGCTAGAGAACCAATTCTTGTTCGGACACATATAATAAGAACAACCTGAATCAAGAATCCATCTATCAGACTGATCAGTGTCTGATGATGAAACAGTAAAGGCTGCTTCTTCTTCTTCTTCTTCCCTCTTTCGGGCAATATTGGCATGTGACTTGTCCTTGTTTGGACAGTCTCTTTTCCAGTGCCCTTTCTGGTGACACTGGAAACACTCATCCTTCCTCTCTTGATGGGCAAGCTCACAGTGTATTTGGTGTTTGATGTTAAGGCTTGGTTTGCTTCGAAATAGAGTCGAAAGAAACGGCTCTATTTTGAACAAAAATGGCTCTGATACCAATTGTTGGACCTAATTGTAATCAAACACACACAAACACAATATTTACGTGGTTCCCCAAATTCGGGTACGTCCACGGAGGGGTAGCTCAATATATATCGGGATTTCTTTTCTCTCTACCTCACACAAACTCTTACAGATTTTGAGCTTGTTAACCACACCTATACTATATGTATTTGTCCCATATATATAGGGTTTGAGAGAGGAAATCAAAATGATAATAATCATTTGCTGTCAGAGGTAAGAGTGGCAAATTTCTTCACGCATGTTTTTGGTGAAGACTTTGGTTCATGCATGTGAAAGGTGGCATGGCTGTGGAAGCTTCTTTAATGGTCATCCTATACATCATCTATACTCATTTCATCATTGCTTGCATCATAGGCATGCATGCATGCATGGATCTCAACTCTTGAGTCATTTTTATCCACAAAGAGAAGTATGGTCCGGAGTTACATATGCTGTCGCTGCAGGTATGATTCAGGAAGGCGTGGAGGAAAAGGCATTTCAAACTGCTAGTGGAGTCTACGAAGCTGTTTGGTCTGAAAAAGGATTTGGGTGAGTAAAGATTTATGCCTTTTATTTGCCTCCAGTGTGATGCCTTAGGCCCTTTTTTGTTCGCGGTCCGGTCCCATGTGGTCCGGTTTCATAATGGTTTTTTTGGGACCAGACACTGCTTGGTAACACGGTTCCAAAAAAACAAGTATTACTTGGGACCAAAATGGATAATTTGAGACAACCAAAAATGATGGTCTCAAGTAGTCTTATATACAATTGTCTTAACACATGAGACCATAAAATTTGAAATATATATATATAATTTGAAAACAATATATAAAATTAAAAAAATAATATAAAAAATTTGAAATAATGCATAAAATTTGAAATATATATATAAAATTTAAAATTAATATATTTAAAACTTGGGAAAATAAAAAAAATTCCAAAATAATAGAAAAAATAAAAAATAATGTATAAAATTCGAAAATAATATATAAAATTTGAAAAATAATATAATTTTTTTAAAATAATGTATTAAATTCGAAACAAATATATAAAAATCAAAATTAATATATAAAATTTTAAATATATATATATAATTTAAAAAATAATATATAAGTTTTGAAAAATAATATAAAAAATTTGAAATAATGTATAAAATTTGAAAATAATATAAAATTCAAAAATAATATATAAAATTCAAAAAATAATATAAAAATTCGAAATAATTTATAAAATTTGAAATATATATTATTTTTGAATTTCTTATATTATTTTCAAATTTTTTATATTTTTTCAAATTTTATATATGTTTCATACTCAATATATTTTTTGAATTTTATATATTATTTTTGAATTTCTTATATTATTTTCAAATTTTTTATATTTTTTCAAATTTTATATATGTTTCATACTTAATAATAACAAATTATACAAAAAATATATATATATATATATATTTGAACACCAAAAGCTCAGAGCTAGTCCAGATCCTCCCATTTTCAAAGCTCACACTTCCAACTCTGAGAAACACTCACTGAGAAAAGTAAATCAGACATAGCTGTCAATCAACGATTTCCTCATTTCACCAACAATGGCATCGGGTTGAGCTTCTCTCAACTTGAAGACACTCTCAATGACGGACAATTCTGTCGCTGTAGTGTCTGATCCACAGAACGCTGTCCAGTCGTTTACCGTCAAACCAGCAGCTATCACTTCACTACCACGGTTCACAGTCCCGGCCACCAAAGGGACCTGAAGGAGCGTTGATAGTTCATCCAAATCTTCGATGGACGTATGAGGATGAACCTGCTCCAGCACCAGTTTTCAGTTAGCAGAGGACAATATAACATGACAATTTTCACAATGTGCCTTAACTATCTACTGTCATGAGAAATTATTGCATGGTCTTGGACTACATGGTCCCGATCAATCACAGCCCGACACATAAGCAATTGTGTCGGTTTTTTGCATGTTGAACGATGGTTGTCCAGGACCATGTAGTCCAAGACTTGAAAAATATATATATATATATATGGAGGATACAATTTCTTACCAAGCCACCTCTATTGGAGAAGGTGCAATAGCTTCCCACAAGAATATTACCAGCTATAGTCTGTCCATTTCCTCAGTTTCCTAATGGAAATTATTGTTAACGAAATTATATGTTAGAATCCTCAAGAAAAATAGAAGTATGGCATTAATTGCGTAATGAAATCATCATTCATTCAAAAATAATTTAAGTTCCAGAACATAATTGTTCTAAAGAAAAAAATTTGTTCCAAGAGCAGACAACATTACCTTGTCAAGATCAGTATGCGTAAGCGCATACTGATCAGAGAGTTTCAACAATAGTGTCTGGGTTAGGATCTAAGAAGAAAGCCATCTGCAAATGTTGCATAAATAATTTTTAGCTCATCAGAGAGTTTCCTAGATGGAAATTTACCTAAAAACCAAGGCATAGATGTAGGACGAATGTGAAGAGACCCTTTCCTACAAATTATGACACCGAACTGGATTTGAGCAGTTCTGAAAAAAAAATAAAAAAGCTAAATAGTCATATGAACGAACTCGACTTTTAGGGTTTGTAGGTAAGATTTTGGAATTTTAAATTAGGTAAGGAAGACATCATTTTAGGGGCTGTTCTTGAGCTTTGAGTGGCACGTGTGAACACTGAATAGGGATTACAAAATTTGTATTTCCAAAAGTGGTAGGAATCACTTCAGTCACACTTTTTATATATATATATATATTTGAATTTTATATATTTTTTAGAATTTTATATGTTTTTCGAATTTTATATATTGTTTACAAATTTTATATATTTGTTTCGAATTTTATATGTTTTTTTTAATTTTATATATTGTTTCAAATTTTATATATTTTTTTGAATTTTATATGTTTTTTCAAATTTTATATATTTTTTACAAATTATATATATATTTTTGAATTTTATAAGTTTTTTTCGAATTTTTTGTGTTTATTTAGAATTTTGTAATTTTCGTAATATATATATATTTTCGTAATATATATATATATATATATATATATATATATATATATATATATTTTGTAATAAGGGGCGGAAGTGTAATTAGTAATTTTAGAGGGGTGAAGTGTTTGGGCATATGGGTAATTTCACACTTTATATATTACCCTAATGTAATAAGTGAAACAATTAAAGGAGCATTCTAGTCATTTCACAGGCCCAGGGGGTGTCATTGCAAAGTATCGCTTTGACCGGCATATTTATGGCATTGACCTAAACCTCAAGGGGTGCTACTGCAATTTACCCTTAATTATATTAATTTTAGGTTGTAGGAGACCTAAAAGGATGTTTAAGTTAGTATAAGACTCTTCTTATTTTCTGCGCCTTTTCCTAATTTACTTGACATACCAATATCGTTAAACCTCAGCAACCACCTACCCACTCGGTAATTAGAAGTAAAACTTAAAAGCAAGAATTGAATTAAGATAACTACAAGACAAAGGGAGATGTTAAGATTGAGCAATTAGTTACAAAATAAGCTTAGAAATATAGCAGTACTAATGGGAGAGTAATGACAAGTATAATAAATAAAGGATACACAAACACATAAATTGGAGCTAAGTAATAACTTAGCTGATAACACAAAAGTAGGGAATGAAATTAATGATATTCTTCAGTAGAATGCTTGGAGGGGGAACATGAAGAACTACATCTTTTTGCTTATCTGCGCCTTTGAGTACACCTATATATATATATATATATATAACAACATTCAAGTCACACACAGAGATATGTAGAGACGACTAGGGATTGAACAAGTCAAGTTTTATCTGTTGACTGGAATGGGGCTGAATAATTATCGAGTGGGTCTTTTCTTGGTGAACCAGCTCGGTAGACTTGGACAGTATTCAATACTAAGTTGAAGGGATGAGGGCCAAGTAAAAAAGTAGTGAACTTCATCATCGAACCCATAAAATTTCGGCAAATTATGAAGCTCTAAATCTCTCAGTCTCCTTAACCGCCTAAAAGGAAGTGTTTCCAGTTTTGGACAGTTGAAAATTTCAAGCGTGTGTAATGAAGGCCAACGCAGCAGAACGTTCCCCTTGGAGAAGAAACTAACAAATTCGTCTAGGTCAGCTAGATGCAGATCCTTGAGTTTGGGTAGTGGTGTCCAATATTTAAGCGAACTACTACTACTACTGCCCATCTCATCATTCACATTATCTGAAATTATCTCCTCCAATTCCTTACACCATCTCACTACCAACTCTTCTAAATTAAGGAATTGCAAAACCAATTCCCTCGATGAGAACAACTGCTTCAACATCGGGCATCCGTACACCACCAATTTTTGTAGACTTTTGAAGTTGTCTTTTAATTGGATGTTTTTTGGCATTGGTGATATCTCCCGCCCGCGAAAGATGTTCCTTAAATTAGGGAGTACGTCCAATTGTAGGACTTGCAGATTTACAAAAGAATTCGCTTGCAATTCCTCCTCATCGGCAAATGTTTCAAAAGCATTGCAACTCCTGATCCAGCATTCTTTTAATCCAGAAATATTTGTAACACCCAGATCTGATAGCTTCACAACTACTTTTCCAATACTCATTATGTCCAGATACTCCGAACGTTTGATCACATCCTTCACTGCAGATGAAAGGATGCCGCTGCCCTCATCTCCTTGCTCCTCATTAAACCAATAACACAGTCCGCACTGGCTTTTAGGGTTTATTTGTATATACCGAGGATTATTGCCGACAGAGAATTTGAATTCCGTTATGCTTTTATCCCTCCATGGTTTGCTGTTTTCAACAAATTCTATCAAGTTTTTCACTGTTCCAAAATCGAATTCGAGCGAAGAAATCCGTGTCAAGCTCGAAAGCTCTTTTGCCACTACTCCACTACTTTCCTCATCCAATCCGAAACCATTACATAGAAACACGAATTTCTCCAATTGAGAGAGTTTGGATATCTTACCCCTAGGAATCATTGTCGTAAAGCTGGGTACTTCTTCTTTAGAGCCCTTGAATACCAAACATTTTAGGCTGGTCAACTCCCACATCTCTATAGGGGCCGGATCTCTCATTTTGTGTTCACTGACCCAGAGTACCTCGAGTCTCTTTAGTGCTTTAATTTCAGCAGGAAGTTCTTCCAAATAATAACTACCTTCGAGAAACAATGCTCGAAGGTCTTCCAGATTTGCAATGGAAGAAGGCAATGAGACAATGTCGGAAAATGATAGGTCCAAGACTCGCAGCCTAGGCATGTGAGTAAAGAAATTTTCTGGCAAGGGAGCAGAGCATTCTTGAAGCAGCAATGTTGTGAGTTGGGGACAATTTGGCATCTCCGGTAAGCTGTACGACCCCGTAGAATGCATAAACGAGATCCTAGTTGCTTTTTCCCATTCATGAATGTCCACTGTGTCTTGTATGTACATGCCAGCTCTCACTAAATGTCTGCTTTCTTCTCCTCTTCTTAATGAAGTCAAATTTAGAGCAAAATCTCGAACAAGATCGTGCATCCTTACATGGTTGCCATCCTCACATTTTTCCAACAGTGATGCTTTAATAAGTTTACCCAATACCACATGCCCCTCGTCATTGCTCCAAAGAAATCCCTCTGCTCTCCAATAGTTAATCAATAGTGATTTATCAATGAGGTGGTCTTCAGGAAACAAGCCACAGTACAGAAATGAGTTTTTCATGTCAATATCAGCATCTGTAGCTAAATGATCATAACTGGCTTTCAATGCCGTAAACACGTTCTCCTTCATGTCTTTGACATAAGACCCATCCGGCAACTTCAACTTGTCAAACAAATCACGCCAGACATGATCATCTTCTTCTTCTCTTAAGACTCCACCAACTACATTTAGGGCAAGCGGTAAGCCACCACACTTCTTGACAATTTCTTGAGCAATTTTTTGAATTGACAGAAACTTGGTAAAGTCTAGACAAACAATTGACGTAAACATCTCCCATGCTTCCTTTTCAGGCAAAGCCTTTACATCGATCTGCTTATCAGTTCTCATCTTCTTACAAACATCCAATTCTCTGGTTGTCAAGACACATTTGGAACCATTGTTTTTGTTTGGAGGTGGTATACCGACTTTGTCCAAATTTATTTCTTGCCACACATCATCTAGAAGCAACAGAAACTTCTTGTGCTCAAGCTTCCGATGCAACTTTGTTGCAACAATTGAATCCGAATCTTTGTCTTCGATATCCACTGATAAGCGTTTTGCAACTTCAGTTTGAATCTTTCTAAGGCTCCAAGTTTGCGAGACAGTTACCCAGACTACGACTTGAAATATATTTGCAATTTCAGTCATATTATTCAGGAGTTTCAATAATGTTGTCTTGCCAATACCCGCCATGCCCCATATTCCAATCTTCTGGATTTCTCCATCTCTTAGATGTTGCAATATCTCTTGCAAGGTGCTGTTTGTTGACTTTTCCGCACTCAAATACGATAGAGGCATCTTCTCAACTTTTGGTAGTGGCAAGTTGGTAAGATAACCGCCTTCAAACTTTGATGTCACTTGGAGTTCTTCAACCCTTTTTAGCATCTTCTCCACATCTTGACAGAGGCTTATAACTGTACCTACATTTTCATATATCCTTGCTAGAACAGTAATATCTGGAGAGTAAATCTCTTCAATAAGGTGCTGATCTGAAATCTCCTTCACCTGTTTTTCAATGCCATCTACTTCTGCAATCCAGCCTTCGCACTCCGCTGTTGGAGCCTTTTGATGATTTACAAGGTCTATCTCAGCCTTAATGTCACCCCTCCGTCGACATAATGCTGTCAAATGGTTGTTAAGCAACGAGAACTTATCTTTGAGCAGCTGAACTTTTGCTTGTGGCGAATCAATAAGAAAATCGGCTTCAGGCTTCCAATTGTCATGGATTTGTTGCACTCGTGAGATCTTTTTCTCCACATCTTCACAGAGGCTTATAACTGGACCTACATTTTCACATATCCTTGCGAGAACAGTAACATCTGGAGAGTAAATCTCTTCAATAAGATGCTGGTCTGAAATTTCCTTCACCTGTCTTTCAATCTCATCTACATCTGCAATCCACCCGCCGCACTCCTCTGTTGGAGCCTTTTGATGATGTGCATGGTCTATCTCACGCTTAATGTCACCTCTCTTGCAACATAATGTATTCAAGTGGTCCTTAAGCAACGAGAACTTATCTTTGAGCAGCTGAACTTTTGCTTGTGGCGAATCAATAAGAAAATCAGCTTCAGGCTTCCAATTCCCCTGGATTGTGTTAGCTTGTGAGATTAAGCTCTCCACATTTCGACAGAGCCTTGCCCGAGCAATATAATCTGGAATGCATTTCAAACATTTCTTGTCAAGTGGCTGTTGAATATTATTCACCTCTCTTTCAATATCATCCACACTTTGAATCCAGCCACTACATTCACTTGTTGGAGCCTTTTGTGGATTTTCACCGTCTATCTTCCCCTTGATATCTGTCCTCTTATTACGTAGAGTTGACAACTGATTGTTTAGGACCCTGAACCTCTCTTGCAAGCTTCTTGCCAAACGCCAGCGTCTAGCAATTGGTCCGAATACCGCATTGTTGGCACAGTCAAAAATTGGTGTAATGAAATCCATTGCCTCTGTACAGTTCTGAAATGAGACACCATTAGCATCAGAAATTCAGTTTTTGGGGTGAATTGAAGTTTGAGTTGTGAACTATCCATTCGTATTATTGAAAGTTCTTAGTCTTTTATAAATGAGGAAACAATTAACATCAAATTTAAAATACCGCCTCCCTCACCACCCCACGCCCTAGCTCCGGAAAAAAAAAACAAAAGAAAAAATAATAATAAAGGGTAAATAAAACACTAACATAAAAAAAAAATCAGAAAATCAGAAATTATATGATCAAATAAAGTAATGCTTAGGTTAGTTTTAGAATAATACTAATACTAGTAATAATATCAATTGCAATAATGTACGGCTTATCAAAAAATAATAATTCCTAGTTTGGATGGCTTCTTGGTAGCTGTGGTATTGCTAGTTGTTTAAGGTTAAGAAGCATTAGATGACACTATAAAGAAACTTATTTGGATCAATAGAGGAATTGATACAACCTATAGCTAACAATGGAGTGTTGACAGGATGGGCTACAGAAGAACCTAAGGATTATGGAAGTTAGTAAAATTAATTAGGAGAAACACTTTTAAACCTTGCAAAATCATATAACATCTTTGTAGCTAAAACAACACATAAGATATGTAAATTTAATAAGGACTCGGATCTCATGACGTCGAAAAATGCTCAAGAATTAAGATTGAGTTGAACTAAGATGGAACATATGAAATGTAAATATAATAAGGACAAGATCTTGACAATATAAGGATACCACTTCAAACCAAAAGGTTATAATTAGGGGTCAGAAGGGAATAATAGATGGGGAGGCCCGGACCAGAAATTTTGGTGAGTGGAGGCGGAATAGTATTATTTCAAATTCAGTGGGGCTTTAGGGGATTTTAAAAAAAATTGAGTGGGGGCATAAGCATTATTATCTTAAATTTTAGGGTAAATAATAAATAAAATAAAAAAAAGTTCAGTGAGGGCCACCGCCCCACTGGTCCCCAAGCAGGTCCGTAGCAATATAATTAGTGTAATATATGTAGTCTGAACTAAATGGAGACAAGGTAGTAGCTTGTTATTGCTAACTACCAACTACTCTAAAAGCTTAAGCTGTTAGAGAGAGTATAACTTAAATATTTTATATCCTTCAACGCGCCCCCTCACGTGTGGCTTTCAAGTCCAACACGTGGAACAACAATTTCAACAAAAGGTGGCAGTGAGGTTTGAACACGAGACATTTGGCTCTGATATCATGTTAACTACCCAACTGCTTTGATTGTTGTTTTCTTCAGGACCGTCATTCGAGGAGGATTTTTGGCAAGGGATATGAACGAGACGGGCTGTACTACTTCGGGCATCCTCCCTATTCAAAAACCTCTGCTCTGCAGGCCACTGCTACTACTACCACTACTGTTTTCGATTTTCCAGTTTCTATTTCTATTAAGGATTTACTTTTGTGGCATGCTCGTTTAGGGCATGTTAATTTCCATTATTTATGGACTTTGCTTCCTATTTTATTTTCTGCATGTCGACAATCTAAATTCCAATGCATTACTTGATAAAAGAAGAAGGGATCGAGTAATTTCCATGATATGACGATTTTTACGCTCAGCCACCCCATTTTGTTCTGGGGTGTAGGGGGCAATGAGCTGTTGGAGAATCCCTAGGCTAGAAAAATGTGAGACAACACTATCATTGATATATTCACCCCCATTATCAGTGCGAACTTGTTTAACTGTGGTAGAAAATTGGGTTTTAATCATAACAAGAAATTATTTAAGTATAGAGAAAACATCAAACTTTTTCTTTAGTAAATACACCCAAGAAACCTGGAAAAATCATTAATGAAAGCGACATAATATCTATGGCCAAAAGAGGTAGTAACAGGAGAAGGACCCCAAACATCAAAATGAATCAAATCAAATATAGATAGAGAACGATGCATTCGAGAAATATACGAATTTCTACAATGTTTAGACAATTCACAAGTAATGCAATGGAATTTAGATTGTCTACATGTAGAAGATAAAATAGGAAATAAAGTGCATAGATACTGGAAATTAGCATTCCCTAAACGAGCATGCCACAAATATAAATCCTTTATAGAAATAGAAACTGGAAAATCGAAAACATAAGTGGTAGTAGTAGCAGTGGCATGAAGTGAATAAGTTTCTGAAGGAGGATGTCCGAAGTAGTACAGCCCGTCTTGCTCATATCCCCTGCCAAAAATCCTCCTCGAATGTCGATTCTAAAGAAAACAACAATCAGAGAGAAAAATAACAGCACAGACAAGGGATTTGGCAAGACGACTAACAGAAATAAGGTTGAATGTTAATTTCGAGACATGAAAAACAAAGATAAAGTAATATCTGGAGTAAGAATAATGTCCCCTTCACTACTAACTGCAGTGGAGGAGCCGTTAGCAAACTGGACACTACAATGTGTGGATGTCAAGGGTGAGGAAAATAAAGCTAACTCACCGGTTATATGATCATTCGCGCCAGAGTCTATGATCCATGAAGGAGACCCAGAGTGAACATAGAGGGCAGTGGGAGTACCTGAGGAGGATACAAAGGCATGAGCACAAGTTGAAGTGGCAGGTATTCGGGACATCAGTGTAGGTAGTTGAGCCTGCAATGTGTTCACTTGAGCAGCTAAATCTGGTGAATCAGAAACTTCAGCAACACCAGCAAACCGAGAGGAAGAAGGATTGAATTTCTTTCTATATTGTGTCATCAACTTTGGATGAAACTTCCAACAAGTCTCTTTCAAGTGCCTGGAATTTCCACAATGCTGGCAAATTTTCCTCCCCGAAGCAGTTCTAGACCCTGATCCAGAAAACCCAAATGCAGCACATGCCATCACATCAGTCAAACCATTACTGGGAGCAAAAAGAGCACGAGGGACCGAAATGGCACGCCTACACTCCTCTTGATCAATAATCAAGTAGGCGTCCCTCAAGGATGGAAAGGGAGTTGTGTTCAAAATTTGAACCCGAAGTTGCTCAAATTCTGGTCGAAGCCCCATCAAAAAGGCATAGGTGCGGTAGTTGTCCTGTTTCTTAACATGAGTACTCGACATAGTCCCATAATCAAACATTGGATCATATAGAGTAATCTCATCCCATCGTGACTACAAATACGCAAAATATTGAGCAACATTCGGTCCAAGTCCTTCCTGAGTAGCATGAGAAATCTCTTGGCAAAACTCAAAAATCCGAGCCCTATTGTGCGAGTGAGCACACATTTCGTTTAAAGCAGTCCACAGAGCATTAACGGTCTCAAGGAACATGAACAAATTTTAAATCTGAGGCACCATCGATCCAAAAGGCCAAGTCAAAATCATACAATTGTTTACCTCCCAATGCTTCAACTTTTTACCTTCCTCAGTGGGCTTCGGAGCTTCACCACGAAGCCATTCTCCTTTGGCACGTCCGCCAATATAGAGTCTCACAGCACGATACCAAGCAACAAAATTCCAGCCATTCAATAGCTCGGACACAATCCTCCCTCCTGTAAATGGCAAATCGATCTTTATAACAACGGCATCACTAAATTTGGCCATTATCAACTTTCAACCAAAAAGACCAATCACAAATTGCAACAGTATGCAAATAAAATACCAGAGAGAGAACAAAATAAAACAAAGTTTAAAATAGCCTTTAATTCAGCAACATCACCAACTAACCAAGTCACACACAAATGACCTAAAGAGAAGAAGGAAAACTAGGTCTCTCTCAAAATAGCAACAGCAGAAAGATAAACCCTAGAAAATAAATCAATCAAAAAGAAACCAAAGGAAAAGACCTGGACTGCAAATCGCTTCAGGCGGCCATCGATGCGATCTGAAGGGATGGGTAGCGGCGGTGGTGGTCGGGGCTGAGGCCGGCAGCGGCGTTGGGGCAAACTAGGGTTAGGGTTTCCCCTTTCTTTTCCTAATTAATTAGGCTCTGATACCAAATTAATTTTAAGAAAAGAAAACTTTTATTGTTGTATTTACAATGATAACACAAATGTTTTATATACTAATAAAAATCTACCAAAGTTACCATACTGCCCTAGAATATTCCTAGAATATTACTATAATATTCCTAAAATATTCCTAGAATATGTTTATTACTAAATAAACTAAAGAGTGAAATAATCGTGTGCTTCAACAGGATTTATATATTTTTTACTATGTGAGGCCAAAATCTCTGGACTATGCAACCCCAAAATAAGTACGGCATAGTCCAATTTAGTCCCGAAAATACTACTTCATTTAAATCAGCAACGCACGTCCAAGGTAGGTCTTCTGCCATATGAATGAATCCGGAGGTTCACTATTCAGATCAAAGGAGCATGCCAAAGAAGGTCATCGGACACAAGCAAGCCCAGTCAAAGTAAATCCGAAGGATCTTATGAAACGGCTCAACCTAGTCGACATTATGACCAATGGAGATCTTCGGCCCAGCACCTGACGAACCAAAGCAAGTCCGAAGATCTCCAAACACCTTCGGAAATAGCAGGCAGCTTCAAGAAGGCCCTTTAGCTTGCTCAGTAAGCAAACCAAAAAGGTATTCATGTAATTTTCCTTAATAAATAGGAAAAAGAAAAAAGATGACTACTAAGGAATCTATCTTGGTGAATAGACCAAAAAGCCCATCCCATCTTGTATATATATAGAAAGTTTTTCCCCAAATAGGGCAAGTGTTGTATTAGAAATTTTTCATTCTAATGAGAGAAATTTTCAGCACATACATTTGGCGCCGTTTGTGGGAAACGAGCAAGAAGCTCCAACACTCAACAATAGTGGGAACCAGGATGCATGAGTACAGTTGGGCTTCAAACGCCAACCATGAAGCTCAGCGGGAGGCCAACGAGCATATCACACATCAGGTGGAGGTGCAATAGAGCTAGAATGGAAAGCTCCTCCAACGCCTTACCAAGCTTGAGTAGCTGCTGCCTGCAAACCCACTAGCACATTCACCAGAGGTTCACCTTGAGGCGTCTGCCAACCATTCTTGCGAAGAGGGACAAGAGGATTCGACACACGTCACTATAGTGGGGCCACAAGTCGAACCCCCAGTTTACGCCCGGTATGTCGAAGATCTGGGTGCTCAAGTCCAGAAGGAAGTAGGAAAGCAGATAAATGAGCTGAGAGCCCACACCCCGAAAGATCTGGCAGCTGAGGCATCAACCCGAATGGTGGAGTCGCCTTTCAGCAATACTATTTTGAAATCAGGTATACCCAAAAATTTCATCATACCTTCTTCATTCTCTTTGGTAGGACAAAGGACCCAATGGACCATATCTACCACGTGCAACACAAAATGGCACTACATGTGGAAAACAAGGCCCTTATGTGCAGAATGTTCCCAACCATCCTGGTAAGCAGTGCCCTCTCATGGTTCAGGCATCTATCCCCTGGATCTTTGGTAGGCTTTCAGGAACTATGTGAGTTGTTTATTTTCCATTACTTCAGGAATAGGGCTCAGAGGAGGATGGTCTCCAATATCTTCATAATGATACAAGAAAAGGGAGAAATTCGGAAGGCATTCCTCACCCGATTCACTCAAAAGTTGGCAATAATCGATGGATGCAATCAAAGGAAAGCCGTTAAGGCCTTCAAAATGGCCATGTCCCCAAGGTAGTGATTCCATGCATCTTTGATCAAGAAGACGCCCCACAGGGATACCTTCGGCTGGAAGCAAAAGAAACAGTCAGGTTAATGCGCTCTTCCCTAATTAATTTTAAGGCACAATCCAAAGATCTCATCTTAGAGAAAAAAAGTCTATCGGCCAAACCCATTCAGTGTCAGACCAACAGAAAAGAGGCTTTGGGTAGATGAAAAGTTTACCCCTTTGAGGACTAGTTTAATGTTGTACATTCGAGGCTCCTAATTCGGTATTGTTAAGTCTTACTATTCCATTATTATGGTATTTTTATCCGGTTTGTGTGTATAAGCGTGTTTCAGGAGCATTATAGCAACAATGAGTTAATTTCGATGAATTAACCAAAATGACGCCTCAAAGTTGAACCATTAATAGTAGACTATGAACATCATTAATGATACATTCATATATATAGTCTTTGCTAAACTTGAGTTAGTTCAAGCTTTCATAAGCTATGGAAGAACTCAACAAAGATGTTGTCCTAGAACCATAAATCAATTTCATATCACTTGAAATGGATTCTAGATGTGTATTAAGGCTTTGAACAAAATTGTTTCAATCATGAAAAGCTTTTGTCAAATATTGAGAATTTGTTTAAATTGAAATATTATTTTATGATCTCAATATTAACTTTAGGAATCTCAAGGACCTTAATAAGTCTCTAAGACATCCTAGGAGTGTTTCTAAGACATTTCGGAAAAATCCCCAAAGATTTTCCGAAAAACCGTCAAGTGGGATAAAAGTTTGAAATGAACCGTCACATTCAAATGACCATATCTCACATAAAAATGGGTCAAATGGAGTGATTCAAAAAGCTAAACTCAAGAGCTAGAAGTCAACTTTCCAACGAGCTAAAGAACACCTCAATCGGAGCTACTTGGAATAAGTTATGACCAAAAGAGTGGAACTAGGCTGAAACAAAGCTGAAATGAACAGTTAGCCGACTGATATGTTTTTCAGTCGGCTGATAGATGTGTTAGCTGATGTGTCCAGAAACTTTTAAGTTTTTAGTCGCTATTTGCCAGCCGACTAATGCAAGTAATCAGCCGACTGATTTGACCTGGAATGGCTTCCAACAGCTAGTTTTTCAATGTGAAATTACCCATTTACCCCCAACCACTCTCTAACAGCTATATTTTGTCTCTAAGCTATATATATATGAGGTGTGTGAGCCATGAAACATAAAGAGAAGAGGGAGATAAGAGAAAGAGGGAAAATCTACCTTGGGTAGAACATCTCCTATAGGACTCACCATAAGCATCATTCATATCATTTTTGTGATTCATTCTTCCATACTTTGAGTTGAGTTTTTCAATTGATTTTTTCATTTATTACTCTAAGCATGTGAGCTTTGATTTTCTATATCTATCTATTGAGAGATATGTTGTAACACTCAAACATAAATTCATATTCTTTGTGAAAGACCAAGAAATTGTCTTGGCATGGGATGAGCTTGTTGAAGCTATGTAAAGGTTTCTCTACCTTAAAGAGAAAAGATTCACCCGCAAGAATGAGTAAAGGTCGGTTCTTCACCCGCAAGGAAGGTTGGTTCTCCACCCGCAAGAGTGAGCAAGGTTGGCTCTTCACCCGGAAGAAGGAGTATGTAAGGGTTTGCTTTTCACCCGCAAGAAAAGCACAATAGTGGAATCTTTGAGAGGTTTTCTCAAGGTATGGACGTAGACCAAAGATTTTGTTGAACCATGTAAAATCTCGGTGTCATTGGTTTGCATTTTCTCTAACCCTTATCTCCTTACTTTAAAAGCAATTGTCATTTACAATCTTGAGCTTTATATATCAATTCTATGAATTTGCTTGTGTTTGTGTATTAATGAAGAGGATGGGAAAATGTACAGTTGAAGTGAAGTGAATTGTGAACTTGGTTAGATATGGTTTAGATTATAATGTATCTACTTCCTTATTTATCTATAATCTAAGTGCACACCAAGTGTTTGATAGAACTCATCTTCAACATACCATAACATAAAATGTCATATGCACCCCAAGTGTTTGACACAATGCATATTCAACATAACATTTTATTTGAGAGTTTATGTTTATACTCAATGTTTGATAACTTTTCATAAACTCTACAAGACGTTCTTCATGAAATAGTACTTTGCATTATGATTTTATAAATGAGAAAAGTGATATTACATGTTTAGTTGAATTGCATACTTGGGTGCATGAATTATTTCCAATTCTACTTGAATCCACTAATATAATCGTGTAGCTCATTATTCATGATTCAATGTATGAATTGAGATAAGCATTTAGGAAATCATCTTATTCACTAGGTGTTTGACTAGATCGTCATGAAGATTATTTTTGTTAAAACAAAGTCAAACCGAAAAAGTCTCAAAGTTTGTCATTAACCGGAAATTCATGATTCAATGTATAGCTTAGGCCATTTTTTTATATTATATATAAAGCTTACTTCTTCAAAAAATATATATACACATTTTAAAACTAATGGGTCTTATAAGCACAATATCTATATTACAAGGGTATTTTAAGCACTTGTCCAAAAAAAAGTTGGTATCAAAACACATATTTTAAAACTAATGGGCATTATACACACAATATCTATATTACAAGGATGTTTTAAGTACTTGTCCCAAAAATTAGATGCAAATATACACATTTTGAAATTAATTGGTGTTATATGCATACTATCTGTATTATAGGAGTGTTTTGAGTACTTAACCCAAAAATATAAAGAAGCTCAGTCCAACTCTTATCTCTCCCAACAAGGATAACAACAAGTATATTCAAGTTCATGTCGTTCTTTTTCACGATTCAACAAATCTAGAAAAATCAAACAGAAGATCCATCAATCTTTTATCTTTCGACAAGAAAACAATAATAAGCACATCAAGATTGTGTCGTTCTATTCTTGTAACTCAACAAGTTCAAAAGACACCCAAATCTAAGTCTTCAAGAGGAAGAATAACGAACACATCGAAGTTCGTTTAGTTCTTCCTCCATAATTCAATAATCAAATAAAACTATTACATACCAAGCTTCGATCAGAATTGCTTGCCAATTTTTCTTCAACAACGAATATTTGAAGAAGTCATTCAACAACACAATTCAAGATCAAGCCCCAACAGCCCTTGGACCAGTCTCAACAACCCTAATCAAGATCAAGCTCAAGCTCTGACAACCTTTGGATCCGACAATGAAGGAAATCGAAATCAAATAATTATTATTTTTTTCCATTATAAAGAATAGAATAGAGGATTGTATCCGTCAATTACAAGAATCATTTAACTTTATTATTTATGGCAATTCTCGATCCTTATTTTCGAAGAACGAATTTTGTCTTTCCATATAGTGCTCAATATATATCTCTATATAGATGCATTCTTTGCAACTTTTATAACAAACATATCATAGTATTGAACTTGAGGAAACTCGTTCCAATATAGATATTCTAAGCTCAAGTAATTTCACGCGCACACACCATCCAGATTTTTATGTGAAAAAGGTAGGACATAAACTAAAACAAAATTACAACAAATATTTGTTTTTAATACTAACCTCAGTACAAGTTGAAGGGCTCCAATTCCACAGATTTTATCCCTCACAATGTAAAACTGGATTTCACACAAATAATCATTTTTTGGATATAAATCTACCACCAATTCATGAATGAATAATTCAGAAATTAAGAAAATTACTTACCAGATATATATATATTTAGATTACTAGACCACTACAAGATCAAGGAGATGAGTGAGCACTTTGAAGCTTTGAAGTTTCTGATTGTATGTATATAGCGGAAATGGTACCCAACATTATATTCTGCCAATAGGAGGTCAACAACGCCGCGTCTTACTTTTTTAAAGCAACGTACACCTAATAATAGTTGTCTGTAAATAATTGAGAAAGACTATGCACATGTTACACATCTGGAAAGTTGTGGTAGAGTGGGAGTGACCTGTGGCTAAGATTATGACCTGGTGGGGGACTCTGTTTTATTTCTGTAAATAATATGTATTTGTTTGGGCTTAAAATATATCTTCAAATAATATAATAATTGTAATATTTTAGTGTTCTTAGTTAATTTTAAAAAAATTCTTTTCTCTCCCTATTTGCATGTCTTATAAATATTTTGAATAACATATTTATATATGTATAAACATGACATTTAGTTTACTTGTTGCATCTAAAACATTAAAATATTAAATTAAAAATAAACATCTGTTCCCTCTTCCATGACAATATGATCTGCAAATTTTAATTTTAGAAACAAAGGTTATATCCATTCAAAATAAGTGTCTTATGTCTTTTTGCCTGTACTAATATTAATATTTCAATTCAAAAATCTAATCCACATATTTTTCAATTTTATTTAAGTTACCCATAAATTTCAAAATTTATCGTTGTAAAAAAAATTAATAATAAAATAAAATAAAATTGGTAAGTTGAATCTGTGTGCGAGACATGGGGGGACATATTATTTTCATGTTTTGGAAACTAAAATATCAGTAATTAGTAAGGAAAGTCCTTGAGAAATATGAATAATATACCTACACACTACATATATAGATGGGTGAGATGGGTGAAAATATTATTTCTTTTGTTTGGTTGCAAGAATAATTATGTTTGCTCTTTTATCATATAGACAATTCATCAAAAAATTGACCCATGTCAACCGACAAGTCTGACAGGGTCTGATGAATTTTTGTAAACTTCAGAGAATTTGATGACAGAAAAAAAAAGGTGTGAATGAAGTTAATCCTATAAACTATCCATCAGCATATCCAGGAAAAAAAAATTTATAATGTTTACTTAATCAATTGAAGAATAATAATAATTTATTTATTTTAAAATAAATCATCTAAGCTTCATAATAACTTAATTTAGTTTTATTAAAAAAAATCTTAATTTCTTACTTCCAATTAGAATTATTTATTTTTGCATAAACAAATTGTTTATATAATAATCTTAAAAATCTAATTTTATTTAATTACACCAACTTAAACAGCTTTATCATCACGTTAATTTTATTCTTCTAATATATTTTTTCACCTTGAGCTCTCTTGTCCCCTCTCTATATTAGTTTTCTCCAACAAATTCTTTTTCTATAAAGCGCAAAGGTATGATCTGATTTCTAATATCATTTTTTTTTTCCTGTTATTTATAATACAAAGGACAAAGGCATGAGGTGGTAATGTCCAATCAGATCCACTACCAACAAAGGAGTAGGGTTTTTTTTTTCTTATCGTGACAAAAGGAAGAACTACAATAAAGGAGGCTCAAATGACCCAATAGAACACTCCCTCTCTAAGGCAGCAGAAAGCCAAGAGGGTGCCAAAACCTCAATAAAGGAGGCTCCAAGTGAGGATTCAAAATTGGTTCATCCTGCTTCAGCAAGTCCCAATACTCATGAAAGTTAGTAGTAGATTTTTCCAAAACCGAATAGGCATCCCATTTGGAATTACTAAACTGATAATCATTCTGCATTTTCCAAATTTGCTACTGTAAAGACCAAACTTCTTGGCCCATTAAAGGAGAGGCTCAAGAGAAGAACCCAACAGATGAATAAATCCAAGCCTGTTGAAGAAAGAATAAAAGTCCTAGTCAACAAGGCCCAAAGACAAACCAAATCTAAGCCCAATTAACTTTAGTCCAGAAAGTCGTTTTTACTTGAAGCTAGTGTTGGTTTGTGTGCATGTTGTCAAGCAAGTCCTAAGGAGTCTCATATTATAGCTGGGAAAATGATTGTCAAATATGTTAAAGAGACAATGCATTATGGACTGTGGTATCCATTATGTACTAATATTGATATCGCATCTTTTTCTAATGTTGATTGGGCTGGTAATGTTGATGATAGAAAAAGTATCAGTAGAGGGTGTTTCTATGTTGAAAATTGCTTAGTTGCTTGAAATAGCAAGAAGTAAAATTGTGTTTCTCTTTCCACTATTGAGGCTGAGTATATAGCAGTTGGTAGTTGTTGTACTCAGGTTTTGTAGATGCGTCAAATGTTGCAGGATTATGATTTTTCTCATGGCATGATGACTATGTTTTGTGATAACACGAGTGCAATAAATATTTCTAAAAATATTGTTCAACACTCTAGGATAAAACATATAGATATTCGACATCATTTCATTCATAATCTTGTTGAAGATGGTATAGTGTCTCTAGAGTTTATATCCATAGATTCTCAATTAGCAGATATCATTACAAAACCATTAGATTTTCAAAAGCATATTAGTCTTAGGAAATCTATTGGTATGCTTTCTTTATAATAGATATCTTTTTATCTATCATTCTAGGAACACATTGCATTATTTTCCTAGAATTGGTAGGTAATCATGTATTTGTATTATATTTAATCATGCATGCATTTTATTTTAATAAAAAAAAATATTTTTGGGAATGTTGAGCTTGGCTAGAGTACAAAAGTTGTCATATTTTACTCTATTTTCACATTTACTCGTCTAATTATGCATATGTGAAGTAGATGTATCAGCCTGACCTAAGATTTTTGGATAATCACTTGACATGATTATTTTGTGTTACAAAACCTTAATCTTATGTGCTTGTTGCTTGATAGATGATTGTAATGACTGCTGAATCTGTTAATTTTTTCATTTAATCCGAAGTGGTATGAAGGTTCATGAGCTATGCTAGATTGGTTTATGTATGAAATATATTTTGAATGAGTATGAATGTTGTGGTAATGGTGAAAAAAGAGGAAATGATAAGATGATATAAAAAAAATGCAAAAAACAGTTCTTCAATCCAAAAAGGAAAGATAGATGATGAGCATAAATTCCATGGAATAAGCTCGAGCCCAGTTGGTCGGGACTAAAAATCCTTGTTGGAAAGTCCGGAGATTAGAAAGACAAAAAGGGATTTGGTGAAAATTTTTAAAAGATGAAAGGAGGAAATTGTGTGACAAAAAGAAAATATTGTATAACGCATCCAACGCTTTTGAGTTCCAATTCACGTTATTCGTCTTAGCAGCAGTCCACTCGCTTGACGGTTTTGCTTTCACTTCCTTAGTCGTATCGTCTTTCACAGAGGGAGGTGAGTATCCTACTTCTACAGCATTCCACGCTCTTTCATCTAAAGATTTCGAAAACGCTCTCATCTTCGCTTTCCAATATGTGTAATTTGACACATCAAATAAAAGGGACCTAGATATGGAACCTCCTTCACGAGGCATCTCCATCATCTAAGTACATAATCTAACCCTAGGTAGTTAACCTAAAACGGGCAATCACACTCTGATAACAATTAAAATTACCTAGACAATAGTGAAAACAACCTAGAGGGGTGGTGAATAGGCTTTTTGTCAATTTTATGATCAATTAATATTATTTAGCGGAAATTCAATTTTAATCAGTCACAAACCCTAATTCTCAATTCAATTCTCATAACAGATCAATCAAACAAATATGAATATAAGTGCAAAAATTTAAATCATGAGAAAACACATAGATTTTTACGTGGAAAACCTTGGAAATACTTCAAGTAAAAAATACGGATACACTCGGGTATCGATGCACTATGAATCAGAGAAATTGTACAGACTCTATAAAAACATAACTTACAACCTTTGTAATTTGTTGTTCTTCATGTTCATTACATTCCTAAAGTGCTTCATATTTACAACCAAATAATATAATATGAATGATTATTCCGTTCAATTTTCATTTGCATTCTATTTCATTCCATTTAATTCCTATAATTCTTTTTAGCTTGAAAATTAGTTTTTCCCTTTATAATATTTTACTATCCTATGTTAGAAAATGGTGTCTTGATATTATTTCCCAGATGTATTTATTTTCAAACTTTACCCTAACTACTAAAGGTTGTACTTCACTTTTTACCATCGTACTATATGAAACATAATGTTAGGTCATTGTACCAATGAAGTCAAGCTTGACTTCACTGCTTGGTGGTCCTCATAGTTTCAACCATGTCGTGGCATGTTATGGGTGCACACAGATCTTTTAACTTGATTTTTTCATTTGTTTTTTTTTGGTTCCTTCATCTGCACAAATCTCAAAGTTCTCATATGATATATTGCGTCATTAGATGAAAGAGTGAACAAAACCGGATGAAAAAAATCAATTCAAAGAATTCATGTTGTCAAAAGTTCCAAGTAGCCACTAATCCAATCCTCTCTTTAATGGGTTAGGACCGTCTGAGTCGCTGAAGCCATCAAAAAATGTAGCAAAATTATAACCAATTGTATCATTTTTTATAAGAAAATCAACAAAACATTTTTGCTGCATTTAATTAAATACAGCAAATGAAAAATGCAGCAAATATGTTTTGCTGATTTTCCTATAAAAGATGCTGCAATTGATTATAATTTTACTGCATTTTTTTATCGCCACAGCACTCAGGGCAAACGATCCTGACCCTCTTTAATTAGGTTAAGGCACAGGTAGACAATGGCTCTTGACCAAATCAACTTGGTCACACTAAACCTTGACCCAACACTAGAAAGAAAAAAAAAAATCTGCAGTGACAAAAATTTAACCTATTGTACATGTGAGTTTTCCCGGCCCATGAAAAAGCCCGTCCCGACCGGAGCGATCCAGGAATGGTCCGAGATTGTGACCCGATCATTGTGCCCACGTCATAACCCGACCGATACATCAGCCCCGCGGTCCGAGAAGTATCTTGCCCCGACCCGAAGAGCATTTTTGAAGGAACTCGAAGGCCCATAAGCTCAAGGCAATGGCATGATATAGGACCTACATAGCTGACGTGTAAAGGAATATATTATGTAAAGTTGAAAGTGTTGCCCTAATGGGCCAAAGGCCCATTGGAAAAATGTATATAATTCAATGAAAAGTAATGAGAAGGGATTTTTTTGTGTTGTGCAAATATTGTATCTACACAATGGCGCCGTCTGTGGGAAATTAGGTCAGATCACCGACCATCTTCCTACCTCCAAAAAAGCTGAGTGAAACCCAGATACACCTTTCATACCATCCTCATTGTCCAGATATAACGATGCCGGTAACCAGATCCCATTCTGAAGCACTGATTCCCGGCACCGGACAACCAAGCGCCCCACCATCGATTGAAAATCTTCTGCAGCGGCTGGCGGAGGCGGAGAAACGCAGCCAGGCCGCCGAGGCAAGGAGCCTGGCGGCGGAAAGGAGGAGTGAGGAACTCCTCGCGAGATTGAATCAGGCAACTATCCCACAGATAGTTCCCGATCAATCACAGACCCAAGGTGATGCCCAAACACGAGAGGAGCATGGTGAAACATCTCACCGGCCAGGCAAGGCCCCGGCTACCGGCGATACTCCAGTTATCGACGAACCTTTGACGTCGCAGAAGCTCCAGGAGATGATGGCAGAATTTCAGAAGAAAGTCATGAATGATCTGAGAGCCAGATCCACTGATGACCAGGCCCTCAGAGCCTCTGCTGACTCGGTTCAGTCGCCCTTCAGTGTGGAGATCACCCAGGAACCCTTCCCAAGGAAGTTCGCCATGCCCAGATTCACTCCTTACGACGGAACGAAGGATCCCGAGGAACATATCTACCAGATCCACCAGAAGATGACGATGTACGCCGAGAACGAAGCCCTGCTATGCAAAGTTTTCCCAACCAGTCTTATCGATGCACCGCTCCTCTGGTTCAGAAAGCAACGGCCGAGATCCATTGGCAGCTGGCAGCAATTATCCGATCTCTTTGTGGCGCAATATTTCGGGAACAAGAGGCAGAAGAAGACCATCTCGAGCCTCTTCACCATGACTCAGGAAAAGGGCGAATCCCTCAAGAGCTTCCTGTCCCGATTCAATGTCGAGTCGTCCTCCATCGACAACTGCGACCAACACTCTACCGTGGAGGCCTTCAGGATGGCTCTCATCCCGGGGACCAAGTTTCACCAATCACTTGTGAAGCGACCTCCCTCGGGAATAGGAGAACTCAATTCCAGGGCGCAAGGCCACTTGAGAATCGAAGAGGAAGAAGCAACCCGACAGAGGAAAGCGGCACTGGTCAGTGTGGAAATGAAATCTAAGGATAAAACGTCAGACAAATCCCGACATGATATGAATCGCAAACGCTCGAATCCCCCGAGCCACTCTTCATCTCAGTTTCCCCCTCAACCCGATAGACGTGCAAAGGTTGAAGAGAAGATTACTACATTAAAAGTGACGCTTGCCAAGCTTTTCCAGGAGAACAAAGCTCGAGGAATCTTCCAAACTCCTCCCCCAATCAGGCAACCCCTTGATCAAAGGGATAGATCCAAGCATTGCGCCCTTCATGGTGATTTTGGCCACACGACCAACGATTGCCGAAACCTAAGACGCCAGGTGGAAGGAATGATAGCCCGAGGGGAACTGAAGGATTATATCCAGAGGGATGGTCCAAGGGCCAACCCACCAGCACAATATAACCAACGGAATCAGGGTCCTGCTCACCCGGTCAGGATCATCAATATGATCCATGGGGGTCCCGATCCACAAAGCAGCGAAGGATCGAGATGCACACAAATGAGAAGAGCACATCATATCGCCAGGATATCTGGGATAAACGAGATCCACCACCGAACGGGGTAATCTCAGATACTCTTCTCCCATGAGGACCTGCGGCACATCCAGGTCCCGCACGAGGACCCGCTAGTCATCACTCTGATGGTCTCGGGATGTCTTATGAAGAGGGTCATGGTTGACCAGGGAAGCAGCGTCAACATCATGACCAAATGGACTTTTGATAAATTGGAAATCAACCCGAGTGACATCGCGACTTCCCGAAACCCAATTGCCGGGTTCGACGGAAAACAAGTCGAGCCTCTCGGGGAGGTCAGGCTACCTGTGACGGCGGCCCAGAGAACTCTGTCCGAAACTTTCGTGGTGGTGGACGTGAAACCATCGTACAATCTTCTTATGGGAAGGGGATGGATACACAGAATGCAGGGGGTACCGTCAACTCTCCACCAAATGATGAGGTGCGTTGGCCCAAATGGGTACGACATAATCGACATCAGAGGGGATCAAGTGGCGGCCAAGCAATGCTACGCCGTCACCGTCAAAGAAATGAAGGACAATCCCGATCGAAAGAGATCCCGAGAGGACGATCATGACCTGGAGTCCAAATAGCAACTACAGGACGGGGAGTCGGGTCCCCCGATCGTGGCAGAGCCTCTGCAGCCGGTGTCTGTAATGCCCGATAAGGTCACCTACGCAGGTACAAGCCTCACCACTTGTGAATTGAATGAACTGACAACATTCCTACAAGACAATCATGACGTCTTCGCGTGGGAGCATACTGATATGCCCGGCATCGACCCCTCCATAGTCCGACACACATTACATGTCGATCCAAATATTCGACCCGTTCGACAAAAACAAAGGCGAATGGGGGGCCAAAGGAACCAAATCATAGCCGACGAGGTGTCAAAGTTGCTGGAAGCCGGATTCATCAGAGAGGTCCATTATCCCGAGTGGCTGTCCAATGTGGTTGTTGTGCAGAAAAAGAACGGGAAATGGCGAGTCTGCGTCGACTTCACCGACTTAAACAAAGCTTGCCCGAAAGACAGTTTCCCCCTACCCAAAATAGATCAAATGGTCGATGCTACTGCAGGCTACGAGAGATTAACCTTCCTGAATGCTTACTCGGGTTACAACCAAATCCCGATGGACCCAGGGGATGAGGAAAAGACCTCCTTCGTTACGGAAACAGGTACCTATTGCTTTAGAGTTATGCCTTTCGGACTAAAAAATGCAGGAGCCACCTTTCAAAGACTGGTGAACAGGATATTTAAAGGGATGATGGGCACAGTGGTCGAGGCTTACATTAACGACACAGTTGTCAAGAGCAGAAATAAGACTGACCACTTGGGACATCTCCGTAAGGTGTTTGATACCCTGAGGAAACACGGGATGAAGCTCAATCCAGCAAAATGCTCCTTCGGGGTGTCCTCGGGACAGTTTCTGGGACACATAGTTGATCGGTCAGGCATTCAAGCCAGTCCGACCCAAGTAAAGGCTCTGCTCGAAACCAAAGAGCCATCCACACACAAAGAAGTTCAAATCTTGACCGGAAGGGTCGTGGCATTAAGTCGATTCATTGCAAGGCTGACCGACCATTGCCGACCCATCTTCCAGGCGATCAAGGCAAGGAAGGGAGAAGTGTGGGGACCCGAGCAAACTAAAGCCTTGTCCCGATTGAAGGAGTACATGCTCAAGCCTCCCATTCTTGCAACACCCGAGCCCGATGATGTCCTGCTCTTGTATCTGGAAGTATCATCAGTTTCAACTAGCGTCGTGCTCATCAGAGAGGACAGGAACCTCCAGATGCCCATCTTCTACACCAGTAAGGCACTAGCCGATCCCGAGACACGGTACAGCAAGCAGGAAAAGTTGGTCTTATCCCTGATCAATGCCAAACGACGTCTCAGGCATTACTTCGAAGCTCATCATATCATTGTCCCCACTACCACTCCCATTTGTGTACTTATGGCAAAGCCCGATCTTTCCGGAAGAGTTTCCAAATGGGCCATTGAACTGGGAATTTATGACATAACTTACGTACCCAGAGTCTCGATCAAAGGACAGGCCGTGGCCGACTTCCTCTTGGAAGGGGAAACCGAGGAGATCGATCAGCCCGATGAGTTGGTAACGTGGAAGTTATTCGTGGACGGTTCAGTGTGCGCCAATGGAGCAGGTGTCGGGCTGGAAATACATACTCCCGACGGGACTAAGTTACAAGCCTCGGCACAATTACAATTCTCAGCCACCAACAATGAGGCAGAGTACGAGGCAGTTATATCAGGATTGAGATTAGCCAAGAGCCTTCAAATTCAATCCCTATCCGTGTACAGTGACTCCCAGCTAATTGTCAGGCAAATAACCGGTGAATACGAGACAAGGGATCCGAAAATGGAATCTTACAGAGCGTTTGTGCTCAAGGAATCAGAAAGTTTTCAAAAGTTAACATTCAGCCAAATCCCTCGGGAAGAAAACTCCTCAGCCGATCACTTGGCGAATCAGGCATCCGCAGCTGGTGAAGACATGACTCGAGTAGTACTGACCGACTTCATCACTGCACCGAGCATCATAAAGCCCGCTGAATTGATATGTCTAGTTCCCTGAGAACCAAGCTGGATGGATCCTATAATCGACTATCTAAATCTCGGGACTCTACCGACTGATAAGGCAGAAGCAAGGAAAATTAGAATGAAGTCAGCCCGGTACTCGATCATCCAGGGCCAGCTCTACAGAAAATATTTCTCGGGTCCGTATCTACGGTGCGTAACTCCTTCCGAGGCAGAGACAGTAATGCAAGAGATACATGCTGGAGCTTGTGGAAATCATTCGGGTGCCCGGTCTCTTGCCCATAAAATCCTGTCCCAGGGTTATTTTTGGCCCTACCTATCCCGAGATTCGGAGGAATATGTGCGCAGGTGCAAAGCCTGTCAGATGCACGGTGATGCCATACTGCAACCCCCGGAATTCTTGAACCCGACAATCGTCCCGCACCCTTTTGCCAGATGGGGAATGGATATAGTCGGACCACTTCCAAAAGCCATCAAGAAGAATACCCATGTACTCCTCGCCACCGACTATTTCACCAAATGGGTTGAGGCCGAGGCTTATCCATCAATAAAAGGGAGCCATGTAGTCAAGTTCATATGGAATCACATCATCTGCAGGTTCGGGGTACCTCGGACCATCATGATGGACAACGGCACCAACCTAGACTGTGAACCGGTCAGGTCGTTTCTGGCCCAGCACGGAATCAATCAAAACACCTCCTCTGTAGGATACCCGCAAGCCAATGGACAGGCAGAAAGGACCAATCGTTCCATCTTCAGCACTCTGGCAAAGAAACTCGAGAAGGCCAAAGGAGCATGGTTGGACAAGTTGCCGGAGGTACTATGGTCGTATAGAACCACTCCCCGACAACCGACCGGTGAAACACCTTTTGCCATGGCATATGGGGCAGAAGTCGTAATCCCCACGGAGTATGCCGTCCCGACGCTGAGATCACTGGCCTGGGATGAGAAAACAAATAATCAATGCTTGTCACACAAGCTCGACCTACTGGAAGAAAAAAGAGAAATTGCCGGGATAAGGCTGGCAGCTTACCAACAACGGGTCAGGAATCACTTCAATAAAAGAGTAAAAAGGAGGGGATTCCAAGTTGGAGACATGGTCGTCAGACGGAAAATTGGACATGTGGGCAAACTCCAAGAGCCATGGGAGGGACCCTACACCGTCACTGAGGTAGTTGGGCGCGGGGCTTACCGACTACTCAGAAATTTTGATAATCGAAGGGAGCCTAACACACAGAATGCATCCCGACTCAAGAGGTATTATCCCTAGGGATACTCTATTTCAATTACTGTAAAGAAAGGCCACTGGAGCCCGAAAGATAAAAATAGAAGTTCAATTTCTTCCCGATCATATCTAAGCCTACCTAAAGCGTCTTCATGATTATATAAATTTAAAAACCTAAGTGTTGAATCCTCTCCATGGGCCCAAAGTGCCCGAGAGATCTTCACAGACCCACCAGTGGTCGGGTTTTATCTCAAAACCTAAGTGTTGCATCCTCTCCATGGGCCCAAAGCGCCCGAGAGATCTTCACAGACCCACCAGTGGTCGGGTTTTATCTCAAAACCTAAGTGTAGAATCTCTCCATGGGCTCAAAGCGCCCGAGAGATCTTCACAGACCCACCAGTGGTCGGGTTTTATCTGAAAACCCAAATGTAGAATCTTCTCCATGGGCCCAAAGCGCCCGAGAGATCTTCACAGACCCACCAGAGGTCGGGTTTTATCTCAAAACCTAAGTGTTGAATCCTCTCCATGGGCCCAAAGCGCCCGAGAGATCTCACAGACTTATGGTCCGATGACATCAGTAGTCCTACCAAGCTACAATTCAAAATCCCAATTTTTATTAATGAAGCGTCGGATCATACATATTCCCGGCAAAGATTGAATAGGTGAATTCACTTATATTAAAAGGGGCCCCAGTGGCCAAGGCTAATACAACAAAGCTTTGACACAGTTGTTGCAAACAAAATAAAAAGCAAAAATCTAAGGGAAAAGCCCTATTCTTCCACCGGAGGGTCCTCATTGCCACATGAGGCTTGGTTCTCGAGGGATTGTGCTTGGGGCTCATCCAGGCCACAAGGACAAGGCGGAGCGGGCAAGGGACCCTGAAGGAACTCACCAAACGCCAGGTCCTCAGGTTCCGCCTCGGGATCAGCATACGGAGGCCCCACTCCTATGCTGAGATCAAGGTCTTCTATGGTCGGGATGTATCGGTCACCCTCAGGCTTTTGAAGCTCAGTTATGCATTCCCGCCAGCCCTGCTCGTAACGGTACTTGCTTGTCAGCACAAAACGAGCGATCATTTGGTTGCCTCCCTTGTGACACATTTCTACCCGAGATCTCTCCACACCTAGTGCATTCTCAACCTCGACCTTATCCTCAAGCATCTGCTGCCCCGAAGTCTTTAACTTCTCAATTTCTTCGGTCAGTGCCTGCACTTGAAGAGTTAGGACTTCCCGAGCCTGGACTTCTCGGTTAGCCATCTGTTCAACCTCCCGAGCCTTACCCTCAAGGTCAGAAATCGTTGCCCTGGCAGCTGCAAGCTCTAGGGTCGCCGCCTTGGCAGATGCGAGCCCTTCCTCTGCTGCGACGGCCCGGTATGTCAAGGACTGAATCTTCTCGTTGGCCTTCTTGAGCTGTTCCAAGGCCTTGACACACCCAGCTTTGTGGACCTGAACATCCCGATTCAGGGCGTTAATGACTCGGGCATCTTCCTCAAGCTTGCAATTATACGCCTGTGTAGCGTGAAGCATCTGAAAGCAAGGATGTTAGCACAAAAGATCAGGGATGAAATAGAAGCCAAATACACGAGCGTAGAGAAATTATTACCTTCATTGCAAGCTCAGGCCCGTCCAGAGCCAGGTCCAACCTGTCGTACCGCCCCATGGCCAACCTATCAGCCGGGGTCCACACCCCCAGGGCCATCTCTCGCAGAGCTTCAGGGTTGTCGATCGTCTTGTCCGCCACCCCCACATATGTGTGACCCTTTCGAGTATCCAGCCTGAAGCGAGTGCCATGGGGAACGTCTCTCCCACTGTAGATACAATATTTGCACAACACAAAAAGATCTCTTCTCATTACTTTTCATTGAATTATATACATTTTTCCAATGGGCCTTTGGCCCATTAGGGCAACACTTTCAACTTTACATAATATATTCCTTTACACGTCAGCTATGTAGGTCCTATATCATGCCATTGCCTTGAGCTTATGGGCCTTCGAGTTCCTTCAAAAATGCTCTTCGGGTCGGGGCAAGATACTTCTCGGACCGCGGGGCTGATGTATCGGTCGGGTTATGACGTGGGCACAATGATCGGGTCACAATCTCGGACCATTCCTGGATCGCTCCGGTCGGGACGGGCTTTTTCATGGGCCGGGAAAACTCACATGTACACCCACTCTCAGCAGCTTTCTCGATCTCTCTATTGTCCTATTTTGCTGACATTTTTAGAAATGGCAGTACTCAGCTTGGATGGTCGGGATCGATCCTGTTCCTCATCATCAGAGCCTAGGTCTCGGGCATCTGATACTGAGGAAGGAACACCCAGTGCAATGCTTCTGCTAGAACTGGGTCTGACTGAATGATCTGCCCGAGGAGGATCCGCCCGAGGAGGATCCGCCCGAGGAGGACTCAGACTCGCACCTCCCAAGCTCGGGACCAGGGCACGACCATCCCCGACCTCGGCCGCATCCGATGCACCAATTTGCGGGCCATCAGTAGGGGGGGGTGGGGGTGTGACGGGATGACTCTCTGCCGGAATAGGAGGGGGGAGCGTGCCAACGGGCCCTCCGGTGGATCCTGCCGATTGATGGCTTGCTGGATTCTCACTAACTGGCGGTATATCGGGATTTTCAGAGACTAGAGGGATATCTACCCCACAGATGAAGGATGTAGAGCCAGTATCAACCCTTCTGGCCCTCTTGATCGAAAGTTGGGGCAGGCTAACCGCCTTCCTTTTCCGTTGATCCCCAGACATTTTTCTCTTGAGCTTCTTGGTTCCTGATGACTTGAACTTCAATCTCCTTGACCCTGACGTAGTCGCAGCAGAACCCGAGGCAATCCTTGATGCTAATTCTCCCGATGCAAACTCCTGCAATACAGATCCAGTCAGGCAATTCTGGCTATCCATTAAATCCTGACTCCACACTTTAGCATGCAACAGCTCAAATCGAGCCCTTATATACCCGACACCCCTCTTCTCCCGAGGAGCCTTCAGGAAATCCATCACTTGCGTACCCAACTTATCATTGCACATTTCGCAGTGGCATGAGGCTCGGGTATGAAAACTCTTAAATTCAGGAAGTCGGGTGGGCTGGAATACATGGTAGACAGGGATGTTCATAGCATCGGGATGTCGCCACTGACCACTCACTATTATCATCCTCTCTTTCCATCCCTTGTTGGATGTCGGGACGTTATCACACAACTTCCTCTTGACGTAGGAAGTCAGGTTGTACCGACCCCTATTATCCTTCTGTTCTTGAAGTTTGTAGGAAAGCAGAAGCTCGGCCAAACCTAAGTCTAGATTCAGTTCCTTATTAATGAACAAGATCATGGCCAGGATCCTATAAAAGTTGGGACCGACTTGAAGGGGGGCCAGTCCCAAAGTAGCCAAAGTCAGGAGGAAGAAAGGGTGAATGGGAAACTTTAGTATAGCCAGGTGAAATGAGGAAAGCCGTATCTCCCCATCCTTCAGACCTTCCCCGATCCTGAAATCTTTGTCCCGAGGGTAGTGCCTAACCTCAACCCCTTCAGGGACCCTGAGGCTCCTAAGTTGAGCGTATTTCCTATATTTGGCTGGGAGAGGGTCAGTGCAGAAGTTCTCCTCCTCCTCGGCATCCTGATACGTCTCGACATCATCCTCTACTGCCCGATCCCCTTCTTCCTGAGTGACTTCCGGGGGACTAGACCTAATGACCCGAGTAATCTCTACGGACGGGGTGCTCTCCGAGATATCGGGATAAGTAACAGTTAGGTCAGTGTCTGTCACTTGCAGGTCGCTAACCGACCTGGTATCATCACTCCCCGACATATTTGACGAAAGGATAGAAAATTGAGAAGAACAACTTACAAAAAGACAAAGATGATTCCGGCAGTCTCTCCTTGAGTTTTTCCTCCGGCTAGGTGGTTTGCAGAAACCGGCAACTGTACCAGGAAACAGAGAAGGATGCGTCCGGTCAAACGCTTTGCAGCACGGTTCAAAACACTTCACACAGTGTAAAAATCAATTAAGATCGCTGATGTTTACAGAAATTGATGAGCCAATATGGAGATTTTGTAGGTGAGAATGGATTTGAGTTGCAGATAATGCTTGAGTATGGCATAGAAAATAATGAGAAATAATCCAAAAGCAGTGCAAGTGTGATGTATGTGGGTTATATATAGATAGGTATGACGTTTCGGTCACCCGGGTCAGAGTATCGGATCGACATGACCCGACCCATCTCACACAAATCTATGCCATCTCAGCCACAAGATCAAATTGCAATGATGGCGGCAACTGCAGCATTAAAGGCATCCCGCATCATCCGGCACGCGTCCCCTCACCATCCGCCACGCGTCCCGCGCACCAACCCCGAGGAATTTTTGATGGGCCTTAAGATTCTTTCACCTAATGGGCCCATTGGATGCAGGCCCATAAGCTAAAAGAGGGCCTGTGTACATGTGAGTTTTCCCGGCCCATGAAAAAGCCCGTCCCGACCGGAGCGATCCAGGAATGGTCCGAGATTGTGACCCGATCATTGTGCCCATGTCATAACCCGACCGATACATCAGCCCCGCGGTCCGAGAAGTATCTTGCCCCGACCCGAAGAGCATTTTTGAAGGAACTCGAAGGCCCATAAGCTCAAGGCAATGGCATGATATAGGACCTACATAGCTGACGTGTAAAGGAATATATTATGTAAAGTTGAAAGTGTTGCCCTAATGGGCCAAAGGCCAATATTGGAAAAATGTATATAATTCAATGAAAAGTAATGAGAAGAGATCTTTTTGTGTTGTGCAAATATTGTATCTACAGTGGGAGAGACGTTCCCCATGGCCCTCGCTTCAGGCTGGATACTCGAAAGGGTCATCCATATGTGGGGGTGGCGGACAAGACGATCGACAACCCTGAAGCTCTGCGAGAGATGGCCCTGGGGGTGTGGACCCCGGCTGATAGGTTGGCCATGGGGCGGTACGACAGGTTGGACCTGGCTCTGGACGGGCCTGAGCTTGCAATGAAGGTAATAATTTCTCTACGCTCGTGTATTTGGCTTCTATTTCATCCCTGATCTTTTGTGCTAACATCCTTGCTTTCAGATGCTTCACGCTACACAGGCGTATAATTGCAAGCTTGAGGAAGATGCCCGAGTCATTAACGCCCTGAATCGGGATGTTCAGGTCCACAAAGCTGGGTGTGTCAAAGCCTTGGAACAGCTCAAGAATAAATTAAATTATTTTAAGGGTTAATTAATATATATAAAATTCAAAAAAAAATATAAAATTCAAAAAATAATATATTAAATTTTGAAAAAAAATTAAAATTCGAAACAAATATATAAAATTCAAAAAATATATATATAAAATTCAAAAACAATATATTAAATTTTGAAAAAAATTTAAAATTCGAAACAAATATATAAATTTTGAAAAAAATATAGAAAATTCGAAAACAATATATTAAATTTGGAAAAAAAATATAAAATTCGAAATATATATATATAAAATCCGAAAACAATATATAAAATTCAAAAACAATATATAAAATTCAAAAAAACATAAATTTTGAAACAAATATATATATTTTGGAAAAATATATATAAAAGAAGACCACTAATTGATGTTGGTGGTAAGTAGTTTGATTCACTTCATTAGAAAAGATATGATATTCTACCAATATCTATATTTTTTCAAATTTTATTTTTCGAAATATATATATATTTTTTCAAATTTATATATATTTTTCGAATTTTATATATGTCTTTCAAATTTTATATATATTTTTCAAATTTTATATTTTTTTCGAATTTTATATATGTTTTTCAAAATTTATATATATTTTTTGAATTTTATATTTTTTTCGAATTTTATATATTTTTTCGAATTTTAAAATATATATTTTTTGATTTTTATATATTTGTTTCTAATTATATATATATTCGGAATTAATATTTTTTTTTTGAATTTTATCTACTTTTTCAAAATTTAATTTAGGGGTAAATGTGTCATTTACGAATTGAGGGGTACATTGCACCTAATTAATAATTGAGGAGAGTTTTTTGTAGTTGAGGGGAGTTTTGTGCACTTTATCCTAAAATAATTTTTAAGTGACCACTTAAAAATTATAACTGCAATTTTATCTCTTTTACTAATTAGAGCTCATATTTCAGGAAGTGTAAACCTAAAAACAAGGACTACAACTAGATCTGTCAATGGATCGGATTTTGATCCGAATCCGATCCAAATTCGATCTGATTAGTCAGATATGGATTGAAAATAAAATCCGATAACTCGATTAGGATCCGAATCCGATAATCCGATTTCTTAACAAATTGAATTTGGATTTATATCATCTGATCCGATAATAACCCGATCCGATATAAAATATATTTATAAATATATATTTGATATTTTTATGTGTATATATTTAATACTGTACATGTATATAAATGTTAGTTGTTAATTATTTTATTATTTATTAATAATAATTAATCATAAATATAATTATTAAAAGTGTGAATAATTTAATGTTTCAGTATTTATTGATTTTTGTATTTTTTTAATTAGATATTCTATAATGAAGAAATTCGAATATAAATTAACTAAGTGAAAATCTGTCGAATTATCGGATTTGGATCGCGGATCGAGAGTTTTTGTCATCCTTATCAATAAACATGTCAATAATCCGATTATGATCCGAATCCGATCCGAATCCGATATTAATCGGATATGGATTGAAAATAAAATCCGATAACCCGATTAGGATCCGAATCCGATAATCCTATTTCTTAACAAATTGAATTTGGATTTAACTGATTCGATCCGAATCCGATCCAAATCCGATCCATTGACAGATCTAATTACAACAATTCACTAACCACTTGGAAAAGGAGATCGAATAGAGAGTCCATGAAAGAGAGATGTGGTCTATTAGTGGTCTCTCCCTCTTTAACTCTCACATAACTCCACATCAAATACTGTGTCTCCCTTCACCTTGTGCATTACAAATGGTTTGACAATCTGAAGATCCACATGAGAAAGTGATGGACCATTTCTCTCTCTTCCTTTAATAATTGGGGGGTTGGAATACAATTACAAGATTACCCTCATGTTACCTAAGGAAAATCCAATCAATGAGGACCCACCAAGCAACTTATAGATTGACTGATAACTTTCACTTGCTTGAAGCTTACTGCAAATGCAATAATACCCATGAATCTGATCATTTCACATCCTAAAAGATTTTTCAATAACAATCAGAAGAAAAAGGTGTTACCAAGTACACAGTAAAGTAAGTGATAAAATTAATATGTGCAAGTGTAACACAAAAAATACAAAAATTATGTAATCTTATTTAAAGTCTATATCTATAGACAAAAATGTGACAAAATAGTTACCTCTAAATTTTATCTCCTCCAACTCTTTTAAAATATTTTAAATAATTTTCATTGTTCTCACTATCACATCACAACTGCTACATATTCCTATACGCGGGTTACATGAAAGTAGAAAAAATGATTTTTTGATTTTTGATTGAAAAAAAATTTGAACCAACACATCACAAGTGAGATTTAAAAAGCTAAAAGAAATGCTGAGATTTTCTTTAACAATAAGCATAAATGAAAGATAAGATATATAGAAACAAAGAGATTAAAGTTGAGAAAGAATATTTCCCAAAAAGAGAAGCTGAGAGCATGAGACACAAATTAAACAACTTTTAGCAGAAGGAATTAATAATGGAAGTAAGAGGAGATAAGAGGACAAACACAGAAGAAATAAAGAAGGCCCAGTCCAGTACTATTAAAAACTGACAAGCTCAGAGGTTACTTGTAGCACCATTAAATTCTCTTTTTACAATATCTTCACTCCACCTCACTCCCACCACCCATAAAAAAAGGCTTACATTTATATCCATTAAATCAAAAAAAAAAGGGTTAAATTTTTATACAAAAAAGGTGAATTGATTGATTTCACTTTTGATGAATTTGGATTATTGAAGCATGATGATTTATGGTTCTCAGTTTTCTCACATGAAATTCATTATCATCTTCATGCTCATAACACTCCAATGTACCAACAATGTAGTTGTAGAAGCTGCATTGAATGTTGCAGCAGAGTACTTCAACCTCCATGTCCTACCAGAACAGCATTTCATGGAGGAAAATGGAGATTCCAAAGACAACCATGTTGATAAAGTCTCAGGAGAAGATCAAAATGAAGTGAAAAAAGCTTTGATCTTGGAAAATTTCAGAGCTTTGCTTGGATTAAAGAGCTTCAAAACAACAAGTCCATCACCATTACCTACCATTGAATCTCCAGCTCCAGCTCCAATGGTGCCTATTCATGTCCATTCTCATCATAAGTTTCATCCTTTCAGGCCAATCACTCCACTGCATAGAATGCACAAAGAGGACATGAATAGAGATAAAGATAGAGATAGATTTACAAGAATTGTAATATCAGTTCTTGTGTCTATTGGAGCTACCTTCATAATATGTGTCATTGGGCTCATGTGGATGTGTAGAAGATTCAGTGAACACAGAAGGAGATCAAAGGATAGATTAAAGTATGGGACTTCTCAAAATTCATCAAAAAAGGTAAGTTCTGATTCAGACATTGAACTCTCTCACCTTGATTCAGCTATAGAACCAAATGCAATTTGTGTCAAACACACATCAAATTCAGCATTTGATACTGCTAGTTGTTCTGTTGGTGGAGGAATTGTGTCTGTTCTTGATTGTGCAGAATCAGTTAAGTATGAATCTGACAAATCTTTGTCCACATGTGGTGACAACATAGTTTATTTTGAAGCACATTCAAGTGATGATGAGTCTTTTCATTCATTCTCTGACTCATATTTATCTAATGTGAAGTTGTCCAATGCTTCATTGGGTAGTCTTAATGATAAACCAGAATTTTTTTCCCCAAATGTGTCAATAGTTTCATTGGGTAGTCCTAAGAAAGCTCAAAGTTCTTCTTGTTCAATGGAGATTGCACCTAGAGCTTTGAGTTTGTCAAAATTACCAGTTTTTTCATCTCCAAGAAATTCAGATTCATCTTCAGGATCAAATTTAGCCCCAATTAGTGATTTGCCATCTTCACTTCCTAAGCCTCCAATGGGGATTCCTCCACCACCATGTCCACCTCCATTTTCGAAACGAAACGAAAAACGCCTAAAAGGTCCACCTCCTCTGCCACCATCTAAGCTTCCTCAGAATGTGCCACTGGGTAAAGATGGAGCTCCACTGCCAAAACTGAAACCCCTTCATTGGGACAAAGTTAGAGCTGCTTCGAATCGTTCTACGGCGTGGGACAAGCTGCGATCAAGCTCATTCGAGTAAGGCATTTTGCTCAATTTGATTCCAATTCACTTTCTATCTTTATGTTTGTAAAGTTTAGGGACTTGGAACAGATTTGATGAGCAACTGATTGAATCGCTTTTCGGATACAACCTACAAGTTTCGACGAAGATTGATGAAGGGAACAGCAAGAGCCCTTCACCAGGCAAGCATGTCCTTGATCCTAAGAGATTACAAAACTTAACCATACTCTCAAAGGCTCTCAATGTGACTTCTGAGCAAGTTTGTGATGCACTCATAAAAGGTAAAAATCCTAGAACCCCTTGTAGATGCTTAACTAGTCATGATCAAGAATGGTATGTCCTGCATTATGATAATGGACTTGAGCATATTAAAAGGAGTTACAAGAGCAACAATGCATTGCCATACAACATATTATTTGGTCACAAATGCTCCATAGGCCCTAATGCTAGGATACTTCTTACCTAAAGAGTCATAACTGTTTCACATATGCAGATTTGTCTGTTGTTATCTGTATACCAAGAACGATAAACAAAATCCGCGTTGAACTATAATTAAGGGCCAATTTGTTGTGCATTTTGAGTATTCATTTGGGGTAGTAATAGGACAATACGTTGTTTGTTTATCCCTAGGAAGGATAAACTTCGTCATCCCATCTCAGGTGGTCTAATACCATTTGGACACGTGACTAAAAACTTTCATAGCATTCGCTCACTTGGATTCTGTATTAGGAACTTCAAACAACATTGTTATAGATCATCCTCGTACGAATTAGTTTGAGGTAAACGATAGGAAATAGGATTTCATCTCCCTATCAAACACATGCATTATGTGCCTAATTTTGAAAAAGTTCCATAAGCAGGGAATGGCTTATGCTTACAACAACTAGAGGTATTGGTGAAAATGGTGCCCACCAAAGAAGAAGAGGCACTGCTCTCTAGCTATAAAGGAGACATCAGAGAATTGGGCTCAGCAGAGAGGTATGTTAAGGCAATGCTCAACATACCTTTTGCCTTCTTAAGAATCGAAGCCATGCTTTACCGCGAAACTTTTGAAGATGAGGTTGCTCATCTCAGAAAGTCTTTCTCAACTCTAGAGGTAAACTTCAAACTCATCACTCAAAATTCTCATAAACAACAATTCTCAAAATAATTTAACATCACTTGACAAAAATTTTCTGCCACTATAATGTAAAAATTGACTTTTTCTATCTACCGTCACTACAGCCAAAAAAAATTATATCTCGTAACTTTAGGTGATAATTTATAGTCCGCAACTAAAGGTTATAGTGGCAGTTGCTACTAGACCTATCAATGGATTGGATTTTGATCCGAATTTGATCTGAATCCGATCCGATTAACCGGATTTGGATTAGAAAAAAAAAATCCGATAATCCGAATACGATCTGAATCCGATAATCCGATTCCTTAACAAATTGGATTTGGATTTGCCTAATCCGATCCGATAATAACCCGATCCGATAAATTTTATATATACACATATATATTATGTTATTAATATGTAAATATTAAATAGTATACTAAATTATGTTTCAAAAAAAAAATTCGTTTTTTCATTTTTATGTTTTTATAGTCATGTATTATAAGTATTGATTGTAAAATATATAATTTAGTGTTTAATATTCTTAAAAAATAACATAAAAATAAAAAAATAAAATTAATAATTTTTTGTAATTTTTTTTACCTAATTGGATCGGATTATCGGATCGGATATCAAAAAATAAACAAATTCGAATTTGGATCAATTAAGTGAAAATCCATCGAATTATCGGATCGGATCGGACAGATCCGATCCGAATCCGACCCGTTTACAGGTCTAGTTGCTACCGTCACTAAAGCCCTTTTTCTCTTGTAGCGTTGTTTATCTTTATTTTATTTTATTTTACTGTATTTTCCCTCAACTAGGAGGCATGCAAGGAACTGAGATCGAGTCGGCTCTTCTTAAAACTACTTGAAGCTGTACTTAAAACAGGAAACAGAATGAATGTAGGAACAATCAGGGGAGGAGCCAGAGCCTTCAAGCTCGACACCCTCCTTAAGCTAGCGGACGTGAAAGGAACAGATGGAAAAACAACACTGCTCCACTTTGTCGTCCAAGAAATAGTCCGGTCCGAGGGTATCAGATCCTCAGAGAGCATAATGGGAAAGATAAACCAGAAGAGCAGGAGCAAAAACGTCGACGAAAGAGAACAGCATTACAGAAGAATGGGGCTAGACCTTGTTTCTGGTCTAAGTACTGAACTCTGCAATGTCAAAAAGACGGCCACCATAGATTTCGATGTTCTTGCAATATCTGTCTCAAACCTATCTGATGGAATGGCCAAGTTGAGACATCTAGTGAATAAGAGCTTGTGTGTGGATGAAAAAAGTGGTGACTTTGTGCACTCAATGAGGTCTTTCCTTTGTTATGCAGAGAAGAATATAAAGGAGTTGGAAGAAGATGAAGAGAAAGTCCTAGTACTTGTTAGAAAAATCAGTGAGTACTTTCATGGAGATGTGAGCAAAGATGAAGCCAATCAACTTAGAATTTTTGTTATTGTGAGGGACTTTTTGGGTATGTTAGATCATGTGTGTAAAGAGCTTAGAAGCTTCAAAGTCCCTAGCACTCCAAATCCTTTAGCTCCATTCAGATAAATTAGATGAGCAATGCTTCATGTCTTGAAAGTAACTTCTAGATAGCATGAGTCAAGAAAATGGTAAGGTTCGGTATTAATTAGTTTTCATTCTAAATTTTAAATTCCAATTTAGCATCACTTTAATATTTGTATAATAAATAAATAAATAAAACACTAATATTTTTTATGAATTTATTTATTTTTTAATTTATTATGTAGAACACGTGACAGTTCATGTATTTATCCACATTATTCATGATTATATTCAAATAAGTTTAATGACATAAACTTCATCTCATGTCTATGCTCTATACGAAACTCAAGTGGATTTTGCAACAAACTAGTAATAGAAGTTTACAAAGAACAAAAATTATTTGTGTTATTTCACAATATTAATATATTCCACATACCTAGAGAATAAATTTAAATTGGTTTTCTTCTACTTCTTCTTTCCTCCCTCTTAGGGCTACAAATGAACCGAGCCGAGCCGAGCTGAGCTTTGGAATGTTCAAGTTCGGTTCATTTACTAAACGAGCCTAGAAAATGTGTTCAAGTTCGGCTTATTTGCTTAACGAACGAGCTCGAGCCGAACGCCAGATTTAACGAGCCGAGCCCGAGCTTGTTCAGGAACGACTTGTTTCAGTGCAACATATATTAATCTTCCTAATAGTTGTCTGGATTGAGTTGTTGTATGTATGTTTTAACATATTTTCACTAGTATAATTTGTTATGAATGAATTTTATGTTATGACCGCCTAATTTCTATAATCTTTTCACAATAATCTTCATAATTTGAACACTTTCTTTTGTCAAATATGATATAAATTTACTATTTAACTTAGACGAGCTTATTCACGAGTTTGGTGAGCCGAACTTAGTAATGTTCAAGCTCGATTCGTTTACTAAACGAGCCTAAAAATTGTGCTCAAGCTCGGTTCGTTTACTAAACAAACGAGCATGAGCCGAGCTCTTAACGAGGCGAACCTGAGCCTGCTCACGAACGGCTCGGTTGCTCACGAACGGCTCGGTTCATTTGCAGCCCTACTCCCTCCCCCCATTTATGTTAATTTAGAAATAGTTTCAGTACATCCAATCAAACTCATTATCAAATCTGTTGTTTTCTGAAATATTTTTGTAAATTTTCATCTAAACAGTATCCGAGACTCAATAAACTAGTATTTAAAGAGTCATGATACACATCATAAATTAAAATCATGATATTCGTAATTTGTTAATTGAATTCCCATTGCAGAAGTAAAAATCCTTTTGGGAAATTAAAATCCGAAAATAAATTTAAAAAATGCCTTAATTGTTTGGGAAAAACTAAACCAGCCAAACGAGAGAATCCTTGGACTCTAGCACTAAATTGTCGGTGATGCCACAACGAAGGGTGAGATGAAAAAGTACTCTCAGATCCGCAGCATGGCAACCTTTACAAATTGCTTTGACAAAATTCAAGTTTTAACCTATTTTGCAAGTAAAATATTCTCAATACGTCAAACGTTTTGTCTGATGTGCTTATTGATAAAATTAAGAATTAATTTCAAGAAATCCCCTATAATATTCAGTTTAATCAATTAACTCACATTGTGTCCACTTTTTTCCCTATACTATTCATTTTTATAATTATGCCTCCTACATCACATTTTAAGTCAAAATGTTTAAACTACCATCAATAGTATAAACGATTTTACTGAAATCAACCATTTAAAAAATTTATTTTTCGAAAATCAATTATATTTTTCGCAAAAATTGTAAATTCAAAATATATATATATATATTTTGCAAAAAAATTATTTTTCGGAGGGAGTATATTATTTTCCAAAATATGAATTATTTCCGAAAAAATAATATATATTTTTTGCAAGAAAATTATTTTTCAGAAAAAAATCATATTTTGGAATATAATAGAATATATTTTTTGCAAAAAAATTATTTTTTGGAAAAGATCATATTTTTGGATATAGTAGTATATATTTTTTGCAAAAAAAATATTTTTCGTAAAAAATAATATTTTGAAACATAATATATATTTTTCGGAAAAAAATTCATATTTTGGAACATAATAAATACTTTTTCGCAAAAACTATATTTTTCAGAAATAAATATCATACTTTGGAACATAATATATATTTTTCGAAAAAGATTATTTTACGGGAAAAAATCATATTTTGCAACATAATATATATTTTTCGGATAAAAAATATGATATTTTTCGGAAACAAATCATATTTTGGAACATAATACATACTTTTTCGCAAAAAAAAAATCATATTTTGGAACATAATATATATTTTTCACAAAAAAAAATATTTTTCGTAAAAAAATCATATTTTGGAACATAATATATATTTTTCGCAAAATATTTATTTTTCGGAAAAAATCATATTTTCCGAAATATATATATATATATATTTTGAAATTTATAGTTTTTACGAAAAATATAATTTATTTTCGAAAAATAATTTTTTAAGAGTTGATTTCACTAAACCCCTTATACTATTAAGGGAGGGTAGTTTAGATATTTTGACTCAAAATGTGAGGAGGAGGAGACATATTGATGAAATTTAATAGTATATGGGGTAAAGTAGACACAGTAGGGGTTAGTTGATTAAATTGAATAGCATATGGGGGTTTCTTAAAGTAAACCCTAAAATTAAAAATTAAGTATTAAAATATTTGAATTTTAAGTAATGAATGTTTTAAGTAGTGTTTAAAAAAGTAATATTTTATGATATTTTTGTAAATTTTTAATGGTCAAACTTCAGTATTAAGTGGTGACTATGTGACTTAAAAGTTTACCTCATTTTAAGTAGCACTTAATGTTTTAATGGTGTTCAAATTTCTTATTAAACATACTTAATTGAATAAGTGTTTAATCTGTTCAGATTTAAATGACAATTTAAGTGTTATCAAACAGATAAGTCTATTTTTTTCCTACATCTATGTGTATATATGTATAAATCTACGATAAATTACACTAGACAAATTTCACACAGAGATTTACCTCTCCTAATTTTATTAGGAAGACAACAAATTTTAAGATTTAATGTAAAATTTTAAGTAAGGATAATTTAGTCATTTTATATAATTTTAAAGGTAATTTTGTTATTTTATAACCGACTATTTGATAAAATTAGAAGTCATAAGGGATCACAAAAGTTTTTTGAATAATTTTAAAACATAGGAAATTTTTATAATAATTTCCCTTAGAAAAAATGAGGCCTTTTTGAATATCAACAAAATTATAGCTAATAATATTGTAAAGAACAAGGATTAACTTTATTTACATCGTTGAAGTTTGAATTTATTTCAATCAGACATTTCCAGGTTTGATAATCTTCTTTTACATCTTTTATTTTTTTCAAATCTCACACCATTTACACCCATGTACGGAAACTACTCTTAATATTGAAATAAGTGATGTTTAGAAACAAGGTTTGTTGAGATGGGTGATGTTTGGGAACAAAGTTTACTACACTCATATTTTATTATCCAAAAAAGACATTAATTTTTTATTTTGACATAAATCAAAAAAAAAAATTCGTTTATAATAAAATATTTAAAAAAACAAAAAAAATCTAATTGGTAGATCAAATTTTTATATATATATATATTGGACTTATTTTTTATATATATATTTTACAATAATTGGTAATTCGAAAAAAATATTTCGGCATTAATTTTTTATTTTTGAACCACCAATTAGGGTAAAATATTACAAAAAAAGTCCAAAATATAAAATAATATTTCAAACTACCGATTAATTTTTTTTCATTTTCTAAATATTTTACTATAAACGATATTTTTTTATGCAACGAGTTAGGTTTGTGATGAGTTTGACTAATATCATTACCACTCTATTTAAAAATTATTAATACCAAATCCATCCCAAACCCGTGATGGGTTTTAATCGGCAATACCATTACCACCCCATCGGGTTAAACGGGTTACATCGGGTTACCATCGATTTTACTAAATTTTGAACTTAAAATTTTTTAATAGAGCAATATAACAAAGAAATACCTACTCTCTAAAGCATTAATCCATTTTTGTTCACTAAATAATGAAATAGAGACCATATTAGTACCATAAAAAATTATCGCAAAGAACATGATTCTCAAAAAAAATTATAATATCAAATTCTCTGAGATAGGAAAATAAATAAACATATTTATCTATTCGCATTTGCATGTCCTAAGCAGAAAGAAGAGAGACAAATATTGTACATGAAAGTTTTTCCAGCCCATACAAAAGTGGATCCCGACCAGATCGATTCTGGAAAGCCTGAGATAATGATCTGGGATGATGGCCCGGATCCTGTACCTACACCATAGCCCGACCAATACGTAAGCCTTGTGGTCCGTCCCGGGACTCGACCACCATATCCATCTTGTAACCCGACTGGAAAAACACACGTGAAGCAACTTGAAGATTCTAGAATAGACTTGTAGCTCAAGATAATGTCATAAAATAGCTGACGTGTAAAGTAAGGACAAAAGTCCAAAATAAGAAATGTTGCCCTAATGGCCCAAAAGCCCATAGGGAAAATGTATATAATCCAATGAAGAGTAATGAGAAGGGATCTTTTTGGGTTGTGCAAATTTTGTATCTATACAATGGCGTCGTCTGTGGGAAACTAGGTCATTTTTTCGCCGACCATCTTCCCACCTCAAAAATCTGAGTGAAACCCAGATATATCCACCAAACCTTCAATATCATCCACCCCGCCCAAATATAGCCATACCTGTGACGAGATCCCATTCAGAGGCGCTGATCCCCGGCGACCGACAACCGAGTGCTCCACCGACGATTGAACATCTCTTACGGCAGCTCGAAGAAGCCGAGAAACGTAGTCAGGCCGCCGAAGCAAGAAGCCTGGCGGCGGAGAGAAGAAGCGAAGAGCTATTGGCAAGGATGAATCAAACGACTATCCCACTGGTAGTCCCAGATCAATCACAGATCCAAGGGCAAGCCGAACCACGGGAGGAACATGATGAAACCTCTCACCGATCAGGCAAGGCCCCGACTACAGGCGACATTCCCGTCACCGATGAACCTCTGACATCACAGAAGCTTCAAGAGATGATGGCGGAGTTTCAAAAGAAGGTCATGAGGGATCTCAGGGCCCGATCTACCGATGACCAGGCCCTCTAGGCCTCTGCCGACTCGGTTCAATCACCGTTTACTCTCGAAATCACCAGGGAACCGTTCCCCAAGAAGTTCGTCATGCCCAGATTCACTCCCTATGATGGAACGAAAGATCCCGAGGAGCACATTTACCAGATCCACCAAAAAATGACCATGTATGCCGACAACGAAGCCCTGTTGTGCAAAGTCTTCCCGACCAGTCTCGTCGATGCGCCACTTCTCTAGTTCAGGAAGCAGCCGCCGAGATCCATTGGCAGCTGGCAGCAATTGTCCGACCTTTTCGTGGCCCAGCATTTCGGGAATAAGAGGCAAAAGAAAACCATCTCGAGTCTCTTTACCATGACTCAAGAAAAAGGCGAGTCCCTCAAAAGCTTCCTGTCCAGATTCAACGTCGAGTTGTCCTCAATCGACAACTGCGACCAACACTCAGCCGTGGAAGCCTTCATGATGGAATTGATCCCGGGGACCAAGTTCCATCAATCACTTGTGAAGAGACCCCCTCGGGAATTGGGGAACTCAATTCTAGGGCTCAGGGCCACTTGAGGATCGAAAAGGAGGAAGCAACCCGACAGAAAATAGCGGCGTTGATCAATGTGGAAATCAGGTCAAATGATAAAGTTTCAGATACATCCTGACATCCTAATAGTCGCAAGCGCTCAAATCCCCCGATCCCAGCTTCATCTCAATTTCCCTCACAGCCCGAGAGACGCGCCAGGTTCGAGGAGAAGATCACCCCGCTGAAAGTGACCCTTGCGAAGCTTTTCCAAGAAAACAAAGCCAGAGGGATCTTCCAGACTCCCCCCCCCCCCCAATCAGACAACCCCTCGACCAGAGGGATAGATCGAAACACTGCGCCCTCCACAGTGATTTTGGCCATACAACGAATGATTGCAGGAACCTGAGGCGTCAGATCGAGACGATGATAGCCCGAGGGGAGCTAAAGGACTACGTCCAACGGGATGGCCCAAGAACCAATCAACCCGCACAAAATAACCAACGAAATCAAGCTCCAGCTCACCCGGTCAGAATCATTAATATGATCCATGGAGGTCCAGACTCACGAAGCGCCGAAGGGTCAAGACAATCACAAATGAGGAGGGCGCATCATGTCAGCAGGATAGTCGGGATAAACGAGGTTCACCACCGAACGGGGCAGTCTCAAATAATTTTCTCCCAGGATGACCTCCGAGACATCCAGGTCCCACACGACGACCCATTAGTCATCACCCTGATGGTCTCACGATGTCTTGTTCGGAGGGTCATGGTTGATCCGGGAAGCAGTGCTAATATCATGACCAAGTGGGCTTTCGATAAATTGGAGATCGACCCGAGGAACATTGTGACTTCCAGGAATCCAATTGCCGGGTTCGACGGAAAGCAAGTCGAACCCCTCGGGGAGATCAGTCTGCCCGTGTCAGTAGCGCATAGAACTCTGTCAGAGACCTTTGTAGTGGTGGACGTGAAGCCCTCTTACAATCTGCTTATGGGAAGATGATGGATTCACAGGATGCAAGGCGTACCCTCAACTCTCCATCAAATGATGAGGTGCGTCGGGCCAAATGGTTACGACATAATTGATATCAAAGGAGATCAAGTAGCCGCCAAGCAATGTTACGCCATCACTGTTAAAGGAATGGAGGATAAGCCCAATCGGAAGAGGTCCCGAGAAGAGGATCAGGACCTGGACCCGCAACCCAAATAGCAGTTACAGGACGGGGAGTCGGGTTCCCTGATCGTCGTAAAACCTCTACAGCCGGTTTCAGTATTGCCTAATCAACCCGACAAGGTTACCTACGCAGGTACAAACCTCACCACTTGTGAATTGAATGAACTGACAACATTCTTACAGGATAATCATGACGTCTTCGCATGGGAGCATACTGATATGCCCGGCATCGACCCCTCTATAGCCCGACATACATTACATGTTGATCTGAACATACGACCTGTCCGACAGAAACAAAGGTGAATGGGGGGCCAAAGGAACCAGATCATAGCAGACGAAGTGTCGAAGCTGCTAGAAGCCGGGTTCATCAGAGAAGTTCAGTATCCTGAGTGGTTAGCCAATGTGGTGGTTGTGCAGAAAAAGAACGGGAAATGGTGAGTCTGCGTCGACTTCACCGACCTAAACAAAGCCTGCCCGAAAGACAGCTTCCCCTTGCCCAAAATAGACCAAATGGTCGACGCAACCGTTGGCTACGATAGGCTGACTTTCCTGGATGCTTACTCGGGATACAACCAAATCCCAATGGACCCGACAGATGAGGAAAAAACCTCCTTCATTATCGAGATAGGTACATATTGTTTTAAAGTTATGCCTTTCGGACTAAAGAACGCAAGAGCTACGTTTCAAAGGCTAGTGAACAGGATATTCAAAGGAATGATGGGTACAGTGGTCGAAGCTTACATTGATGATATAGTTGTCAAGAGCAGAAATAAAACTGACCATTTGGGACATCTTCAGAAAGTATTTGATGCCTTGAGGAAACACAGGATGAAGCTCAATCCAGCCAAGTGCTCTTTTGGGGTGTTATCAGGGCAGTTCTTGGGACACATAGTCAACCGATCGGGCATACAGGCCAGTCTGACACAAGTGAAGGCTCTGCTCGAAACGAAAGAACCAACCACACACAAAGAAGTCCAAATCCTGACTGGCAGGGTTGTAGCCTTAAGCAGATTCATCGCAAGGCTGACCGATCAATGCCGACCCATCTTCCAGGCTATCAGAGCCAGGAAGGGAGAAATGTGGGGACCCGAGCAGACTAAAGCCTTATCCCGATTAAAAGAATACATACTCAAACCCCCCATTCTTGCGACACCCGAACCGGATGATGTACTACTCTTGTATCTGGCAGTATCATCAGTATCAACTAGCGCGGTACTCATCAAAGAGGACATGAACCTCCAAATGCCCATCTTCTATACCAGCAAGGCATTGGCCGATCCCGAGACACGGTACAACAAACAAGAAAAGTTGGTTTTATCCCTGATCAATGTCAAACGACGTCTCAGGCATTACTTTGAAGCTCACCAGATCATCGTTCCCACTTCCACTCCTATTCGTGTACTTATGGCGAAGCCCGATATCTCCGGAAGGATCTCTAAATGAGCCATTGAGCTGGGGATTTATGATATAACCTACGTTCCCAGGATCTCGAACAAAGGGCAGGCCGTGGCCGATTTCCTATTAGAAGGAGAAACCGAGGACGCAGATCAACCTGTTGAGTTAGAAACGTGGAAATTATTCGTGGACGGCTCAGTAAGCGCCAATGGGGCAGGCGTCGGGCTTGAAATCCATACTCCCGACGGGACTAAGTTACAGGCCTCGATGCAGTTTCAGTTCTCAGCCACTAACAACGAGGCAGAGTATGAGGCAATCATATCGGGCCTGAGATTGGCCAGGAGCCTGCAAATACAATCCCTATCCGTATACAGTGACTCCTAGTTAATAGTCAGACAAATAACCGGTGAGTACGAAACCAGAGACCCCAAAATGGAATCTTACAGAGCACTGGTGCTCGAGGAGTCTGGAGGTTTTCAAAAGCTAACATTCAGCCAAATCCCTCGGGAAGAAAACATCTCCGCCGACCACTTAGCTAATCAGGCATCTGCTGCTGGCGAGGATATGACCCGAGTAGTACTGACAGACTTCATCACTACACCGAGTATTCGAGGGCCCGACGAGCTGATATGCCTAGTACCCCGAGAGCCTAGCTGGATGGATCCCATCATCGATTTCCTCAGTATCGGGACACTGCGAACTGATAAGGTAGAGGCCAGGAAAATTAGAATGAAGTCAGCCCAATACTCTATCATCCAGGGACAGCTCTATAGAAGATCTTTCTCGAGTCCGTATTTAAGATGGGTAACTCCCTCCAAGGCAGAAACAGTGATGCAGGAGATACACGCTGGGGCTTGTGGAAATCACTCGGGTGCCCGTTCTCTCGCCCATAAAATCCTATCTCAGGGTTACTTTTGGCCTTACCTGTCCCGGGATACAGAGGAATATGTGCGTAAATGCAAAACCTGTCAGATGCACGGTGACACTATACTCCAACTACCGGAGTTCTTGAACCCGACAATCGTTCCACATCCTTTTGCCCGATGGGGAATGGATATAGTCGGACCTCTCCCAAAAGCCATCGGGTCAAAGACCCATGTGCTCCTTGCTATTGACTATTTCACCAAATGGGTTGAAGCCGAGGCCTATCCTTCTATAAAGGGCAGCCACGTGGTGAAGTTCATATGGAATCACATCATCTGCCGGTTCGGGGTGCCAAGGACCATCATGATGGATAACGACACAAATTTAGACTGTGAACCGGTCAGGTCACTTCTGGCCTAGCATGGAATTAATCAGAATACCTCCTCGGTAGGGTACCCGCAAGCCAATGGGCAAGCAGAAAGGACCAATCGTTCAATCTTCAGCACCCTGGCAAAGAAACTTGAGAAGGAAAAAGGAGCATGGTTGGACAAATTACTAAAGGTACTGTGGTCGTATAGAACCACTCCTCGACAACCAACCAGTGAAACACCCTTCGCCATGGCATATGGGGCGGAGGCCGTAATCCCGACGGAATATGCCGTCCCGACATTGAGATTAGCGGCCTGGGACGAAAGATCAAACAATCAACGCTTGTCTCACAAACTCGACCTGCTGGAAGAGAGGAGAGAAACTGCCAGGATAAGACTGACAGCTTACCAACAACGGGTCAGGAATCATTTCAACAAGAGAGTAAAAATAAGGGGATTCCAAGTCGGGGACATGGTCCTTAGACGAAATATTGGACACGTGGGCAAGCTCCAGGAGCCTTGGGAAGGACCCTACACCGTCACCGAGGTGATTGGTCGAGGGGCCTACAGACTACTCAGGAACTCAAATAACAGAAGGGAACCGAACACACAGAACGCATCCCGACTAAAGAGGTATTACCCATAGAGATGCTTTGTTTCGACCATTGTAAAGAGAGGCCACTAGAGCCCAAAGGATTGCAATGAAAGTTTCATTTTTCCCGATCATCTTCACTGGTCGAAATCGTCTCCATGATTATCTACAAAACCTAAGTGTTGAATCCTCTCCTTGGGCCCAAAGTGCCTGAGAGATCTTCACAGACCCACCAGTGGTCGGGTTTTACAAACTATCAATTTCAAAACCTAAGTGTTGAATCCTCTCCATGGGCCCAAAGGGCCCGAGAGATCTTCACAGACCCACCAGTGGTCGGGTTTTACAAACTATCAATTTCAAAACCTAAGTGTTGAATCCTCTCCATGGGCCCAAAGTGCCCGAGAGATCTTCACAGACCCACCAGCGGTCGGGTTTTACAAACTATCAATTTCAAAACCTAAGTGTTAAATCCTCTCCATGGGACCAAAGTGCCCGAGAGATATTCACAGACCCACCAGCGGTCGGGTTTTACAAACTATCAATTTCAAAACCTAAGTGTTAAATCCTCTCCATGGGCCCAAAGTGCCCGAGAGATATTCACAGACCCACCAGCGGTCGGGTTTTACAAACTATCAATTTCAAAACCCAAGTGTTACATCCTCTCCATGGACCCAAAGTGCCCGAAAGATATTCACAGACCCACCAGTGGTCGGGTTTTACAAACTATCAATTTCAAAACCCAAGTGTTAAATCCTCTCCATGGGCCCAGAGTGCTCGAGAGATCTTCACAGACCCACCAGCGGTCGGGTTTTACAAACTATCAATTTCAAAACCCAAGTGTTAAATCCTCTCCATGGGCCCAGAGTGCCCGAGAGATCTTCACAGACCCACCAGCGGTCGGGTTTTACAAACTATCAATTTCAAAACCTAAGTGTTAAATCCTTTCCATGGGCCCAAAGTGCCCGAGAGATATTCACAGACCCACCAGCGGTCGGGTTTTACAAACTATCAATTTCAAAACCCAAGTGTTGAATCCTCTCCATGGGCCCAAAGTGCCCGAGAGATATTCACAAACCCACCAATAGTCTGTGAAACGCCCGAGATTTCATCACAAGCACGACCTCTGTCGTTCTTTATTGTTAAATTAAAAAACCCGACTATTTTTGTCTAGTGATATTGTTATTCTTACCAAAGTTACAATTCAATATCCTGATTTCTATCAACATCAATGAAGCGTTAGATCATACATGTTCCCAACAAAATATGAATAAGCAAACACATTTATATTAAAAAGGCCCCGGTGGCCAAGGCTGATATAATAAGACATTGTTGAATTGTTACAAGCACAAGATAAAACAAAAAAAAGGGGGTCAAACTCTAGAAAAAGGGAACCCTACTCCACCACATGAGGATCCCCATTACCACTTGAGGGATTGTTCCAGAGGGATTGTTCTTATGTGGTTCCAGGCCCATCCATGCCAGAGCAAGAAGGCGGAGAAGGCAGGTCGTCCTGAAGGAACTCGCCAAAGGTCAGATCCTCGGGTTCGGCCTCGGGATCGTCATACGGAGGCCCAACTCCAATGCTGAGGTCCAGTTCCTCAATAGTCGGGATATGCCTTTCATCTTCAGGCTTTTGAAGTTCCTCTATGCACTCCCTTCAACCCTGCTCGTAGCGGTACTTACAGGTCAGCTCAAAACGAGAGATCATCTGTTTATCACCCATGTGGCACATCTCTACCCGAGACCTCTCCACGCCCAGTGCATTCTCGATCTCGACCTTCTCCTCAAGCAACTGCAGACCCGAAGCCTTTAACTTATTGACTTCTTCGGTTAGGGCCTGCACTTGGAGAGCTAGGGCCTCCCGGGCCTATACTTCCCAATTAACCATCTGCTTAGCCTCCCGAGCCTTTCCCTCGAGCTCCGAGATCATCCCCTTGGCTGATGCAAGCCCTTCTTCAGCTGCGACAGCCCTGTACGTCAGGGATTGTATCTTATCATTAGCCTTCTTGACCTGCTCCAAGGCCTTGGCACATCCAGCCTTGTGGACTTGAACATCCCGATTCAAGGCAGTTATGACCCGGGCATCATCCTCAAGCTTGCAGTTGTACGCCTGAGTAGCGTGAAACATCTGAAAAGAAAAGAATCTTACCACAAAGGAATGTTAGCACAAAGATAAGGGGCGGAATAAAAGCGAAGTACAAAATGAATAAGGAAGTCATTACCCTCATCGCAAGCTTGGGACCGTTTAAGGCTAGGCTCATCCTGTCATACCGACCCATAACCAACCTATCGGATGGGGTCCATACCCCCAGGGCCATCTCCCGTAGAGCTTCTGAGTTCCCGATCGTCTGGTCCCCCACAGACAGATATGGATGACCCTTCCTAGTATCCAGCCTGAACCGGGGACTGTGGAGAGCCTTTCCCCCACTCTCGGCAACTTTCTCTATCTCCCTATTATCTTGTTTCCTGACATTTTTGGAAATGGCAGTACGGAGCCTGGAAAGTCGAGATTGACCCTGATCCTCGTCATCAGAGCCTAAGTCCTGGGTATCCGACACTGAGGCAGGAACACCCGGTGCTACATTTTGGCTAGAGCTGGGCCTGACTGAAAGGTCGGTCCAAGACGGGTTCTGGTCCAAACCTGCTGAGCTCGGGACCAGAGCATGCTCACCCTCGACCTCGACCCCATCCAATGTGCCTGTTTGAGGTTCATGAGAAGGCGGGGGCGGGAGTGTGACCGGAGGATGCTCCGCCGGAGGAGGAGGAGGGGGCGTGCCAGCAGGGCCTCCAGTCACTCCAGCTGGTTGACTGTTGGTAGGATTCCCTGGGACTGTAGGGACATCAACCCCACAGATAAAGGAGGTAGAGCCAATGTCGGTCTTTCTGGCCCTCTTGATCGATAGTTTATGCCTATTTTATGACATTATCTTGAGCTACAAGTCTATTATAGAATCTTCAAGTTGTTTCACGTGTGTTCTTTGAGTCGGGTTACAAGATGGATATGGTGGTCGAGTCCCGGGACGGACCACAAGGCTGACGTATTGGTCGGGCTATGGTGTAGGTACAGGATCCGAGCCATCATCCCGGATCATTATCTCGGGCTTTCCGGAATCGATCTGGTCGGGATCCACTTTTGTATGGGCCGGGAAAACTTTCATGTACAAATATACTAATACAAATCCGCATTATCCAAAGCTTCACTCTCTCTCTCTCTCAATCTCTTAGTATAAGAAAATAACAATTATGTTTATGTTTGTTAGTTTCAATAGTTTGTGACCCTAGAGCTTATGTTAGGGTTTGATGGTGGACAACAAGTGAACCATGTATATAAAGACTTTATAAATATATATGTATACCTATTTTATTTTATTAAAGAAATAAATACTAATTACATTACCTCCAATTTAATATTTTATTTATAATTATTGTTATATTTAATTATAATTTTATTAATCAACATATTAAGTAAATACCTTAGTAACTTTCAATTTATTAATTTTTCATAGTTAATGATTAAAATGATAGATAAAAGCTTGCAATCTACACCTCTATTGTATCAATATCCCCATATTAGGCTAGTTGTAAATTTATTATGAAGAAATAAAATATATATTTTTAAGTATTTTCCTTTCTCACGATCTTCATTAATGTTAATTTCAATACTTTGAATTGGAGATTTTATTAATTTTACTCAATTGAACTCAATTAAACTACTTTGAATTGGGGAAATTGTTCAATTTCATTCCATTGAAGTCAAATTCACTACTTTCAATTGAGAATTTTATCAATTGAACTCAATTTCACTACTTTGAAATGGAGATTTACTCAATTTCATTACTTTCAATTGGGGATTTACTCAACTGAACATAATTTCACTCAATTTTACTACTTTGAATTGGAAATTTTATCATTTGAACTCAATTTCATTACTTTGGAATGAGAATTTACTCAACCAAACATAATTTTACTATTTTGAATTATGGATTTTATCAATTGAACTCAATTTTACTACGTTGAAATGAGGATTTATTCAATTTTACTATTTTGAATTGAGAATTTACTCAATTAAACTTAATTTCATAAATGGGTAAAATTGATTGATGAGATAAAAACAAAGATCCATGTTTCCATGGTCAATGATATGATTGTGATCAAAGTATATGATAGGTGAATCAATAATATGAAATTGACTTGTATCTTGAGCGTTTGATAAATAAGTGACTCAGATTGAGATAAGTTAATGAAACGACGTACTTAATTAACATAGTTAATTGATTGAATATTTATGAGTATATATATATATATTTTCTTTTTCCTTTTTTTTTTTTTCTGAAAAAGGTTAAACAATAAAATTCATTATTAGTAATTAAAATCCAATAATTAAATTATATTATTACTTCTTTTGATTATTAATACAATATTTTACCATAATATTTTTTTAGTGAATATTTATTCTTATAAGATGCTTTTAGAATAATTATTTTAAAATTTAAACAAATTTATTAATATATATGATCTTATATCACACTTTGATTTTTTTTTATAAAAAATATGATTATATATTTTTGTGTCTTACCTAGCCATATATAATTTTTTAGTTATATGAATTCTAAAAAAAAAAATCATAAATGAGTCTGGTTACCAATGAGTTTTCTGTAAAACCCGAATCCGACCCCAACCCGCTTCAAGTTTTTAATTTAATACCTAACCCATTTAACAGCTTACCACACCCCCGCCCCATTCGGGTCCGAGTGGGTCGGAACCGGCCGGTAGGATTAAATAGCCATCCCGATCTGAGAGTACTTTTTCATCTGATCCAACCCAACGTTTCCACGGGAAAGGAGTGTTTTGAGCAGAGTGTGGTGGAATGTGTGTATTGGGGGAATGGGATGGTGTGTGCGAATCAATTGTTTTGCATTCAGGATTTCGGGAATCCAAGGCCGTACAAGCTTGCGGACACCAATGTGGAGGTGTTGCTGGGTGTGGATTGGTGGAGGAGGATGGGGTGCTGAAGAAAATGGCGGTGTCCGAGAACGGGGAACTTTTGGCGGCTTCTGGTTATGTCGGCAAACATCATTTTGGACTACAAGTGTGAGGTTGGTTTGTTAATTGTTTCATCGATATCGCTTTTTCATGAGTTAAATGTGCATTACGATTATCAGTTTTACTTGTTATACTTTATAAGAGTTATCTTTGAATTCACCTCTAATATAGAGTTATAAATACATGAAAAAAAGCATGTTACTGTCTATTGTTTCTGTGTGTCTGTTTGAGAATCAGCCCTTGTGTGAAGAGGTGAAACAATTGCACTTCTTTAACTTTTGAGGTTTTGATGCTTTATGGAAATTGAATTGTACCCTTTGTTCCCCCCCTTTGCCTTTTAGATCAATCATTTAATTAGATTTATTCGTCTCTTAAGTATTTAAGATATATTGAATGTATGTGTGTATAGTTTCCTTTTTCAACTAGAATTCTAGATTCAAGAGAGACCAGTAAAGAGATGGCTTATTACTAGGAGTCCTCCTATTCAAGTGGGATAGTAACTGGGAATTATTAAATAGAGAAAGACAAACGTTTAGAGAAAAAATATAACATTAAAACAGAAATAACTACGTGAGCAGATTCTGAAACCGGTTCGGAGAGAAAAAAAGAAAAGAAAAGAAAAGGAAGAAACCTGTGCTCTATCTTCTCTCTAATTTTTGACGATCGAAGAAGGGGAGTTTGCAAAGAGTTCAAGAAAGGAAAACATTTGTCTCTAATTTCTCTACGCATCTACCTAATATTTGGTATTTCCGGATATATCTTTTGAGGTAGGGGTTCTCTAAAATCCTTAGTCCATAATCTTATACACGAAAAATCTATACGTTATTGTGTCCTGGTTGGAGCCTATTGGGTGGTTTAGTATTTTCTTTCACTTGCTGATTTTTCAGGTTTAATTTTATTCAGTGTTTGACAAATTGCTTACATGTGTTTGGAATCAAATTATTTGGGATTTGAATCTGGAATTGGAATTGGAATGGGATTGTTAATAAAATAGAATTTCATTTGTGTGTTTGAAATAAACCGTAAGTGAAATAGAATTCCATTTGTGTGTTTGGATGCTAACAGAAATTGAAAAGATTATTTTATCTTTTACTTTTTTACCCCTACTATAAAAAGGTATTTGATACAAATGTGACCAATCTTAATTAAAAAAATAATGCAATGTAGTACAAATATAAATCTATATTATTTTATTTTTTGTTCTTTTTACTTATCTTCTATTACAATGAATTATTTATGAAAGTTTTTAAAGCACCTATAATATTCAAATTAGATATATTCATAGAAATAAAAAATAAATTTTACAAAATTTAAAATCTTAGAAGCTAAACATAACTTGGAACAGTAACATACTTTTACATACACATTTCATTACTATGGTAATTATTATCGAAATTATTTAAAGAATCTTTACAAGATATATATAAATTTAACAAATTTCTAAAATTTTCAAAAATATTACATTGATATATATATATATATATATATATATATGTATATGTATGTGAGCATATATATATATTAATATAAGAATCTATAAGCTAAGCACCACATTCTAGTCCCATAAATTATTTCCAAGGATGATTGTAGCATATATGGGGTCCATCTTAATTTTGTATGTCATGTTCTTATGTGTAGTCAGTTCTTCCTCCAGAGCAGCTAGCTTGGTGTGGAACAGACAGTGTACTACTTTATTGGGATGATATGCTTTTGATGGTGGGTCCTTCTGAAGATGCTGTGCGCTACCTTTACGATGATGCAATTATTCTTATTCCAGAGTGTGATGGGGTGAGGATACTTTCTAATACAAGTATGGAATTCTTACAACCAGTTCCAGATTCTACAGAATCTATCTTTAAGATTGGGAGCACTTTACCTGCAGCTTAATTGTATGATGCCATGGATCATTTTGACCGGCGAAGTGCCAAGGTAGTGTAATCTTCACTATTTATGATACAGTTTATATACATTTTCCTAACATATTTAGCTTCTAAATGTTTGTGTTCACCTTTTTCTGTCTTCTTTCGTTTTTAAGAATGTTCTCTTTAAATGTATTACTCCCTCCGTCCCAAATTATAAGTCCCTTTTGGAGAATCCAACTTTTTAAGAAGATGACTTTTTTTGTAGTGTTAGTGAATGAAATACCAACTTTACCCATAGTCCCACCATAGCGATGTGATGGTTTATAATGTATATGTTTTATAACTTTAATGCTTGAAGGTTAAATTAGTAAATTAACCAAATAAAGTGCTTTGACTTTTCAAAGTGAACACTTATTTTGGGACGGAGGGAGTATATTTCAAAACTTCAGTGTGGTAGGTCTATGACTGTTTAGCAGTTTTATATAGTTATCATGACTCCCATGTAATGAATTGATAAATTTTGTTTATGGGTCATTTTTAGTATAAACATATATATATATATATATATATCTCCAAACCTTGTAAACAATATGAGTACAAGTATTGTTGGTTCATTTCTGTATGTTTCTTTCCCATCAGCTGTTCACCCGCTCTTTCCCTCTCTCTGTCAATAAAAGAAAAATAATATGTCATAATTGCAAAAAGAGTGCAGCACAGACACAATGAGTGATCCTTTAAGAAGAAACCACAAACTGGGCAACAGCTAAAAAACTCCAGAAACACAACAAAATTTGATTCTCTCAACTGTTTTTCATTTTGTTTCCCTATTCATATATTTTTGGAGTTTATTGAAGAAAAGCTATCAGGCTACACTTAGAAAGACAAAATTGTCAGAAAAGAGTTCAGCATATTTTGGTGGTATTACCTTGCAAAGAAAAGATTCCCTAAGATTTTCAGTTTGTTCTGACGTCATATTGTTTGTCAGGCGCATGAAAAATTGAGATTGATACGATCATCTCTGCCCAAGGCTGTTGGAGCATGTATTGATGCTGCAGGTCATGAGTTTGATCTTTCACGACAACAGACCCTGCTAAGAGCTGCAAGTTATGGCCAAGCTTTTTGCAGGTTGGTTTTGTTGCATTTGGACTGGTGCTTGAAATGCTCATGCGAAACGAAAAATTAGGCGCTTTGCCACATATTGTAAATGTTTTTTCCATGTGCAGGTGATAGGCATAAATTAAGTTAGTGCGTTTGTCATAACAACTAGTTCCAGTTTATCTGAAACTATAGTAATCTAGCTTGGGTTATTTGTTTAGATCAATGATAAATTGTAGATTGAGATTTGTTGCCATTAGATGGTTTATTTTCTTTCTAAGGATATGTCCCTATGGAGATTGTTAGTCTCTATGATGGCTTCTTACTTCATGGTTCCGTTGTCTATGTTAGTCAGCCATACTGAGAAAAAAAAAAAAGGGTCCCGAAGGGGCAGTGTTAATGAAATGAAGTTCTAAAGTGGTGGATGGGGAATGGGAACCAAAAGCACATGGAAGTGCTTAAGGACAATTATGCTGAGAATTGGAATGATATACATATAAGTGAACATGCATGCATGCACAAACACCATCACATATATAATATATATGCGTCATTGTATATATATTTTTAAGCAATCTGACTTCATCAATTGCAAACAACGAAAAAAAGTGAAAATAAATAAATAAATCAAGTGAATTCAGTTATCCAACAAGCAACTTCCATGTCTTGGTTTTCTTTTAAAATATTTAGTTTGGAGGGACACTCCTTTTGTTGGTATTGTCAAGTGCGTTCATGCATTTGTTCTTTCCCGATTCGTTATCATATATTGCAGTAGAAATTGTAGCTCTCTGAGATTTTTCGGATTGCGGCAATTGCCTTGTCTTACTCTGTGGTTGGGTTGAGGTAGTGTCTAGTATCACAGGTGCCATTTTATATTAGACTCATTGGTTGACAATTGAGACTAACCAAAATTTGGAAGGACGATGAAGCATGTAGATGTATTCTTTTTTCCATTTTTAACATATGCAGCAACTTTAGGGTGTTTTTTAATTTTTTTGTTAATTGATCATGTTAGGTTTGATCAACAGACCAAACTAGTGTTATTGACCTAAATTTTGAATAAGTTGATCTACCAAAAAAATTTGTTTGTTTCTGTTAGTAGAGGCGTGTGGACTTTTGGGCGACATGTGTGTAGTAAATCCAATAGGGCCTCTTCTCGTGTAAATTAGATTAAAAATTAAGAGTCTTTCTATCTTGAGAGATTACGGCTTATTCTAAACAACATGATATTAGAGCCAAAGATCTCGTGCTCAAACCTAACCGTCACCCATATTAAAAATTGTTGTTTCACGTGTTGTACCATAAAGAAGGCTACACATGAGGGGCTTGTTGAAGGATATACTATTTAAATTACACCCTCTCTATAATCTTAAGTTTTTAAACTAGATGGGTAGTTAACATGGTATCTGAGTTTAAGTTTGAGATTTTGTTCAAACTTATGGTGTTGATTACACATATACATTCTCGTCGGTTGCTAAATTGACCTCTTTTCTTGTGTAACCTAATTTATGATTATAAATTAAGAGTCTCTCTACCTTGAGAGACTACGGCTTATTCTAAACAACGCTTTCCATTTCCAGAATTGCTTTCAAAATTCTTTGATTTGGAGGACTCCTATTTATATGTTTTGGCAAGTTGCTTCATTTTCATATGGATAGATACATATATATTCTTTACTCTATATTATAGAGAATGTTGAAGATTTTGAAGTTTGGTGATTACCATGTCTTACTTTACATTCGAGCTGAAATCTCACTCTTATTGCAGAGTCTAGATATGGCGGGTGCCTTTGTTTGTTAACCATAATGGGCAATTGACATTTACAGAGTGTGGGTGCATTTGAGATATCTTTTAGCCAGTCTGATTTATAAATATATTACAGCAACTGTAGGGTACATCCGCTTGCTTTTTGACAACAATCGATGTTGTACATGTGTTCAGTTCATTCGCCGGCATGAATTGACATGATATACCCCAGTTTTAAAGAAAACAATGAATGTACCAATTTAGACATGCTAAGTTGGAAGAATGCATCATCTATGAAACAGAAACAGTATTCAGTTTAGCATTTTTTAATTTGTTTTGTTTCTATTTATTAAATTTCTAAATGATAATATGAAAGCTGCTTTTGGCTATAAGGCTGATTCATGAAGTTTATGTTAAAAAGTTATAAAATAGGCTCAATCCATTCTTTATGTGCTTGCTGCTTTCTGAAACATTTTTTACTAACACCTTGAAAATATATATTACATGAATATGATTTTCCTCTAGTTTTCTTACTCTGACCGTTCACAGAAGTCTATTTGCACAAAGTTGGTCCCTTCTTTATGTCTTGCACTTTGCTTGTATGTCCCTTGTAATGTCCCTTTTACATGGTTGTAGCATTCCTGCTCCTAAACAGCATCATTTTATTATTAATTTTTTTTCTTCTGATTTCTACTCTCAGTAATGATATCCAGTTTAGCTTTGGCAGCCATTTTGAACGTGATCGCTTTCAAGAGATGTGTAAAACTCTACGTGTCTTAAAGGCTGTACGCAATCATGAGATTGGTATCCCTCTCAGTGTTCAGCAATATAAGGTCTGGAGAATGTACTGAATTAGGCTTTTAGTTAATAGCTGAAGTTGTATATTCAGAGCACACTTAACGTGTCTGCCCTTTCAGATGCTTACACCATCCGTTCTGATTGATCATCTAATTAATGCCCATCAACATCTTCTAGCATTGCGGATATCGGAGTATCTTGGTATGAACCAAGTAAGTCACTAAATTCTTATTCATCCCTGGTTTGTCACGATTCCTTCTATTTTCTTGCCTCAACTATGCTTTTCTTTGTAGCCAACATATTTTCAGTTGTACTCTTTCCTCTTATGTTGTGTTTGGTACGGTGGAATGGAATGTAATGAAATGTTCATTCTAACCATTCTTTTGTTTGATAGGTATTATAAAGTGAGAATGGTTATTCTCTTGGAATGAAAAACCATTCCAGAGAATGAAAATCCATTCCACTACTAAACCTATGGAATGAGCATTCCATTATTTAAAGAACGCTTTTAAAATATCAAATTACTAAATAACCCTTGCACATTTTAAATAAACAAACCACCAACTCCTACTCCACCTTCACCACCTTCCTCCTCCACCACCACCTCCTTTTTTACCTTCCACCACCCCCACCACCACCACCGCCTTCTTTACCTTCTACCACCACCACCACCACCACCACCATCTCCATTTACCTTCACCATTATTTCCACTTCCAATGTCTTCTACCAACACACCACCATCACCGGACCACCACCATTGTCTTCCACCATCATCACCACTACCCCCTCCTCCACCATCACCATCTTCCACCACCACATCACCACTTTTCCACCATCATTGCTACCGCCACCATCATCACTTTTTACTACCACCACATCGATTTTACGTCACCACTATTCTCATTATCTTTTATTATTTTTTAATAAAAATAATTAAAAAATAATATCATATAATTAAAATAATATATTTGTTACTAAAAGGGGTAATTTTGTAAAATTTTCATTTTAAGTTTATTCCATTACTAATATGGTTCCTTTTGTAACCAAACAATATATTACCTGATTCGTGTGGGGGGGTCGCCTTGCACAGGTTCCGTGAATTAGTCGAGGTGCGCGTAAGCTGACCCGGACATCACGGTTATAAAATAAAATAAAAAAGAGTATCAAATTTTGTGTCCTTTACATCGATATTGATTGGATTCAAACTTTCTGCATTTGAAGAAATAGATGATACAGGTTAATTGAGATCTGCGACATTAACTGAAAATAGAAACTGCAAGTGAAAAACTCTTAACTAGGAAAATGGACCCTTAAACGGGAACTAGAATCAATTGTGAATAGCAAGTGACTATTTGCAGTGCTCGAGACTTCTGCCACTGCAGGGCCTAAGGAGGTCAGATGTACTCAACCATGCATCCGCATGAGGAGAGACAGTTTCCATTTTGAACCTGTGACTACCAGGTCACAACGAAACAATCATTTGTCCATATTTGCAAAAATGTTCCCCCCCCCCCCCCCCACACACACACACAAAACCCTCCTTGCAATTATTATGTGAACATTTTGTGTTTCTTTGACTACTCATAGTTGTCTGGATCAGCTTTTATGACTCCATAAAGTAGCATAGAGGCACCCTGGGTCGACCACTACTTTATTTTAAAATTGAAAGTACTTCATTATAAGTTTGATTCAAAAGTTACCTCCTACTTGGAAACAAGTATAACATCGCCAAAATGTGATTCCCCCCTTTTTTGTTGACTGTGTAGGAAGTGGTGATTATGCACTGGGCATGTTCAAAGATAACGGCATCCTTGGCAATTCCTGATGCCAATCTCCTTGGAATCTTTCTTGATAAGGTTTGTGTAGTTGGTGTCACACTCGCTTAGCTTACCAAAATGTGTTGTTCACTTACTGTTTTTCATGTGAATGCAAAGTCTGAAATGCTGAGTTTATTTCTTGAGTTCAGCTGAGATTATGCAAATGCATATCTTATGCCGCAGTAGCCGCTCATGCAGATAAAAATGGCCGTCAGAAGTTAGCTGCTATGCTCGTTGAACATGAACCACGATTCTCCAAGCAGGTTTCCCCCCCTCCCCCCCCCCCCCCCCCCCCCCCCCCCTTCGTTTTGTTTTATTTATTTTTTATTTTCATATTACTCTAGTATATTAAAAAGATCATTCTTTTGGTTCTCATCTCTAGTTAATTGTCCATTGTTAATGTTCAATACTTTGGAAGATTTTTCCGCTGCAGACCAAAAGTAAAAGATATAAATATAAAGTTGCATTCATTTTCCAGATAGTTTATTATATAAAATAAGCTTTATTATTCCTCAGGCTCCTTTATTGCTGAGCATAGGAGAAGAAGATACAGCTCTGACAAAGGCAACCGAAAGTGGTGATACTGACCTTGTTTACCTCGTTCTCTTTCGTATCTGGCAGAAGGTATTTCTTCCTTTAAATTTTACTTAGTTTGGCATTACTAAATATTAATGAGGTGCATATATGAAACACGAACAAATAAAGTTTGATTGTATTTGTTTCTCTCTCTGATTTCTGTGCATTTTCTTTATGCCAGAGGCCACCCTTGGAGTTTTTTGGAACAATACAAGCCAGATCGTTGGCACGTGATTTATTCAACAGTTATGCACGGTGGGTTCACTCTATTAAGAGCATCGTAGATTTTTCATTGATTGTTTCTCTTCAACCTAGTGTTAGAATGACAGTATCAAAATGGCTGCATAGCCTTGAATAGCATGATAATGCATTACTGATCTTCCTTCTCTTTCTCTCTCTGCAGGTGCTATAAGCATGAATTTCTGAAAGACTTCTTTCTATCGACAGGGCAGCTTCAGGTAGGTTTGATGTGGGTCTATGTATAGACATGCATTATATTTTTTTCTTCTATCCAACTTATGGTAGATAGTGAGCACCAAAGACCTTCATTCAGCTTAAATGTTTATACCTAAAATACCGTTCGAATTATAGGGCTTAGTAATTTACTGTATCGTGCGGATAAGATTAGTGTGTTGGGTCAGTTTTGGGTGTAGAAGTTTAAGATCTGTTTGATTAGCCCAACAGAATGTTTCACTAAATTTTGACCAAGAAAAGTTGGGGCAATTTCTTTCACGTTCGAGCCATGTTACCTTTTTCATTCAGTTTATATTTCTAAATCTTACAAACCTTACAACTTATAAGGTCTACATCATCAAATTTATGGTTTAAAATCTGATGAAGTCCATGCTAAGGGTTCGCTTCTAGTTTTCCACTTCTAACTGAAGGTTATTTGTTGTCGTAGGATGTTGCTTTTTTGTTATGGAAAGAGTCATGGGAACTAGCAAAAAATCCAATGGCAAGTAAAGGATCTCCGCTTCATGGCCCACGCATCAAACTGACTGAAAAGGCCCAAAATCTTTTTGCAGAAACAAAGGAGCATACTTTTGAGTCAAAGGCTGCTGAAGAACATGCAAAATTGTTAAGGTTAGGTTTGTCCTTTTACATTCTTTTAGCACGGAAGTGCTTATAACATATCAGAGCTTTGGGGTAATTGTGGCATTTTCTTAAGGTTTTAGGGCCCTTGTATATTTCTAGTACCATCAATTATCTCATACTAGAAGCAGCCATATTCCAGCATTTATAGTTTTTTAGAGATGTAGTACAGGCTAAAAGAAATATTATAGTTTTCTGGTGAATAAAAGTTATATATATTTTATTGTATATTCGTGAATGGCAAAAGGGCATGGAGATTATTCCCGAATTAGGTAAGAATTAGTCCCTTTGCTTTGAGGAAAACAACAATTGGGATAACATGAAGACTTCCAATGAAGTCTTACTTAGCTACTTCTGTAATTTATGTTTGTCTAATACGAACTTTACTGTTATTTATGTGATTATTTGACATCTTTTCATTTGGTTAAATTTGTGTGAGTTGGACTGAGAGAGACTGCATGCGATTGATTATAAAAGTGATTTTTACCTGATGCTCTTTTTTCCCAACCCCGGAATTGTATGCAATGCAACTATGAGTGTTCATGAGGACAAAGTCAACAATGTTGCACTTAAATGTGGTGGAACCGTTGAGATATGTTTCTAGACCTGTCAATGAATCGGATTCGGATCGGATCAGTTAAATCCAAATCCAATTTGTTAAGAAATCGAATTATCGGATTCGGATCGTAATCGGGTTATCGGATTTTATTTTCAATCCATATCCGGTTAATATTGGATTCGGATCGGATTCGGATCATAATCGGATTATTGACAGGTCTATTGATAAGGATAAAAAAAACTCCCGATCCGCGATCCGAATCCGATAATTCGACGAATTTTAACTTAGTTAATTCATATTCGAATTTCTTCATTCTAAAATATCTGATTCGAATATCTAATTAAAAAAAATAAAAAAATCAATAAATACTGAAACACTAAATTATTCACACTTTTAATAATTGTATTTATGATCAATCATTATTAATAAATAATAAAATAATTAACAACTAACATTTATATACATGTACAGTATTAAATATATACAAATAAAAATATCAAATATATATTTATATATATATAAATATATTTTATATCGGATCGGGTTGTTATCGGATCGGATGACATCAATCCAAATCCAATTTGTTAAGAAATCGGATTATCGGATTCGGATCCTAATCGGGTTATCGGATTTTATTATCAATTCATATCCGACTAATCGGATCGGATTCGGATCAAAATCCGATCCATTGACAAGTCTATATGTTTCTATGATGTTAAAAAAATTTGTGTGTAATTTGGTTTCTAATCTTCCGCTTCTATTATCAGTTCATTTGCTTTTCTCATCACTAAAATTTTGATTGCTACAGGATGCAACATGAGTTAGAAGTGAGAACTAAGCAGGACATTTTTGTGGACTCGAGTATTAGTGATACGATCCGCACATGTATTATATTGGGGAACCATCGGGCTGCAGTGAGAGTTAAAACGGAATTCAAGGTTTGTAAAGTACCTCTGGCTTCTCTCGCTGATGAAAATTTGCTGGAAATTGCATATTGTATCAAAGATTTGGAGAAGAAAATTCTTCAGCATCTAAGTTTAAGCGTGCTTCGATTTCTTTTACTGTGGAACTACTGTAGTTACTGTGTTGTCATTATATTGTCTCAGGTTTCAGAGAAGAGATGGTATTGGCTTAAAGTTTCTGCTTTGGCTACAATCAGGGATTGGGATGCCCTAGAGAAATTCTCAAAGGAGAAAAGACCACCAATAGGTAAGCTTTCCTACTTGATATTTTCCAACGCAATGTGTCCCAAGTTTGGCATCCTTTTTCATATTTTTTTAGGGGAAAGGGTAGGTGAATCCAATTTAATAATAAAATTAAATTATGGTCTTTTAATAATAAAATTATGCATATGTAGAACTGGCATGTTAATATTTTCTTTCTGCTAATTTGCTTAGGGGTAGTTACGTTCTGAGTTTGTAATAAACATACTCGGAGTATCTTTGTAAGTCTGGGGTTATGTGAAAACTTATTAGATTGTTTACAGCTTTATAGACGTTATTAGTATTTCTTTTGCTTTAAAATTGTTTCTCGAGTTCTTTGTTGGCAGTTTTTTATTTTTTTATAACTATTATTTATTATTTTATTTTTGAAGTATGAGCACGATGGTGTTCCATGTGTGATGTATGCATATGTGTTGCGTCAGTAGGTTATCGGCCTTCTGTGGAGGCATGCATTGATGCGGATGAGAAAGGTGAAGCTCTAAAATATATTCCGAAACTGGCAGATCCCCGAGAAAGAGCTGAGGTAATTTCAATATACTGTGCAAGTTTGGAACGCATCGAACTTCTTTTATTCTTTAGCCACATCTTAATCATTTAGTTAGGGGAGGGGGGCACAGAAAAGGAAGATTGTTTTTAAGTTTTACCTCGTATTTTCTTTGCAGTGGTTTTACAATTTCGACTTTCTTTTCTTGCTTCGCCTATCTGCCTGATGTTGTTGTGGAGTTCAGCATTTATTCATTTTCTATTTAAAGATTGATGATAAAATGAGTTTAGTATAGTAGCATTTTCTATTTAATCATCCTTCCAAATTGTTTAAAGTCTACTTAAGCTACTTTTTTTTCTCCTTAATTATGAGCAGGCCTATGCTCGAATTGGCATGGCCAAAGAATCTGCAGATGCTGCATCTCAGGCTAAAGACAGTGAGCTGTTTGGGCGGTTGAAGTTAACTTTTGCACAAAATGCAGCAGCTTCATCCATTTTTGACACTCTTCGAGACCGGTTATCCTTCCAAGGCGTGTTTTAGGCCTTGTTTGGATCGGTTTTTCAGAAGTTGTTTTTGGCCTCCTGGAGGAAAAAACTGTTTTGAACGGTGTTCGGCAAATTTTTTAAAAGAGCTTATGGGTCTTGGAAGAACGTTTATGAGAAGTTAGGAGGTACTAGTTTTTCAAAACGGTTTATGTTTCTCTTTTTCTTATGTGAAAAGCTATAAGCAAAATTTTTAGGCTATCATTAGAGTTTGTTCATATGATAGGACCACATTAGCGGAAAGAATTTTAATCCCTTGGTGATAACTCAAGTATTGATTTTGCACAAAGCAATACACTTCATGATTTAGATACTGCTAGTTGAGAAATAGCAAAAGCAAACTCAAAACATTATGAAAATACCTAGAAGATGGTGAATTAAGCCGATTCAATTCAATCACAATATAAATCACGCAATAATAAATATAAGTGCAGAAAATAAATTAGAGACGACACCAATATATTTACGTGGAAAAATATTGGAAAGACTCCAAGTAAAAAATCACATATATGTTCGGGTATCGATGCACTATGAATCAAGAAGTACAAGACTCTATGAAGTTTTAGACTTACAAATCACTTTGATCTGCCTTTCTCCACTTGACGTCTAAAGGTCTTGAATCACTCGCACTCCACGAAGCTCTCGCTCCGATCTCCATATTCTGATGGCTCCGTTTCTCAACGAATCAAAGAATTATGAAGTCTCCTGCTTCGATCACGATGATGTGATGATTTTTCAATAACTAGATCATCCAACTCAAACCAAGACAGAACTATAAAATATATAATCACTCAATGATTTTCTCTCTATATATATCTCTGTAGAAGAATATGAATCTGTAGAAGAATTGCAGAGATCTCTCCAAAAAATCACCCCCTTCTTTTATGTTTAACTCATATATATAGAGAATAATATTCAATTAATGGTAAGAATCATTTTCCAATCAGGATTCGTATTTTCACCACTTAAATCTTCCAAATATAAATAAATACGTCAATAATAGTCCAATATACTAATATTAACTTCAGATTATGTCCCAAAGTGGTTAGGAGTTTATTGCAGTGGTTAGGAGTTTATTGCATATCAACTTAATACCTTCCAAATAAGAAAATTGTCATTCCCAACTTTTACAATTCGCCACTTCCCAACTTTTACAATTCGCCACTTATCGAGTGCGAGAACTCGCACAACTCTCTGGAAATTTAAGTACTCATGTTTGATTTGACACATAAACTCTTTACCATACAACGCTTTAACAACTCGATCTAAAACATAGAAGAAGTAGAAGAAAGAAGGATAGAGAATAGATGGAGTTTGGGGTGAAAAGAGCAAGAACTAGAAGAAGAAGAAAAAGAGAAGAGAAATCACAAGAACGATACAATCAATATTCTCCAAAAACTAAGGACGTCTGTTACATCAAAGCCTTTTATAGGCAACTCAAACCCTAAATAACAATAATAACTAATATAATTAAAATAACAAATAATTCTAAAAGTAAAAAAACTAAAATAACCGTAAAGTATTAAAATATCTCTAATGTCTAAAATATCATAAGTCATCTCTCTTTCCCACGTCTCCAATAATAAATATGGGTCATGTGGGTTTCAAGGTCGCGGGCCTTGCCTAATTCTCCATCATTCTCTCCCGGTTGAAAGAAACTCTCATCCGGAGAGTAAAAATATATGTATAAATGGAAAAAACAAGAGTCAACAACACTGTAATTTCTATCGTTTGGGCTCCATATGATATCTGTGACTTGGTGACTTTTCCAACTGATAAGAAACTTCAGAATATTTTCATAATGAGAAGCATAACTCTGACACTCAAGAAACTCCTCGATGCAATCCAAATAATGCGATTGGAAAGATGAAAGAACTAATGCTCGTGCCAATGGAAATATGACTCCATCTGTAGGATCACATGCCAATACAATAGGAGACTCAAAGGTGCTTGTTTAGATAACACATACTCCACATAAAAAATTGAATTAATATTAATATCTGATGACCAGTCAAAGAAATATGCATTAGGTCTCGATTTGCTGATGATGTGAAAAACTCTAAAATTTTCGATATGGTTCATTCTAAAGGAGTTTTTAAGATAAGGCTCAGCTGATGCACAAGTTATAACATAATCTCCTTCAATTAATTTAAGATTCCTATAATGAGCAAGTGCAGTAAGTTAATAATTTTTCTTACTTAAAACAATTTCTTGTCGTATATCAACATGAAACTCATGGACAAGCTCCACAAAGAAATCAAGAAACTCAATCGAATTCCTATATAGAGGTGCAGGAATATGGTCAGTGAACTGACATGAAAACGGATGATAAATAATCTTAAGAGGATAACTATCCGTACTCTGATTGGTCACTCTATCATAAACATACTCCATGATAGGGAAGAACAAGTCCCACACATTAAGCCGATATACCCAAAGTATCTTCCAAAAATTACCATAGTACTTGACATCTCTATTAGACACAATGGAATGGAATGACTCATGTTCTTGAATAATTTCTTCTCGTGGAAGCTCATCATTAGTTTGAACATGTTCCTTAGGATATGCAAGGCTACGTGTGACATCAGACATATGTGATCCTGAGACTAAGTCAACAGTGTTTTGCATATGATTTATGTGTGAAAGTGTAGGTTGACATTCTCTAACTGTTACAATTTCATTTCTAGTTACTTCTTTTGTCTTATAGTGTTGGCAAATTCCTTGTCACTTAATAGTGTTTTAGTATGATATTTTTACTACCATATTTGAAAGCATAAGTGTTATCTTGGCTATTATGGGTAGCACCTACGTCGCATATCCAAAGGAAGCCAAGTATCACGTGGGCTATAGTCAATGATAAAACATCACACCAGATGTTGTCTGAATAATCTCTCATTTGGATAGGAACTAAACACCTTTCTGTGACAGACATGGAAGTTTCATCGATCCAAGGTATCCTATATGGTTGTGGGTGAGGTTTAGGTTCAAGTCTCAATCTATCAACACATGATTTGGACACTGTATTTATTGAACTTTCTCCATTTATAATTATTTTGCTGACTCTTTTTTCCAACCTAAGACATGTACGAAATATTTCATAGTTTGCCCAAGTTTCTTTTTCCATTAGGATAGATGGGACACACATCATGTTCTTATTGAATATCTCGTTTTCCCTATAAGTTTCGCTATAATCAGAAAATAATCCATTATCATATTGGTCATACTCAAGTGGATATCGACATTTGGAAACTTGATATGGTTTAACAATTGGGGGTCTTCTAATAGGATATTGAATTTGTCATTCTCTAAAGTTAGAATCCCTTTGCAAAAAGGTTTGGGAATACGATGGTCCACGGAGAAGACCATGACACTGGTCGATTGGAAAATCATGGTAAGCATTAAAACTTGTCCTAGAATTTTCAGAAACTGACATGGTCGAGGAATATGCCGACATAGAACTCAAAATGAATTAAGTAAATAAAAAATAAACTAGAACAATGCACAATTAGAAAATCAAAATTACTAAAATCAATTATGCTACATTTTTTTTTGAATTTCTGATTTTTTTTTTTTGTTGTTGTTTTAAATTATATTTTCTTTTTCTATATGAAAAGAAAATTCCATTTTTTTGGGGTTTTTTTTTTTTGAAAATTAAATGTGTATGTAAAACATTTAAGACCTTGCAATTATTAAACTAATCAAACAGATTTAGGTATTAATACAATTTTTAAGTGAAGAAATTGTACCTTAACCAAAGTCCTATGAAGTCCCCTAGATATTGAATGCTTCCAAGTGCCAAAAGTTGTCCAAAAGTGGCTGAAAGAGCCTGAACAGATTCTGGATATTGCTGCAGACTTTTTTTCTTGTTTTTTTAGATTCTGGTCTAGGAATTGAGCTGAATCGGAAGACGGTTTGAAAAGTTTCTGGTGCAATGAAGTTCACGAACAAATTTAAAAGCTGTGTTTCGATGATGTTAAAGTTTTCGACGAAGAAGAATTTGACAACAACAGTGATATAAGGCTTCGATAGTCCAAAGCAAATTCATTGTTATAGCAGATTTTGAGGAAGTTGTTTGTTGCGTAGCAAGACTACAATTTCGGTCGTTGGATCACTAGACTGTGTTTTGACACAATTTCAGCAACAATATCAAGCAGAGGTTGTTGCTGATGAAGTTCTGTAGACGGGCTGTGGTTTTAATACAGTGGGGTGTTGGTGTTTGTTTGAGTTGGGGTTTACAGATTGTGGCTTGGGTACAAAGGCTGGGAATTTTAATTGGGGTTCAGGGTTGTGGTATAAAAACAACTGGGTGCTGAGATTTAAAGGGGCTGATGTGGATTAGAGGGTTTACTTAGTTTGTAGCAAGGATGGCTAGGGTTAGGTCTATTAGTGGATGAAAGCTTGGGTTCATGAGTGCCGGCTAGGTTTAGGGTTTATAGGTGGCTGACAATGGTAAATAGAGCTGGATTGAAGGGATGAGTGACAATGGTAAATAGGGCTGGATTGAAGGGATGACAGATGGAGGGTGTTGGTGATTGGTGATAGTGTAGAGTTAGGGTAAAATTGACGAATAGTAAGAAATAAAATTGTTTGAACAAGTCTGTGGCGGCTAAAGTTAGGGTTAGGGTTTTGAAATTCTGTTGGGTGGGTATTGGATGGTTATTGCAGATGGTAGATGCAGCAGCTATGATAACTGTTGAGGCTTTTAATTTGCTTGGGTTGGTGGCGAACTTGTCTGCTAGGGTTTAGGTTGATGTGGACAAGGAGATTTTGGGGAACAAGTAGTATTCTTTGGATCTTTGCTCTGATACCAATTGATGTAGAACCAATAGAAGAAAGAGAGAGAGATAGAAGAAGTAGAAGAAAGAGGGATAGAGAAGAGATGGAGTTTGGGGTGAGAATAGTAATAACTAGAAGAAGAAGAAGAAGAGAAATCACAAGAACGATATAATCAATATTCCCCAAAAACTAAGGACGTTTGTTACATCAAAACCTTTTATAGGCAACTCAAACCCTAAATAAAAAATAATAACTAATATAATTAAAATAACAAATAATTCTAAAAGTAAAATAACTAAAATAATCTTAAAGTATTAAAATATCTCTAATATCTAAAATATCCCAAGTCATCTCTCTTTCCCACGTCTCCAATAATAAACATGGGTCATGTGGGCTTCAAGGTCGCAGGCCTTACCCAATTCTCCATCATCAACTCTCAACATGGTTTTTGATCAGAACATATCATTACATAAATAAATGTTCTTACAATCTCCCCTTGGCATTTCTGAGACAAAACAATGTTTTACAAATATATTCTCACGATAAAAAAATAAAATCTATACCTATGAACACACACCGACAAATATAGACATAGACTTTTCTCTTGATCTCATGATGATCTATGAATCCGGCAATCACAACATTTAAACAAACATACCCGTGAAAAGCAAGTGTTGAAAACAAATAACAGGAATTATTCATATCAAATGATCATAAACAAAACAAACAATATCATAATGATCATTAATCAATAACAATTAATACTCCCCCTCAATTAAATACTTCTCCCCATAAAGAAATAATTACTCCCCTTTTCAATTACTCCTCCCCCTGTCTAAATACTTCTTCCCCTTTTTGTCACTGAAATGACAATGTATTAAATAATAATATAAATAGTCAAGCGAGATAAAAGAGAATAAACAAATTGTAAATATTGGCAAAATATTTGGGAAGACCAGAGAATCTAAGCAAAACTTATATTAAGATATAAAACTCTAAAAAATATATCCAGTTTCTCAGGTAACAAAAAACTCTACGATGCATGAACTTAAATCTAATACATGAATGCAATATGCTCAAACTAAGAAAAATATATATTTTTGTTCTTAGAAACATGTGAGCAAGACAGTAGAGACAATGAGTTAATCATAAACACGTCATATTCGCAGATTTGACTTAACTATTATACATACGGTAGTGAAGAAAATTAGTACACATAACTTGTAGTTATAAGTAATCACAAGACAAGCTTTACATAATCTTTGCATATATGAAAAATATTCAGATGAAAGCAAACAACTAAGATGAAAGCAATACATATTAATTCTAATAATCTCATCACTAACTGCGATGATACTTCGGTCCAAAACCTAAACTAGAAGTCAAATCTTTTGCTTGGACCTTATTGCATTTAAATGTCTCACAATTTAATTTTTTGCACATTTTCACTTTATCCCTTTTTGCCTTTCTAAGCTTCAAACTTTCCAACGAGGATTTTTACTCCCGACCAACTAAGCCTGAGTTTCTTCCTTGGGATTTATGCTTATTAGTTTTCTCCCATTTTTTACGCGAACACTCTGCTACTTTGTGGTAGAAGGTCTGGTTACTCAGATCGAAGAACTACTTTTGTATTTTTAATTTTTTCATATATTTTTTTATTTCATTATTTCTTCTTTCAACATCACCCCAACATTCAAAATCATGCAAAAGATATTCAAAAACATCGATCAATCTTGCAAAGCTCATGAACCTACATATCATTTCGGGTTATATGAGAAAGACTAAAAGTTTCAGCAAGTATTATAATCATCTCCGAAGTAAAACAAACACCCAAGTTTAATGAGTTCTAAAAATAATATTTAAATATGTCAAGTGAATAACTCATATCCTTAGGTCAGACTAACAACTTCAATTCTCATAAGCATAATAAGAAAAGTAAATATGATAATATAGTGAAATATGACACCCATTTGTACCCTTAGCCAAGCTCAATATGCTAAGAATTTTTATTTTCTAATTTTTATGGTATTTTTGTCATAATGTATGCATGCATGAATAATCCTAATAATAGCAAAACACAATACATGCATAATAATAAACAAAATAAAAATGCACTATATATATAAAAACAATGCATGATAATGTATCAATTATATGATAAAGAATAATGCAAGATATTCCTAGAATGATACATATGAAGACATATAATCTAATGAGAACATACCACTAGATTTCCTAACACTCGCATGCTTTTGAAAATCTAATGGTTTTGTACAGATGTCTGTCAACTGAGAATCTGTGGATATAAACTCTAGATCTTTCTCAGAACAAAGTTTAGGAAAAATGCAATAATGATTACCAGATGTATGTACACATTCTATAACATAATTTCCAAAATAATCAATAATAGAACATTTATCGGAAGTGAAATTGACATTATGGTTATTATCGCATATTTGGCTAATGCTAAGCAAATTAGTCTTTAGGCCCTTAACATAATAAACATCTTCTAATATAGGTAGACCAGAAGCAACAATGGTGCCCTTTCCTAAAACTTTAGATTTTTTCCCATTACCAAAAGTAACATTTCCAATATTACTGCTCTTGAAATAACCAAACAATGACCTATTTTCAGTCATATGCCTAGAGCATCCACTATCAAAACACCATGAACTATAATCACATTCTCTATGGGTAGTATTGGCAGCAAAACAATGTAGCTCACTTTCTTAACCCAAACTTATCTAATTTTCTGTGTTATACTTGCTAGATTAAACAAATTATTTACCTCTTCACTTAACACCTGAATTTGATCATGAACATTGGGCCTTGTTTGAGTTCTCTGTTTCCTTTTTTATTTCAAATTATTATTTTTTTAACTTTGAACAATAGGGTCGAATGTGACCTTTCACTCCACAGTGATGACATATATGAACGAATCTTTGATAAAACATTATTAGAACTCTTATGATACTTAGAGATAAATGGAGGTTTATTCTCAATCGATTTTCTAACATAAGATTGGATATTAGAATTCTTCTTAATAGGAGGAATGTTTCTTATATTATAATAATCTTGAGAGGAACTAGATGCTACTTGAGAAGTTTTAATAAAAATCGTTTTGGGGGCACTATTTGAATTACTCGTTATTCCTTTGAATCCCAATCATTTAGTGTTTGCCACGGATTTACTTATACTCAACATATGATTAAGCTTAAGGGTTCCACTAGACTATTTATAAATAGTTGAGTTAGCATCCTTCAATTCCTTTTCCAAAACCTCAATTCTCGTAGATTTCTCAATTATATCAGATCTTAGAGTGACTAATTCCTTATTGAGATCGTCTACACTATTCAAAGCATGCTTCCTTTCTTTTTCAGACTTAATTAATACTTCAGACCATTGATCTCTTTGTGTCTAAAGCTGATTTAGGGATAAGATAGTATCGGTTAATTCTTTTCGTAAGGACCGTCTTTCCTTCTCGACACTTTTAAGTTTCACTATACATTTTGAGAATTCTTGACTAAGATGTGTGGACTTTTCATAAAGTTTATTATATGCATCTTCATACGAATTCTCACGATCTTCATTATCCTCAGAATCTCCATCCCCATACATTGTCCGTCTTGTAGCAACTTCTTCAAACTCTTTACTATGTGCTGCAAGTGTAATCAAATCCTTATACTCATCTCACAATTCAGACTCAGCAGAATCACTAACTGTTCCATCATCCGATCAATCATCCCAAGTGACAACTAGACATTTGGTTCCTTTTACCTTATTAGCACACTCCACAGTTATGTGACCAAAATATTGACATTCAAAACATTTAGGTTTCTTCTTCTTATGGTCAAACTTGTCATTCTGATTTTAGACTTTATTTTTATTTTTATAATCATATGATTTATCTCCAAATTTTTGCCCTTTAATAATTTATTGACCACAAAAAGATTTTAAAAACTTATAAAATTGTTTCATAATCATGTCAAACTGTCTTGAACCACTATCACATTCCTCATCAGACTTAATAGGATACTCCTTAGTAATTTTAAAAGCTATGTTATTCTCTTTTAACCCACTAGACTTATTTGGGGGATTTTTGAATATCTCCATCTCATAAGATTTTAGGTTTTCAGCCAATTCTTCAAGTTTAATTTCTTTAAGACTCATAACTTCTGAGATAACAGTAACTTTAGATCGAAAACGTTCAGAGAGAGACCTAAGAATCTTCTTCATTATAGTAGTCTCAGGAATGGGCTCTCGTAGATTATGACAACTCGTTACTATGTCGGTTAGTCTATCCTCAAAGTCAGCAAAAAATTCACCCTCTTCCATTTTAAGCTGTTCAAATTTAGAATTTAACATTTGAAGTTTAGTTTCTTTAACTTTTTAAGTCCCTTCATGACTTACTTGGAGAATATCGCAAGCTTCTTTTGCATTCTTACACGTGAAAAAGACGAAAATCAAAGTGGGGTCTCCCAATCTAATAATCCATCAACAAACAGAGCAAAAAAGAAAATGAAGAAAAAGGATCACTTTGGGGTTTTGCATCAAAGTGGGTTATAAAAAATGGTAAAGTAGGAAGTTTGTCACAAATATGCCTTCATTAATTAATAAATTAGTTTACATGGGGGTATATTTGTCATTTTCTTATTATTATTGGCCGGACCAATATTCTGATGCAAATAAGGGTACTTTCTGATGTTATTCAAATGTTAGGGGTACCGCGTGAAATATTATCATATTGTCATGGTATTTAAATAATCCATTGTTAATAGTATATTTTTATGATAGTTTTTCGAATATAATTTATATTGGAATTTAAAATATTTAAATTTTGGCGTACATCTATCTCATTTATCTCTCTTTAAATGGTTGAAAATGCTGCAAGTATAATTACTTTCTTGAATAAGGTGCATGTATTGAAACAGTAGATAGTAATAATGCATTTCAATGATATTTATTTGAATGTAGTCGTTGGAATCTTATAGTTTAATTAATTTTATTTTTATATATTTGTGGAAAAATGTATAAAAATAATAAAAATACCATACACTTTTTATAATGTTATAGACATATATTGATGTGGCAACAGGTCGGGTTAAAATAATGATTAAGAATGGACTCGTACAGTGACCTAGTTTTACCGATCGCAAGCGGAAGAATCGTATTATAGTATAACACGACTTGAGAACAGGAATGTCGAACCCACAGAGACTTAAATTTATTCACTTTAGTATTCTAGTAGTATTGAATTATAGATTTTATAAAAAATGTTTATTGATTTGAAATCTATCTTCTAATTAAACCATCTAAAAATAGGAATTAAAATTGGTTTGTGATTCAAGGTAGAGAAAATCTAGGGTTTTTCATAACTCCGCCACTAACTTCATAATGTAACTATTTACTCATTCAATTGTAAATGAGCGATACATCACATGTGAAACAGATTAAATATCAAATAGTCAGTTGTAATCCCCAAAGAGATACAATCAACCGGATTCACTACAACCCATCTTCGGACCGAGTGTGATTAGTGCATGCAAACTACATTACTCTAATCTACTCTTATAGCATGAAATTAAATTAAAGCAGGTCTATATCACATCTCCTTAGCATGACCTGTGTAAATCTAAGGTTTCATGTGTGAAGATCTATTGTGTAAAAAATCATGATTTGAGCATCCGAGTTGTAGCCCATATTGAATAAACATGATTGATTGAGATAAAACATTCATTCGATCTAAGACAAGAGTAGAATAAATATAAAATCTCTTATATTAAATAACTACGGTCTCTCATCTACACAATCATCACATGTGTGTTCTTCAGTTTTCTCTTTTTACAATTGAAACAAATAAATCACCATCTATGTACTAGTTTAGTTGCTCATGGTAGAGGGAGACTGCATCGCTGATGTAGAATCACCCTATATGGTTTTCTTCTTCGAATATCTAGGTCTTGAATGACTCCACTTTTTTGAATGATGAAAATCTCCAGAGAAAGTGCTCTGAAAATTAGGTATTGGGAGTCTCCTCAATTCTACTCCAGAAATTATTATTTATAAGAAAAGTTGAGAAAAGTCCCTCTTGCGTTGGAATTGTCCTGTTTTGACATGGAGTCCTCTTTTATGTGTTCTTCTATCAATTTGAATGAAACCACCTCAATATTATGTAACTATGCCTAATACACGTGCTTAAAGGTATTGGAGTATGAAACAAGTCGAGAGAGTACAAGTCTCATTCAAACCAGGAATCTGTTGCGTCCGGTCTTTGTGCAGTCTTTGTGCCAAAATCCACTTTCCAGACACTTTTTGCTTGCTATATGCGCCCAATTTCGGCCCGAAATATGAAATTTCTACCTTTTGTAATTCTTCGTATTTTCAGATGTCGTTTGTTCTTGTGGCACACATATTAATATATAAACATATTTCATACCCATTTTGCCCTCCAGAAAGCATCTTTTGGTTCAAAGCTCCATTTTCCTTCATCTTTTTCTCTTTTAAATGGTTCACAAGCACCACTTCGGTTAATTCACCGAAATTAGCTCGTTTTCCTCGTTAAGCTTCTAAAACATGTTTAGACACACAAACCGGATAAAAATATCAAGTAATGTGATGATAAGACTTAACATTACAAAGTTAGGGGCCTAGAATGTGCAACATTTGGCTCTTATCATATATAAATAATTATTTAGTGTAAAATAAGATATTATGATTTATTTTAAAATAGTATATTAGTGATATACGATATTATAATTTAGTTTAAAATAATATACTATTTGATAAATATTAATATGAATATATTAAAATATCTATGAACATACACGAATTGGACTGAATTATTAAAAATCAAATCCAGAATCGATTCGTGAAATTCCGGATTCGGTGTTTTTGGATTCATGTTCAATCCAATTCATAATGAAACCTACTCAATATATTCGGACCGGATTGGATTTTCGAATTCGCCAAATTTTTGTTCACCCCTAGTGAGAAGTATAGTTTGCATTCGCGATATTTGATTCGACTAACATTAACATTAAAAGAGTAAGGCCTTGTGTTGAAAACCGGTCTGAGTCCAGTTGGTTTTGGTCTGGTCTGGGTGACCATGTTTGGCAAGACATGGTCTCACTTTTTAGACCTAGTCCAATTGAGACCAAAGGAAGACCAAATAAGGCCTTGTTTTGGTAGGTGGTTATGGTTCCACCTGGTTTGGTCTGGTCTTGATTTTCAGGGACTAGACCATGTTTGTTTGGCCTGATCTCAAAATTTGGAACCAGTTTTTTAGGTGGTTCCACATGGTTTGGTCTGATCTTGGTAACCAAAATTAGATTTTTGAGACCAATGAATAAGACCACCAAAAACCAAAATTGAATAAAAAAAAATAATATACAAAATAAATTAAATAATACATAAAAATAATAATAATAAATGACTTAAATAATAAATAAATAAAATATATTTATAAATAATTAAAATTAATAAATAGTAAATTAAATAAAAATATTTAAAAATAAAATAAAAATAATGAATAATAAACAAAATGAATAAAATAATACATAATAATAATAAATGAATAAATAATAAATTAATAAAAATATATTTAGAAATAATTAAAAATGAATAAATAATAATAATAAATTAATAAATTAAATAAAACATATTTACCAATAAAAAAAAATAATGAATAATAAACAAAATAAATTAAATAATACATAATAATAATAAAAATGAATATAATAATAAATAAATGAATAAATAATAAATTAATAAAATATATTTATAAATAAATAATAATAAATTAATAATATAATTAAAGAAATTAAATAAAACATATTTAAAAATAAAATAAAAAGAATGAATAATAAACAAAATGAATTAAATAATAAATAATAAAAATAAAAATGAATAAATGAATAAATGAATTAATAAATAAATAATTAATAAAATATATTTATAAATAATTTAAAATGAATAAATAATAATAATAAATTAATAATATAATAATATAAATAAATAATGAAATAATAATAAATGAAATGAATTAAATAATGAAATAATAGTAAATAAAATGAATAAAATAATAAAATAATAATAAATAAATTAATAGAATATATTTATAAATTAATATATAAATAATAATATAAATAATAAATTAATAAAATATATTTATAAAATAAAAAATAAATAATAATAATAAATAAAATAATTTTTTTTAAAGCGAAAAGATCAAAGTAGAATACTTTACCAAATATAGTATGATTCAATGTTTGTGAGAACGTGACCATCAGATCAGATTGCTTACCAAATAGACTTTTACGTTCATGATTTAAATAAGACCAGAACAGAACAGACCACACCAGACCGTCTGCCAAACATGACCTAAGTTTTTTTGGAACAAAAAAAATGATGGGTCCAAATGGTCTAGATCCAAAATTAGTCCAAATTCAAAAAAACAAAACACATTTTGAGTCATATTCAAAGACCCATTGTCTTCAAAATATATTTATAAATAAAATAAAAATAAATGAATAACTATAATATAAATAATAAATTAATAAAATATATTTATAAATTAATAAAAATAAATGAATAAAAACTAAATTAAATAATACATAAAAATAATAATAAAGAAATAACTGTTATAATAAATAAATGAATAAATAATAATATAAATAATAAATTAATAAAATATATTTATAAATTAATAAAAATAAATGAATAAATAATAAAATAATAATAAATAATAAGCAAAATGAATTAAATAATACATAAAAATAATACTAATTAATAAATATATATTATAATTAATAATAAATAGGAAATAATAAATAATAAATATTTTTATTTTTTTAAAGAAAAAAAATTAGACCATACCACTTTAGCAAACATGATCTGATTCCATTTTTCTCAAACTGAGATTATTAGACCCGATCGCTTACCAAACAAACTTTCAGTTCAGAGACCAAACTAGACCGATTACCAAGCAGGGCAAGGAATGAAGATCGATACCATATATATACTTTAGAAAAATACATTACCAATTATATCTACTTTAGAAAAATACATTACCAATTATATCTACTTTAGAAAAATACATTACCAAGTATATCCTCCTATCTATAAAATTTTGAAAGCACTTCCTACTTTTAGATGAACCTCTTGGAGAACTGTCAGGTTCAGGTGAGATTTCAGTCATAGTTAGTTTCTTCTCTCTCTCTCTCTATACGTCTATGTATAGTTAGATATACAACTATACCAGATGAAGCATTTCATCAAACAAATGGAGTGCAGATTCCACCCCCAATCCCTGTCACCATGTCCATTCCATTTCGGCTCACCCATTCGTTTCTCATCCCCCTTCTCATCCGACAATCACTCATCAACCCATCATCAATCACATTCCTCCAATCCCAATCCAAACCCAATCGCGCGCAATAACACTTCTTCTTTCACAAACAGTGATCGTCTTCATGCTTCATTCTTCTGCACCCTCATTCACCTCTTCCTCTCCTCCCGCCAATTCTCCAACGCCACCACCGCATTCGCCGCCCTCCGGTGGACTCACGGCCTCATTCCCGACTTACCCAACTGGAATCGCCTCCTACATGGGTTCAACACCGCCGGACTCGTCTCTCAGGTATGGTCTGTTTACTCCGACATGGTCTCTTCTGGGGTTGTTCCCAATGTTGCCACTCGTAACATAGTAATTCACTCCTATTGCAAAGTGGGTAAGCTCAATTCGGCATTAGAAATGTTGAGGAACACTACTAGTACCACCATTGATAGAATTGACACTGACACTGTCACTTATAATACTGTTACATGGGGGTTTTGCAGAGAAGGGCTTGCCCAAATGGCTCTTGGGTTGGTGTCTGAAATGCTTAAGGTGGGTGTTCCTATTGACTCTTTTACTTGCAATATTTTGGTAAAGGGTTTTTGCCAAATTGGGTTTTTGGAATATGCTGAGTGGGTTTTGGAGAGTTTGGGCAAGGAAGGGGATGTTGCTAGGGATGTTGTGGGTTTCAATACCTTGATTCATGGGTTTTGTGAAGCCAGTGAAGTGAGTGGTGCTCTCAAGTTGGTTGAAGGTATGGGGAAAGAGGGTTTATTTCCTGATATTGTTACCTATAATACTTTGATTGATGGGTTGTGCAAGATGGGGGACTTTGATCAGGCCAAGAATCTCATGGATGAGCTTTTGGTGTCTCGGAGAAACATCAACAGTGGGATACCAAACATTGATGATATTCGTAACGAAACGAATAATGAGGCTGAAGGAGGGTTAGACATAAGTCCAAATCCCATCACATATACAACACTTCTTAACGGTTACCGCAAATGGCGGGGGCTTGAGGAAGCACTGTCTGTTTATAATGAAATGCTTCTCGGTGGGAATGTGCCTGATGTAGTTAGTTATAGTTCTATAATGAATGGACTTTGCAAGGACGGAAGGTTTGCGGAAGCCAAACTACTTTTTGAGGAGATGGGAAGGATGGGTGTGGATCCTAATCACGTCTCCTATTCTGTTCTCCTTGATTCACTTTTTAAAACAAGGGATGCAATGGGAGCCTTAACCCTTCAGAGTCAAATGGTAGTTCGTGGAATCGCCTTTGATTTGATTGTATGTACCACTTTGATGGATGGTCTTTTTAAGGCTGGAAAGCACACCGAGGCTCAGGATATGTTTCGGGTTCTCAAAAGGATTAATTTAGTTCCAAACTCCATCACCTATTCTGCATTAATTGATGGACACTGCAAATTGGGTGACATGAAGGCTGTCGAATCTTTAGTACGAGAAATGGAGGAGAAAAATGTCCTTCCAAATGTCATTACCTATTCCTCTGTCATTAATGGCTATATTAAGAAGGGAATGCTTGATGCGGCTGTTGATGTCATGATGAAAATGGTGTCCCAGAGTGTGATGCCAAATGTTTTCACTTACAGTACTCTGATTAATGGCTATTTTAAGGCCGCTAAACAAGAAGTTGCTCTTGGCTTGTATGAGGACATGAAATCGACTGGGGTGGAGGAAAACAATTTCATTCTTGACGTCTTCATCAACAATATGAAAAGAAGAGGAAGGATGAATGAGGCTGATGCATTATTTCGAGATACAATGTCTAGAGGATTGTCACCTGACTGTGTTAATTACACTTCACTAATTGATGGATTCTTCAAAGAGGGTAAGGAATCAGATGCTCTTAACATGGCCCAAGAAATGACAGAGAAGAATCTAGGGTTCGATGTTGTTGCATACAATGTCTTCATTAATGGCTTGTTGAGACTTGGCAAGCATAAAGCACAATCTGTTTATACTGGAATGGGGCAGTTTGGTTTGGCTCCAGATCTTGTTACCTACAACACTATGATTGGAGCCTACTGCAGAGAGGGGGATTTGGCAAATGCTTTCAAATTCTGGAATGAGATGAAGACTAATGGGGTAATGCCTAATTCGATCACTTGTAACCTTATGGTAGGAGGGCTTTGTGGAGGAGGCGAGGTTAATAAAGCTTTGGATGTATTAAACGAGATGGTGGTTCTGGGGTTTCAGCCAACATCAGTTACACATAAAATTTTGCTTGATGCAGCTTCTTCGAGTAAAAGGGCCGAAAGAATTTTGCAAATGCACGAGCAGCTTGTTGATATGGGACTTAAGCTCAACCTGATAGTTTATAACACTCTCATAACTATCTTTTGCAGGTTAGGGATGACTAGAAAAGCAACATCAGTATTAAAAGATATGTCAGCAAAAGGAATTTCAGCGGATACTATCACTTATAATGGCCTTATACATGGATATTGCAAAAGCAGCCATTTGAAGAAGGCTTTTTCGACATATTCTCAAATGTTGGTTGAAGGGGTTTCTCCTAATATTGCAACTTACAATATTCTTCTAGGGGGTCTCTCAGCTGCTGGTTTGATGCGCGAGGCAGCTGAATTAATTGATGAAATGAAGCAAAGAGACTTTGTGCCAAACGCCAATACTTACGATATTTTGGTTTCTGGCCATGGGAAGATGGGAAATAAGAAGGAATCTATAAAGCTTTACTGTGAAATGATAACCAGAGGCTTTGTTCCCAAAACTAGTACTTATAATGTGCTTATCAGTGATTTTGCTAAAGTGGGAAAGATGAGCCAGGCTAGAGAGCTTATGAATGAAATGCAAATCAGAGAGGTGCCACCTAACTCTTCGACTTATGACATAGTTATTAGCGGCTGGTGTAAGCTGTCAAAGCAGGCTGAGCTTGACAGGCGGTTAAGGAGATCATACCGGGCTGAGGCAAACAAGTTCATCCAAGAGATGAATGAGAAAGGATTTATACCGTGCAAAACTACCCTTGATTATATCAGTTCTACCTTTGCAAAACCAGGGAAGAAGGTTGATGCTCAGAGTTTGTTGGAGAGGGTTTACAAGATAAAGGGCACACCGTAGATGTACTTGGAGAAAGAAGAAGTGCAGAACCATCAACACCATGTCTAGCCAATCTTCTTTGAGCTACACCAATACTTCATGTGTGCAGCTGCCTCTCAAATGCATCATTGTGGTGTGAACTATTTTGCAGAATCTCTATTGAACGGGGCATCATTTGCATTTGATAAGCAACAAGTAAAGACTCCTAAACTTCGGATACTTTCTAATTTGATTGGACTCGGTGTCTATTTTTTCTTTTTTATCCTCAAGTGTTTGTTAAGTCTCTTTGTTTATTCTCAGTGGCTACTAGTAGTCATTTACTAACCACTAAATTCTCTCTTTGTTTATTCTCTGTGGGTACTAGTAATCATTTATTAACCACTATATTCTTAGTCCCTCATTTTGCTGGGTTGCAAACTGATTATAGATCTCTAATTGATTATTCGGATAGTGATAGTTCATTTTGATTGATGGAAAAGTAAACAAGTTCTGTACTCTCTATTGCTAGCAGGTGCTGACTTGGTCTTCTGTAGCGCAAAAATGAGACAATTGGTCATTGAATCATGAAGGGAGAACACTTTCAGGACTGGAACTTGGAGAAGAGATGACCCGAAAAAGAAAGTAAGTAAAGGCATCTCCTGCTAGTTTTTGGTCTATTATCGAACTATATTTTTTGTTTATGGTTAACAGTTGTCAATTAAGAATCACTACCCAAACCTCAATATTTGAAGTACACCATTTTGTGTATGGATGATCACCTCAAGTTGAGTAAGTCTTTAAGTAGTTGAATATGGTTTACTTTATTGCTTTGTTTGGGTAAACTGTCTCTTCAAAATATAAGTAATTGTGCCATCAATTCAGCTCACTTTGTGTCCATCTCAGTATCCTCACTTTACTTTTTTTTTGCTGTTCTGACTAACCTCTCATCTATTTATCCTCTTGAAAACGTCTTTTTACTTCCTTCCTTCAGAGTCATATCTCTTTTATATTTTAATGTCATTACAATCTGTACTTTGACGTTTGAAAGATGTAATATTTGATGATAAAGGAAACAATCATTTGTATATGATATTGTCTACACCAAACACTTTGAACGAGAATTCCAGGGGTCCCCTTTTCTAGATTTCCAATTTGCTTTCTCAAATGAACACGATTATGTCTGCCAAACAATGTAATTAAGTACTACATCTATAATAAAGCATATCTTGCTTGTTTAAACCAATTTTTTTTTTTTTTTTTTGCTTAACAAGTATATTTTATTGAAAGGTGCTCAAAATGAGAGGGCATACCTTCAGACTATCCACAAAAGCACTCCTAGCGAATACCAGCATAACCCACCGGACATCCAAAACGAGATGATTCAGACTCCATATATTTCTGGTGCTACTGAACAGTGTAAGAGATTATATTTGCTTCTCTCAAAACCATGTCTAGAAAATCTAGAAGATTGTATATGCATATGTTGACTTAGGAGTCAAATGAACCTATAAGTCCCGTATCACACCATTGATATGGTAATTTTGAACCCCTTGTAAATTGTTGTAATATGAAAGCCTTATAAAGTAAGAGATTAGGACACAGATAATCTGGAGATTGGTGAATGCAGCATAAAAAGAAAATCTATGGTTGATTTACTATTTTTGCTTTCAACTATATTAATTTATTTTCGTGCAAGTCTACATACCTTCAATATCTTGGAAATGGCTCTCATTAGAATGTAATGGTAACACTAAATATCTACAAGTTTCGCTTCTTTCAAAGAAATGGCTGTTGATTGCTCATACTTCATCACTAGGTACAACTTGCCCTTTCCGTTGTTAACTTGATCAACTTTAAATGCAGGCAATTAAGAGGTGCTTTCAGAATCTGAATTTTGTAGAGGGTCTTGCAACCGTATGCACTACAAACATGTAAAAAACCAAGCTTGTCAACCATTTTGCAGGATTCTTCTACTTTTCCTCATTGTTTTTTGTATGAGATAAATTATTTCCTTCTTTTTTTATGTATATTTCTCCTTCCTTCAAATAGGGCTTAACTTTTAACTTGTATTTTTTCTTAAATTTCTGTCTGGGCCTGTGTACCGGTCAACCTATCTAAACAGTTAAGGAAACAGGATGAAGTATCCAAACAATTTCAAAACTTTGCTGAATCAAGAATGTAAAGCCTAAAGGTAATATGCTGAATTGATTTTGTATTTCTGGAATGGTTGAGACTGTCTAGGTCTTTGTTCCAACTTATCTTCTTTTGTAGGTTATTGTCGCAACAGATCCTCTTTACGCAGTTAAGACTCTTATGAGCCTGAATAAGGTAAGCTTTGGCACTGCACATATTATTATTTTTATTTTTATTTTTATTTTTGGTTTAATTGATAACCACAAAACTTTATAGTAACTACTGTTCTTACACCTCATCATACAAAATAAATATTTCAAAGATGTTCAAGAGAAATTCGGCTAAACCATTTTCGAGTCATACTCTTCGACAGGTTTGTTTCATAAGGTCCATTTCCAGTGTTGTTGGAAACTTTGTCTCGGATATGTTACAAGGTATAAGTTTATGGTCATGCATTGATTTATTGAAGGGGATATAAATTTATTGTGATGTTGTGGGCCAAATTTGTATCAGCTTGGCTTGCATTGCAATGCCCTTGACAATAGATAAAAAAGAAAAAAACTATTGACCCGTACTTCATTTCCAGATAATGGACCTTATTTATTATTGGTTTTCAGCACGATATATAAGGGTGTCTAGATTTCTTGAGGTGAAAAGAGAAGGAGACACCTAAAATTGCATGATTGTAGTGTGAGCTAGAACTAGGTTTGGGGGCTGAAATGTGTAATCTCCGATATTGAAATAGTGAAATCTTTTGCCGTATCTTTTACTGTGATCGTAGGCACAACTTGTGTTGAATCACGTAAATCTGCGTATTCGTGTGTCACATGTTTACTATTTCTCTTGATCCATGATTTGTTATTGGTTTGCTGGTTTTTTCCTTTGAATCTGACACTTATCAAAGGCTTTAGTCTCACGAAGTCTTTTTTTGACTATATTTGTAGTGGCAATCCTATATATTTTTCTTTTTAATTTGGAAGAAAATATTTGGTAATGATGTTCATGAACTCAAAAACTGTTATATGATTTAATGTCTCAGAGAGATGTACAACTGGAGGCTTGGAGCCAAGGTTTCTTGAAGTAAGAAAACATACTTTCCCAGTGGAAGTTGAAGAAAGAGAGTCGAGAAGATATGTGAAACAGAAAAGAAAATATAAGAGAAAGAGAATAGATAGGTTGCTGGAGGTTTAAATCCCCCACTAGGGCGTAATGTGGGTGAAAAGGAAAAAAATGAACATTAGAATAGATAGGTTCTAGAGAGATTTAAGAAAAAAGAGTAGTTAAGATACTCCTGTTTGAATTGGTTTTTCAAACGCTGCTTTTGACTTCCTGGAGGGAAAAATTGTTATGAACGGTATTTGACAAAAATTTTAGAAGAGTTTCTGCGCCTTGGAAGAGCGTTTTAAAGAAACTGGAGTACCAACTTCTCAAAATAATTTCTGCTTCTTTTTTTCTTTTATAAAAAGCCATAAGCAAAAGTTATGCCAAACATAGCCTTATAATTTACCCCTTTTACAACAAGAAGATCTATTTATGGGCTAGGAAGCAAAGACACGCCTAAAAAGATAAGAAATTCTTGTCAGTCACTGAGATCCATTGTACATGCCCAAACACTTGTCATACACATTTAAGACCTGTATAATTTGTTTATATTATTTTGTATATTCGGACATGGCCCAAACACACACACCTGTCACATTCTTAGGGATATATATATACATACGAGTTTTATTCAAATCTTGCACGACCACTTTTGGCTCCCTCTTGTGCACCCACCAAGAAAGCTTTGCTACCGGTGGATGGTCTTTTCTCCTCTTTTCTTTTTGCTTCTTCACAAACCCTTTATACTTATTTCTCCTTTCACAGCGCAATTATTTTTTTGTGTTACTTTTTCTTTTTCCTCATGTTTCAATGAGCTTTTTTCTTTGTGGATTCTTTCCCTTTTTTTTAGCAAACCAAATTCTTTTCCTCATAAAACTTCTTAGTTCATTAATTATTTTTAATTATCTTCTATCTTTCTTTATATTTTCTTGGCAAAACACATTTTTAGTTGATAAAAAACAATATTATTCAATTTCTTAAAGTTTGACATCATATATTTAAGGTACATGGTGTGTTGTCTACGTGTCAGCGATCCATTTATGTGCTTCTTAAATATAGGCTTTGGGAAAGTGTAAAAGTATCTAAAAACATCAGCTTAGAGTGATGTTTGGATTGGGCTTTTCTTATCTGATGTTATCTCGAGAATATGAAGTGCTCTCTAAACCTCTCCAATACTGGATGCAAAATGAGAGAAGAGATGATGAGATTCGTCGGGTTGTAACAGAGACACGAATGATATACTATATTTGTTTATAATAATTATTAATTATATATAAATGCAGTAGACTCATAGTGAGCTAATTGTGAAAAAGACTTTTGAGAACTTGCTCAGGGCTTGAAGAGATGGTATATTGAGGGGGCGAATCCAACATACTTGGAGTGTGGCAGCCCAGTATGTTTGGTGGGGCTTGTGGTGAGGGCAGAATAGGTGATTTTATGATTGAGAGGAGTTCCTGTTTGGCCGCTCAAATTCTCTGTACTTAATATTCTTTTTGTTTTTCTTATGATAAGGGCATTGTAAGTCCTTGAGGATAGAATCGGAAGTGTTGATATGTTGGAAGTTATGTTACATGGACTCGTCAAAAGTAGTAAAGTACCGTATAAGATACTTGTTGCTCAGACATGGGTATGGATGGACACCTTCTTAATTTACATATTTTGTCAAATATTATATTATAGTAATCCTTTAAAATGAGTTAAAAGACTTTTGAATATTATTAGACAACAACATTACATTACTTAAAAAAATTAAATCAAAATTATGCAATATACTTAATATCTAACCGTGTCCATGTTTCTATTTGGTAGAGATTTGACATCCCCAGCATATGGATTGACACTCGGGACATATGGAAACCTCCCCGTACTAGATACTTGTAAGGTTGATCTTCTCGGCCCTTGTGTGTGTTATTGCTTGTGATTTGCTCTCCTTTTGAGCCGTTTTCAATGACAACTATCTTACTTATCTAAAATAAATAAAAATTAACCGAGGAAAAACATTTTATTTCTATTTTTTTAAATAAAAGCCCATATTCAAAGTAATAGCAGCTTGTTTGTGTGTATATTTTCTGAAGGATAAGTTATTATTAAAACCGAATTGGGAGAATGATTATCAACTCACTCTCCCGGTGAAAGTATAATTGCTCTTTTCTGAATCCAGTCTTTAATACTGTTAAAAAAAAGGCATTGTTTGCAATCATGATACATCAATGAATGTGGTGGTAGTGTGGGTATTATTTTTGATGTCCGGCATTGGTAAACCGTGATTTTTGGGGAAAAGTAACTTTCTGTGATTTCTTGATTCCTATAACAGATCTATATGTCAAATATTAGCCCACTCTTGCCTTATCATCTTGGTTTGCTCGCCTGATATTGCTCCCTTTTCCCAGGAAAATTTTCTGGTGTTCGGAATCCAAGAATACAAGTCAATGGCATGTTCAAACTATAGTAGTATTTGAAGATTCTATGGCTATGCATTCACTTTTTTATTCTCATCACATAGCACTCTGTTTGGGGTGTCTGCATATTCATAAAATGACTTGGAGAAATTTCTAGTTGGTTGAGGTTTACGTGGTTAAGACCATTGTTGTTAAACGCGCACCTAGGCTCAAGTCTCTGCGCTAGATTTTTTATTGTTGTACGAGTAAGTATGCCTTTGACAGCAGTTGCGCCTTTATTATAGAATATAAATGTTTTAGTAATAATTCAATTTTTCCCACTTCATTTTTTATTATGTGCCTCACTTCATTCAGACACGTATTTCGCCTCCTAGGTTCTGCTTTAATGCGCTTTGAACCATTAATAACACTAGTTCAGGCCAGTTGCAATTTTCACGTTGCTAAATTTTGTTTGTTTTTCCGGTTGTGATTGGTCGGAACCATCTAGGATTGTCCAATTGAGGTCTATGAATGTCAGGTTTTAAAATTGTTAGAGCCAGGACTGTTTTTGACGATCTTCAATTGACATCTAAATTATAGCACATTCACATTTTTGACAATCTTGTGCCCATCATAACGCAGTCGATTTTTTATTTGATTTGGTTTGATTTTTATTTTCCTTTGGAGAAATGGAAAATTAAATCTTCAACTATTAAGCAATGTGAAGTTGAATACTAAATGGAGATTCAAGAGATGATGTAAGATGGATCTCATATGTAGGTACTTGGTGGTTTGTTTGAATTTGCAAGTTTAGAGGTCTAAACAGTTATATGTATAATTTCTTAAAATTTAGGTATTTTTCCTCAATTTAAATTTCGAACTTTATATTTCTATTATATCTTTTTAGATTCACAAAAATACCCTTCGAATCTCAAAATCTCTAATTATAAACGGAAAAAAAAATGCTCTTGAGCTCCAAAATGAAGGAATGTAAGCAAAAATGGCAATTATCACAAGCATATTATTTTTACCAAAATGCAATATGTCCCAATATTGTTGCTTTATTTTTGTGTCGATTCTACCTTATAGACGATAGTCAAATGTCAAAAGAAACATTTATATAAAATAAAATAATGAGTTCTTGCAACTCAAAATTCAGAATTTTGTTTAAAAATTTGATGTTACGAAACTTTGCAACTGAGTTTAGTTTAGGGAAATTATCGTGAGATTTATGCAAAAATAATTTTTCTTGGTGAGATAGCATGATGTGAAAATAAAATAAATTATTCACTTGATAAAAAGGAAAAAAAATAAAATTTGTTGCATCTCCTATCAACTTTCCATTAATACCCCCGTAGAAGACAAAACACATCAGCATTTGCTATAAATAGTAATCTGTTTCTGATAGATGTTTCCTACAGTATTTACAATGCTCTGCCGCTCCACCTTATCTTATCCTCACCGGACACGATTGTTTGCGGCTCAAACATTAACCGACCAAGATCGTGGTCTACGTGTGATGTCGTGGATTAACAATCTCCCACGCACTATAAGCGCGTGCTTTACACGATCACTCTACAATCAATCACATCCATTCATTCAAGACACAAATTGAAGCCCTTAAACAATGATTAATTTTTGTTTCTCACGCATTGAAAACACACGTGGGAAGTAGTGCTTCTCGAATCAAGCAACAAATAGATAATTCCCACTTTACCCTCATTCAATCATGTGCATTGCTCCGCTAATTGCTCTCTTCAGCACAACCAAACAATGCACCGAATTTGTCACTTAAATGAGCTATGCCCACATTACCCATATTAGATAATCCTACAAATATATATATAGATATGTATATATATTTATTCCACAAACAGAAAGGTCACCTGCTCACCCTCTATATATAGGAAGAGAGACCCTGTTTTTCTTTGCAATAACTTGTCTTTCTCAAACTATTGAAGGTATGGGTGTTAAGGGACTGTTTGTTTGTGTAGTTTTAGTTCAACTTTGTATTTTGGTCATTGGAGGGGTGCCTAGGAGGCCAGTGGATGTACCATTTCAACAGAATTATATGCCAACATGGGCTACTGAGCATATTAAGTACATCAATGGTGGTTCCAGTGTTGAGCTTCTACTTGATAAGTACTCAGGTATTTATTAGCTAGCTTTGTGTTTTTATCTTCAAACCATGGCTCGCCTTCGTAACGTTTTTAAAATATGCAGACATGTATATATAGATATTTTTTCAGGGTTGATACGTTCTGAATTCGTTATATATATATATACATATGATGTTGACATATATATATATATATATATAGCAACATAAACTACCTTTTTAAACTGGTCAATATCAATACTTGACTGCTCTCTCGCTGTCTTGCACACTAGAGAGGGCTACTGAATATTTTTGTGTCAAAATAGATATATATATACATATATGTGTAAATCTACATTGCACGAATTCTTTCTTTCGAAGTAGATAAAGAACCAATGTGTGACACATATTAGTCGAACATAGATATGTTCATATATTTTTGGTAAGACATTAATTTGTCTGAATTTTTATTTCAATGATATCATTTGTTATATAATTTCTATAAATGGTCAAATATCTATTGAGAACGTTATATTTCATAAAAATATTGTTTTACTCGGAAGAATAAAATAAAAACATTAAAAACAATAAATATTTGGTCGCTTCAATGTATCTCTTATTTATTTGATATTTGACACGTCCTATATCCGTAACAAAGATGTATATACGCGTAGTTTAACAAATATATTGATCTCGGTTTCTCTTTCTAAATTGAAGGAACCGGATTTCAGTCAAAAGGATCGTATCTGTTCGGGCATTTCAGCATGAGAATAAAGATGGTTGGAGGAGACTCAGCTGGTGTTGTAACTGCATTCTATGTAAATTGAAACTCATGACCACCCCTTTTAACTTTGAACGATACTAAATTTGTTGTTGATTGTATCATATGTCAATTTTTCTTTGTTCAGCTTTCGTCCCAAAACTCGGAGCACGATGAGATAGATTTCGAGTTCTTGGGGAACAGAAGTGGTCAGCCCTACATAGTGCAGACCAATGTGTTCACTGGCGGGAAAGGAGATAGGGAGCAGAGGATTTACCTCTGGTTTGATCCAACCAAAGACTTCCATAGTTATTCTGTCCTTTGGAACATGTATCAGATTGTGTAAGTATTTCCTTCCATTAATTTCCATCTTCTATCAACTTTTTTTCGGTAAATAATCTTCTATCAACTTACATTCCTATCACATGTGTGTATATATATATATATATATATATATATGTTAAGAGGTCTTGACTCTTGAGGGTTATAATCTAGCACTTTTTATTGATTGACTAGAGCCATCTTATATGTGACAATTAATTTCTTCCTTAGCTGCAAGGAAAATTGTGATTACTGTTCTTATACTCTGCAAATAGATAATACTTTGTTCTTGGATCATATACACATACACTATTAACATAACATTACCTCCCTTTCTTTCTTTTGGTTTATGAATTCAAGAATTTAACCTAACTCTTTTCTGTTGCATGCTATTGAATTTTGTAAATTATTATTTATTATTCCACCTTATCTAATATGATATATATGTATATATAATGTTATGCAAGTATAATTCTCAAAGATTGTCAGGATCATGGATTTTACTGAAAAAATAATAAAGTGTTTTATCCTTTTGTTTATATTCACTAATGCTCGTGTTCAATTCAAATATGATTATAAATCCACTTAATTCATTCATATTTGGTAAATTATATTTCATCTTTACACATAAAAGTGTATATATATATATATATATATAAATATCAACTACCCAAGTATTTTGTTCTGTAAACGTGATTACGCTTCGTATTTGACAAATTTTATCATATTTTTTTGGAGGCGTCTGAATATTTATAGTGTCTTAAGTGTCATAGGAATAGTGCTGTAGACACAAATGGAACAGCAAGTAAAGTTCAAACTGGGCTGGGCTGTTTATGGGCCATCCGGCCCAGGCCCGTTATCTTAAATCATGTAGGTCCAGCCTTGAAGCCCAAAAGAATCCCATTACTTCATATCAGCTACATAGCTTAGCTGCAGCCCATGAACACCTCTCTGCATCAGTCTATCATTTCAATCTAGTTTCAAAAGTAGTTGGTTTCAACTTGTCATTGACATATTGATGCTATATACATATATATATATATATATTGTAGGTTCTTTGTGGACGATGTACCAATAAGGGTATTCAAGAACTGCAAGGACTTGGGAGTGAGGTTCCCATTCAACCAGCCCATGAAGTTATACTCAAGCCTATGGAATGCTGATGATTGGGCCACAAGAGGAGGATTGGAGAAAACTGATTGGTCGAAGGCACCGTTCATCGCATCATACACTTCATTCCACGTGGACGGCTGCGATGCGTCATCACCCCAATCAACGGAGATGTGCAACACGCGTGGACGGATGTGGTGGGACCAGACAGCCTTCCAAGATCTGGATGGCCCACAATACACAAAGCTTAGGTGGGTCCGCGAGAAATTTACTATTTATAACTATTGCACTGATAGGTCAAGGTACCAAAGTGTTCCTCCTGAGTGTGCTAGGGATAGAGATATATAGAAAGGTCTCATGAGTTTATGTTATGTTTTGAAATTAGTTTCTAGAAAATAATAAAAATAGAAAAGTTTAGGTTGTATCGGTAGTTAGTATGTAGTTAATGGTATTTTAGTTAAAAAAATAAATAAATGTAGTTGATGGTATTTGGTATAATAAATTGAAATTTGTACTCTGTTTGGAGATTTTATAAATTATGAATTTGTACTCTTTTTGGAGATTTTTATTCCATGCAATGGATGGAATGAGAGGTTGTATATATCCAAGGCATGTGTTATATATTTGTATACTTGGGATTGGGATGAATCTTTTATAAAATTATTAAAATATACTTTCATTAAGTTTGAATTTGACTTTGTGACTGTATACATGTTTGTTGTGAGTTCAAGCTAAGCTGTCTCTCTACTCCACTTAATTAACAAATCAAAGGGTTACCAATTTAATGACTATTTAGTCCAAACATGTCAAACTACTATGAAAAATCTCAATTATTTGAATAAATTTGTCATTTGTCAAATTTCATATCAATGCTGGCTCTACTTTCCTGTACAAATAATAAATAATGTGGTCCATTTGATGATGATGGGCTAGTGTGTGTACACGTGTCAGCTTTGCAACCATGGTGTAAATTATTCATTTATGTCAATTAGGTGCTCATAAAGAATGATATCTCCAAATACTTTTTAGCAAAAATGTGATTAAATGTTAGACAAGTGTATGACACCATGAAAAGAAAATAAAGAGAAAGAGGACCATCACTACTTTTAAATCACTACTTTTAATGATGGCCCTAATTGTCCAATTGCAAATTCCAAAATTTCTATATTCATCATATGATGAGGTGTTACCTAACAAATAAAAGAATTATCATTAGAAGAGGATTGCCATTTTGTGTCATTTTTCTATTAATTAATTATATTAGGGTCCTATTGTTTTTGTTTTTTTCCAATTATTATATCTTCTAATGAGTCATAGATATAAAGCTCTGGTGAGATTATAGTGAAACTTTACCAACCTAATCTCCTTTACTTTTACCAAATAATACTTAAAGTAATATATTGCAGGGTAGTTCTATTTACCAAAGAAATCTGACTATCCCACAAAACAAATACAAAATTTATCACAGTTCCCCATTTTATTTGATATGTTATTTACTGTTGGTTCGTAATATTTTTTAAAAGTTTTGACACCGTTATGCGGCATAATACTCTTCCAATATTCATTTTTAAAATAAATATTATCCGAATTCATTACATTATTATCTCAATCTCGAACAAAGGCGATATCGAAAAGACGAACCATGCTAACTACTTAATAAAAATTTTAGGTAAAGCAATTTAGTATAACATGTGAGAAGTTCCCTCTCATAATTATTATGATAACCTACCATCATTAATTACTATTACTTTTTAATTAATTTAATTAGTAATGCATTCACATGTATTCAGCTGAAGTTTTTTCTTTTTTGAGAAATATTCAGCTGAAGTTTATTTGTCAATTATAGCAAAAGTAATATAAGTAAGATAATTTAAAATTGAGAAGTCTAAACTCTAAAGTGATATTCATATGGATACTACATAATTAAACCTTTTGAAGCAACTCTAGAAAAATCCATGTCCATAAAAACCTCATCTGATACCACCACCAACCACCATTATACGGCTATAAATAGATGTGTAAGACACCTTTAAACAACCATCATAAATTCTCAATTTTCTGTATCTATCACCATTACTCAAATGTTCTTGAGTGGGTAGTTGTGTGTGGTAAGAGTGCCTTAGCATCTTGATGGCTATTTTGAGAAGAATTTTAAATTTAATTTCATCAAAAGTTCAAAGTAAACAAACACTCCTATTGTATTTTGCTCCTATATGGGATTCCAATTGTTCACTCACTCCTCAAGATTCTGAATTAACGTTACAAAAAATTAGAATTTTTGTGGTTACGGAAAGAGATAAAAATCGCCTTTATAATTTTTAGTATCAGCTTAACAATGGATGTATAATTGGCACCTTAAGTCCCGAATCAAATATATATATTTTTTAATTATTATGACAGGAAAAAACTGTCATTATATTAAATCTCTCGAATGGGAAACAATTTTTATGTTATTGGATATAGGATTAAGCCCATATCAATAGCTTTACTGATTTATTGGTTTTGAAGCATTTTTACTTTTTGTATATTTATACATAAATTGAAAAAACTTGTAGGCCAAGAATAATAATAGTTTATTTTACAGGTATTCTCACTCAAAAAATCAAACATAAATATGATAACAAACAAGTCCTTCAATTAAAAAGAATTTATTGTTCAAATATATAAATTTTAACAACAAAAAATTACATTGTTCGAAACTTGTTGACTATCAATTGGTTTACGGAACATACTAGAAAAGTAAAGAGATTTTAAATTTTTAGCATTATATCAAATTCTTAGTTTTCAACACATTACATTCAATTTTTATAAATCTAATTTTATAATGTAAAATTTCTTAGTTTTCCCATTTCCCAAGTTAATCTCGAAAGGCAATTTCAAACACAGTTAAAGACTTAAAGTGAAAGGCGAGGACTTTAAAAAGGCTGTTTAAAGGTCATCTTCAGTAGTTTCTAGGTCATTTGTATGAATTTTTATAAATCAGATTAATTATTATATCATTTTGAATTACATGATTAGGATAATTAGAGCATAACATGTAAGTAATATTCATGTGCTAAAAATGTTTTATTCTAAATTAAAATTTCAATATCATATGCAAATCTACTCACAAATTTATAACTAACATGGACCTAACTATACTTGACATGGACCAAAATAAATAAATAAATAAAGGACCAAAACTAGATTCTTCATTTCATGTGACAAAATAGGAATAAAATAACAAAATTAAAGGTACAATGGATGCATTTAACAATATAACCACTAAGAAATAGGGACTTGGCATGTATGATAGATGACGTGATTAGAGAAATTGGCGGTTTGTCTATATTAGTTACATTATTTGATTGATTAGATAAGATATTATAGGTCCATTATATTTCAATAATATATCTTAATGCTTCGTCTATAACTACTCTAAGAGGGATTAGAGTGATTGATTATAAACCAAAATTTGTGCATTGCATATTCGGGACTAAATGTGTATTATAACTCCATGTTATTCGTTTTGGTTTATCCCAACCAGAGATTATTAAGATGGTCACCCATTTTGGTATTATTATAGGTTAAACACGCTTATATAATTATGAAATTTATGAGTTCATAATCATCACGATTTTAAAATGCGTTGAGTCATAGAAAATATGAAATGAACATATAACATTTCATCTTTCCGCGCTCTAGGCGATGTAAGATTGTGTACATATAACTCATCCAATATGATAATCTTCTAACTATGAAGCATGGACACGGATACGTTAACATGATAAATTCTAACAAAATTAGGACACGACACGCCTCCGACACGTTTATAAAAAAATACAATTTTTTTTTAAATATACATATTATATTGCACAAATACTTCATTTATCACTTATACAATGTGAACAAAATAAATTTATAAACAAAAAGAAAAAAATAAGTTATATGAAATGTTTGATATGTTCAAAAAATTTCATTTCACTATCATCCAAGTAATCAAATGCATTTCCCCTAACATCCGATATCTTAGTCTTTCTTTTGTTATATTGTAGAAAATTTTATGATTGAAGACAAAAATTAGAATGTAAAATTATCAAATTTTTAACTATTTGTGGTGTTATGTTGTTCTTGTTCAATATTTAGTGGATAAATGAATAGATACTCCAATTCCTCTCACAAGATGAGGAGGAACAAAGATGTTCAAGTGTCTTCAAAATCAAATATTGGATTAGGGGTGTTAAAATTACATAAATGATTAACCAAATTACCGGCTTCATAAGTCTTCTATCTTTCATGGAATCAACCGACCCACCACGTGTCCGACACGCAGATACGTGCGTGTCTACCGTGTATCCAATTATAAAAAAATTCATGACATATTTTTTGCATATCGAACACGTATTTTTGACGTATCTGTATGTCCGACACGAGTACGCGACCTCTAAAGCCCGCAAAATCACCACGTGTATACCTCTAAAATACAGAATAATTTACGTTCTAATTAAGTCTTCTAGACATTTTCTTCTTCCTCCCTACAGTTTGATTTTTTTGGAATTACAAATTTTCAAATAAAGGAGCTTGCAAAGAGTAGCTTCCAATCAGAACTTGTTTGGAGCCTCCAACTTGGAATTACAGTTTAATATATTGTTTCTTTTATTACCCTATTTCTAAAACGAAAAATTGTATGGCCAAATAAAAAAAATCCCCCAAACAAAATTTCTTAATACAATTTTAAGGCCAAGTCTTCTTATCTACATTGTTTAAGTGCAAACTTATTTTTAAAGTAATGACATAACATGCTATAGGATAATGCAAAATATTCCCCTGGGCCTGAACTACGGTTAAAATGTGCAAATAACCCCTATGAACTATAATTTTTGCAACAGACCCCCTAAATTATCACATTTTTTGAAAAAATGCCCCATTATCTTGACATTTTTTCATATTTGACCACAATGCCGTTTCTTATGAAATTAAAATTAATGGGTTTTTATTCAATAACTAATACTAATTTGATGGTATATTATCCATTCAAATTTGCATAAATTTACACATTATTTTAAAAAATTAGTCAAATAATGTGTTTAAATTATTTAAATAAAATAAAGTACCAAGTTTAAAATGTTTAAGTACTTACTCAACACTATTCATATATATATTATGAAGAAAAAGACATTTATTATTTAATTACTTCGTAAGTTTCTATACGATTATATCTTATCAAATTATTTTAGTGTAATTTTTTTAAAACACTTTAAGATAATGAGTCTCATTATTTAATTGAAGCTAAGTTTCAATAACAAGTTAATTGTTTTTAAAATAATATAGTTACAACTTATAACACCATTTTCTTTTATATTTGAGAATCTATTAAGGTGAATAGTATAATTAAAATCTTAAATAAAATAAAAAACTATTGATATAAATGAGAAAATAAAAAGATATATCGTATTTCCTATACAAGGTGGAAATGATGGATCGTCCATGGTTAAAAGATATATTGGCAATATGTTATCAATATAAAGATTTATAAATCAAATTTGTAATTGAATTTTCGCTACTAGACAAAGATATGCTAATTGCCGACTCAGAAATAATAATAAAATGAAATAAAATAAAAAAACAGAAAAGAAAGAACTGTTATTAGGCCTTGTTTGGATTGTCGTTTTAGAAGTAGTTTTTGGCTTCTTGGAGATAAAAATTGTTTTGAACAACAAGCTTTTTAGAAGAGTTTATGCGTTTAGGAAGAGCGTTTGGAAGAAGTTGAGGGTAATAGCTTCTCAAAATAATTTTTACTTATTTTTTCTTTTGTGTAAAGCCAAAAGCAAAAGATGTGCAAAACCCACTCCTAGCGTAGGAAGTTTTGTCATGTGATAAAAATGAGTAATAAGTAGAAATTAGGTCCACGTGTTGTGGTTTTATCAAGGAAATAAAATACTAATAATTATAAGGGTCCATTTGGAAATGGCTTGTTTTTGTTCTTGTCTCTTTAATGAAAGAACAAGAGCAATACAACTCTTGTTTTTGTCTTTGTTCTTTTCTCAACCTAAAAACAAAACCTTGTTTGGGGCAAAATCAAAATCCATTCTTGTTCTCCCCCAAATCCAAAATCCTAAAATTAAAATCATGTCTTGTTCTCCCCCAAATCCAAAGATAGGGTATGGGATTGAAAGTCGAGGACTTATAGTGGTGGTGGTTGATTGAATCTATATACATAGATATATATGTATATATATATGCAATTGGAGATCTTGAGATAAAGCAAACGAATCTATATACATAGATATATATATGTATATGTATATGCGATTGATGGGAAAGCTAGGGTTTGGGATTGGAAGTCGAGGATTTACAGTGGTGGTGGTTGATCGAGAAAAGGACTAATCGAAGAGGATGATGATTTTAGAGAAACAATTCGTTTGTTTTATATTCGTTTGCTTTATCTTTGTCGTTGTATATATATATATATGTGTGTGTGTGTGTGTTTGCAGAGGAATGAATGGTGGTGGTGGTGGAGGGTGGAAGGTGGAGGAGTGGTGGTGGTGGTGGTGATCGAAGGCCATGTTTGGATTTTTGGTTTTTTTTTTTACTTTGAAAACAAGAATAAAAAAAATTTGTTTTTTTTGTTCTTAAATTTTGAACTAAGACTGAGAAAATATATTTTTTGTTCTCAATACTGTTCATAAAAACAATAACAGATTTTGGGTTCCGAAACACGTAACAAGAACAAATATAGAACCCTAAGTCTCCACTTATATACCATTCCAAGATATAAACAAAACTGTCTTTGCAAGTATCTTAATTACAAAATTGAACTTCAAGTACATGTTAGGTTAATTATACTGACACCCCTTGAAGTATTCTAAATTTATACTTAGATATGTAGTTTTTATTCTAAGAATAATTAGTTCCTGATATTTTAAAATTTGACAGATAGTCCACTAATGACTTTTGAATATGCAAATTCTTGCTTTTTTTCTTGAATAAATTTCTTCAAGTACATTTTAAATTGGGGATCGGTATACCGTAAGTGTGAAAACTTAGAATTATTTAACAAGCTCATTGAAATATGGTGATGCTTTCGACAATTATACTCTTCAAGGGTGCAGCACTCCACTGATTTGCCTAACAACAAGGCGCTTGTACAAAACCAATATAAATAATATATTATTCGTTGAACAAGTAGTGTGCATTAGAGAAGAGGGGATAGGGCCTTCCGTAAAGGGACCGACAAACTTGAAAAACAACTATTGTTATCAATATTATATTAAACCAAAAGCAAATGATTTCATAGGACACCCGTAAGAGGAAAATTCCTTTATATGTATGACATGCTATTTTTTCCATTCATTTCTTTTTAGGCTCAGTCATGGTCTTGAAAATTTTATAACGATTTGGAGAACCATTTGCTTCATCCAAATGTATAAAAGATCTTGCACTTAAAAGTCGCGTACTATACCGTTGAGAGTGTGCATATAGATACAATTTGAACACAAAGAAAAAAATTACTAAATAAAGAGATTATACGAGGCAATAACAAATGATTCAACTACAAATACAATATTTTTTTAAAAAAAATCTATTTAGAAAAGACTTCTTGTATCAAAGCGAATCCATCATTTGAGTGCAAGTAAAATATAAAAACAAATATACAAGACAAAGATAACTAGCTCCCCCTATCACCATAAATTAGATTTGTTCAATACATTGTTGTCAATATAAATGTTGGGAAAATAATACAATAAAAGAATTGAATTTCAAACTAAATTTAAACAATATAAAGAAAGAAGTACTTGTGTTGGATAGGCAACAAACAACAAAGCATATGTGAAAGATTAAATAAGGAAGAAATGAAAAAATATATGGAGCTTATTCAATTGATAATGTATTTAATTAATATATTTGAAATAAGGAAGAAAAAAAATCTCGTTTGTAAGTGGACTTCCAACAACTATTAAATGCAACAAAAAAGGGTATTATATTCACTTTGTCCACCAATTCACTAATTTATTAGTGACAAAGTGATAATTCATCTGCTCAAAAGTTTCTACAAACTAGGTGTCTAACTTTTTAATTGTAAATGAACAAAAAATATTGTTTATCATTTTCGTTGCATGTCAATGGAGCGAAGTTAATAGAGAATGTATTTGGCATGTAAATCATGTAGTAGATACTCATCTAGTATGAACCGCGCGATCACACACTCATTGCCTGAATTTTCATACTCATTTAGTATGAGCCGATCACACACCCTATTCCATGTTTTTTTTTTTTCATATATAGATAGTAAAATCCTATTGTAACATTTATGGAGAATGTAAAAATAATTATTTGTGAAAAATTAATGGTTAGATTCGAAAAAATGTTAATTAGGTATTGGTGAAAATTGACTAAACGCATTATGTTACAATGAAACTAAGAGTTTTTTCTTTGTTCGAGTTCGCAGCACACTAATTTATTTCATAAACACAACGAGGAATTGTTGTAGGATTAAGTTATGTTTGATGTTGTAGCATTAAGTTATGTAGGCGGTGATATTGGTTTTTCTTTGGATAGACTAAGACCGATACACAACTGTTTGATATTGATTTTTCTCCATTATTTGAAGCAAAAATATATATACCGAAGCAGCCATCACTTTGCTATTTTAAGGATAAGTTTGGATAAATGATAATATGGAGATTTTAATACATTATTTTTCTTTTTCGAACCTTTGCATCATAAGTATTATATTTGTTTTTAAAATAAAATAGAAGTAACAATTCCGTACTCAAATTACTACAAACTAACTACATATATCAATGACAAAAGTGATACTCCCTCTGTCCCACCGTTAAAGTTGAATTTTTTGACTTTTTAAAAAGTAAAATATTTTGTAATGATATTAATGAATTTTTTATTTTAATCGCTTGTAGAATAAAGGAAAGATAAAAATTAGTGGTTCGATAGTTGTTTAAACTTAGTAATTGAAGAAAGTGAAAAATTATATTGTGCTGAAATTCAAAATTAGACATGTATTTTAAAACAAGTAAAATAAAAAAAATATATAACTAATATAAGACGGAGGAAGTAGTTCATTTACTCAAAAGATACTACAAACAAAAGGGTATTATATTTATTTTTAGGACATAATACCTTGTCAATTACTTCACTAGTATATCAATGACAAAAGTGACAATTCATATACTCAAAAATTATTTGTCAACTTTTTAAAATCTCATAAAATTAATTATTTATGAATTACAAACTTTACATGAGATGCTGATTGGAATAAATTTCAAGAATGACATTATGATAAAGAGTAATTTACATAAAATCCTTGAGGTTTCATGATTTAATCACCAAATTCACTGTCGTTCGTCAAACCCTCCTAATATTTCAAATTTTAATCAAATACCTCTTCCAGCCAATTTTCATATCAAAATAACTTAAATGCCCCTTACATAAATTACAATTTCACCCCTTTTGTTTGGACATATTATACTTTTCCCCCTCTTGTTTAGATAATTACATTTTCCCCATCTATAAAAAAATACATATTTCAAAAAAATATATAAATATTGAAATATATATATAATTCAAAACAAATATATAAAATTTGAAAAAAAAAATATAAATTTAGAAAAACTATATAAAATTCGGAAAAAAATATATAAATTCAAATATATATATAATTCATAAATAATATATTAAATTTCGAATATATATATAAAATCCAAAAATATATATTAAATTTCAAATATATATATATAAAATTCAAATCAAATATATAAAATTTGAAAAAAAGTATATATATTTCAAAAAATAATTTTTATTTTTTTATGTCACCACGTGAGTGGCGCGTGACAAGGTGTATGATTTGGACCAGACACGTGAGGTTGAATGCGGACTCATGTCATGTTGTGTAGTTAAATCTTTATTTTTTATTATATTGTTTTAAATGGACAAAAATTAAAGAAAAAAGAGGTAAATGTGCGAAAGTTGGACAAGAAAAAGTGAAATAGGATAAGATGGTGGGTTGATTGCTTGTTTCTTCTTGGATACTAGCATCATCATTTTCTTTTTATTTCCTTTCTATTTTTTATGGGGGTAAATTTATATATTTTTTTCGAAATTTATATATTTTTCAAATTTTATATTTGTTTTTGAATTTTATATATTTTTTCAAAATTTAATATTTTTTTTCGAACTTATATATTTTTTTGAAATTTAATATATTTATGAATTTTATATATTTTTTCAAATTATATATAAATTTTTTTGAATATATTTTCCAAATTTTATATAGTTTTTCTTATTTTATATATATATATTTTGAATTTTATATATTTGTTTTGAATTATATATATATTTCAAAATTTATATATTTTTTCAAATATTATATATTTTTTCGAAATTGAATATATAGTTTACGAATTTTATATATATATATATATATATATATATATATATATATATATATATATATATATTTCAAAATTTATATATTTGTTTCGAATTATATTTATATTTTTTTGAATTATAAATATTTTTTTCAAAATTTATATATTTGTTCAAATTTTAAATAATTTTTTCTAATTTTTATATATATTTTTTTATAGATGGGGAAAATATAATTATCCAAACAAGAGAGGGGAAAGTATAATATATCTCAAAAAAGGGGTGAAACTGTAATTTATGTGAGGGGTCTTTAAGTCATTTTAACATAAAAATTGGTTTTAAGAAGGTATTTGATTAAAATCTGAAATGTATGAAAATTTGACGAACGATAAGGGTTTGGTGATTAAATCCTGAAACCTCATAATTTTTTTTAGTAAATTACCTTATGATAAACTCTTTTCAAATGCCTAAATGCAACATGTATTAACCCTATATGGATAAATTTATAATTTGAACCATAATTTTCCAAATCTTTTGGACTCAACAACTTAAGTGTAGTGTCCTGATCATCTAGACCTATGGTCTGCTCCATGGTTTTAATTGCCATGGTGCTTATCATTTCGAAAATACCATATTTATATATGGTTTTGGGTTTAACCCGAGGAATTGTCCAATCATTCATTAACTGGTTTTGATTATTAAAAGAAATCAATTCTTTGTTCTTCGTGGAAGAACTGGAACTACTCATGAAGAATAGGTTTGATGATATATTAAAAATAATAGAGTGATTTATAAAATTCAATTTTTTTCCTTTTTTTTTTTTTTTTTTTTTTTCTTAAGCTAGATGGTTACTTGAACTATCATGATACATTTTAAACCTATGGTTACTCGACTGTCAACGATTTATGGGAAACATGGTACAAGGAGCAATCTAATGCAAAAATACCTAAACATTCCACACGCGACTTTATGACGACCCATAACCTCAGAATAAAATCATGATGATAATTCAAATATACATTTAGCAGAAAAACATTATTTAACAGAAAAACATTAAACAATATAAATCATACTATACAGTTTCATACATCATCAAATAAAACTACTCTAACATGGCTCTGATACCAAATTGCGGATAATTAAATTGAAAGACAGTTCAAGAAAGGAATACTTACAAATTGCAGAACGGCAACTGCTGCAACTCTTTATTATATATTACAAACTATTATTAAAGATTACAAACCAGAACTACCAAATACAAAGCAAACTAGAGAGAACACTCTGAAAGGGAAAAGAAAACCAAATGCGAACCCTCAACACTGAAGGCCTTCAACCTTAAATAGAAAAAAAAAGGAAAAGCTAAAGGAAGAGCATCTCTCGGGTGTGCAAGGGACCCCATCGACAGAGACTACAGACAACACTTTAGCAGACCAGATCCGGGAATCACGGACCGACAAAAGAAAACAAAAGGAAAAGACAGATCATAATTATCTGCACAGCTGATATAATAATCATAAAAGACAAAAACTCAAAGTCTGATAATTGAGTCTGACGTAATGGCAAACGTCATATGAAATGTGACATCATGGCATACGTCATCTTTGACGTCATGGCTTGTGACAAGGACCCTTGGGGGCAGAGGTGGAGACAGCTGTGATCATTGCATCCCAATAATCACCCATAGTGGTTTCACCTTCATCATTGAGCTTATCCTCTGGGTTCTGAGCTTCACCAGCAAGACATGAATAAGCATTATCATCCTGACTGGCCATCGATTGATCATCAGGAACAGAATCTGGAATAGTAGAGGAGGAAGGAGCAAAAGAGCTCATGAACTGATTCTTCATAAATTCCATACATTTTACCATTAACTCGGACTCCCCGAGAGTTGGGAACTGGATTCTAAAAGAGGACTTAATTTCCTCAAAAGGATTGGATACTGGTTTAATTACCAGTTGCTGAGATTGTTTTACCTTAGCAAAATAGACATCAGTTTTCTCAATAATTTGGGTAGCCAACTCTTCAAGATTAATTGGAGACCACCAACGATAAGAAAACTCTCTGTAAAGAGTAGGAACTTTCAAATGATCAAAGTTACATTGTAACTCCCATTTAGAAATCCAAGGAATGCCAAATTCAGCAAAGAAAAGTAATTTTGAAAATCCTTCAGGAAGATTATCCTGTCCTCTTAATTGAGGATGATGATCAGTCCAAGAACTAAACTGATCCCTAATTATCTTAGGTAGAACATCAAGGTCAGGGCCATAAAGACGCCACCAATAAAAAATCCAATTTGGATAGGAGGTTTTTAATGATTCAGGACAGAATTTAAAAAACCAAGTATGTTTATATTTGACATTCTGGTATAAAAATGCATGTTTCCATGCCTCTTTGTAATCCCAGTAATTAAAAGAAAACATTTTTCCAGAACGAGAAAAGGTTCTGGGTCTTGCAGGGTCAAGCCCCCAATCTGTGGGTTTCATTACCCTTTTAATAACAACTTTAGAATAAGAAATTGGGCTTTTGACTTTATCATCAGATTTCTCATAAGTGTGAGTAATAATGACAGAATTTGTCTCCTGTAAAATCATTTCATAAACATATCTCTCTTTATTGAGAGGTGCACCATAATTCTGCACATTGCCTAGATAACGGCGTTTGATCTCCCTAGGATCAGGCATCCATTGGACATCCTGAGGTTCTAAGGTCAAGACATATTGGGTTATCCTTGTATTAGGAATGAAAGGAACCTCCATAAGGAGAGCTTCCTTAGCAGTGGTAGGGACTTTATTTCCCTTTTGAGTTTGAAGGTGAGGAAAGATATCCTCATTGGACAGATTCACTTTATTTGAATCTTTCTTTTTCTTACCCTTGCCTTTATTGGCTGGGTTGCCTTTAGAAGGGCCACTCATTGAATTCCCTGCAAAAATTCACGAGTTAAGAAATCAGGTAAAGAGTTAGACTCTCCCTTAATATATTCGATATCAAAATCAAATGCAGAAAGATCTGTTTGCCATCCTGCAAAAATCTATTTAGAAGCAAGATTTTTAATATCTTTTTTCAAAACTTGTTTTGCTGCACTACAATCAACTCGAACCAAAAAATGTTGGTTAAGCAAATCATCATGAAATTTATAAACACATTTTACAATGGCTAAAACTTCCTGTTTAATTGTAGCATAATTAAGCTGAGCATTCTTCCATGTACCAGAAGTAAATCGAACAAGCTCTTCTTTACGATTGGAAGGATTTAATTGTTTTAAAATACCCCCATATCCTTTATTGGACGCATCAGTTTCGACAATTTTAGACCATAAAGGATTAGCTAAAGATAAACAAGGTAATTGTTTAGCTTTAATCTTAATCTTTTTAACAGCCTCAGTATGCAGGTTGGACCAATGAGGAGGATTTTTACCTAATCTTTGGTACAAAATAGCACTATCCTGAGCAAAATTCTGATAATAATCAGAGATATAATTCAGACTACCAAGAAATCTTTGGAGCTGAGTTTTATCTGTGATTTCATCAGGAAATTTAGAAGCAAATTCAATACTTCTATCAATTGGAATAATTTTTCCTTGATTAATATTGTGACCTAAAAATCGAACATTTTCTTGAAAAAGTTTCATTTTAGGAGCAGAAATAACTAAACCACTACGTTTCAAAACATCCTTAAGAATTCTTAAATGTTTGAAATGTTGATCAATGGATTTAGAAAAGACAAGAATATCATCAATATAAACAATCACAAAATCTGAATAAGGATTTAATATATCATTCATGACATGTTGAAATTCTGAAGGAGCATTTTTTAACCCAAAAGGCATAACGTTCCATTCATAATGACCAAAAGGTACAACAAAAGCAGTTTTATATCTGTCTTGAGGATTAACCTGAATTTGCCAAAAGCCAGATTTTAAATCAAATTTTGAAAATAAAACAACTGTATTTAGTCTATCCAATAAATCCTTTTTATTTGGAATTGGATACCTAATCCATTTTAGAACATCATTTAATGGTTTATAGTTAATAACCAATCTGGGAACACCTCTTTCCTTTTCAGAATGTTTATTAACATAAAATGCAGTATAACTCCAAGGAGAATTACTTGGAACAATTAACTTCTTATCAAGAAGGTTTTGTATTTCCTTCTTACATAAGTCCATGTAGTCTTTTTTCATTTGACCTGCACGGGCTTTTGTAGGAATAAATCTTTCATCAAAACTTTCTTCATAAGGAAGAGAAACGATATGTTTCTGTCTATCCCAGAAAGCATTAGGGATATCACTACAAACTTCAGAAAGGAATTGATTCTGAATCGTTTGTATGTCATTTTGAATGTCGTAATTTGACAACTTTTGATTGATATTCAAGGACATAATTTCCTTTTGCAAATAATTTATTTGCTTTTCTTTGAAAAAGATATTATCTCTAAGAGAGTTAATATTCTTATTAAGGGGTTGTGTTATAAATTTAAACACAATTGAAGTCCCCTGCAAAGTAGTGAAAATACCTGTAGTGTCAATTTTGTCAATAGGCATTAACGATGTAAGAAAAGGAGTACCCAGAATAACTGGTAAACTCATATTTTTAATAAGCAAGAAAGTAGTTGGTAAACAAAAACCTTCATTACAAATATAAACTTTATTAAGCTTATAATTGATTTGCATTTTACTACCATCAGCACTTAAAGTCCTTGGGTAGTTTTTTCAAAATAATGTGTAGGAATTAATCCTTCCTGGATGCAATTCAAATCAGCACCACTGTCAACAAGTGCCATTAATTCAGGTAAAACATACTCTTCATTAATAACAATTTTGACATTAATGTACCATTTTTGAAAAGTCACCTGGTCAAGAAGACACAAATAATCATCTTTAACGGTTTCCTTCTCATTATTAGGTGGTGAAACATTCTCCTCAGACTCAAGTCTAGAAGAAGAACAAAGGGAAGCTTGAGCTAATTGTAATTGGGTTATAATTAACTCAGTTTTTGAATGATTAGCTTTCAACTGTTGAACCTCAGTTTTCAAAATATTAACTTCCTGACGAAGGTCATTAATATTTACAGGTCTTTGGGAATTTGATCCTTCTAACCTATTGAAAACCTCTTTCATGGTAAAGGGTTGATTAGGAACCTTAATTGTATCCTTATCCTCCTTTATTTGATTTTGATAACAAAACTCAATCATCTTAAGCTTAATTTGGGGATCACTTATTTGATCTAATAAATCAACAAAAGATTGTTGTTGACTGGTTAAGACATTAAGACTTAAACCATTCATCTCAACAATAGCCTTCCAATAATTGGAAGATCCCTCATTAGTACCACAGTTACAAGAACTAGTAGTACAAAGAGGAACATCTTCAGAGGAAGATGAGGAGGTTGACAATAACATTATTTCATTGTCAGAATCAGAATCAGCTGATGAATTCTGATCAGAATCACTGGAATTAAGAAACAATTTACTTAATTGAAGTTTAAGACCAGGTTCAATCTCCAGACTATCCAATTTAGCCTTGGTTTTACATTTATTAGCATAATGGCCAATACGTCCACATTTATAACATTTAGCATTAACTTTAGAGTTACTTTTACCCTTGTTCTTATAATTTGTTCTGGGTTTAGACTCTTTATTATTAGTGCTATGACGTTTACCTTTAGTATAACGTTTTCTTCGATAAGGTTTTCTATCTTTAGAAACTTTATCTTTACTTTTATTAGGATACTCATGTGGGACATTGTAACCAAATTGGTCACAGAATTCTCCCAACTCCTTTCTTCCTGAAAGACGTTGAGATTTCAACTGGTGTCTTAATTTAAGATCATTACACAAGGAGAGACCTTCTTGTATAACAATACTAATTAAATCACCATAATTGTAATCATTATAAAGGATAGACATTCCATTATGTTTATCCTTTAATTTCTTCCGAACCTTTTCAGCAAAGAAAGTTGGAAGACCATCAATGAACTTAGCTTTCCAATGCTCACTATTAGCATCAGTTCGTTGGGTAACTCTAGCTAAGAAGACATCCTTATACCATCTAAAATGGGTAAGGGAAGGACATTTAAGATTCTGTAACATTTCACGGCCACGCTCATGGTTAATACCCTCACGACCAATGAAATGATGAATGATAGTTAAAACTAATGTATAAACAACATCAGTAATAAACATGTCCTGATTAACCTCATTCTTTACAATCTTAACAGCATTTTGAATCTCATTCTTCTGATTTTGAGAGAGGATATTATCCCACCAGCCTTTCAAAATGCCAGTAAAACCACATGTAATAAAAGCAACAATTTGTTGTTCAGTATTATCCGCAGTTTTACAGACAGTGCTGTACATCATCATTTGATGTACCATCTCATAAATAGAATATTCAGATTTGCCATCAATATTCCATTCATAGATACTCTTAGAATTGAAAGAAACCTGCCCATAAAGATATGCTTCTTCAAAAATAATATCTTGAGGAGTAGGTCTTTGGTAGTAGTTACGACTACCACCAATGTCAGCATTATGATGCTTATTTTTAGAAAAGTTGACTTTGTTCAAATTCATGCTATTTGAAGAAATCAAAGATTGTTCAAAATCATTTATTTGATTAAGAGAAAAATCTAAATTTTCATCTTCTATTTCAGAATCATTCTGAGATAAAACATTCAACTTAAGATCTTTCAACTTTTCCATAAGAACAGAAACAAACTCTTCATTAATAGGAGGAGAAGAAACAGGAGCTTTTAGTTTAAAACCTTTAACTTCCATTGGAGGTTTAACAGAAGGATGAGTTAAAACAACTTTTTCTTCTATTTTGGTTTTAGACAAAATCATGGAATCAATATTAGACTCAATTCTAGACAATTGTTTTCCAAGAGTTTGGAAATACAAATTAGTATAATTGTTCTGCATAAAAATATTATGAAAATCAGCAGTAACAAGATCCTTAGTAACATTATTACCAAGTCTAATATAAGCCGTAGCTTCTATAGGTTTTGGTAATATTGAATCAGGAGAAGATTTACTAGAAGCATTAGATTCAATTTTCAAAGACTCTGGAGGAGGATGAACAGAGAAAATAACTTTTCCATCAGAAGTAGTCCAAGTTTTAAGAAGCTTATCTAAAACAAGAACTGAAGGATTTTGAATACTATAATAGTAACAAAACCATTTGGCAAAAGGCACAATTTCTTTTGTCAAATCAATATAGTTATAAAACTGAGTTTTATAAAAATCAAGTTGTTCTTCATTGAACATTCCAAAATACCAACTTCGAAAAGCTTTATATTCTGGTTTTTGAAAATCATCATTAATAGCATTTCTATCTACGATAAAAACCATTAAAAATTCAATTCAGATGCTGTAGGAGTAGAAGATTCCCTACGAGTATAAATACCATGCGGAATTTGCTGGTCAGAAATACGAACACCATCTAAGTTGGTATTATAGATGAAAGAAACCGCATTCATAATTTTCAGAATGTTTATTAACATAAAATGCAGTACAACTCCAAGGAGAATTACTTGGAACAATTAACTTCTTATCAAGAAGGTTTTGTATTTCCTTCTTACATAAGTCCATGTAGTCTTTTTTCATTTAACCTGCACGGGCTTTTGTAGGAATAAATCTTTCATCAAAACCTATTCTTCATGAGTAGTTCCAGTTCTTCCACGAAAAACAAAGAATTGATTTCTTTTAATAATCAAAACCAGTTAATGAATGACTGGAAAATTCCTCGGGTTAAACCCAAAACCATATATAAATATGGTAGTTTCAAAATGATAAGCACCATGGCAATTAAAACCATGGAGCAGACCATAGGTCTAGATGATCAGGACACTACACTTAAGTTGTTGAGTCCAAAAGATTTGGAAAATTATGGTTCAAATTATAAATTTATCCATATAGGGTTAATACAGGTTGCATTTAGGCCTTTGACCTTACTTGGTATGAATACAACTCTTCAGGCTACTTTACGTGATGGACGGTGTCTAGATTTTAGACCTTCCTTAATGGGTGTTGTTGAAACTAGTCTAAGTCATGGACCAGTTTATTTTAATGTTTTCCCCAATTTGTCTTTGTCTTTGACTGATCCTAATATATATGAAGCAATTAATCTTCGTATTCAAACTCATGGGTATAATTACATGCCTGGAACTGAATTAATATGTGTCGACTATAGGATTCAATATAAGGTCCTCAATACCTTATGTCCTAAAGTTCGAACCATGTCTAGTTCAGGACAAACTGTGTTAATAGACACAAATCTGATGACTTCTAAGGTTGCTACCCCTAGGATGATCCCCTGGGATGAAGTTGTTTTTCCTGACACTTGGACTATACAGAATGCTGTTCCTCCAAGACCGTTAATTCATCATGATATTAATTCTATCATTCAACATGTTGATGGTGAAGTTGTTTTGAATTTTAAACAACCTGAATTTTTATCTCGTAGTCTTTCTACTAGAGAGTCTTCTCTTAGGAGTTCTATTCCTCCATATAGAGTCTCTATTCCCTCTAGTACAAGAAAGTCTCATGTTGATTTACATACTGAAGCCTCATCTGAAGAAAATGTTTCCTTAGATGGTGTTCGTATTTCTGACCAGCAAATTCCGCATGGTATTTATACTCGTAGGGAATCTTCTACTCCTACAGCATCTGAATTGAATTTTTAATGGTTTTTATCGTAGATAGAAATGCTATTAATGATGATTTTCAAAAACCAGAATATAAAGCTTTTCGAAGTTGGTATTTTGGAATGTTCAATGAAGAACAACTTGATTTTTATAAAACTCAGTTTTATAACTATATTGATTTGACAAAAGAAATTGTGCCTTTTGCCAAATGGTTTTGTTACTATTATAGTATTCAAAATCCTTCAGTTCTTGTTTTAGATAAGCTTCTTAAAACTTGGACTACTTCTGATGGAAAAGTTATTTTCTCTGTTCATCCTCCTCCAGAGTCTTTGAAAATTGAATCTAATGCTTCCAGTAAATCTTCTCCTGATTCAATATTACCAATTTTTATGAGAAGAAAGCAAATAATACAATAAACAAAAGTATTGTATAGTATCAAATGTAATTTATTCCTACTTTATTTTCCTCTTTCATATTTTACTAAATTTAGAATCTTAATTAATTTTGATTCATATACATAATGTGAACCATTCCCATCCCTCACTGTAAAGTAGCATTAAATTTAATTTTCTTTTCATCAAAATAAATAGTATATTAATCACTCCAACCCACAAAGCACCTGCCCCCCTATAGCTACAAGATTTTCCCACCTCTCTCTCCATAAGAACCCATCATTGCTTCTTCCTAAAACTCTTCCACAGTCCGACACACCACCTTTACCTATACCCCTACCCCTACAATATTGTTTCCTCCACTACTCCTCTCCCTCTCACATAGTTTCTCTCTCTTCCACAAAGCTCAGAAAGACCCTTCTTGTAAATTCACTGATTGCTGCTGCTACTACTACTACTAATGGCCACACCTAAAGAAGTAGAGGAAGCCTCTGAACCCCTAAATTGCAAGGTAATTTTTTGTGTTCATCACTTCATTTTCACTATATATATATATATATATGTATGTATGTATATATTGGTGTTATTAACAACTTTTAATCTCCATTTCCTTTTTTTGTAGACATGGGTCTTGAGAGTCTCCATTCACTGCGAAGGCTGCAAAAAGAAAGTCAAAAAGATCCTCCATAGCATTGAAGGTAACCCTATTAGCAACTATTTTAATTCATCTCTATTTAGATATATACATGGATACACAAACACACATATTCAGGTATTTACTGAGAGTACTGAGGATGTGTTTGTGTAACCAATTCCTTCAAAAGGTTCTTGTTTGACATATTTTATTCATGCGGGTTTTGTTTCTTTCCTCTGTTTTTGCTCAATATGGGAACTGAAATTCAATTTTTGTATCCAATTCAGCTCAAAATCAAAGAGTATGACACATTTTTCATGTGGGTTTTGTTCATTTCCTCTAAGTTGAATTGAAATGCGTCTCTTTATTAATTCAGCCCCAAATCCTACATGCTTTTCATCCGGGTTTTGGTAAATTTCCTCTGTTTTGCTCGTGATGGAAATTGAAATTTGTGTGTTGATCAAATTCATCTTAAAATTTTACAGATTGACATGTTTTTTTATTTGGCATTTTTTAAAATTTTATTTTGTATCAATTAAACTCAAAAATCTTACAATTTTAACACACAAACACACATACATAGATATATTTAGATCTCCTCTGTTTCTCTGATCAGTTCTTTTGGTTTGTTAATTTGATTTAATTACATCTTTAGGTGTTTATAAAGTAGACATAGAAGCTAAGCAACATAAAGTTACAGTCACTGGTAATGTAGAAGGAGAGATTCTGATCAAGAAATTATTGAAGTCCGGCAAACATGCCGAGTTGTGCCCTCAGAAGCCTGATCAGCAGGAGAAAAAGCCCGCCAAATCAAAGAACAGAGAGAAACAGAGCACCCCAGAAACCACTGAACAAATTACTCCTGGTGGTGCTGATCAGAGAGAAAAGCCACCACTGAAAGTTGAACTAGTACAAGACCCTGCTCAAAATAGCGGCAGCTCTCAGGCTAAAAATCCTGACAACGACGGGAAAAGTGGCGGTCCGGTGAGTGAAGCCGGCGGAGCTGCCGGAGTCACTAAAACTGCAACTAAAAACGGCGGCGACCCACCACCGGCGGATTCAAAATCCGAGGGGAAGAAACCGGTGACCATCGCCGTCGGTGAGCAGTCTCCGGCTTCGGAGAAAAATGGCGGCAAATGTGACGGCGGCGCTGAGAAAAGTGGCGGTAGTGGTAGTGTTAGTAAAAAGAAGAAAAGCAGAGAGCAAAATGGGAACACAAATGTTCCAGAAGGTGCACCATCATCAGTTGATGCAGGGGCAGGTAGAGGATCACAAGATCAGTACCATGGCCTACCTCGGTCCAATCAGAGTCCGCCACGTCAGCACATATATGATCACCCGTCATATCACTATAATGCACCACCACCGGTATACGCAGTGAGTTACAATACCTCGCATACTACGAGCAGTAATACGGCGTCGTACTATGCGCATCAACCATCGAATGAATACGCGTATACATATCCGAGTGAAGAGAGATACGCATATACGTACCCTAGTGAAGATACGGAATCTTTACCACCGTTGGATTTGTATTCCCATACACGGCAGCCGTTGGATTCGTTCGAATATTTTAGTGATGAAAACCCTAATGGATGCTCAATTATGTGATTGAGAAAATTATGGAAATTCATAATGGTCTGGAAATGGGGTATAGAAGCTAAGCTTATACTACTTGTATAAGCAAGGATGATACTTTTTGTAATGTATGTATATGGATGTTTTAATGTAGTTTAATGTTTTGAGGTTTTAATACTTCCTTGTGTACTAAATTAGTTATTAGGTTTGATTTTAAAATTTTTTTTTTTATTCTTTTGTGTTTTCAATTTTGCACTTTGAATGTATAATATATTTGTAGTTTTTAGTGGGGCATTGTTTTTTGAAGTTAATAAAGAGAGATAATTTGGAAAAGTATAAATTTATATTGTATTAGGATTCGAAATTGAATAAATATTTTGTGACAAGTAAAATTAAAAAAGTGAGTATGATGATTTAGTTAATCGTCACATCAACACATATATAATCACCCATCATATATATAATCACCCATCATATCACTATAATGCACCAAAAAGTAAGGGTCTATTTGGAAGCTTTTCGAAGCCTCCAAACGGGGTTTCAAGCCTAAAAAGTCGGGTTTAAAATTTTTTGAGCGTTTGATAAAACAATTAAGAAGGATTTTTAACAAACGTTAAAATTGTAAAAAATCCGTTTCAGAAAAGCTTGAAATACTTGCTTTTCAAAATCATATTCCAGGAAGTTAAAATGAAATTTTAAGTAAAACTTAAAATAGATATTTTTACCCTCACTTATTTTCCAATCGGGAAGAGAGAGTTTCAAAAAATCCTAATTCATAGTCTAACCTAGGAAAAAAGTATTTCAAAAAAATCCTTACAGAAATCTATCCATTCTATTAATATTCTAACCAAAGCAATATTATACAACATAATTTCTCCAAAAAAAATTCTCATTTGCGGACATCTTTTAAGTGTTAGGGTTTTGCATTATATATTGGTATGTGAAATTGGGGGAAGAATACACAAACATACTGTGTGTTGTCCTCCAATTATATATATTAATTGGTGTTTGAAGTTGATACACTCCTATAATCCTATTCATAATATGATTTTTATTGAAGAGTTTGAATCAACAATGTCTTATATATTTCTTATCTATCTCTTGCTAATGAAATATAATTATTTACAGGTATATTCATGTGTATAAATATAAATATATACATATATATATATATATATATCCACGTACAAGTATAAACGAATATATTCATGTGTATAAATATATATACATATACACATACATATGACAGGTAGATGTATAAATGGTATATATGACTTTGTGGTTTATTGGAATGTCCTGATTAAAGATTATCTGCATGGTATGATTAGAGCTTATCAGCATAGTATCATGTTAGTCTTTAATAAAAATATTCCTACTCATCAAAAATTTCTAGTAGTTATAATTGCATAAGGAGTTCAATTATCTCATTTGAATATCTCAAAGAGTGACTTTTACGTCTGTTTCATCTTAAATTGGTTATGTCAGCCGATTATGTCAATTTGTGCGGGCGTGCCAGAAATCTTAACCTCGCTTTCAGAGATTGATCGAAAAGCAAAGATAGTCTCCTTGATTTTCTCAAGCAATGCATAAGAGGGAGAACATGAAACTCCTACTTTGGTACTTTTCTGTGCCTCAATTAAGAGGACTTAAATCAATCGAGAATTTAACATTGAAAACCACAAATCTCACACAAACAATCATATTTGGATGAAAAGTGATAAATATAAAATGAACAAAAATAATGGCTTAAATGAAGAACTTGAATTTAAAGAAAAGCTTTTGCTTGAATGAATTTAAGATAAAGACTTAAAGAAAATAAATGGTGCTTGAATTGAAAGGAATTTTGGAATTAAAATAACTTAAAATAACAATTTTGCAAGAAAGCAATGACAAGAAAAATAATAACGAGAGTTTGGAAATAAAAATGACAATTGACATAATTGTAGTGTTTGATGTGATACCCTCTACAAAGTAGCATGAAGGTCTTTATTTATAATAATATATAGTAACAAATTCTTAAAAATTTATATTCAATAACAACCTATCTAAATTTAAATCCAAAGATAATTTAAATTTGAACTGAGACAAATCACTCTATTGAATGTAACCACTTTATTTTCATCTTTGACTTTATCTTCTTTCAAATTCAAGTCAATCTCTTTGACAATCACACTTGCAACGTGATTCTCATGTTCAACAAAAACTTGTGCCTTCTAAAATGTCTTATTTTTGGATTAATAGGCTTTGTGTTTCGTTATTAATTCTTGGCCCAATTTGACAAATTCCTTTATCTATCCATAATATAAGCCCAAAACCCATTAAATCTATACTCACTTCACCAAATCCCTTTGCCACGTCACTTGCCAAATTAGGGTGGGTGTCAACAACGTCATATCTTATTCTATTAAAAAAATTGAAATTGAAGCAGTGCAGGTGTTCATCCACGGGAGAAGGCCAGGGTTATACAATAAAAGGGAAAAAGTATCTTGATATCTATTTTCAAAATTACCAGCAAGGTTTACCTTTCGAAAAAAAAAAATTATCAGCAAAGTATGAGACGAATTGAAGGAGCAAATATTTAACTTTCACTGTTCCATCATTTTGTGGTTTATACCACACTAGAATATTTAAAGATTTACATGCTAACTCCTATTTGGAGTTGACACTTTTTAATAATCAATGCCCACTCATATGAGGTTAGACAAAGGATTATGATGATTGTTTTTTATGATAAATGCATAAGAATTGATGAGTTGTTGTTGCGCAGGCAGAGAGGCTTCTCATTAGTGTACTACTTCTTGCACATTGACAACATTAATTTTTTTTTAACAAGTTTCATATTTGTATTGATTTATTATATGCAGAATCACAATGAAATGAATATCAATGACCTTTCAAAGAAGAAAGAGACAAGTAAAAACATTAATATTTATAAAGTGAGGGTAATATTGTAATGTGAAATTTATTTTTTGTGAAAGAACTTTCAAAATTATGTCACCAAATACATGGTTGACTTTTTTTTTTATCTAAAAGGACTTTTCTATTGTTGTTTACCAAACATCTTTTTTATTTAAATGAACTTCTTGTGACCTATTTTTGTAAATGACTTTTTATTAGAAGGACTTTTTGAATCAAAAAGCCCCCCAAAGGGTACTAAGTTTGTTTTAATTTAATTTAAATTTTATGGTTTTAGGTTATAAAAGGAGATATGAATTCCAATGATATCATGATTCATGACATCAAACCACAACCATAATGTTAATAAGAGATTTTTGTTGAATTTAATATATAAAATTTAAATGATTGTGGTAAATTTTCAAAAAAAAATTCTGGTCAATTAAAATATAATTGCTGTAAATTTCTAACAATATTGTCTCATAAGTATGTTATGATGTTGCGGTATTGGACAATAGTCTAAAAAATAGTATCAGACAAATATCAATATTGTATAAAGCAATATAAATCGAGTGATATATAATATATCGGATAGTGACACATAACGTATTGGACCAGACCTCAAACAATACATATGGTCACATATGAAAGATAAAAAGAGGGAAAGTAAGAGCTTGTTTGGTAAGAGCTTTGTGCTTATCAGACAAATATCGATGTTGTATAAAAATATAAGTGCCTTCAAAAGCAATCTAAATCGAGTGATACATAATGTATTGGACAGTGACACATAATGTATCGGACCAGACCACAAACCATGGATATGGTCACATATGAAAGATAAAAACAGGTGAAGTAAGGGTCTGTTTGGTAAGAGCTCTGTGCTTATCGGAAGAATATCGGTGTTGTATAAAAATATCAACGCCTTCAAAAACAATATAAATCGAGTGATACATAATGTATCGGACTAGACCTCAAACCATGCATATGGTCACATATGAAAGATAAAAAAAAGGATAAGTAAGGGCATGTTTGGTAAAAGCCCAGTGCTTATTGAACGAATATCGGTCTTGTATAAAAATATCAATGCCTTCAAAAGCAATATAAATCGAGTGATGCATAATGTATCGGACAGTGACACATAACGTATCCGACCATACCTCAAACCATGCATATGGTCACATATGAAAGATAAAAAAAAAAAAGAAAGTAAGGGTCTGTTTAGTAAGAGTTTTGTGTTTCGTGCTCTTTAAAAAAGGAAAGCTGAAGCACAACAAAAACATGTGTTGTGCTCTTATTCTGAATTAGAATAATGTTTGGTACTAATGTTTTTATTGCAAGAAAAATAAAAGTATTTTATTTATTATTTCATTATTTATTATAATTATTTATTTATTACTCACTCCGTCCCAAAATAAGTGTCCACTTTTTTTCTTTTCCTTGTCCCAAAATAAGTGTCCACTTTTGAAAAGTCAAAACACTTTATTTGGTCAATTTACCAATTTAACCTTCAACCATTAAAATCATAAAACATATATATTATAAACTATTACATCACTATGGTGAGACCATGAGTAAAATTAGTATTTCATTCACTAACACTATAATAAAAATCATCCTCTTAAAAAATTGGATTCCCCAAAAGGGACCTATAATTTGGGATGGTGGGAGTATTATTTAATTTATTTTGTTTATTATGTATTAATATATTTATTATTTTTTCAATTTATTTAATTTTATTTATAAATTATAATAATTATTTATTTTATTTATAGATATATTTAATTTATTTATTATTTATAAATATTATTCTAATTTATTCATGCTTCTCTAGAACAAAAAATATTGCTTCCACTAGCTCATTGTTACAGTAACAAAGCATGTGAAAGTCCCAAATTTGGTTATGTTGAAAGCGGAAGCCCTTACCAAACATGCCCTAAGGGTCTTAGGCATGGGTGCTTTAGATAGACTCTAAATCCCAATAAGGTTTTGGATGTTTGGAAATCAATTCTTTTACAGAAATTAATTCAATTGATAAGTGGCAACCATTTTTTTTCTATTTTATGAACTGATAGAAATATGATTGCTGGGCTCATTAACCCTTGTAATGCTTCTTTGTTGGTTGTCTCTTTGATTAAAATGCATTATTATTTGTAGGACCAAGAAATCCTTCTCGCATTCTTTCTTATGTGTAAAGCAGACTTTGAAAGTGAAATGACATAATTAAATTACAAGGTGTATTGTCCTTGTTTTTGGTGTCTCTTTTTATAAAGCAATTGCTTTCTTCCATTAAAAGCTTCAATACTAGGGTTTAAATGGTTTCTTTCTTTTATTGCTTTTGTTAAGCATTCCTGTATAACTAAGACATACACGCCTTTTGTCTCCAAGGAAACTCCACCCTCATCTTTTTTTATCGGAGAAGAGATGATATACCGTTTGACCAAATTATCCTTTGATAACTAATTTTTTCTTCTTTAAAAGGAAAACTTATTATGTAATTTCTTGAACAGTTTTACAGATAATTAGAAAAAAAAATAAAAATACATTGTTTACTTATAAGATAAATGTACTTATTTGAGTTATTTGCACCAACATCTTAAGCCATGGGATTCATGTTGACTTAATTATGTCATTGTATCTTCTCCATGTAATTAATATAACATTTAGTATAAGAGAACTTAGGATCAAATATTCCATCCGTTTTAATTTAGTTGTCTATATTTGACTTTTTGACTATTTTTTTTTTGTTGATATTTTGTGTTTTCTAGTATAAGAGAACTCAGAATTAAATACTCTATTTGACCCAATTTAGTTGTCTACATTTGACTATTTAATTATTAATTTTTTTTTATATTTTGTGTTTCTTAGTTGTAGTTTTTAGTGGGGTTCATTCCTTTTTGAAGTTAATAAAAAAGGATAATTTGATAAAGTATATGATAATATTGTATTGAGATTCGAAAGTGAACAACTAATTTGAATCAAATAAAATAGGCAAAGTGAATAATTAAATTGGAACGGAGGGAGTAATATTTTGAATTATAATACCTTAAGAAGAACTTAAGGCCCATAAGAGACAAAATTGTCATTCAATGTGGCATGTAGGAACCTACTGTTTAATTCATAAATATTCAAGTATAGTCCATGTAATATATATACGGGTAAAAGACATAAAACATTCCTATAATTTAATAAATAAGCACTAAATTCCCTACATGTTCAAATATGTCCCTATAATTTTAATTGTGATAAAAAAAGCTTCCTACCGTCATAACATCGTTAAAAAAAATGTGAATTTATTTTGTTACCCCTATATATTTAACATTAAAATGAAATAATAAAAGGTTAATTTAAAAATATATATAAAATTAGAAAAAAATATAAAATTTGAAATATATATATATAATTTGATAACAATAAATAAATTTTGAAAAAAAATTTCAAAACAAACATATAAATTTTGAAAAAAAATATAAAAATCAATAAATTTGAAAATAATATATCAATTTCAAAAATATATATAAATTTTGAAAACAATAAATTTCAATATATATATATATATATCTTTAAAAAATATATATAAATTTCGGAAAAAATGTATAAAATTTGAAAAATATATATATAATTTGAAAAAAAATATAAATTTTGAAAAAATATTAATTTCGAAAAAAATATATAAATTTTGAAAGACAATAAAAATTTCGAAAACAATATATAAATTTTAAAAAAATTTATATAAATTTTGAAAAACAACTTAGTCTTATATATTTTTTGAAATTTATATTTTTTTCAAAATTAATTGTTTTCAAATTTTATATATTATTTTCAAAATTTTAATTTTTTCAAAATTTATATATATATTTTAAAATATATATTTTTTGAAATTGATATATTATTTTCGAATTTTATATCTTGTTTTTATGAAAATTCATTAATGGACCAAAAAAGTCTTTCTATTAATTTAAAATGGGTAATAAAAGTATTTTAAAGGTCATGTGAGGTGGACATGACCAACTAATATTTATTTTTTACAGAGAACTAACGACATGGAGTTATTTGGCCCACTTTTAAATCTTTTGGAAACTTTTTATCTAAAATAAAAATTAAAAGTATTTAGCACTCATTTGCAAAATATAAGAATATTTTATGCTCTTTACCTGTAAATACACATACGTACGTATTTATGCGAGCTTTATTTGCGCGTGATAACCTCTTTATCCCTTTCATTCTATAATTTATGTTTTTGGTACTGGTATAGAAAATTGGACTCCCATGATGTGATTAAAGGGCATGTACAAAAGCCTGTTTGGCTGTTTCACTTTGTGTGAGTTGGATAAAGAAACTTATGCCTCAAACAAATCATTGCGGTCAGAAAAAAATCACTCTCTAGTAACATCCTTTTGACTTGAGGACTAATATTTGACCAATTTGATTCTTTTTTCTAATCAGATAATTTCTTATATGCATGCTTTCCGTAATAGTTATCTAATTTAATTTTTTTAATATTTTATTAATATAAGTTGATAAGTGTATATGTTTTTAATTTTGTCCTTAATGCTATAGTATTGAGATGAAGTCTAGTATTTATATAAAGTTAGTGAAAGAATAATAATTGAGAAAAATGAGATGTTAAATTATATTGAAATTCAAGCTGGACAAATATTTTAGAACAAATAAAATTATAATAATGATTAATTTTTGAAAAAGAGATCAAACCATCAGGGTAAGTGGGTGGGTGATCATGTACACACATATTTGATGCAGACTTCATGGTTCTGTTGGTAATGTTTTTATTACTTCGTCCTACTATATGGTTCGGTTCGCAATATATTTTTAAAAAATAATATTATTATAGTACTAATAATGATTAGATATTTATTTTTAAAATCAATATTAATCAGAGATAAAGGTAGTTATATCGTTGGCGAAATATGATATGATATACATACATCTATTTGTATATTATATATATTTATTTAATTATTAATTTATTTGGGGTAGGATGATTATCTTAGTACATGTCCCACAACCAAGCACACTCTTCCTTTTTGAGGTGATCAAATTCCCTCTTCGCATGAGAATATGTGACTCCTTTTTGTTTATTTATTTCTAATGCTTTAAGAGAGAGAATAATACATATATAATGCAGTCTTGTACCTCATATGCCTTCTTCTAATAACCTTTTTTTTCTCTCCAAAATCTAGAAAGTTCTCTTTTCTGTTGCTTTTAATCTGTTGGCCACTTGATCACTTCATTTGACATTCCAATCTTCACATGAAAGGGAACTTGCTAGTACATTATTCTTATTCCCAATTGAATTGTGCACACAATAACATATATGTTACAAGTAACCAAAACACAAGAAACAAAAGTTCAGACAAGTTAGTCTAATTGAAAAAAGAATTAAAATTTGGTGCATCAATGTTCGAATTCTACTGTATATAAACAATTTGTTAGGGAATCGTGGATATAGTTTGAGGCTTACCGTATAGAGGGTAGCTTAACATCTCTATGAGAAAAAAAATAAAAAATAATAAAAAATTAGAAAATGTCTTCCTTATTTCATATGTTCAATTACTCTATTGCTCTTAATTTAATCATTGACTTTTAATTAGGATCACATTTACTTGTACAATTCATATGCTTGTCATGTGATGCGCAATAAAATGAGTAGAAGTGCATTACTCAGTGTATGTCCTATGTTTATGGTTCAAAATTTTAGACATTGTACCAAATTAAGTGAATCAAAAGTTAATTCTTATTGATTTTAGCAAACTTAACAAAAACGGAGAAAACCAAGAAAAAGAAAAAAATAAAAAAGCTAGAAAAATCTCTTTATAAATATTCTCAATTAATTTTAAGTTGATATCAAGATTTTCTCGTTTATAAATTTAGAAAAATCAAATTTTGATTTCTTATTTTCTTAACATCTTCATATGTAATTTCATCAAATAAAAAAATAAAAAAAATAAAAATAAAGAGATGGGTATATGTAGAGCCAAACAAGATCAATGTAAAACAAAATGAGATTTGTGTGTATCACCAATATGAATTAAATGATTCACTAAAGAATCTTAATCCTCAAGCAATATATATATATAAATATATATTTATCATTATCACAAATAGTCAATATGTATATCTACATTGCCACTACTGTTGACCATATCATCACCCATTTCTTTTTATCAAGAACCAGATTCCTTTATTCCAAGCCTCTCATTCACTTTTTGCATGACACCAATACAAACAAAAAGGCTTAATTTTGGACCACAATTTTCAATTTTAAAAGCATAGGCTGGTAGGCTGTCTGGTTCACCTGATCTTGTCTGATTTTTATTTTTAAGGATAAGATTATGTTTATTTGGATTTGGTCTCAAAATTTGGAATCAGACCAAATGAGACCAAATGGGGTGTTTTTGGAACCAGATTTTTTGATGGTTCAACCTGGTCCGGTCTGGTCTTATTAATAAAATATATTTATAAATAATTAAAAATGAATAATAATAATAATAAATTAAATAAAACATATTTTAAAAATAAAATATAAATAATAAATAATAAATAACTGAATAAATAATAAAATATATTTATCATTAATTAAAAATGAGTAATTAATAATATAATTAATAAATTAAATAAAATATAATAATAATAAATAAATATAATATAATAAAAAATGGACTAAATAATAAATAATAATAATAAATTAATAAAATAAATAATAAATTACATAAAACATATTTTAAAATATAATAAAAATAATAAATAATAAACAAAATGAAATAAATAATAATAAAAAATAAATATAATAATAAATAATAAATAGATATAATAATAAATAAATATAGCAATAAATAATAAGTAAATATAATAATAAATAAAGACTTCATAATAATAATAAAAAATGAGTATAATAATAATAAATTAATATTAAATTAATAAAATATATTTTTAAATAATTAAAAATGAATAAATAATTTATAAATAAAATGAATTAAATAATGAAATAATAATAAATAAACAAATAGAATATATTTATAAATTAATATATAAATTAATAAATAATAATATAAATAATAATTTAATAATATAAATAATAAAATATATTTTAAAGTGAAGAAATAATAAATAAATAAATAAATAATACATAAATAAATATTATAATAAATAATAAATAAATAGTAAGACCAGACCGCTTACTAAACAGACTTTTAAGTTTAGGATCCAGATCAGATTAGACCAGACCAGACCAAACTAAACCAGACCAGAAAGACCGCCTACCAAACATGGCCATATAAAGGTGCAATACTATAGGCTTGAAATAGTACACCAAAGCTTTGTTTGGATAATTTTTTTAAAATTTGTGTTAATAATAGGAAAAAGTTTTCCTTATATTTAATATAAAACGAAGTATTTGATATTTTAGAGCATGTTTGGTTTATAAATTTGAAATTATTTTTTGTTTTTAAAAACTAAAGAATCTGAAAATTGTACAAAAAATTGTTTGGTTGATTCTTTTTTTTAGAACTATTTCAGTAAACTCAGTAATATTTTTTCAGATAACTGTCTTTTTAAATTGATTTTGCTCGAATCAATACGTGTAGGTGTGGTAAAAGTTAAGAGGTGTTGAATGATTAAATATTAAAGTTACACCATCTCCAATGGTTTAATTCTAGAGCAACCATGAGATCTATGCCGATCGTCGTAGAGTAGCGAGTCATAGCGGCGCTCTCGCCTGGCTCCATTCCCGTCCTTCTATTGTGCCTGAATTTAGACCGGGCGAGTGATTAACATGGTATTAAAGTAGGAAGTCATGTATTCAAACATTACCGTCATCCAAATTAAAAAAATTATAACACAAGTTAGACAAAAAAAACAAAAAGGCACCAATGAGGGACATGTTGAAGGACCCTTTCTAAAATTGTTTGAGTAAATGAGTAGTTTAGAGAAGAAAATATTATGTTTCAAACCTTTTTTTTTACTCAATTAAAAGTTATTCCACCTGTTAAACCAAAAGAAAGTGTCACTGAATTTATCCAAAGAGACAATTTTATATAAAATTTATCCAAATGAGCTTTGTGACAGTTTTATATATTAGGCAAATATATAAAATTGTCTTCACGAGTGATGTATATTTGGCCCATTTTCATTCTTTCAATAACTCAGTAATTTAATATAGATTGTTCACAAAGCTCACTTTCAAGGATATCCAAAGAGACAATTTTTTATATTTGCCTAAGATGGGCAAATGGCATAATGAATTTGCTTCCAATTTGTTAAGCTAAGGGCTTGGGGGCCTAATAATTCAATGTGCTCAATATAACGCCACACTTTATGTCTACGGTCCAAATCCATATAAATAATAGGGGACAATACTTGTGATGTAACTTCCTCATATTTCATGATGTGATCCAATAAAATGTGAACACGTATCATATATTTAAATATCAATCAAATCTATTTTTAAAAGTTAATTTGGGTTACTATTGCATATTCACTTTTCCTATTAGAACTTAGTGAATGAACATTTTTGCCCTTAGGTTTTTATTTAAATTAAAAAAATGATATTTATAACGTACCCAAATTGACCGAATCTGTGATTCAAACATATAACTTAATAAAGAAAAAAAACGCACATTTACCAAACCGAACCAATAAAATAAATTTTGTGTATTTATAATTGAACTATGGCGCAAGGTCAAATTGCATCCTTAATTAGCTTACTTGAATTTAAAAAGTCCTAGAAAATTGAACCCTAAAATCACAAATTCCATTCCTGATGGGGCTACTCAAAAGACACGCCAAGTACGAAACTAGTGTAGTCTCCAAACAGATCTCTACTCGCAAAAAGACCACTTCCATCATTTTTCTTGATTTCATCTATCAACAAATCAAGTCATGTGCTTTTCTTTCCTTATTTTCCTTCAACTCGTCCTCAAGGACCTCAACAAATCAAGTTATATGCTTTTGTTTCTAGAAAACAGAAACAAAAACTCTCCGTAAACTCAAAAATTCATATTTTCTATACAAGATATGATGGAGGGTAGTTTGGCCAATTCGACTATGGTATAAATATCTATACTGGATTTAAATAAGAGAAGTGAATATGTAATAATAAATCAATTAACTTTTAAAAACAAATCTGATTGATGTTTAAATATATGACACGTGTCCATATTTTATTAAGCCATATCATGGGATAGGAGGAAGTTCCTCCTTATGGGATAGGAGACAAGTATTGTCCAATAATAGGTTTAAAAGCCCAAATAATTTTTAAAATATGTCACTACAATAGATTTAAGTTTTCCCCTACCAAATCTTTTCCGGCAAAAATCCTGTGTGTTTCTGGTTAATGATTGTATGTTTTAGGGTTAATGAATATTAATTAAAATATAAATTTCACACGAAAATTATGAGTTCGTGGGCACAAGTCCGTGGATAATGGAATTTATTTATTTTTTAAAAATTAATATTTGTGTCAACACCAGACATTTACTTGTTGCAGTGAAAAAAAGTTTCATTCCCATCAATGTTGGTCGTCGCAGTAACAATTTAACAAACTTGGACAATATTGATTTTAAAAGTGAATATCAGATAAGTATTGATGTTGCCTAAGTCGCCTACCCCAGGGCCGACTCTATAATTATTTTCAGGCTTTAAATGTGGTATTGAAATTATCTTTAAGAAAATTATTATTGTTTAAAAATACATGTTTTGTAATAAAATATAATAAAAACTTAAGATATGACTTATAAACGTAAAAACATGTCTAAAATTTGCTTTGTTATTCGTTTTTCACTAAAGAGAAAAACCAGCACAACATTCCCATGACTGAGAATCCAAAATGGGTATCTGTTTTCAAAATACATAACGAGAATAATAGTATATTTGTTTCCCTAATTTTTTATTTATTATGTTAAATTATTGGGTCAATTTCATTTACACCCCCTGAACTTTGTTTATACTTCAAAATAACTCCCCAGATTTGCATAAATTTATTCAGACCCCTTACTTTTGAAAAAGTACATATTTTACATAGTCAAAATTAAATTTGAAACCCAGTTCAATTTGAAAGCTACCTGGTTGCTTGTCAAGGAATGCCAATCCCTTGTAGGGGCTTGTTTGGGATGCTATTTTACTTCCTGATTCTTACTTCTACTTTGCTACTATTTGCAATGAAAAGAAGCAAAGCGTGTTTGGTGCCCCTACTTCTACTTCCTCACCACCAAAGCATGATTCCAAATCAAGCCCCAATTCCGAATCATCTTCAGAGATGATTTCTCATGCTTCCAACACTATTCACAACATAATTACTCCAACCATCTCAGCCTACTTTGGTCTCTTGCTTTCATCATTTACTTTCTCACGACCAAGGGCGAAACACGTCCCAACCTTCTTCATCCCAATATTATATTTTATTTTTATTTTTATCCAATATTATAGTTTTAAAATATATATTTTATTTTTATTTTTATCCAATCTTATAGTTTTGTGCAATAAATATTTTATTTTTATATTTTATATTATAGTTTTATGAAATAAATATTTTAGTTTTTATAGCGTACCAAACATGAACCAATTTCTCCAATAAATATTTTATTTTTATCCAATATTATAGTTTTAAAATAAAATTTTAACTCCTTCAAAAAATATAATCAAACATTCCATAATTTCGTGACAATCTAGTGTACAAATGTTTAAATGTCTTTTTATTTACATTTTTGGGTTTTTATAACATATATATCTATTCAATATTTTTACTAAAAAAAAAAATTAAAAAAAAAATTCAAACCAAAGCATGTCACAAAACATGCTCTGCTATCAAAATATGTGGAAACACCAACTCCACCAAACATGATATGCTTTCACCAGCTTTCATTTTTCTTAGACCAAAACCATTAGGACCAATCATGATCTGCTTTCAAAATAAAGCTAGACCACAATACTTTGCTACGCTTGTAGGGGGTGCATCGCGAGTATTATTTGGGAACTAGCCCAAAATGGTTTATACGCAATTAAAAGCATTACACAGAGGTATCTATGAGGGAACTGATGTGGATATAACTAACATCTAAACTCATAGCCCTATATGCTGCTTGCGTAGGGAGTTACTACATGAAAATCTAGGGAAATGCTTTGAATATACAAATAGTGGGTCACGACCCTATTTGTGTCATTCAAAGCAAAAGTACCTCAGAGAGGCCAGTGGTACTCAGGATCATGAAAATGGTATGCATGCAAATAGGTCATGACCCAGGGAAAGGCTATAATATCACAATTTCTTGGACAAAAGAAATACAAAGGGAAAAGAAGATCTGCGAGAAAGGAGCGCGGATCGTATATCGCAAGACATATTTTGGTTCTCGCAAGGGATGCTGATGTGGCAATAGCTGTGCGAATTCGATGTCGCGAAGTACTGGTGGGACCTCGCGAGATATGCTAGGTGCGAGATGGTGCTGACGTGGCAAAGGTATCTCGCGAAGACTAGTCTGACCTTGATGTCTATAAATAGAGGAGCCATAGCTCATTTAAAGTGGACTTCCAATCTTAGAGAAATAGTGATTTCCAACTTGTTTGTATTGTTTCTCTTCTCTTTACTTCTTTCTACAGTCCTATATTCATCAAGGAGCAATAAAAATTATCATCATTTCTATTTTAGCGAGTGTAAAAACTATCTCTATATCAATTTAAATCAGAACCCCTACATTTAAGGCGACTCTGTTGGGGAGGAGATGTCTTTTGCACAAGCTAATCCTCGTCCAGCTTGACGAAGAGGGCGTCTGCCCACACGACATACTGAACAAAATGAAGAATAGGAAGCAGAACAAGGAGTAGAGCAAAATGAGGAGCCTGAACTAGTTCCACTAGCACGAAGGCAGCGTCGTCGTGCAAACACTGGTGTGGCTCAAATAGAGACTCATCCGGTGACAGATCCAACGCCAAGGTCGCCAGAATTGCTACCAGTTTTTCTTCAAACTCTACCTAGCATTCAAGAAACTCAAAAGGCTATTCTGACCTTTATAAAAGCTTCACAACCCTCGGAACCAAGCTCAACGTCTCCGCAGGTCACACTCTGCCAAAAACAGCAATAGAGAGCCTTCCACAAGAAGCAACACACACACAAGTTGAAGCATTGGAGAAGGAAGTTTATATCACCATAGAGCAATTGCGAGCTATTCTAAATGCAAAAGTTGATGTAGATGAAGTAGAGATAACTCCACCGTACCATCCAAGTATCATGGCTTTGCCATATCCCGAAGACTATGGGGTACAATGTTTTCAACAATTTGATGGTAGGGATGGCAACTCGAGAGAGCATGTATCCTGATTTGTGGATGCTTTAGGGCCTCACAGAAACAATGCGTATTTAAAGCTTAGGGAATTTTCCAAGTCTCTGACAGGTACTGCATATACTTGGTATATTAGTCTGGTTTCGGCCTCAGTAACAAGCTAGACAGATATGGTAATCAAATTCTACACGAAGTTCTTTCAAGTAGATGAGGAAGTGTCGATGCTTTTGCTCACAAGATAAAGGCAACGACTGGGAGAAGAAGTGGTAGCTTATGTCAAGAGATTATGTGAAACTACTTTATAGTGCCATGAGCCACTCTCTGAGCTTCAGTTAATCAAGATATGCATAGAGGGGATGCTACGAGAATACAGGGTACACTTGGTCAATCATGAGTTCATAACTTTTTCCGTATTAGATAATAATGCGAGAAGGCTGGGAAAAGTTCTTGCGCCTCCAACACGACCAAGTATTGCCACAAGGTGAGTGGCAATGGTAGTAGCCACACAGGATGAAAGAACAAGTGGAGATTGTACTAGAAGATCTAAGCTACCTTTTCTACCTTTTGGTGAAAAGGAAGCGATTGCTTTGCTTAATCAGTGGATCACTGATGAGGTTATATCACTGCCTTTAGTGCGGAGGATGCCGATGAGAGAAGAGAAAATGAGAAGTAACTATTATCCTTATTACAGATCTATCCGGCATTCTTTGAGTGGGTGTTGGGCATTTCGCGGAATAGTGCACAAGAAAATAGCGTAAGGAGTCTTGGATGTCGCAAAAAATGTAGCCAATGAACCTTTTCCTGCACATGTGGCAGTAGTAAGTGCTCATGATGACACTGAGGAAATGGTAAGCATGGTCAAGTGTGAATGTGCTCCTACTTGCGAAATAGTTGATACTGTTAAATTTGAAGTCTTCTTCAATGAACTTCCAATTCAAGAGCATGTGAGGGAATTCTTGAAAGAGCAAACAATTGCTGCCCTCAATCACACCATCGCTATACCATAACAAGGGAAGGCCACAGGCGAGATCATGTTCTCAGAAGCTGATAGACAAGTTTTGTTTCCTCACAATAGGCCCTTTTACATACCTGCTATTATTAATGGCCGTGAAATGAAGCGAACCTTTCTGGATGGTGGAACATCTGTTAATTAGTTCCACTTGCAACCTTATGAATGATAAACTTCCCTGAAAGTAAAATCATGACTCATGCCATTTCAGTTACTGACTTCAATGGGGAGCAATAAACCACTATGGGATACGCGACGTTGGATCTTAAGGTTTGGAAAATCAGAGCCCCAACCAAGTTTTATATTATCAAGGGAGAACCTTCATATCAATTGCTACTAGAAAGACCATGGTTGCATGTGTATGGCGTAGTGCCATCATCTTATCACTAAGTGATGAAAGCCAACTGGGGAGAGGGAATAATGACCATTAAAGCATCTAAGAGTCCTTTATGTGCCTTTGAATCTCATTTCGTAAATGCAATTCACTTCTTATAGTATGAAGAGGAAGCATGTCGCGGTGTCTATGCTACCCCGTTGCCAAAATGGGAAGATCTGGAAGTTGGAGTTCCACTCAAAAGGCGGGCAAAGGAGGTGAGTTGGTCGCGAGTCAAAATGCCTGATGGACGTATGATATATAAATTATGACAGGATTAGAGGTCAGAAAGCTGCACAGTTGGTACTAAACCCAGGACATCAAAGTTGAATCCATGACTAGAACATGGTTTATGGGAGATTGATATAGGAGATGGAATAATACCACGACCAACCTTCATAAGCAGCACCTTATCCGAGGAAACAAGAGTGTCTTTGGTAAATCTGCTCAAAGAATATTGTGATGTTTTTGCTTGGGATTATGGTCATATGCTGGGGCTAAGTACTAGGCTAGTCAGTCATCATCTCAATGTACACCCCACATTAGAGCTAAAGAAGCAACGACAACGGGTATTTCACCCAGATCTGGAGATACAGATTAAGGCAGAAATGGAAAAATTATTGAAAGCAGGATTCATTAAACCTACTCAACACCTGACATGGCTCATGAATATTGTACCTGTGAAAAGGAAGAGTGGGCAGATTCGAGTCTGTGTGGACTACCACGACCTTAATAAGGCCTGCCCAAAAGATGATTTTCCTGTACCTAACATCGACACTATAGTAGATGCAACTGCGGGACATGAGATATTTTCATTAATGGATGGATTCAGTGATTACAATCAGATAAAAATGGCACCAGAGGATGCTGAAAAAATTGATTTTCGCATTCCCATGGGAAATTTCCACTATACCATAATGCCTTTCGGACTTAAAAATGCTAGAGCCACATATTAGAGATCCATGACAACCATTTTTCATGATATGATGCATAAAATAGTTGAGGATTACATTGATGATTTGGTGGTCAAGTCCAGAGCAGTCCAAGATCACGTGGGTGATTTAAGGAAAGTATTGCAAAGGTGTCGTGAATATAATTTAAAGATGAATCCTTTAAAGTGTGCTTTTGGGGTACCAGAAGAAAATTTTCTAGGGTATGTTGTACATTGACACGGAATAAATTTGGACCCAATGAAAGCCAAAACAATCCTGGAGATGGTGCCACCCACAACTCGCAAGTTGTTAAAATATTTTATGGGTAAGATCTCGTATCTCAGAAGGTTTATCCCAGCATTAGCAGAAGTCACTCATCCTCTCATGCCCTTACTAAAAGAAAAGACAACATATAATTGGGGGAGAGAGCAACACGAGGCTTTTGAGAAGATTAAATAGATTTTGGCTTCTCCTAAAACGATGGTAGCACCACATCCAGGAAAGCCATTAATAATGTACCTCACATCCACTAGTAAATCAATTGGAGCACTATTGGCTCAAGAGCATAATGGGAAAGAAAAACCGGTATACTACATCAGTCGTGTGCTCAGAGGGCCGGAATCACGATATACATCTTTGGAGAAACATTGTTTGGCTTTGGTATTTGTAGCATAAAAATTTCGGCATTATCTATTGGCTCATCCACTGAAATTGGTGACTAAAAGTAACCCTATTCGATATCTACTTACAAAGCCCATACTCAGTGGAAGAACAACGCGTTGGCTGCTGGCATTATCCGAATATGAGATTACGTGCTCTAGGCCAAAAACAGTAAAAATCCAAGCATTATCAGATTTGTTGGCTTTATTTTCAGGAGGTTCTGAGCCCAAAGAAAAGCAGGTGGGAATAATGGATGTGGCACAAAGTGCAGAATATACATTAGAATTCGATGGTTCTTCCACATAACAAGGAGGTGGGGCTGGATTTGTACTAAGAAATGAGGAAATAATATAAGAAGTGGTCATGGCCTACAAGCTTAATTTTCCCTGCACCAACAACATAGAAGAATATGAAGGTTTGGTGTTAGGTTTGATGATGGATCAGCGGTTGAAAGTAAAAGTCCTGCATGTAAAAGGGGATTCCAAGCTTTTCATCAAGCAGGTTAAAGGTAAATATGCTGTCAAAGAATCACACCTTGCGCCTTACAGAACCCTCATATGGTAGATGTTGGGAACTTTTGAATATGTAAACTTTCAACATGAGTTGCGAGAGGGAAATCGGCGTTCTGATGCATTAGCAATGATGGGCTCGCGACTATAGTTTCAAGGGAAAGATGCCACCTTACAGATATTACGAAGGACCAGTTATGCTATTAGTCATAAAGAGGAGTAACAACCCTTCCTAGAGTAAGATTGGAAGGAAAATATAATGCAAGCTTTGCTAAGAAATGATAACACTACCATAGAATGAGGTTACCAAATCATAAGAGGGGTGTTATATCATAGAGCAACAGAATGAATTCTAGCCAAATGTGTGCCGATAAGTGTGGTACAATAGTTACTGCAGTAGGCTTACGAAAGAATGTGTGGGCAAATAGATGCGAGTCTCTACAGGAGTGTACAACGAGAAAGATATTTCTGGCCATACATTAAAAATGATGCAGTTGAGTTACAAGGCAGATGTCAGAACTGTAATGCTTACCCTTCCGCGACTGAAGAAAACTTTACGGAAACAACTAACTGACGGGAGAAGTATGTACTTTATCTGAAAGAAGGGAATATGCCTGAGGCAAACAGGTTGCGTTTCAAGAAGTTGGCCTCACAAATTATCATCCAGAATGAAAAATTGTTCTTCAAAAGTTTTGAGGGAAAACTACTGAGATGCATTGATGAGGAAGAAGCAGGGGAAGTACTTAAATGGACCCATGAATTTGAGCATCAGGTCCAAAGAAAGGTGTTTCAGTAGCTTCTCCTAACTGGATATTATTGGCCAACAATGGAAAGGGACGTTGGTGACTTCATCAGGAATTGTCATATATGTCAAGTGCATGGAGATCTCATTCATGCTCCAGCAGCAGAATTACACAGCTTATCCATTCCATGGCCCTTTCATACTTGGGCATTGGATATAATTGGACTAATCACGCCCCAGGCTCAAAGGCATACATGGGTATTAGTTGCAATTGAGTTAGTTACAAAGTGGGTGAAGGCTATTCCATTGCGGCGGACAACAATAGATAATATGGTGCGGTTTATAAAAGAAAACATCATTTGCCGATTTGGTATACTGAAGGTCATATTATCTGATATTGGGACTCTTTTTGTCAACCATAAAGTAACATATTTGTTAGGAAAGTATTCAGTAATTCATCATAAGTCAACACCATACTATCCTAAAGGGAATGGATAAGCTGAGGCTTCTAACAAAGTGTTAATTCAAATCTTGTCTAGGTTAGTACATGATAACCAAAAGAAATGGGTAGAGGAGCTTCCTATAGAATTATGGACACATCGAACCTCATATCGAAGTGTGATAAATTTGATTCCATACATGCGATGGAGGTTGTGTTGCTAGCTGAATTGGAGATTGTGGTTAAAATACTGATGACAAAAAGTAGTAAGGAAGAAAGGCTACTGGAAATTGAAGCATTGGAGGAAACAAGGGCTGAGGCCTTCACAAATCAGAAGACTTACAATAAGCAGCAAACAAGAAACTACATTAAGAAGGTACGATACAGATGGTTCAAAGAAGGGGATAGGGTGTTGAAAATAGTTCCAACAATTATGAAAGGACAAAGAGAAAGAAAGTTTGAGCCAAAGTGAGAGGGTTCTTATGTAATTACAAGTGAAAGCAATAGTGACTACTACAAAATAGAACACGAGATCACTCGTGAGAGAACCAGGCCCCTTAATGTGAAGTGGATAAAACTATATCAAACATAAAGACTTTTTGCTTTGAGGAGAAGATGATAAGTTGAATTTCAAAGAAAATTGAAAAGAAGAATCAGAAACATGTAATAAAAATGTTGAAGTAGTAAAGACAGTCATGATATGATGTCATTCAACAAGATATGTGAACAACATATAGCTAAAATCAGTGTATAAAAAAGGGGTATACATCATGAGGATAAGAGTATAAAATAAGACAAGATACTAAAAAAGATCCTTTGTGATAGGATCTGACAGGTTAAACCCTTCATGCTCCTCCAAATACATGCGAGCCCGCTCAGAATGCTCAGCTGTATCCTGAAGTTTCTTGTCCTCCTCCTCAAGTGAAGCCAGTCGTCTGCGAGCTTCTGCAATCTCAGCTTGTTTCTCTTATCGAATAGCACGATCCTTGAGCTTAGTGAGATAATGATCATACAATCTTTGAACGATATCTAGGCGTGTCTCCCACCAAGACACATCCATACCGATCCTTTTCCAGTCTTTTATGTGGGCATGATATCTGAGCGTTGAGAAGAAGCTCGTCAATCATTTATTGATCTTCAAAATTTAGACCTAAGTAAGAGAATCACACATATAAAGTATATTAGTATGTTGAGGATACTCAGGATTAAATGAAGGAAAAAAGAAGTAAAAAATATACCTTCCCCAGCCTCAAGAATAACACAGCCAAAAAGGGACCTCTCGATTCTGGGGCAATCTTCCATGGTTTCAGCTACTTCAGTCACGACATCACCCCCAAGAGGCTGCAAATGATCGTTGTCTACATTCTGATCTTCTGTCTGGTCATCAATAGGTAATCCTGCGATAAGAGAGTCTGTGGCAGCGACCTCAGAAAGGGTTGGGTGAGCTGGTGAGGATCTCTCATGACTATTATTTGGAAATGATTTAGTAGTATCATCAGGAGGAGTTGTTTCCTTCTCAGAGGATTTCTTGCGATCTGCTCCTGGGGTAGAAGTCGCGGAGACCACAGAGTCCTGTGAAGGAGAAGACTCATCATCCTCAAAGGTTAGTTGAGTGGGCCTCTTCAGCAAAGAATTTATAGGAAGACGGTCTTTATCGCTATTAGAAGAATCTGCAATGGAAGGATTATAATGGAGGCCACTCCCGAGAGAAGTAGGAACATGAGGGGAAGCTGTTTCGCGAGAACCTGGGAAGTTACATGAAAAATAAGGGTATCAGCAACATGTTCTATATATGAAACGTGATATATAGAACAATAGAAGGACTCACTTTGAGAAATAACTTTCTCTAGAAAGGAAGAAAAAATACCAGTAACCTCTGTTTCCTCTGCACTCTTTAAAGAAAGTAACAAAGTAGAGCAAAATATTAAGGAAAGACTAAGAGAAAAAGGAAAATAAAGAGGGGTAAGAAGATTACCAATATTGACATGATCGCGAGAGGCCCCATGAATGTTCACGGGTTCCTGTATATGAGCTGAATCAGCGATCCTGATATCCTCTACTACGCGAGCCACGATATCAAATAAAGATGATTCAGCATTGGCTTTTCTATTGTTCCTCAATGTAACTAGGGCAAGCTTTCATCTATGTGCTAAAGACAACTCGTCTGGGTCTGGAGTTTTTCCTATTACTTGTGGAATCACCTTCATTTCAAAAGCAGTGGATTCTTTGCCCTTCGATGAAGTTTTTGTAAGCCTACGCTTTCGCGTTAAGGGCACCTCATCTGAACTTTTAGTCTCTCCTGCTATATGGGTCTCTAGAGCAGAAGGAATAGCCCTTTTCCTTTGCGTGAGAGGTACATGATCTAAGGACTATGCGTGAATAAAATTCTTTAGTCTGAGAGACAAAGGAACATGGTCCAACTCAGGAGAATCATGCGAGTGAGGAGTACTGATGTTACCTATGGCCTGGGCACAAGAGCGCTGTAGAAGAAAATAACCATATTAGATTCAACAAGAAACATATATGTACATAAACTTGTAATGATAAAAGGGGGGGGGGGGAAAGAAGTTACCAGTCTTCTCGCGATGGGTTCCTCGTGAATGGGGGGTTCTGTGGGATGGACCTCTACGCATTGTGAATACTTATGCGTATTACTGGGGCCTATATGAGGGACATTCTTGGTCTTCTTGGATTTCAGATTGGAAGGGGCTCTAACAGTTGGTGAAGCTTCGGTATGAGCATCTTGAACATCCGGCGTTTGGAGCGCTGACTTACACTTATGACCAAGCGAGCCTCGCGACTTGTGAAGCTTTAAAGAAAGGTCAGAAGCATAAATAGATATCGGGGCTATGGTATTGGAAGGATCATCCATGAAAGTTTTAAATTTAAGTTGTTATTCCTTCCAGAATTCAAGATAGAGGGGGGTCGCGCCACCTACACGAGTACCTGGAGGTATATATATAATAGTGGAAAAAATACGAGGATCTTTTCTAAAGATTCATTGTAACAAATGAGTGCCCTATCAAAATTCTTTTTGTGAGGTAAAGGAAGAAAATGAGGAATGGCCTGATCAAAACCAAAGTGATGAGATACTCGGGCAGGATTGTAGGCAATAATTTTTATCAAAGGTCTCGCTAAAAACAAGAATGTGACATCTATATATGATGGCAGAAAAGACAAGATGATCATCAAATGAGAGTTCATAAGACACAATTTCATCCTTGGGATAAAAATCAGGAAAACAGAATCCCTCAAGATGAGTAGAATAAGGACGCCAAGAAAATTCGGAGGGTATATCTATGAAATTTGCTAAAATTTTTGAGGAAGAAAGGGATGACCACCGAGAGGCTCACAATCTCAATAGGGGTGAAGTCGCGACCTCTGGAGGAGTACTTGAGGAAGGTGTAAAAGAAAGTGGGACAAACACATAATTGGGGAAATATTCCAAGAGAAATAAGGTAAGGAAAGTACCTGACACATGGGTACTAATATCATATTTGCCAAGCGATCTCGAAAATTCATTGGCAAGGGTGTCTAACTAAAAATACAGAGTACTAAGGACCATGGGAGCAAGAGGGATACAGATGCCCCATGACAGCATGTCAGCTAGAAGGAAAACGTACCTACTGGGACCATCCTCTGGATTGCATTGAAATATGTATTGATCCAGCTAATACGCGAGGAAGCCAACTAATTCTAATGGACCGTTGAACTGGCCAGGAGCAAGTTTCTGAGAGGAGTACTCGCGGAAGAAATGGTGGCACCATGAAGAATACGACAACTTAGGGCGACTTGATATGGATTGCTCAGGAAGAAGTACTCTTTTGTCAAACCAACTACCACATTTGTAGGCATAAACACCATAATCACGGAGTTGATTAAGAATTTCTTTATCTTCAGGGGCAACTAAGGGAACTTTTATGGGGCGCAAGTCAAGTATTGGTAGACGAAATATAATTACTACATCTTCAAAAGTAGGCACGAACCCCCCCCCCCCAAGAAGCAACAAAAGTGTGCGAAAAGGTGCTCCATTGCGAGATAAGGATAGTTAGTGCGTCCGCGTCACGACAAACATAAAAATGTGAGAAGAGCTCAATAGACTCAAGGACCCCTGCTTCAACTAAAATGGCACGATGGCAATCTTGATTAAGAATATGGCTATACCACATTTTCCAATCATTGATGGGTGCCACATTCCCTTCATACTCAATAAATGAAAAAGGGGCATCTCCCCTTTCAATGAGAAAATGAGGAACAATAGAAAGTGGAATGAAAGCAGAAGTGGCCTCATGATCTGGATCCAAAGTAATTAGATCACTGGTAGCATCAATATGAGTAGATTTTTCCGTCTTAGACCAAAAAGCATGATGAGGAATGTCAAAAGGGGGGCTTTACGCCATTCTGAGGCTTGGGGAATAGGATGAACAACTCCAGAAGAAGAAACAAGAAGCTTTGGGGTGGATGCTTTAGTCGCGGTGATGAAGCAGAAAAATAGTAAGGGAAATGTGCGAAGAACTGAAAATTGGTAAATATGTGAGGTATGTATAGTATAAAAAAGGAGAGGATAAAGTGAAGGATGAGAAAATATGAGATTTGGGAAAAAATAAGAGGCTCTGGGATGAAGGGAGTGAAAAATGATGAAAAATGACAAGTGTGAAATATATAGGGTCTGGGCGCGAAAAATAAAAAGTCACATTAAATGCGCGAAGGAGGCAAAATGTCACCTAACCAAGCGCATAAAATGAGGTCACGGATTCAAGAATACGAGTTATTCGAAGAAGCGGAATTCAGGTATAAAGAGGCAAAATTGAAGGCATATACAGGAATGGGTAAAAAGGGTAAAAGGAAGAAGAGTGACCTCGCGAAATGATTTTCGACTCGCGAAATAAGTATTTAACTAAGTGAAAAGGAAAGTACATGATTCATCATGATACAAGGGGTTGCGAAGAAGTATCTTGTGACAATGATAAAAAATTCATGAAAAGAAATAATTCGCATTAGGAACTCGCGAGGTAAGGATTGTTGCACTTTAATACTTGACTAAGTATTACAGCGCAATGAGAAAAAATGTAAGGGGTGTGCCTCGTGAGTATTATTTGGGAATTGACCCAAAATGGTTTATACGTAAGTAAAAACATTACATAGAGGTATCAAAGAAGGGACTGATGTGGGTATAGCTAATATCTAAACTCATAGCCCTATATGTTGCTTGCGTAGGGAGTACTATATAGAAATCTATGGAAATGATTTGAATATACAAATAGTGGGTCGCGACCCTATTTGTGTCATTTAAAGCAAAAATACCTCAGAGAGGCCGGTGGTACTCAGGGTCATAAAATTGGTATGCATGCAAATAGGTCATGACCTAGGGAAAGGCTATAACATCATAATTTCTTGGACAAAGGAAATACAAAGGGAAAACTAGATTCGTGAGAAAAGAGCGCGGATCGTATATCGCGAGACATATTTTGGTTCTCGCAAGGGATGCTGACGCGGCAATAGCATCGTGAATCCGATGTCGCGAAGTACTGGTGGGACTTCGCGAGATATGCTAGGCGCGAGATGGTGCTGACGTGATAAAGGTATCTCGCGAAGACCAGTCTGACCTTGATGTCTATATATAGAGGAGCCATAGCTCATTTAAAGTGGACTTCCAATCTTAGAGAGATAAATTCCTAAAGAGAGAAAGAGTGATTTCCAACTTGTTTGTATTGTTTCTCTTCTCTTTTCTTCTTTCTACAGTCCTGTAATCATCAAGGAGCAATAAAAATTATCATCATTTCTATTTTAGCGAGTGTAGAAACTATCTCTGTATCAATTTAAATCAGAACCCCTACAACGCTTCGCTTTTCTTTTATTTCAGACCACGAATCAAGAATCACCTCCCAAACAAGCCCTAAGTGATAAATCCTGAACTAACCGATAAGGGACCTCAAGAATGCCATCTTGCTAGATATTGTTCTATTAAATCTGAAAGTTATATTCATGGGATTAAATTTACATGAATAAAGTATCGTTATATTTTATTTTAATATTAAAAATATAAATTTGTATGTTTGAATATTAAATTATTATATTTTCACTATTAATTTCTTCATTTAAGTTATTACTTAAGAATTTATGTGTGTAATTTTGATGCTCGTACAAAAATAATAAAATTAAAGTTATAATTAAAAAGTTAAAATTTTCATTTACACAAAAAAATTTAAAAGTTATTTTATGACCCAAGATTGCTATTTATGTGTGTAATTTAGTACTTTTTAGGTGAATCCAAATGTTTTTTATTTTTATTTTTATTGAAAATAAAATAATTTTTATTTATTTTCTGAAGTGTCTAATACTATTGAAAATATGAATTAGTAAAGTCAAATTTGTTTCAAGATCAAAAAAATAAAATAAAAACTTGTGTTATTGTACAAGTTTCATTTACACGTACACCATGAATTTTGGGATAGAGGGGTAGTTTAGGTATTAAACTAAAATATTGGATGATTTCATGTCTGAAAAAGTTTGAAAAGGATATAAGGGGTGCAAATGATGTGCTTTATAAAAAATGAGGGGTTTGACTGAATTTATGCAGACCTGGATCAAATTGAAATATAAACAAAGTTTAGGGGTGTAAATGAAATTAATCATAAATTATTTAATTAAAATTATAAATTAGTAAAATGGCATTTATGACAACTGAAAAGATGTCTCAAGTGAGCCTAAGGGTGTAATTTGTTAGTTTTTTCAAAGCTCAAAGACTAATTTAGAGTTTTGCTACTTTTTAGAAGATCAGATGGGTTTTATGCATTTTTGCCTTAAAATCTATTAGGGCTAGGGGTACACACAGTACGGTTCGGTTCCTTAAAAATAGGAACCGGAACCGAACCCAACGGACAAAGAACCGAACAGAACTGGAACCTAAATTTTGGTTCGGTTCGGTTCTGGTTCCTACTATCCCATTTCAAAAAAATAAAAAATAGAAACAGAACACACAAAAAAAAACATTGTTTGTGAGACTCAGATTTTTGAACCAAAGTTGAAAGATGGTGCAAGATATCTAATTTATATATCAATTGGTACAATTCTACCTTATTATTCAAGTTATACCAAATACTATCTACAAAATATTGGGCAAAAACATTAATGGTAGTTATTTTGGTCAGCTAGGACATGAATTGAAGACTGAAGTGAAAAACGGTGTGAAAAAATAGAGCCTGTATTTAGGTTTATAACAATATATAAATATTATAAAAAAAACTGATCCAGTTTGGTTCGGTTCCAAAGAGGTAAAAATTAGAACCAATTAAAAATTTCGGTTCTTGAATATTAGGAACTAGAACCAACGGCCCGCTAATGTAGGTGAGATAGAACCCGCTAATGTTAGCCGTTAGCGCATAGGCCACGCTGAGTATTTTATGATATTTTAGTGTTATGTAAAAGGTTGTAGACTGAGTTGAATTATATACGAGTTTGAAGAATTTTAACCAGAAGTGATGAAAAGGTGCGAGAGTTCTTAAGATGAATCTTTACCGTTAATATTAATTATTAATTGGTGATGGGAATGGGTATAAAGAAAAAATTTTGACAGCATTATATGGTTTTTATAATTATGCCAACGTAACAAAAATTTTAAAAATAATTTTTTTTAGTTTTAATAATGTTAGTCTCAAACTCAAATATTTAGGGCAACTTTCAAAAATGAGTACTTTTATATATGAATTTTCCAAAATATAACTTTTATGTAGTTTTGATTTATAATTTTAAAAATATAAAATTATATTCTATATTACCAATCAAACAATCCATAACATCCTCCATACTTCTATTCGATTGTATAAATAGTATCGTTGTAGAACTATATACATATATCTATTATTCTTCCATCACTATATATACATATATTCACAAACTTAGAAAACTACCTAGTCTACACGTTACAACAATGAAAAATAAACAACACTAAAGAATGAAAAATAAACAACAAAAATGTACACCATGCCGGTGTCATCGAGTGAAAGAAGGTGTAATTCAGTAGGGACGAATCTAACTCTGTTTTTTCTACTTTCGGCATTGAAGATGGTTCTTATGGCGCCATACCCGGTTTAGTGGTTCTTACTAAGACTTTCGCTTCATAAATGAGAATATAATAATACTAGTAAAAATTTAGAGATCTATAACATCCCATTTTAATTAGGTGTCATCTCATAACAAACAATCTTCTAATTATTATTTTTTTCACAATGTGAAAATATATATAACTTTATTAATCTTGCAAAAAATAATATAATGTATATTCTTTTGTATTATATGCTTCAAGATATTACAATAATAAATTTATATGAAATAAGGGTGATTTAATTCAAAATCTCATCTATATTTATGGGTGTGCATGGAAATAATAAACTTAGTTAATTTTTAATTTTTAATTATTTTACATATATTATATGACACTAGCTCGAGAAGATTTATTTTAATATAGTAAAACTTTAGAGCTCATCATTCCGGGTTATTCAGCCTGATCCATTACCTTTTATATACATAATAAAAAATAAGACTTTTAGATATAAAACTTCCTTGTAAAGCCTTTTTAAAGATTTTATAAAATTAGAGATGGCTAATTAAAGATTAAAAAAGTCAATAAATTAAAGCGGAAAGGTTAAAACTCCTAATGTTAAACAAGGATTAATACATGTGGGAATTATAAATTTTAACCATTAATCTTATCATCAAACAATGAAAACTGAAAAGTCATCAATTGACAATTTTGTTAATTAATGTGATATTTTTTATTTAATAAAATAAAGAACATATAGGTAGAGATATTTAAACATACTTAGATTTTTATAATTAGTATATATATAAATAGATGAATATAAATATAGATAGATATCATAAAATAAAAGAAAACAAACAAACAAACAAAAACTTAAAGAATAAAAGATAACAAATTTATTGGAAGAATAACCTTTTCGGCATTTAATAATTCGTAATTTTTTTTTAAAAAAGGATAGATGGGGTTTACATTATACTAGTATAAATATATGGGTAAATGACGTTAAACACTCATATGATTTCAAAAGTGTGCTGAAAATCCCCCTCATGGTTTTTAAATACCCCTATACTTTTCAAAGAGTGCAAATAACCCTCTCCAAGCCCTTTTCCGGTGATTGAGAGGGGGGTTTTCTGCACATTTCTGAAATCATATGGGTGTTTTGCGCGCATCACGTGACTGAATTCCGGCCAAAAATTTAAATGGAACAATGTTAAGGGGGTCAAAGTGCACACTTTTAGAATAATAAGGGTTATATGAACAAAATGAACTAGAGGGGAGTTTTCCACACACTTTTGAAACATAGGGATGTTTAGTGCCATTTACCCATAAATATATAAAGAATGGAATTGGATAGGTACAGCAGGACTTAAATTTCACACTGAATTTTTGGCTATATGATGGGACCAAGTTTTTCCACTCCCCACACAACGCTTATGCAAAACTTGAATATATGCCATGTGAATTTATAGAAGCTACAGGCTTCTTACCTTTATTTTTTATTACTCATTTCGTCCATTTTTAGTTGTCTATATTTGAAAAGTTAATAATTTTTTGATATTATTATTTTTCCTCTTTTGCCCTTGATAATGTAGTATAGTTGAGATTTTTAGTGAGACCCATTGCTTTTTGAAGTTAATGAAAATGAATAATTTGTGAAAGTATATGATAATATTGTATTGAGATTCGAAACTGGACAACTAAAATTAAACAAGTAAAGTAGGTAAAATGGACAACTAAAAATCGACGAAAGAAGTACTAAAAATAGTACAAGGGTTCCTCACTTAGGCTTTAACACTGCAACAAAACAAAAGCACTCTCCCTCAACAACACATATAATATATATATATATATATATATATATATTTTTTTTTTTGGTAGGTAAATACTCACCCACCCCCCACACACACCCACCCACATAAGTCCCATAGGACTTGAATCCGTAACCTCCCACATACTCATACTTTGGAAAGGATGGTGATACCATTAGGCTACAAGGCATTTGGTGTATATATATATCTATACTACTATTAAAAGTGTGATGAAGTTTTGATGTTTCAGTATTTATAGTCAAAATTTTATATGTGATTTTTCAATCCAATTCCTACTTAAATTCTGAATACAAAATTTAATCGAATTCTATAACTCCCATGCAAATTTTACTTCAATTATAACTATAATATGTAATTGAATTCTATAACTTCAATTCAAGTAGAATCTGTAAAGGGGGGTCAACGGTGACATAATCCGCGAATCCAGGGATCTATTAAAGGAAAGTTGGAAAAAACCAACAAGTATCTCATGACGAGATTGGATACGCGGAGGAACTCTGTAAAGAGGTGATTGTTGAGGTTTGAGAAAATGGGTCATAGCCAGAAAGTCAGCCTCGCGACCCTGAGAGCTGACCGCGTATGGAGTATTATTTGACTATTATAGAGAAACATTTTGAGGTGATAAATGGTGGGTCGCAACCTCATATATCAAAATCACTCAAGATAAAGTACCTGAGATGCATCAAATAATGCACAGGGTTATGTAAATGGAAAATATGCATAAAGGACATGACTCAAGGAAGCTATAACATCAAGCAAAGGGATTCGCGAGATGATAAGTATTTCGCGGATAGAGCTTCGCGGAATACATCTCGCGAAAAAAACCAAAATCCAAATAGGGGATCCTCGAGTAGGAGTCGCAGATCATTATGATGAGGTGGCATTGATTTGTGCCTTGACCAGTGCCTATAAATAGAAGGCCAGAGGCTCATTTTAGAGGACTTCTCAGACTCAGAAAGAGAAATAGTGGTTTGCAAGTGATTGTCTGTACTGTTTATCTTCTCTTCCTTCTTCTTTTTATAGTTTTGTAAATTATAAAGGAAGCAATAAAAATCATCTTTATCAGGGAGTGTTAGAGTGTGCAGAAACTATTTCTAAATCAATCAAATCATGAACCCCTTACAATAAGGCGACTCTGTTGGGGAAGAGATGTCTTCTGTACAAGCTAATCCTCGTCCAGCTTGCCGAAGAGGGCGTACGCCCACACGATATACTGAACAAAATGAAGAGCAGGAAACAGAGCAAGGAGTAGAGCAAAATTAGGATGCTGAACTAGTTCCACCAGCACGAAGGCAGCGCCGGCGTGCAAACACTGGTGTGGCTCAAGCAGAGACTATTCCGGTGATAAATTCAAACCAAATTCGCCAGAACTACCACCAGTTTTGCTACAGACTCTGCTCAACATTCAGGAGACTTAGAAGGCCATTCTCAAATTTATGGAAGCTACGTGTGCCTCGGGGCTTAGATTAGGATCACCACAAGCTGAAAATGAAACTTTGCCGAGAACAACAACACAAAGCCTCCCTCGGGAGATACCACGCACATAAACAAAGTCATTAGAAAAGGAAGCTTATATCACTAGAGAGCAACTGCGAGCTATCCTAAATGCAAATGCTGATGTAGATAAAGTAGAGATAACTCCTGATGCGACGTCAGGTGTGTACAAAATATGTGGTTAAAAACAACACCTTAAAAATGCCCTAGGTTTTACCCTACGCAAGTGCACGTATCAATTATAGTATAACAATGGCTTGAGTAAGGGATATTGATCCAGCAGAGACTGAGATTGTTCACTTTAGCCATTCATAAACACTGAATTATAATTTCTGAAAATTGGTTTGTTTGGGTGGTCAAAGACCAATTTATCTATTTTAACTAATATTATCTAGAAAGCAAAGTAAATTAGTTTGTGATTCAAGAGAGAGAAAACTAGGGTTTTCATCACTCCACCATTAATCACATAATATAGTTCCTCATTGTATCAACTGTAAGAGGGCGATCCATAAGTGTGAATCAGGTCATATCGCAAATAGCTAAATACGATCTCAAAAAGGAGTACCATCAACCAGATTGCGACAACCAGTCTCATGATTGCCTAACTAGTACATGACAATTATGCTACTCTAATCTACTCCTACTACATAAAAATAAACTAAAGCATATCTATATTAAATCGCCAAGGCACGACTTGTGTCAACCTAGGGTTTCAAGTTTCATTACAACCATTATGTAGAAAATCATAATTAAGCATCCGAGTTTCAGCCCATAGTGAATAATCATAGTTGTGCAAAATAATATATTCATTCCATCTAAGACAATAATTTAGAACAAACATATAATCTTATATTGCAAATCAGAACAGTCTTTTAACTACTACACTCATCACAGTATGGTCAACAATTTTCCCTCGTTACAATTGAAAACAATGAAAGAACTACATTACTTGACTAGGGTTTTGCTAGAAAATGCTAGATACCAAATTAGTTGCTCATGGTAGAAGGAGACTGCATCATTGATGTAGAATCGCCTTCCATGGTCGTCTTCTCCGGATCTCTAGGTCTTAAATGGCTTCTCCTTGGAATGATAGATGAATCTCCAGAAAATATTATGAAAACTTATGTGTAGAGAAGTCCCAAAATTGGGTGAAGAGGAGTCCCAAAATTCTATGGCAAAACTTGGTATATATAGGCAAAGCTGAGGGAAACCCTAACTTGGAGAATAGGATTACCCTTTTTTGGTAATTTCACACCCAACAAAGCAAAACCCTAGTATCTAATGTATAATATGTTTATATTACATGTATAGAGGTGTTGAGTTTGAACTTAAAGTCATCCGGATCAAAACGAATCAATCTGGGTCAAAATAGGATTTCAGCCCGAATATGAAATTTCCAGCTTTTCCTGCAGGACACTTCTCACTCTTTTGATTATATTTGTAGCTACACATATTGGATGGAGGATTGTAATATATCGTTGGAAATATGACTTTAAGCTCTTGATGATAGGCTCAAGAATCACCCAATTTGGACCTTTTCTGATCAAGATATGAGTTCCTGAAGTTGAATGAAAGTTTGTGCTGAAAACACTGTAGCATTCCGCACCTACGCTTCAAGCGTAGAAACTCACTTTCTGGGCACTTTATGCAACTGAAAGCGTAGGTCAAGCGTAGCAAAACCTCTGGAAACCACTTTTTTTGATAATTGCTCCGTTTGAACACCGTCGACTACCTCGGTATGATTCTTGAAGTTGCGGCTCCAAAAAATGACGTTTTCACCCTCCGGGAGACACTTTTCTCTTGAAAACACCTCTTTTGCTCTCTCTTTTAGAAAGACACAAGTACTTCTCTAGTTAATTCACTAAAGTTAGCTCGTAATCTTCATTAAGCTTCTGAAACACGCTTAAACACACAAATGACATAAAAATACCAAATAATGAATTGTAAAGATGTAACAACAGTAATATAGGGGCTTAAAATGGATAATTTTGAGCACCTATCACACTCCCAAACTTATATATTGTTAGTCCCTTAGTAATTAACTTAGGAAAACTACATTGTGATGAGTTTTATCCTAACTAACCTATACTAATCTACACTACTCTCTTTTGCTTTCGTGAGGGTCGACGATTACACTTAACACGTGTAACAAGCCTTTTAAACCCCTAGTGGATGAGTGAAGTCTCATGAAGGTTTCAAGTGAAGGTACCTACAAACATCTCAATTCTCTGTAATCATGCAGTCATGACTTCACACACAAGTTCAATTAAGTCATGATACAATATAAAAGACAGCACGGATGCAAATACTCCCACTCACTACCGAACAACAATTATATCAAGCTTCGTGTCATGAATGGTTCCCACCAAAGTGAACGATTTCGGTACTTTCTACTCTCAATCCGGATAACCTTCCGTGTTTTTGTGAACACTCGACTATGATATTTCAATTTCTCTTCTCCTACTTCATTGATCAAACTTTGCCATTTTTTAATAAAAACATATCTTTCCATCTTTCCACTTTTCATCCCTTTTTTTCTTTCTAAGTCTCCAGACTTTCCAACGGGGATTTTTAGTCCCGATCAACTGGGCCTGATCTTCTTCTATGGGATTTATGCTCATCAGTATTCTCCCCTTTAAACACGAATAGTGATATTGGTGATACCAAGGCCTGGTTACTCAAATCGAAGAACTGCTTTTTGCATTTTATTTTCTCAATATATATTTTTTTCAATTTTCTCCATTTCAACCATAACATCTCCCCTTCTCCCCTTTTAGTGTGGCAATTTTTTTTTCCACCTACATAGTTAAAGATCAACCTATTTCCCATAGTGAATGTGTGATTGTGCTTATAAGTGTAAGTCATCTTTATTATTTTCAATTTCACTCATTTACTCACCCATGTAAAACCACATCACTTCACTAACTCAATCTAATCATTACTCTCATGAATGAGAATATCATATTACATAATACTCATGCATCATATACAAAAACTCAATCGAGTTGTAATGCAAAACATTCATGCGTGAAAATAAAGAACTGCTCCAAAATTTTAAATTTTAAATTTTTTTTCCCGAAAATTTCATTCCTTGTACTCCTATACCCTCACCTTTAAACTTAAATCAGACCATGTCCTCATTGTCAAAAATAATATAGGAGAATAGATACAATTACCCTTGAAGCTCAATTCTGGATTCTAAAGCAAAACATGAATCCCCTCCCCCAAACTTGATTTGGATCACCTGTAGATATCATCAACAAAACACAAATACCCAATCATAGCAAGGGAAAATAAATTTCATCATAAATATCGAGAAATCAACACAAAATTTTCAAGAAATTAAAAATTCTCTCTTTTTATTTTTATTTTTTTTTTCCAAATGATTTGACCTTAAGGGCCTACAATCCTATAAATAAAATAATATTAAAAGAAAACAATAAAAATAAAAACAAAGATAAAGACGTGCCCTTAAGGGTCTACCGTCTCTAGGAATTTAAAAATTACATAAATTAAATGACCTACTATTTTACAAACCTAGGCTAGAAACTAACTTTCACAGCCTAGGACCAATGTTTAACGTCGTCGGCACGACAGGACCACTCAAAGGGTTATCCAACACCCCTCCTATCTGCAACATTTCCCATACTCATAGGTAAAAATGTAGGAGATGACTCTCTCAGTGCTCTCACCTGTGAACAGTTAGTATTATCCATGACATCAAATATAGAACAATAATCACCATATAAAGTACCTCTTCTGTCATGTTCTAATTTCACCCCATATACAGGTAATGTGTCCAACAGATCCTCCTTCAATACCTTATGTAATGTTCCCTCCACCAATTCATCATTCTCCATTAAACTGACAGATGCCATAAATTCCGGTCTCAGATCAATTTCCTCATAAATCTTTAGCCGATGACCACACCTCTTTAACCTCTCACTCTCCAAACCTACCTCTCCGTGGTGGTAAACTGATCTAACTCTAAATGGTCCATTCCTTCTTAACCGGATCTTACTTCAGTTTTGAATTACACCGCTGTCATTTTCGGTCAGGCTCAAAGAACTTAAGTCGAACATGCTTAACATGATGTACTCTTGTCTGAGCTATGTAAATTCGAACATCTTCATATGCATAATTCCGTATCCCCTCACACTCATTTCTTAATCGCAGATCTTCCCAGGCATAAAGCTTGTCTACCATGTTTATATTTAGCACTCACTCATTTGGAAAGGGGTCCTTAAGAGGGGTGTCATCTTGGGTAGGCTCTATGACAGTTCGTGGCAAATGCTCAGCTCTAACATTCTTCACACCCTTTTTATCTTTCAATACATCATCCTCCCTATGCAACACCATCTTATGAAGCGTACTTTCAGACACCAACTTCTGTGGAGGAATAAGTTGAGGTTCAAGCGACTCTCTTAATAATCTCTCTAACGGCGAGTACAACGCAGCTCTCAATGCCGCAATAACTTCCAAATTTGATTGTTGTTGATCCTCCCAATTTTCAAAAATCACCTCCGATCTTTTCATCACTAAGGTCTTCTCTCGACCTTTAGTGCCGTCATACAACCCAATCTCATAAAGTGAGTTGTCGGGATTCAATGCTGCTGGTGACACAAATGGAGATTTAGGTGAATCTCTTGGCTCCTCCCCTGGTTGCAAACCTAGAGCTCTTTCAAATGCATTCGATCTTTCCATCACAACATCTAGGTCATTTCTTGCTTGACTCTAAGGTATCGGTTCTTCACAAGCCATGTTGAATTATTTTACATTAAAGCACTCAACTGGTGTCTTGATTTGATGACCTGTATAAAAAACATTCATCCTCACCTTCATATTCCCGAAAGATAGATCCATCGCTCCTGTCCTGCAATCGATATGGGCATTGGCTGTAGCTAAGAACGGTCTTCCTAATATCACTGGGATTTGTTTCTTCAAGTCTTGAACAGGTTCTGTATCGAGAATTATGAAATCCACTAGAAAGTAAAACTTGTCCACTTGAATGATGACATCTTCCAAAACTCCCCTCCCTTGCTTAATCGAACTGTCTGCAAATTGGAGCTCCACCGAAGTAGGACTGAGCTCTCCTAACCCTCGCTGTTGATAAACTGAATATGGTAGTAAGTTAACACTCACACCCAGATCAAGAAGAGCTTTACCAATTTCCTTGTCACCAATGACACATGGAATAGTGGGAGCACCGAGATCTTTCCTCTTAGGTGGTATGTTACTTAAAAGCAATGAACTCACTTGTTCAGTCATCATGGTCTTCTTTGGTGTCTTTGCTCTGTTTTTCCGCTTTTGCGTACAGAGGTCCTTGAAGAACTTAGCATAAAGTGGTATTTGGTCTATAATGTATAAGAGAGGTAGATTAATCTTGACTTGTTGAAATATCTTCAATATTCCTGACGCTATATCCTCACCATTTTTGGCTGGCTCTTTAAGACGTTAAGGAAACTGTGCTTCCTCCTCATATGGTTCCCTTTTTGGCTCTTCATCTTCCTTCACTTGAGATTTCTCTTTCTGGACTCTGTCAGCCTCCTTTCTTTTCTTTTCTTTTCTTCAGCTTTATTTATTTGCGCTTGTTCGACCTCCTTTTTTCTCTACAACCTCTTTTCACGTTCCTCCTCAACTCTACTCTCCACTTCTCTTACATTTTTCAGAGTCGTAATGGCTTGGACTGTTTCATAATTATGCTCAGCAAATAAACCATGATCCATTACTTATTGACTCTTTGGATTAACCACTGGTTGTCTAAACAATCTTTCCTATTCAAGCCTATTCACCACATTAGCTAGTTGCCCCATTTGCGTTTCTATCTGAGCATTGGATTGGGATTTAGAGTTCATTGATTGGATAGCTGCTTGGAAATGATTAGATTGATTTTTTTAACTCCCCAAAAACTTGATTTTTTAACTCCTTCAAGGCACTCATCACCTCTTCTTCAAAGCCAAGTGGTCTTGGTGGTAGATTTTGAGTTGTATTTTGATGTTGGAGATGATTTTGAAGATATGGAGGGTACATTTGATTTGGATTGAATCCCTGGGTTTGGTTTCCTTGAGGCTGATTTTGATAGTTATATGGTTGGACAATCTGATTATTATTGAATGACTGAAGAACTTGAGAATTATTGGATGACTGTCTGGATTGGTAATTTGACTGAGGATTTTGAGCCATTATTGTTGGTTGGGAGTTGAATGATTGTTGACTCTGTTGGAACCTTGGATATGGATTCTCCACATTTATAGATCCATAGGATAAAAGTGGGTGATTTTTGGCATTTAAGGTGTATGAATTAGTGAAATGAGCATTATTTGAATAGTCCCACAATGCCTTGGCATCGACAACCATTATGTCCTGACACTCAGTTTGTGAATACTCAACTTCTAGTTCTAACCTCTCTCTCGTAGGAGAATGACTTTGCTGAAGAAAGTTGTTAATTATTTCTAATTTCTCTCCTATCAATGCCACTAACTTTCTAACATCCTCATCCGGCTTTCCTTCTATGACAATGCTTTGCTGAATCCTCTATCATGTCCCACTCTAGCCCGCAACTCAGATTCATATTGAATTATATTCTCACTAATATTATCAAACAAATCTAAGAGTTTTTTACCGGCTTCAGGATAAATTGACCTTGTGTTGACGCATCTATCGAAGTTTTATGTGCATTTCCAGGTCCCATGTAAAAATTATTAGCTACATCCTGTTCAGATAACCTATGGTGGGGACACTTATACAAGATTTCACTATATCTCTCCCAAGCATCATGAAACTTCTCACCAGGTAACTCTCTAAAACTTTTGATCGCATCCTGGGCTTCTGAGATCTTTCCTATGGGATAATGTTTTTCTATGAATTCTCTTTAAAGGGCTTCCCAATCAATTTTAATTTCTTTTGCTAATTTGATGTGCCATCTTTTAGCTCTCTCTTTCAATGACCAAGGAAATAAACACACTCGCAAATCATTCTTAGACAGATTATCATACCTAACAGTCGAGGCAACCTCTAAGAAATTATTAATATGCTGGTATGGGTCCTCTATCCTAAGGCCGTAAAATTTTGGAAGCATATTGATAACGCTCGTTTTGATCTCGAAGTGCTTCACGCCTTCTTTTTCTTGGAAATCAGCATAGGAATCATATGCATCTAGTGCATAGTATCATTTCAAAGATGTGGCTGGTGTCCTTGGTAGATTGGCTCTTTGGTCACCCATCTTATCGAAATCTAATTTTTTTTTAAATCACAAAGTCGCAGTTTTGAGATCCTAAACGACGTATTTCGGCCTAAACTTAACTGGGCTCACTTTTAGTGAGTTTTGTTCAATGGCCCTTTTCCACTAAATAAACTCACCTCATTTGCAAAAATCGGTGTTTTTGACAGTTTATACAAAAACTGCAGATTTTTTTTTTCTTCAGAAAATAAAACTAACTACTTCTAAACTCTTCTAACTATTAACAAAAATAAAGCTAAAATTTGTGCATTTAAGATAAACTAAATCTCAAAAGAGGTCCAACGACGCAACTTTCACTGCTCTGCCAAATCCCTTTATGCTTCTCATAGTACCTTGCAAAAACACAAAAATTCTAACTTTAAATACAATATAATAACACAATGTAAATAAACTATTAAAGCTAATGAACAATGCTTAGTCCCCGGCAACGACGCCAAAAACTTAATGCGACGTCAAGTGTGTACAAAATATGTATTTAAAAATAACACCTTAAAGACACCCTAGGTTTTACCCTACGCAAGCGCACGTATCAATTATAGTATAACAATGACTTGAGTAAGGGATATCGATCCCACAGAGACTGAGATTGTTCACTTTAATAATTCATAAACACTGAATTATAATTTCTGAAAATTGGTTTGTTTGGGTGGTCAAAGACCAAATTATCTATTTTAACTAATATTATCTAGAAAAAAAGTAAATTGGTTTGTGATTCAAGAGAGATAAAATTAGGGTTTTCATCACTCCACTACTAACCGCATATTATAATTCCTCATTGTATCAACTGTAAGAGGATGATCCATAACTGCGAATCAGGTCGTATTGCAAATAGCTAAATACGATCCCCAAAAGGAGTACCATCAACCGGATTGCGACAACCCGTTTCATGAGTAACCTAACTAGTACATGCTAATCATGCTACTCTAATCTACTCCTACTGCATGAAAATAAACTAAAGCATGTCTATATTAAATCGTCAAGGCACAACCTGTGTCAACCTAGGGTTTCAAGTTTCATTACCACCATTGTGTAGAAAACCATAATTAAGCACCCGAGTTTCAGCTAATCATAGTTGTGCATAATAATATATTCATTCCATCTAAGACAATAATTTAGAACAAACATATAATTTTATATTGGAAATCAGAACGATCTCTTAACTACTATAATCATCATACTATGGTCAACAATTTCCCCTCGTTACAATTGAAAACAATGAAAGGACTACATTACTTGGCTAGGGTTTTGCTTATGGTAGAAGGAGACTGCATCATTAATGTAGAATTGCTCTACATAAAATAATGTGCACCCGGCGTCAGAACCAAAAAAGCAGTGACAACGGGTATTTAACCCAGATTTGGAAATACAAATTAAGGCAGAGGTGGAAAAACTATTGAAAGCAGGATTCATCAAACTTACTCAGCATCCATCATGGCTTGCAAATATAGTATTTTTCCTGCAGGACACCTCTCACTCTTTTAATCATAACTAGAGCTACACACTTTGGATGGAGGATTGTAATATAGTGTTGGAAAGCTGACTTCAAGTTTTTGATGATAGGTTCAAGAATCACCCCATTTGGACTTATTTTGACTTTGATATAAGCTCCTGAAGTTGAATGAAATTTTGTGTTGAAAACATTGTAGCATTCCGCACCTACGCTTCAAGTGTAGGGACAAGTGTAAATACTCACTTTCTGGGTACTTTTTGCAACTGAAAGCGTATGTCAAGCGTAGCAAAACCCCCAGAAACCACTTTTCTTGATAATTGCTCCGTTTGAACCCCTCGACTCCTTCGGTATGAGTCTTGAAGTTGCGGCTCCGAAAAATGACGTTTTTGCCCTCCGGGAGACTCTCTTATCTTGAAAACACCTCTTTTGCTTTCTCTTTTGGATAGACACAAGCATTTCTTTACTTAATTCACCAAAGTTAGCTCGTAATCTTCATTAAGCTCATGAAACACGCTTAAACACACAAACGATATAAAAATACCAAATAATGGATTGTAAAGATGTAACAACAGTAAGATAGGGGCTTAAAATGGATACTTTTGAGCAATTATCAGCTCCTCCGTATCATCCAAGCATCATAGCTTTGCCGTATCCCGAATATTATGGGGTACCAAGTTTTCAGCAATTTGATGGCAAGGAGGGAAACGTGAGGTAGCGTATCTTTAGGTTTGTGGATGCTTTGGGGCCTCACAAGAACAATGAGTACCTGAAGCTTAGAGAGGTTTCCAAGTCTCCGACAAGTACTGCATACACTTGGTATACTAGCCTTGTCCTAGCCTCAGTGACAAGCTAGACGGACATGGTAATCAAGTTTTATACAAATTCTTTCAAGCAAATGAGGAGGTGTCGATACTCTCACTCACAAGGCATAGGAAACGTCTTGGAGAGGAAGTTGCTATTTATGTCAAGAGATTTCGTGAAACTACTCTATAATGTCATGAACCTCTCTCCAAACTACAACTGATCAAGATCTGCATAGAAGGGATGCTATAAGAGTACAGGGTGCACTTGGTTAACTACAAATTTAGAAGTTTTTCTGCACTAGTTGACAATGCACGAAGATTGGGATAAGTTCTGGAGCCTCCGATGCGACCAAGTATCGCCACAAGGCGAGTGGCAATGGTAGCAGCCACACAAGATGAAAGGACAAGTGGAGATTGTGCTAGAAGATTTGACCCACCTCCCTTACCTTTTGGTGAAAAGGAAGCGATTCATTTGCTCAACCAGTGGATCACTGATGATGTCATATCATCGCCTCCGGTGCGAAGAACACCGACAAGAGAGGAGAAAATGAAAATTAACTATTATCCTTATCATAGGTCCATCCGACATTCCTTGACCGGGTGCTGGGCATTTCACAGAATAGTACACAAGAAAATAGCAGCAGGTGCTTTGGATGTCGCGAAAAATGTAGCTAATGATCCTTTCCCCACGCATGTGGCATTGGTGGGAGCTCATGATGATACTGAGGAAATGGTGAGCAGCACTAAGTGTGAATGTTCCCTTACTTGCGAGGTAATAGAGACTGTCAGGTTCGAAGTTTTCTTCAATGAGCTCTGAATTTAAGAGCATGTGAAAGAATTCTTGAAAGAACAAACAATCGCTGCTCTCTACCATTCTATAGTTATCCCGCAACAAGGAAAGGCCACTGGAGAAATCATATTCTCAGAGGCCGACAGAAAAATTATGTTTCCTCATAACCAGCCTCTGTATGTACCTGCTACTGTTAATGGCCGTGAAATGAAATGAGTTTTCCTTGATGGCGGAACATCTGTCAATTTAGTCCCACTTGCGACCCTGCGGATGATCAATTTTCCTGAAAATAAGATCGCGACTCATTCCATTTCAGTCACAAATTTTAATGAAGACTAATAAGAAACCATGGGATTTACAACATTGGATCTTAAGGTTGGAAAAATCAAGGCCCATACCAAGTTTCACATCATCAAAGGGGAGCCATCATATCAACTATTTCTTGGAAGGCCATGGTTGCATACATAGGGTGTTGTGCCATCATCATATCACCAAGTGATGAAGGCCAACTGAGGAGAAGGAATAATGACGCTTAAAACGTCCAAAAGCACATTTTGTGCTTCTGAAGCTCATTTTGCAGATGCATTATACTTTTCAGAATATGGAGAAGAGGATGGTTCTGGTGTCTATGCCACGCCATTACCAAAATGGGAAGAATTGGAAGCTGGGGGACTACTCAAGAGGAAGCTAAATGAGGTGAGCTTGTCACGAGTCAAGATGCCTGATAGGTGTGTGGTATACAAGTTGTGATGGGGGGGGGGGGGGTCAGAGGCCTATGCAGTTGGTACTGACCCCAAGACATCGAAGCTTGACCATGATGAGAATTATTCTCGGGATCTGCGGCAATGGAGGAATCTTCAACAACAGTTTCAACATCAGTCACGGGACCACCAAAGAGAGATCTTTGGATCTGCGAACTGTCTTCAAGTGTAGCTGCTACCTCCATTGCGATATCACTTTCAAGATGTTGCATATGTCTGGTATCTGATTCCTAACTGCCCAAGACATCCTCGGTATGATCCTCTTCTTAAGGAAGATTGGCCACCAAGGAATTTGTTATGAAAGTATCAACAGGGATAGGGTCTTCAAAGATAAGATTTGAATCAGGCTGTAATGTATCAAAATTTGGAGCAGTGTCGAGACCTGTATTGACAACTTCCGTGGAATGAGCATATTTTATATGACTATCGCGGACAGATGGGTCTTCCATGACTTGAACACTCTCTGTATGATCTTCACGGATAGCTGTGTCCACTGCAATTTGACTACTCTCTATATGATCTTTGTGGATGTCTATGTCCTCAACAACTTGAATATTTTGATGAGAAATTTCATCTTTGGCATGTTGGATATTCTTAACATAATCAGCACGGATAGATGAATCTTCAGTAGGGTGGACATCAGGAGATGATTTCTTTAAAAATAAAGAGATAGGGAGATTATCCTCCTCATCAGAATCATCTACGAAACCACAAAGAAGGCTTGATGAAATGGTTCTTCCCGCAGAAGGTAGAGGCCTGTGAAGACTTCGAGTTTGGCCTGTTGGATGATCTAGGAAGTCTGAAAGGATGTCGGCTACCTCGCGGTCTAAGGCATCGATTCTCTCAATAACTTCTTGATTCACGACATCACTAGATAAAATAGTGTCTTTAGAGGTTCCACGACCTGAGACATCATTGAAAGACTTAGTAATAGTGGTAAATAAAATAATCGCAGGAAAGTTATCATTTTGTACCTGAAAATAGAGGATCTGTAGCCTGAATATCTCCAATCACTCGTGCAATGGTATCAAGTAAAGACCCGCTCTTGATAGGCGATAAAGAAGCAGCATGAACTAGTCTCCCTTTTCGTGGAGTCTTACCCTTTCGCGAATTCCGATCATGTCGCGGGGACTTCTCCCTTTGCGGAGAAGTATCATGGTCAGAGGCTTCACTTTGAGCAGAACGGTCATCCTAGGAAATGACAGTGTCAGCTTCAATTGTATCATGAGTAGGAGGGACTGGAGTATGAATGTCCGACCTATTTTTACGAATTAAAGGGATTTCATCTACCTCATCATCTGAAGATTGTATGGCAGAAGATATAATTTGAGCCTTTTAAGTATCTCTTCTTCGAGAAAGATGAATGTAATCCAAGGAGTCATCAGCAGAAGAATCCCTTCTTTGAGCTAAAGGAATGGTATTTATATGATCATCAACTATAGTAGAAGTTTGGACATTCTGGGTTGCCTTTATAGAAGGATTCGCGGATCGCTGAAAATAAAAAAGGGGGGAAATTTGAGTTAAGGAAAATAAAATAAAGATGAATGATAAAAGATGTACACAATACAGAAAATGAAGGAAGCTATTACCAATCTCTTAGAAATGGGACAACAGTAGGGACTTCAACACGCTCAGAGTGTTTTCTTCTAGTTGCAGGAGGTTGAGGAGGTTTTCTTGTTTCTGAACCGTGGGTTTTGATGTCTTCTTTTTCTTAGGATGAGGATTTGAAGGCTCTGGTGCTTCATGATGCTCTTCGTAATAGTCAGAAGACTGAAGTGCTTGTTTATTATAGAAACCGTGAGAGCTGTGAGGCTTATGAATTTTAAGTGAAGGGTCCCCTGGGAATATATTCATTGGCTCTACGGGTTTAGCGGGCTCCATCATGAAAGTTTAGAAACTGGTGACTACCTTAAGCTAGAAATCCACATATGTCGCGGTTCAAACCCCTGCCCGCGATCTTGAGGGAATATGGATCCCAAAGGAAAACTGTTGGTGTGTCTTTTCATATTCCTCGTGAAATATTGTCAAGACATCATCATAATCATCATGAGAGTTTTCTATAGGAGTGACATAAACGGGGATGGCTTGGTCAAAGCCTAGCTGACGAGAAACCTGCGATGGGTTGTAGACTATAACTCGCAAAAAGGACTCATCAAAGATAGGGAGACGACACTCAAATGCGGCAGTAGCAAAAATGAGTTCCTCGTGAGATGTATAGCTGTAAGAAGCCATGTCTTGAATGAATTCCTTTTAAGAGCATGGAATAAGGTCTCCACAGGAAATCGTGGCTGATATCTATGAAATCTTGAAGCCTTTTGGTAAAAAATAGACCTAACCAACGGGAAGCTCGCAATTTCAGTGGTAAAGGATTTGCTATATCTTAAGAAGTGAGAGTTGAGAAATCATGAGGTTTAGAAACATATTTTTGGAATCTTTTGAACAATAATAGCATAAGGAAAAGACATGGAATATATGTACTGACATCATATCTACCTATAGATCTAGAAAAGTCAGTGGCTAGGGTATCTAACTGAGTACACAAAGTACCTAGGAATAATGGGACTAAGGGGATTCGAGTACCTCGCGAGATGATGAAGGCCATCAGAAAGACAGACTTGTTGGGACCATCCTCGGGGTGCCCCTGGAAAAAATATAGCGTTCTAACCAATAAGCTAAGAAGCCTGCCAGCTTGAACTCACCATTAAATTCTGGGCCAGAAACAGTCCTGTGATCTTGGTTGTGGAGGAGAGGAAGTTTGGGCTCGTACTCCATGAAGAAATGGTGGCACCAGTTCGAATACTTAAGCTTTGCACTTTTAATCATAAGGGCTTTGATAGGTGTCAAATATTAGTCATTTTGACCCCTTAACTCACTATTGTTACGTTATTTCATTCCATTATTTGGTATTTTTATGCTGTCTGAGTGTTAAAGCATGTTTCAGGAGCTTAATGAAGAAATGGAGCTAACTTCGGTGAGTTAATTGAAGAGTGTCTTCTTTCTATCCAAGAGGAGAGTCAAAGAGGCAGTCTGAGATAAAAATGGATCTCAGAGGGCAAAATTAGATTTTCAGAAACCATCATATTCAACAAAAAGTATCGTGGAATTGAGATGGACGTTTTGACGCATTCACGGAGAAAAGTGGTTTTCCATAAAAACCCTCCGCTTCTAGTACCAAAAAGTGGCTAGAATTGCAAAATCTACGCTTGGGATCTACGCTTGAAGCGTAGGCCAGCTACGTTTGAAGCGTAGCCTCCAAGTGTAAGTGCGGCACTTTGAGGATTTCTGCATGATTTTTCTTATTTCACCCCGGGGTTAATTGAAAGATGTTCCCACGACTCTAGACCTCTGTATACATGTACATACACTTATATTTAGGGTTTTGATGAGTTTTTAGAGTGAAAAGACTAAAAAGGGCCTCTCTATTCCATTGCCTATATATATAAGACCATACATCAAAGTTAGGCCTCTTGAGTTGGAGAGTTCGGTGAGACGTTCATTCAAGAGGTTCATTCATTCAGATTTGCTATTGTTGAGAGCCATATTTAAACCTAGAGATCCGAAAAAGAAGACTATGGAGAGCATTTTTACATCAACGATGCAGTCACCTTCTACCATGGCCAACTAACTCGGTCTCTAGGGTTTTCTAGCAAAACCCTAGCCAAGTAATGTAGTTTTTTTTATTGTTTTTAACTATAAACAAGGGGAAACTGTGACTATACTGTGATGATTGTAGTAGTTAAGAGACCGTATTGATTTGCAATATAAAATTCTATGTTTGTTCTATTTCTTATCTTAGGTGGAATAAATATATTATTTTGCACAATTATGATTATTCAATATGGGCTGGAACTCGGATGCTTAATCATGGTTTTCTACACAATGGTGGTAATGAAACTTGAAACCCTAGGTTGACACAGGTCGTGCCTTGGCGATTTAATATAGACATGCTTTAGTTTATTTTCATGCATTAGGAGTAAATTAGAGTAACATAATTGACATGTACTAGTTAGGTCATTCATGAGACGGGTTGTTGCGATCCGGTTGATGGTACTTTTTTTTTGGGTCGTATTTAGCTATCTGCGATATGACCTGATTTATAGTTATGAATCGCCCTCTTATAGTTGAAACAATAATGAACTATATTATGCGGTTAGTAGTGGAGTGATGAAAACCCTAGTTTTGATCTCCTATCTGAATCACAACCAATTTACTTGCTTTTTAGATAATTATTAGTTAAAATAGATAATTTGGTCTTTGACCATCCAAAGCAAGCAACTTTCAGAAATATAATTCAGTGTTTTTGAATTGCTAAAGTGAACAATCTTAGTCTCTATGGGATCGATATCCCTTACTGAAGCCACATTGCTATTCTACAATAGATACGTGCGATTACGAAGGGAAAAACCTAGAGTCGTTAAGGTGTTATTTTTAACCACATATTTTTGGACACCTAACGGTCTTATTAAGTTTTTGGCGCCGTTGCTGGGGACTAAGCATTGTCCAATAGCTTTAGTAATTTATTTGCATTGCGTTATTGTAACTGTAGCTAAAGTGAGATTTTTATTTGATTGACAGGTACTCTGAAAAGCGTGAAAGGGAAGATCGGAACTTCTAAAGTTGTGTTTGAAAATTTTGTGAGTTTTAATTACCTAGATTTTTGCATATTAATTATGTTTTAATTTCTGTAATTTAGAAGTAGTTAAGTTAGATTATATTTTATTTCACAAAATTTCAAAAAAATAAATAAATATAGTTGTTTGAGTAACGTATGACCGATAGACCGACCCGTTCTAATTTAAGCACTGCGTTAGTCGAGTACGATCCTGAGATCGAAAAGACTCTCCATCGTTTACATCGATCTATTGAAGAGCGTCATCGTCAGCAAGAAGAAAAAATGGGCGACCACAGACCTGCCCCACCAAGGGCACCAAAGACATCATTGTAGGGATATTATGCACCTGTTGTTTATGACTCCTATGCAGATTTTCCAGAAGAAGAATGAGCAAAACACTTCGAGATCAAGACAAACATGATCAATATGCTTCCAAAATTTTCAGGCCTTAGGATAGAGAACCCATACTAGCACATAAATGATTTTCTAGAGGTTACCTCTACTATTAGGTTTGACAATTTGCCCAAAAATGACTTGCGAGTGAGATTATTCCTTTGGTCATTAAAAGAGAGAGCTAAAAGATGGTACATCAAACTAGCAAAAGAAATAAAAATTGATTGGAAAACCCTTCAGAGAGAATTCATTGAAAAATACTATCCAATAGGAAAAACCTCAGAAGCACAAGATGCAATCAAAAGTTTTAGGCAATTGCCTGACTAACATTTTCATGATGTATGAGAAAGATATAATGAAATTTTGTATAAATGCCCCCATCATAGGTTTTCTGACCAAGATATTGCTAAAAATTTCTACCTGGGACTTGGTGAAACTCATAAGACCTTGGTAGACGTAGCCACACAGGGTCAGTTTATTTTAAAGCCAGCTAAAGAAATTTTAGATATATTTGATAATATTAGTGAAAACACAATCCAATACCAATCTGAGTTGAGGTCTAGAGGTGGACAATGGGATAGGAGATCCAAAAAATCTTATGTTGTGGATCATGATGATGTGAGAGATACCATGGCATTGTTTGGAGAGAGATTGGAGAGAATTGATAAATACCTTCAGCGAAATCATTCCCCACCTAGAGAGACATATGAAGTCGAAGCTGAGTATTCCCAAATTGAGTATCAAGAGATAATGGTTACTGATGCCAACGCATTGTGGAACTATTCCAATAATGCTCCTTTCACCAATTCATACACCTCTAATGCCAGAAATCACCCACTCCTATCTTACAAATATACCAATGTGGAAAATCCACCACAAAAATTCCAACAAGGGCAATCATACAATCAACAACCAAGGTATACTGAAAGACAACAATCATATGGCCAACAACCGAGGTTTCAACAAAGTCAACAATCATTTGACTCCCAGCCTACAATCATGGCTAGAAATTCTCAGTCCAACTACCAACCAAGAACATCCAATAATTCCCAAGCCCTCAAACCATTCAATAATAACCTAGCCTTATAGCCTTCCAATCAATCACAAGCTCTACAACCATTCAATAATTCCCAAGAGCTTCAGCCATTCAATAACAATCAGGTTGTGCAACCTTATAACTACCAAGCCCACCAACCAATAAGCCAAAGTCCTCCACCCGGTTTCCAGACTAATCTGCTAGAGCAGGTCATAATGGACATTCATAACACATTAGGCATTCATACTCAATCTTTAGCACAACTCCACATGCAGGTTGACCAAATGGCTAATGAAAGGAATATGAGAGAGCTAGGAAAACTGCCAAGTCAACCAATAGTCAACCCTAAGCCACAACAAACATTGGAGCTTGGATCTTTTGTTAATAATCCTCATGAGTCAGTTCAAACAATCATGACTCTGAGAAGTGAGAAGGAAATGGAGAATCAAGTTGAGGCAGAGCATGAAGAAAGGTTGTAGAAAAAAAGGGAAACAGAATAATAGAAGAGGAATGAAGCTGAAGAAGAGCAGATGAATGAAGCTACAAGGAAAGAGGTTGAAAGAACACAGAAAGACCAACCATCGGTGGAGGACAATGTTGATGAGACATTACTTGAAGAGCCAGAAAGAGCGCATTATGAGGAGGCAGCGCCATTTCCTCAACGTCTTAGAGAGCCGACAAAGTACGAAAAGATGAAAGAATTTGATATGTTAAATACATTCTGACAAATCAAGATCAATTTACCTCTCTTAGATGTAATCGCCCAAATACTAACTTATGCTAAGTTTTTCAAGGATCTTTGCACCTAGAAGCGGAAAAGCAGAAGAAAGAATCCAACGAAAATACTTTTGACTGAGCAAGTGAGTTCATTGCTTTTAAGCGATACTCCACCTAAGAGGAAAGATCCTGGTTCTCCCACTATTCCATGTGTCATTGGTGACCAGGAAATTGGTAGAGCTCTTTTTGATCTAGGTGCAAGTATTAACTTACTTTCTTATTCAGTCTACCAACAGCTAGGGTTGGGTGAGCTCAGTCCCACATCGGTTATACTGCAATTCACTGATCGATCAGTTCAACAGGCAAGAAGAGTGCTTGAAGATGTCATTGTGCAAGTAGGCAAGTTTTATTTTTCGGTTGACTTTGTAGTCCTGGATACAGAACCTGTCCCTGACGTGAAGAAGCACATTCCAGTAATATTGGGAAAATCGTTCTTAGCTACAATGAATGCATGCATCAATTGCAGAACCGGAGCCATGGATCTGACATTTGGTAATATGAAGGTCGGGATGAATGTGTTCGAAGGAAGTCACCACTTGCCTGAATCTGGGGAATGTTTTCAGATTAATGAGTGCGATGAACTGGATGATATTATATCATATTTTGCAACTCAAATCTTGGAGGGGGACAAGCTGGAGTCATTTATGACTGAAGAAAGGCCAAATGAGGAAGTTGCTGATTGGGAGGCATATTTGAAGCTGCAGAATGAAGAGTTGGATGCAATAGAGATTGCATTATACACTCAACCATGGTGGGAGCCGATTGAACCACTTCCAATAGTTTCAAATATTCCACCAATTCCATCTCTGACTACTCCTCCTGCCTTGGAACTCAAGGAATTGCCTAAAAAGCTGAAGTTTATTTTCTTGGGATCCGATGATACTCTTCCTGTAATTATATCTTCAAAATTGATAGAGAAACAGGAATTTAGTCTAGTCAAGGTTCTAAGTGAGAACAAAGAGGCAATAGGATGGAGTGTTACTGATTTGAAAGGTATAGACCCTTTGATTTGCAAGCATCGCATACACCTTGAGGAGGATACAAAGCCATCAAGAGAGATGTAGTGGAGGTTGAATCCCAATATGAAAGTGGTGGTGATGAAAGAAGTGGTAAAATTGATAGATGCGGGTATCATTTATCTCATCTCTGACAGCACATGGGTAAGTCCAACTCAGGTGGTGCCGAAGAAGTCAGGCATCATAGTGGTGCCAAACTCAATAGGTGAGCTAATTCCATAATGCACGACCACGGGATGGCATGAGTGTATTGATGATAGAAATCTCAATCTGAATACTAGGAAAGATCATTTTCCATTACCATTCATTGATCAAATCCAGGAGAGATTAGCTGAGCAGAGCTATTATTGCTTTCTGGATGGGTATTCCAGCTACAATCAGGTGGCGATTGACCCTGTTGATCAAAAGAAAACCACCTTTACTTGTCCGTATGACACACCTGCTTATAGACGGATGCCGTTTGGTTTATGTAGTGTGCCAACAACATTCCATCGGTGTATGATGTCTATATTCTCTGACATGGCAGAAGAATTTCTTGAAGTGTTCATGGATGATTTTTCAGTTTTTGGGGAAACCTTTGAAGACTGTTTGAGACATCTAGAAATGGTACTTAAGAGATGCAAAGAGACGAATCTGATCCTAAGTTGGGAAAAGAGTCATTTCATGGTTCAAGAGGGGATAGTACTGGGCCATATTGTATCGAAGCGAGGGATAGAGGTCGATAAAGCAAAAGTGGAATTAATTTCAAAACTGCTTCCTCCCACATCTGTTAAGAAGATACACTCTTTTCTAAGCTATGCCAGGTTTTACCGAAGGTTTATCAAAGATTTCAGCAAAATCGCCCCACCGCTATGCAACTTATTGGTTAAGGACACTACTTTCATTTTTGATGAAGAGTGCCTTCATGCCTTTGAGAAGCTGCATACTCAACTATCATCAGCCTTAATTATTCATCCGCCAGACTGGTCTCTACCATTTGTGCTCATGTGTGATGCATTTGACTACGCCATATAAGCTGTGTTGGGTTAGAGAAAAGAAAAGCTACCGTATGCTATTTATTATGCCAGTAGAACTCTAAATGAAGCTCAGATGAACTACATAACTACCGAGAAAGAGTTGATGGTAGTTGTTTTTTCCTTAGATAAATTTCGATCATATTTATTAGGCACCAAGGTTGTCATTTACTCAGCTCATACTGCTCTAAGGCATTTGCTGACAAAGAAAGATTCTAAGCCTCGGCTGATTCGGTAGATTATGTTGTTACAAGAATTCGACTTGGAAATCAAAGATAAGAAGGGTTCAAAAAATGTTATTGCGGATAATTTGTTAAGGATTATTGTCGAGTCCACAAAGGAAATTACTCCTCTTAAGAATTCTTTCTCGGATGAACATATGTTTAGTGTGGCTATGGTGGAACAAATACCGTGGTATGCTGACATTGTCAATTATAAAGCCACAGGTCGAATTCCAGAAGGATGGTCTAAGAATGAGAAAGACCGATTCTTCAACCAAGTCAAATTCTATATCTAGGATAATTCACGTTTATACAAGTATTGCTCTGATCAGATTATCAGGAAATGTGTCGCCGAAAGTGAGGTGCAAAGCATACTTACCTTTTGTCACACGCTGGAGTGTGGAGGGCATTTTGGAGCTCAAAAGATAGCCCACAAAGTGATGTAGAGTGGATTTTATTGATCGTCTTTATTCAAGGATGCAGTCAAAATTTTCAAAACGTGTCTGTGGTGTCAAAAGCTTGGACCATATCTCGAAGAGACATGATGCCTTTAACCCCGATTCTGATTGTAGAATTGTTTGATGTGTAGGGTATTGATTTCATGGGACCATTTCCAAAAGCAGATAAGAAGGAGTATATACTTGTAGGGGTTGATTTTGTTTCTAAATGGGTAGAAGCTATAGCCACCAAATGTGTTGATCATGACGTGGTGGAAGAATTCATAAAATCGAACATTTTCTCAAGATTTGGTATGCCGAGAGTTCTGATCAATGATGGTGGAAGCCATTTTGACAACCAGTTTCTTTCCACTCTGTGTGAGAAGTACGGTGTCACTCATAGAATTGGTACGCCATATCACCCCCAATCACGAGGTCAAGTGGAGGTTTCTAATAGGGAGATTAAAAATATTTTGGAAAAAACGGTGCGTCCGGATTTGAAGGATTGGCCGCGAAGGCTAAATGATGCACTTTGGGCGTACAGAACTGCGTTTAAGATGCCAATTGGTATGTCGCCATATCGTCTTGTGTATGGTAAAGCATGCCATCTCCCTGTAGAGGTAGAACACCGAGCATATTGGGATGTTTGAAGATTGAATTTCGATATAAAGAAAGCTGTTGCGCAGCGGAAAGTCCAACTGCAAGTGTTTGAGGAGTTGAGAAATGATGCATATGAAAATTCTCGATTTTATAAGGCTCTAACAAAAGCATTCCATGATAAGCACATCAGAAAAAACGTTTTTGAGCCTGACCAAAAGGTTTGGCTGTTTAATTTGAGACTCAAGTTCTTTCCTGGTAAGCTTCAATCAAGATGGGATGGGCTATACAAGATTATGAAGGTTTTCCCCCTTGGAGCAGTGGAGCTCGATGATCTTGACACTGGAAAGACGTTTGTTGTGAATGGGCAGAGACTGAAGCATTATATAGAGGTTCGACCAGTTGAGTGTGTGGTAGAAACGATCGATTTGACTAAAAAACCACCCGAGCTGGATAAGCTTGATCCAGAGTATTGAGAAGCGACAACGTCGTACCAACGACGTTAAACATTGGTACTAGGTAGAGAAGAGTGGCTTTGATGCCTAGTTTGTATCTGTAGACAATAATTTAGTTATTTTGGCATTTAAGATCGAGTCCGTAAAATCGAGTCGCAAGGCCATCATCGTTAGAGTAAGGGAGTGTAAATGGAACCTAGGAATCATTTAAGAAGTGTGGAGTTGAAGACTGGACGAGACGACGAAAAAAAGGAGAAAATTTCAGAATTTAGGCCAGGGGCCTACGCTTCGAGCATAGGCCAAGCTACTCTTCAAGCGTAGCTGTGTAGTCCTGTTATAAATAGGCTGCGATAGTGTTTCCTCTCTTTCTCCATTTAAACTCTACACTCTCTCTCAATTCTCCATCATTCTTTGAGTGGTTTTATCCTACTATTTACCCATTCAATTTCTCATCATTCATTGCCAACGAATCGTCATATTAATTGGTGATTCGATTGGATTCGCGTGAAGAACTCGAAAAGTCACCAAAACTTAATTTTTTGGAAATCCATCGTTTCTATTAATTCAGTGAGTTTTGTTCCATCATTCTGATTTCATATGACTTATTTAACTATTCTAAACTAGTATTGACGAACGAGCCCGATTAACATCATGTTTTGATCCATTTTCTAAAAGTTGAGTTTTTAGATTTCGGAATCGGATTAAATATTGAATTTTTGGGATGATGTCTTGTTTAATCGCCATATTGGATATATTTAGATATAGTTTGAGTTTGATTCGGTGTCCGGTTTGTTATTGCTTACTTTTCAAAAATTCCCTATTGTAGGCATGACACAGACCAAGATATCGGCGAGACGAGTGGCTCAGGCTGTCGTTGTGGCTGATCCATCAGTACGACAGAGGTCGAGGTCATCGTCACCTGCACGTTCACCTATCCGCCAACATAGCACGCGCCCCAAGAGGCCACACTATGTTGATTCTGCATCCTCGTCTTCCTTATCTTTTGAGGCAGAGGAGCCGGAAAGCTCGACACATGGGCACGATATCTTATTACCACATGGTCGCTTGGTGGTTGAGCCAGTTATTCCACAGGCACCATCACTGCCACCTATGCTGGAGCAACAGGCTGAGTGGATGGAGGAGGATATAGAGGGTGATCATGCTCAGCAGGGGGATGACGCCGATGAGGGCGATGAGGATGATAAGGCTGATGAGAGGGTGCCGGAGCCACTAGTAGAGGGTGATCCCGGAGTTTTGACCACATTTTTATCGGTACCCCGGACAACATCAGTTGAGCGTTTATTAGACCGGGCTCTCCGGAAGGGCTACCAACAGGAGATGACATATCTGTTGAGGATATTCGAGGATTTACAGCTAGTGCCAACTTGTACGATTGGTTAATTGAGAACCCGACGTCTTTTGCCTATTCTAGCCCCGGTTGCCCCGCACATATGCGAGGATATGATTCGGGAGTTTTGGCTGCATATGCGCCACTTCAGCAGGGTGAAGAGACTACTGACTATGGTTTGAGGTACAGAGATAGAGATTACCCCTATACTATTGCTGAGGTGTGGGGCATTCTAGATGAGTGTTTGCCCGATTTGGCTGCTGAGTTCTCGCCTATGCCCGAGGCACTTTCGTCTATTTTTGAGATGGTTACACTTCAGACTACGGGGCAGTGGGCCGATGAGCATCGGAACTGCATAAAGAAGATGGATTATCATCCTATGCTATAGTTCTAGGACGTGATAGTTCAATCTCATATTTCGCCATACAACCACACTACTATATGCTATGCATTATTCCCGTCTCTCCACTACGCATTAGAGTTCGAGAGGTAGATTTTTATTCAACAGATTTTGTGGGGATGCCTATATGCGCACTACATTCATCTGCGCAAGGAGTCTAAGGTTTTGCTGCGTAGATTTCAGATTCGATTCTCGTGCCTGGTGATGAAGATTATGATGGATGTCAGGATCGAGATAGATGCGGCTCAGCGCAATAGATATAGGGATGGTACTCCGTACTCCACAGGGATGTGGCCGAGTGTCTGGACTAGGGTGCGTACAAATGATATTATGCGATGCCGACCAGTGTTCGATGTAGTACAGGCACCAGATGCATAGGCACAAGCTCAGGCTGATGATGCGGGCCAGGCTGATGACGGCATAGCTCAGGATGATGCCGGTATGGCTCACGTGGCTGAGATGCCACAGATGCCAGCTGCTACTGAGGAGGTCGTGATGCCAGAGGCACCTGCGGGTGGTATTGTTACTCTATCCCAGGCTTAGTTTGATGCTATTATAGCACGGATGCAAGGGCTAGAGTAAAGTTTGGCAGAAGAGAGACAGGCACGATAGCAGGAGACTGTGCGCCGATGGAGGGATCAGAGACGGTTATTTCATAGATTTGACTGTATGTGTCAGCATGTGGGTGTGCCGATTCTACACCACCACTTTCTGATGATGAGTCTTAGCTTAGTTTTAGTTAGGTTTTTGTTATATTTTTATTTTTATTTCATTTTTTTTACACATTAGAGATTAATTTTTGAGCGGATAGTTTCGTATAGGGATTGATGTGACCGCTTGAATGATTATTTTCTAAATGTTTTTGATATTTTCATAGTTTATAAAATTACAAATTTGATGATTCAATCGAATTGTTTGATGTATTCCTGGAATTTTACTCTAATTCTACGTTGCGGATAGCTTGAATTCTTTCAAAATCTTTTATTGCACTATGCGGACATTTGTGCATTTAAGTTTGGGGGTGTATCTGTGGTGGTTTAATCGGAGAACTGTGATTTGAAAAAAAAAAAATTCTCAGGCCTAAGCCTACACTTGAGGCGTAGGCTACCGTACGCTTGAAGCGTAGGGTTCAGCGAGGAAGTTTTGAAATTTTGAAAATTTTGACCCGTTTGCGAAGTGTTTTGGCCTGGTTTGTATCTGTAATTGTATTAGGATTTGTTGTAGAATTTTTGTAAAATTTTTAGAGTAACCCTAATCTGACAAGAAGACGGAATGCAAATACAAGTTGGAAATGGATTAGTTATTGCTTCCCCTTTCCTAGTCAATTAAGGGTTTTAAATCATTTTGCTCTTCTAATTTTACTACATCCATATATAAATACATCCATAGGGTAGACATAATTCAAAATTCTCAAGGAGTGAACATTATATTAGATATTCTTCATATATTATTCTTTTATTATTTCTATTTCGAGGAGGGTTAGTATGGATAATGCTAATGAAGATTATTCTGACCCGGAGGAATTTATAGAAGGTACAAAACCATATGTGGTTATGAAGAACATGAATGAAGGAGTTATGAGTCAGAGTGGAAGCCGAATCATATAAAAATTTGAGTATTAGTTATGCCCGGAAGAAAAATCCTTCGAGAACGAGGATTGAAGAGTTTAGAAAAACCGGCGGGTAAAAAGGTGTATCCGGGCTTGGTCCGAAAATTTTATGAAAATATGACAATTTCGGGACCGCCAGGATTTGAGGTGATAAAGGCTAAAGTGACTCAGTGGAGTGCTTCTGTGGTGATCGGAAGAAGAAGTATTGTCGATGCGTGAAATATACCAATCGGTACTCCAACAAACTTACAAATAATATTGAAGGAACATCCTATAGTATGGCCACATAACGAGGAGGAGATGGTTCGGGAATTGTGTGCAGTATCAGATCCGAGAGATTGGACGTGTGATAATTAGTGGTTGAAGTCAGATCTGCTTTATTTGAATTGTGTCATTGCGGCTCAACTTCGGCCCAATAATCAGACTAGTACAAGAGATCACACTATGCTTAGAACTTTGTATGCCCTAACTCATGGATATGAAGTGTGTGTTCCAACATTGAGTATGGCTGAGATGTCGTTTGTCCTAGCAATTGTGAGTAGAGAATGGGCAGGTGCCGATAAATTTTAATATTATCTTCCATACCTGTTTTTATTATCAAAGATCATTGCTGAGCAATTAGATGATAAGATGAAGGAGCTGAATGAGATACAGTGGACAATCATAAAAATATATCCGGAGGAAGATTTAGAGAAGTCGAAAGAGACTGCAGATTGTCGAATATGGATGAAGAGTGTTGTGTCAAGTGATGAAGAGGATGAGACGGGCTAGGATTTAGGTTTAAGATTTTTAGGTTATTTTATTTGTAGGGACGGTAGATCCTTAAGGTCATGTCTTTGTTTCTTTTAGTTTTATTTTATTTTAGGATTGTAGGCCATTAAGGCTAAATCAAATTGTTTTTTCTTTTATTATTTTTGAAAAAATAAAGAAATAAAAAACGAGAATCTTTGATTCCTTGAAAACATGTGTCGATTTCTGGATATTTATGATGAAATTTCTTTTCCCTTGCTATGATTGGGTATTTGTGCATCGCCATCGCGAGTAAAAAACTTGGAGACGAAATAATACATAGACATCCTCTAAAGTAAGAGTAAACTCCCCCCCAGGATGCTACGAAGGTGTGAGATGAGGGGTTTCACTGCGATGCTAAGAGAGTTAGGGTATCGCCATCGCGACGACCAGAGAGGTCAGAAAATAACTCGATAGCTTCCAATAATCCAGCTCTTTGGATGGTGTTGCGGTGCCTGTCTTGACTAAAAATGTAGCTGGATCACATCTTCCAGTCAGAAATGGGAGCTACATGACCTTCGTATTCAATAAAGGAAAAAGGAACGTCTCCCCTTTCAATGATCAAATGAAGAAGAGAGGATGATGGGATATCATCCAGAGGGGCCTTACCATTAGAATGAAGGAGCAGGGGTTCTTCTGTAATGTCTCCCACGGGAGGAATATTTTCAATAAAATACCAAACATTATCATGAGCGTTGTCAAAAAATGAAGCTTTTTTCCATTCTGTTGGTAAAGGAACAGATGGGGTAACCTCATAATGAGGGGCTAAGAGTTTGGGTTGGGGGTAGAAGCGGAGGCCATTGACATTTTGAAAAGGAAAAGAGTGAAGAGGATGGTTAAAAGTGATAACAAGTAAGGTGTGATGAGACTAAGTTCTGAGAAAAGTAAGGTCAGTGAAATTACCTAGATGATAGTGAAAATAGCCTAGAGGGGAGGAGGTGAATATAATTTTTGTAAATTTATTGACAAATTAATATTTAATTGCTGAAAACTCAATTTTAATCCAATCACAATGTCACGCCCCTAAAATTCCCGAAACTCCAACCCGGAGAATCAACGAATTTTCAAGGGGTGACGTCAGTCAAGCGACCATTAGAATCAACAATAACAAAGAAATACATGGAATAACAATGAAACATATACTCCATGCCTAATCGAATGATAAAAACTCAATAGTATCCTCTGATACCAAACTGAAACGCCCCTAAATTCCTAAGACTCCCGAACCGGGGCATCCAAGGAATCCAGGGTGTTATCCTTACAATGAGCGACCAACTGAGATATCATTAACCATGAAAACGTATGGAATAATGATAGAAAATAGTATATTTCATACCCAATAGAATGATAGAACACAACAACATAATCTGACGAAAATCCGGTAGAGTTTCGTTTGTAAATGGAACAACCGGACACATAACCATAACAGAATAACCTGCCAATAACAATTCAATAATATCAATGGCTCACAGGCCCAACATTCATCAATCCTGCTAGGGCCGAGGTAGTGGAAAGAAACCCAAACCTCTACAAAACCCTTTATAATCAACAGAGCCACAAATGCTCGAATAAGAATACAGAAAAGCATATGGCAGTGCCGAATAAATATAATGACATCCTGGAATAATAAATATAGGAAATAGAAGATACACCAATAGGGATATGCCAACAGACTGGCTCCCAAGATAAATATATGACAATCCCAAAAAAAATGGGTAAAGAAACTGACAGAAGATAAATATCGTCCCCAAACCAGTCGCGTTACAACCGTAACCGCATCACCCTGTGCAACTCCAAAACCTGTAACAAGGAAAACAAAAGAAAACTGCAATGGCACCGCATGCTGCCCGTAGCCGCAATATTTCCCACAACCTGGCGTAGGAATACCAGGGGCGATGAAATACCCCTGTGAGCAAATAAGCTCAGTACAAAAACGATATCCTAACTTCCACATCCTCTGACTGTTTAGGTAATGCTAAACTATTTAGCAAGATACATAGCCCAACAAATCCCAGCTACGCAACCACAAGGCACGTATCCATATTCTACCGTAAATAAGTATATATATATAACGGGAATATATATATATACATATATATAAGTACACAACATGAGTCTATAAGGTACGACTAAGACTCGTACTCCAAGTACCAACACCGACAGTCTACACTACTCTCACCAATGTACACTAGGTACACGACACCCAGGTCCAATCTAACAAATCATCAAGCGCTCACAACCCTAATCAGAATATCCAAACAGAGGGAAAATACACCCACCTCTAATATCCATAAGAATCAAAATCCACAACTAGTACCAAGGAAGGCTCAAATCCCACTCCTCGAGAACATGGGAGGAAAAACACACACGTCCTTGCGTGCTAACACAATCGTCATCTATATAAATATACATATATATGAAACATCATCCCATTTCTAGAAGAAATCTACCTCTCAAGGATTAGATCACCTCAATCATATCTCTTCATCAATACCATAAATCACATCATCACATCGACCTCATAATACTATCATCAATAGGATCAATCAAATCACTAACGCTCTCACTATAGGCAAGGAAAACCACCCGGTCAAATCACGGAGAACACACGAACACTACTCTCATGAACGACCACCTAAGGGTCAAGGAACCAATGCAAGGGAAAAGAAGTCCCGATGCTAAACAACGGATAACCGAGACAACAACATCAAGGTTAAGAACACCACAAGTGCTTAGGAGAACACCCGGGTAAAAGAAACCAATCCATTCGGCATCCATGCCCCTAACACGTGTAACAACTCAAATCACTTAGGTGGTGACATCAAAAACCAAGAAAAAGTGATAGACAACACTATATGTGTGCACTGAACAACACCAAGCCTTATACCCGAGACTTTGAAATGATCTGAAGCAAAGGTGAAACAAGAAACCAACCTTCAAAACACTACAGGTCGAGATATTTTTTGAAAGAAATCTCGTAACCTCATAATCTCGAGAATTTCTATAGAATAGGTTTTCTTTAAAAATCCACACAATGAAAATGACCGTCTTGCCCTCGGTCTCCGTCATTCGCCTATCCTGGCTACGGGGGTTGGCGAAAACGGATTTTTCTTTTTAAATACGAACGATTTTGTTTTCAAAACTTGAAAAACTCCGTTTCCGACAGACAGCTAGATAAGAGTGACTACAACTCCAAGGATTCCTATAATGTCCAAGAGGACAATGAAGCAAGAATAATACATTGGACTCACGGAACATAACCATTCGTTTCCAACTCGATAAAATCAAATGACATCACGAGGAAGAGGTTCGGCACCACGCCGTAACCGACGGCTCGAGGAGTGACATATAAGTCGAAAACATGTACTAGTATACAAAGTACATTAAAAGAAATGCTTAGGAGAATGAACTAAGCACTAGAAACAAGACTGCCAAGCTACAGTACCTCAAGTACTTAATAAAATCACTTAGACCCCTTAATATCATGAAAAGGGAAAACTAGTGGTCAATATCACAGAACTAACTAGTTTCAATCAATATCACTTCCAATTCATTTTAACCTCAATTTCACATTTGATACTAACTCTCTAGATTACTAACATAATCAAGAGATCATTGTCACTCGACCAGACATGTTTAATCACAACCTCATCTAACCGCACTTAAAACCTCAAAAGTACGATAAATGATACATCCCTCTAAGTGGTAAAGAAACATCAATGGTCAATAATATGTAACCAACCAAAACCACACGACTATCACCTGCCTTCTCAAGGCCTCAACTCACCGTTGATACTACACAATCAACTAGGTTTGCAATCTCGTCACCCGCATTCTCTAAGGTGTCCACTCAACATCAAATGTACAGTCCATCACTAACCTCAACTATCCACAGAGGTCATTACATAAATATACTTAACCCTCCAAGGCCACAAAAGTATATAATCACAAGTATAAGAATATACATTTCATTATACTTTAATAATTATAGCATGTAATCATATTTTTCACGTTATCCACTTTCAGTTGAGCATTTTAATAAAATATGAATTTATTTCGCAATATTCATAATTAATATGCTCCAAAATCAATAGGTAATAATATCACATAATAAACTTGCTCCAAAAATCCACATGTAATAATATCATGATATACATGTCAAATGAAATCACATATATGCTACGCAAATGCAATGTGACTCAACAACACCCGTGGTACACACACTACCACACACCCTACTCTATGGGTCAACAGGATAATTCTCTACCATTCCTCTGAGGATACCAGCTCACGAAGGAATGTAGACTCATCGTACCATTCTTCCTAAGTGCTTTTGACACTTACACTTTTAACAAGGAAGACATCCACCACGACGCGGTCATGAACCTAGGATTATAACAAGTCCTCCCCTATCGTTTCCGTTTCTCGAAAGATTAGTTCCATGGGAGCAAGAAGCACCCCCCTGGTCAGTTGTTACGACGATCCAACATCACAAATATGTATCTCACCATATTTATGAAAATATTCGACTATCTGACACTAGTCAAACTCACACATGGTTACACTACCCGCATGGACCAACACCCGTGTACTCAACACAATATGGTATACTCAATTTTCATACAGGGCCTCAACATAAATATGTAATGCATCATATTTATAAACAATATCCACATAATACCAACATGAATTTCATAATTCCTTTAACAGGCTTTTAAAACACAATAAAAACATTTAAATCCCTAGGATACATTTTCATGTACAATTCATGTTCTAAACAATATATTTCCTTTAATTCTCTAGGAAAATATTTCAATTTCTCTTAACATGATTTTAATGCAATTAAAACAAATAATCCACCAAGGATAAGGAAATTAGAATAACGTCTAAGTTCACGTCCCTCACTGCCACATATCCCCTAACATATTTTAATTTCGTAAACGCAATCAAAAGGGGAAACTAATATCGCGTTCTAAGTTCACGTCCAACTTTTACAAATTTTTCTAACCCATTTTAATTCTCAAGGGGTTACTAGGCCATCTATTCTCATTCAATTCAAATAGGAATTTATTTAATTTCGCAGGAAAATAATTTAATTAATTTCTCAATTTAATTTCTATGTCTTGCTTCGTTTCTAACCCAATTATAGATATCTTAAATTCATAATCTAATATATTTAAATTCAAATAAATACGGTTTTGAACACCCAAACCACGTCAATGATACGAAAGTGAGAATAAAATTTCCCACCTTAATTTACGCTTACAGAACAGCCCGAAACGGCCCACCGTGAACAGTGTCGGCGCCCGAATATGGAGCTCGCCGACCAAAGTCGCCCGAAAACTATTTCAAATATACCGAAACCTCTACCTTGACGACCTATACAATATATATGAAGCCCATTAGTAATAGGTTAGGTTAATCAATTTGGGCAAATCAAAAATAACCCAAACGAAAATTATAACCTATAAACGCGATTTCCTGCCAATCCGCTAAACGAAAAAATATGAAATTTTAGTATAACATACCTAGCATTGAGACGAAGCTACCCTCCGAAAATAAACATCATCCGACATCAGAAAGCCGACCAAATTGCCGGTCAAAGTTCTGGTCGAACACCCTTTGTCGTACGAACTGCGCGACCCAGCTGCGCCCAGCCCTCTGTGCGAACCAGACCCACCTGCTACGACCCTCGCCTCTCGCAACGTAGCCCCACGTCATCGCCGTTGTGCTAGCCGGCAACCAACCTCCACTTGGTCGCGCTTTTGCGCGTGACCTTACCTCCAGCCCAACCTCTCTCTCTCCTTCGCCGACGACAGACGGTGAAGATGGAGGTGGAGGAGAAGCTGCAACCATCGTGTTGGGGAGAGAAGAAGGAGAAGTTCAGTCGTCGCATGCAAGGAAGAAGAAGCTTTGCAGACACGTGCATATACCTATACATATAGATACTAAATCGCAAAAGTGACCTTCCTGATATTTAAAATTACATAATAACCCCAATACTTTACCTAAACGTCCAAACGGTCCGCAAATAGAATACCGGATACTCTCCGAGACATTAAATAAATAATTACACCGGGGTATGAACCCAAATATCATAACCCTTAAACGTCGGGCAAACAAACGTGTCACCACCCAGTCGAAGTACCAAACATTAAATGTCGAAACGATACCGCGTAGTCGGTAACAAGAACTCGCGTAACGTAGTCCCGCCAAGTCTGAAACGTAAACGCGAAAAAATTTACACGTACGATATACTAAGAATAAACAATGCGTCATGAACAACTGACGTCATAACCGAAATTAAATCGGAAAGAATTTTAGGAAAAAGGGAAAATAACACGGGGTGTTACACACAAACCCTAATTCTCAAACCACATCATTCAAGCAATATCAAACAAACATCAATGTAGTACATAAAATAAAGCAAGAAACGACACAGAGAATTATATGTGGAAAAACCAATGAAACATTCCAAGAAAAAAACCACGGGTACACAAAGGTACCAATGCACTGTGAATCAACAAGTACAAACTCTATGAGAGTTTTAGACTTACAATCACTCATGATATGTCTTCCTCTACTAGCAGTCTGAAACCCTTGAATCACTCGTACTTCACAAAGCACGTTTGCTCCGCCAAACACTAGGAGAGAATCACAAATAACCTAATTTGTCTTTCTCTACTCGAGGTCTGAAATCCTCGAATCACTCATACTTCAACGGATCAAAACAACCTCGTTGCAACAGACGGTGTGATGATTTTTCAGCAATCACTCATCCAATCGAGCATAAAGAATTTAGGTGTGGAAGCACGATTGGAGAACCTCAACACAAGAGAGAACACTAATATGTACGATCATTCCATATCAGATCTCAGTGTGTATCAATTTGTAGAAGAATATGAACTATAGAATATTGCAGAGCTCTCACCAAAAACCCTCTTGAAAAAATTGTCGTAAAAAATCGTAGTCTCTTCTCTTATAGAACTTTGGTATTTATAGACCAAGTCAAAGAAAACCCTAACCTTGCCCTCTTACGTGATTTCACAATACATTGATAAATCCTCTAAAATATGATGTAAATATGTGTATATGCCAATATATAAAGGCCTGAAGTCGTCAATCACTTAAAAACTCGAAGTAGGGACCAAACTGGAAAACTTCGAAAACACCCCGAAACAAATCATGCATAATAAGGGATCACGTGACCAAGCATTGGAACCTACGCTTGGGCATAGGTCTAGGGCGTAGGGTCCCCTCCCAACTTTAAAATCACAGCGTAGGTCAGAGCCAATTTGTCCTATTTCAGCCTCTAACAACGTAGGTATGGTACATCTTTTGCAATTTTTTCATATTTGAACTAGACTGGTCATCTCGAACTCCCGATGCTTTTGGTTGAATTCATGATGTCTAGAAATGACATTTTTGCTCTCTGGTGAAGTTACGATGTCTGGAAATGACGATTTTGCCATCCGATAGCTTTCTTTGCTTTGACACACTCCTTGACTTCTTTCTCAAGATAGAAACTAACATATTAACAACTCGATTGCAAATACACAAAACTCTCAACATGACAATTCACTCAACATGGTTATTGTCTAGAACATACCAAACACAAATAATACTATAAATGTTCTTACAATCTCCCCATTGGCATTTCTAAGACAAAACCATGTTTTACAATATAGCCTCACAAATAACAACATAACATCTATACCTATGAACACACATCGACAAACATAGATATAAACTATCACCTTACTTTCATGACGGTTAACCAATCTTGTAACCACAACACTGAATAAACCATTAAACGCAGGTGTGGAAAATAGATATAAAATGATCATAAGAAAATCATAACACTAATGCACACATAATGATCATCATTCTCCCCTGCTAAATACTTCTCCCTTTGAATCAATCAAACAATCTCAATCTCTTCCCCTCACTTAATACTTCTTCTCCTTTTTGTCACTGAAATGCCAAGCAAAGAGATTATATGCCATACTCAATGTTGAGAGATGCAAGGAAGTACTCAATGAAAAACACCAAGATATAGAGTTCTTATCAGATCACCTTCAAATTCTCAGGGTAACAGAAATCTCTACTATGCATGACTCTACTACAAATGCATGAATGCAAAATGTCATGAATAAAAATAAAATAAAATATTTTTGTTTTTAGAAATTTGTGAGCAATGCAGTAGAGACACAAAGTCAATCATTAAAACATCATATTCTCAAATCTAACTTAACCATTATACACATGGTATAGAAGAAAATCAGCACACATATCTTGTAAACTCAAGAATGCTCAAGTCATGTTTTACAAATATATATATATGAAAATTCTCATGTGCAAGCACTAAGGTAAGATGGAAACAATACATACTAAAGCTGATAATCTCCCCACCAACCGTGATGATAATTCAATCCAAGATCCAAACTAGAAGGCAAAAAATAAAAGATACGTTATCTTTGTCACACAATTTCCTCATTCTCATCTTTTTAACTTTTTCACCATATCCCTTTTTGTCTTTCTAAGCTCCGGACTTTCCAGCGAGGATTTTTAGTCCCAACCAACTGGGCCCGAGCTTCTTCCATGGAATTTATGCTCATTAGTCTTCTCCCATTTTTACGCGAACACTCAATACTTACCGAGGCAAAAGGCCCGGTTACTCAGATTGAATAACTACTTTTTGCATTTTTAATATTTTAAACATCTCATTTTTTTCAACATCACCACAATATTCATACACATGCAAAAAATATTTCATGCATAGACCAATCTACCATACCTCATGAACCTTCACACCACTTCGGGTTAAATAAAAAAATTAACAGATTCAGCAGGCATCATAATCATCACCGAAGCAACTAGCACCTAAGATTAAAGTTTTGTAACATAAAATAATTATGCCAAGTGATCATCCAAAAATCTTAGGTCAGTCTGATACCTCTACTTCACATATGCATAATGAGATAAGTAAATGTGAAAATCGAGTAAAATATGACAACTTTTGTACTCTAGCCAAGCTCAACAGTCTAAAAAAAAATTATTGTCATTTATTTCAAAATAAAATGCATGCATGAATAAAAATAATACAAATGCATGATTACTTATCAATTGTAGAAAAATAATGCAATGTGCTCCTAGAATGATAGATAAGAAGATATCTATTATAAAAAAAGCATACCAATAGATTTCCTAAGACTAACATGCTTTTGAAAATCTAATGGTTTTGTAAAGATATCTGTCAACTGAGAATCTGTGGATATGAACTCGGGAGACACTATCCCATCTTCAACAAGATCACGAATGAAATGATATCGAATATCTATATGCTTTTTCCTAGAATGTTGAACATGATTTTTAGAAATATTTATCGCACTCGTGTTATCACAAAACATAGTCATCTTACCTTGAGAAAAACCATAATCCTGCAACATTTGACGCATCCACAAAACCTGAGTACAACAACTATCAACTGCTATATACTCAGCCTTAGCAGTGGAAAAGGAAACACAATTTTTCTTCTTGCTATGCCAAAGAATTAAGCAATTTCTAACATAAAAACACTATAGTACTTTTTATATCATCAATATTACCGGCCCAATCAGCATCAGAAAAGGATGCAATATCAGTATTAATACCTGATGGATACCACAGTCCGTAATTCACTGTCCCTTTAACATACTTGATAATCCTTTTCACAACAGTAATATGAGACTCCTTAGGACTTGTCTGGTAACGTGCACACAAACCAACACTAAACGCTATGTCAAGTCGACTGACAGTCAAATACAGTAAACTCCCAATCATACTCCTATAAAGTGTAGGATTGAGATCTTTGTCTTTAGTATCAAAGATAAGCTTAACACTTGTACTCATAGGAGTGCGAGCATCCTTAGCCTTTTCCAAACCAAACTTCTTCACCAATTCCAAGGCATAATGATTTTGAGAAACAAAAATCCCATAATTGAATTGCCTAACTTGAAGCCCTAGAATGAAGTTCAATTCACCAATCATGCTCATCTCAAATTCATGTTTCATTTACTCTCCAAAATAATGAGCAAACTTATCAGAAGTGGATTCAAGCACAATGTCATCAACATAGATTTAAGCAACAACTGTATCACTCTCAATTTTCTGAATAAACAGTGTTTTGTCCACTCCCCCTCGAGTAAAATCTATCCCCAACAGGTAATCAATCAACCTTTCATGTCAAGCTCTAGGAGCTTACTTTAGCCCGTACAAAGCCTTTTTCAGCCGGTAAACATGATTTAGACAATAAGCATCTTCAAATCCTTTGGGCTTCTCCACATATACTTCCTCATAAAGAACACCATTCAAAAATGCACTCTTCACATCCATCTGATACAACTTGAATCCAAGATGACAAGCAATAACAAATAAAATCTGAATAGATTCAAGCCTAGCCATTGGAGTGAAAGTCTCATCAAAATCAATACCCTCCATCTGAGTATATCCTTGAGCAACAAGCCAAGCCTTATTCTTAACCATTGACCATTTTCATCTTTTTTATTCTTGAAAATCCACTTGGTACCAATCACATTTATCTTTTTCGGTCTAGTTACAAGATACCATACATCATTCTTAACAAACTGCTGAAGTTCTTTTTGCATAGCATTAATCCACTCACTATCTTGAAGAGCTTATTTGACATTTTTAGGTTCCAAAGAAGATGTATAGCATGCATACGAAACCTCATTCCTAGCCTTTCTCCATGTCACCATCATCTGATCAACAGATCCTATGATATTATCCAAAGGATGGTATAACTTTACCCTTGCAGATGGTTTCTTAGACGGTATAGGCTGAACATCACCTATTAATCATGTGATTCTGCAGGACTTGAAGTATCATCACTAACCACATTGTCCTCTTTTTCAACCTCAGAAGAATCATTATCCAAAATAAAGAATGGCTCACCATCTTCCTCCTTAGTAGATGTTGGGGACTCATCAATACATGAGTCATCAACTACTATATTGGCGGATTCCATCATCATTTCAGTTCTAAGGTTAAAAACCCTATATGCTCGACTAGTCAATGAATAACCCAAAAATATTCCTTCATCACTCTTAGACTTGAACTTCTTAATAGATTCACGATCTCTAAGAATATAACATTGGGTTTCTTGTCATTCCACAGTTCATAAGGAGTTTTTAAGGTGTCAGGCCTAAGATAAACTCTGTTCGAGGTGTAACAAGCTGTCTTCACCGCCTCGACCCAAAAATACCTAGGAACATTCCTACCCTGTAGCATAACATTGGCCATTTCCTGAATAACCCTATTCTTCCTCTCAACTACTCCATTTTGTTGAGGAGTTTTAGGTGCTGAAAATTCATGTTTTATTCCTCTCTCTTCATAAAAGACTTCAATTTCTGAATTTTCAAATTCCCTTCCATGATCACTCCTTACTCTAGAAATGGAACAATTCTTCTCAATCTGAATTTTTAAACAAATTATCTTAAAACTTTCAGGAGTTTCAGACTTATCACTTAGAAATTCAACCCATGCAAATCTCGAATAATAATCTACCATGACAAAAATATACTTCTTTCCTCATTTGCTCATGGTCCTAGTAGGATCCATTACATCAATATGCAACAACTCTAAAGGTCTAGAAGTACCAATGACTTTTGTCTTTTTGTGCTGACATCTGACTTGTTTACCTTTCTGACACGATCCACACACAACTCCTTTTGCATAACCAAGCTTAAGGACTCTCTTAACAATTTCACACTTAGTAATTTTTGTTAATTCATAAAAATTAACATGTCCCATCTGCTGATGCCAGATTTCAACTTCATCAAGTTTAACTCTATTGCATAACAATTAAGAATTAGAAACAATGTAATAGTAATTATCAGTTGAACTCATACCTTCCATTATGCAATTCCTAGAAGAGTCAATGATCGAACACTTATCAGGAGAAAAAGTGACATTATGATTGTTATCACATATATGACTTATGCTCAATAAATTTGCTTTAAGACCCTCTACATAAAGCACATCTTCTAGTTTAGGTAGACTAGAAACCACAATAGTACCTTTGCCTAAAACCTTCGACTTCTCTTCATCACCAAAAGTGACTATCCCACCATGACATTCCTCGAGAAATTCAAACAATGACTTATCTCCAGTCATATGCCTCGAACATCCACTATCCAAATACCAAGATGTAGACTTGCGTGCTCTAAATGCAATATGAACTACAAGACAATGTAGCTAACTTTTTCTCACCCAAGCCTTCTTCATATTTGAAGCTCCTTTTGTCAATCTTGACAAATTCTTCATTTCTTTATTCAACATTCGAATTTGATCTTGAACACGATCTTCATGTTGAACTCTTTGTTCCTTTACTAATTGTTGAGTCTTCCCTCTCAACTTCGAACACCTTGGTCGAATGTGACCACTGACATCACAATGATGACAAATATGAACAAACCTCCGAACTCCATCAGTTGACTTCCTAGGATATCTAGGGGTAAGGAAAGACTTGTTTTCAACAGGGCTTTTGACATAGGATTGAACCCTCGAAATCCAATTTGAATTTCCTTTTGAGGAACTTGATGCTACTTGGGAGGCTTTTACAAAGGTGGGTTTTTGCAGCAACATTCAAATTTTGCAATACTCCAATAAAACCTAGTCCCTTTGTACTTCCTGTGGACTTTTCTACACTCAACATATGATTAAGCTTAAGAGTTCCACTAGACCACTTCTGAACAGTTGAGTTAGCATCTTTCAGCTCTTTTTCTAAATTTTTAATCTTAGTAGATTTCTCAACCAATTCCTTATTGAGACCATCTATTAACTTCAAAGCCTCAATTTTTTCAAGTTCAGATTAATTCAAATCCTCAACCAACTTGGCCTTTTGTGTTTGTAGAAGATTTAAAGTTTGAGAACTATTGACTAATTCGTATTTTAAAGAATATAGTTCTTTGTCCATGTTAAGACTTTTAGTCAACAGTTTCATGTGATTCTTGTGAAATTGTGTGGTCTTATCAAGTAATTTATTATAAGACTCTTGAAGCGTTTCATCACAATCTTCATCACTCTCAGAACCTTCCTCTTCAGACATCGCCAAACTTGAAGCAACTTCATTAACCTCCTTACTCTGTACAACAAACACAGTAAAATTTTCAGAATCATCACCTACTTTTGATTATGTTGCATCACTAGTTGATCCATTGTCAGAGTCATCATCCCAACTGACAGCTAATCCTTTGGATTTCTTCAGAGTGTTTGCACACTCTGCAGCTATATAACCATATCATTGACATTCAATAGATTTGGGTTTCTTCTTTTTAGTATCAGACTTGTCCTTCCTAATTTAAGTCTTATTTCTACTTCTAGACTCACCTAACTTATCCCCAAATTTTTGACCCTGGCCGTTCTGTTTAGCCCTAACAAATTTGTTCAACCTCTTAGCAAACATGGCAATATCATTCAGACTCAACTCCCTTTTTTCATCAAGTTCAACCTGATCCTCCGTAGTGGTTTTGAAAGCTATGCTCTTTTCTTTTGTCCCACTCACCTTTTTAAGAGGATTTTTGAACATCTCCATCTCATAAGATTTTAAATTTCCAGCCAATTCTTCAATCTTAATTTCTTTAAGATTCATGACCTCAGAGATGATAGTGACCTTAGATAAAAAATGTTCAGGAAGAGACCTAAGGATTTTCTTTACTATGGTAGTCTCATGAATAGGCTCACCTAGGTTATGACAACCTGTTACAATATCAGTTAACCTAGACTCAAAGTCTGTGAATATCTCATCCTCCTCTATCTTCAGCTGTTCAAATTGAGAATTCAAAATTTGAAGCTTTGATTGTTTCACCTTTTACATTCCTTCATGAGTGACTTGGAGAATGTCCCGAGCTTCCTTGGCAATTATGCACGTAGCAATCCTCTTGAACTCACTCAAAGTTATAGCATTCTATAACGCATTCAACACCTTCGAGTTCCAATTCGCTTTATTCGTCTTGGCAGCAGTCCACTCGCTTGACGATTTTGGTGTTGATTCATTGCTCGCGTCATCTTTCACAGTAGGAGGTGAATATTCTACTTCAACAACATTCCACGCTCTCTCATCTAAAGATTTTAAAAATGCTCTCATTCTCGCTTTCCAATATGTGTAATTCGACCCATCAAACAAAGGGAATCTAGATATGGAACCTCCTTCACGAGGCATCTCCATCGTCTAAGTTCACGATCTAACCCTAGGTAGTTAACCTAAATCGGGGCAACCACGCTCTGATACCAACTGAAATTACCTAGACGATAGTAAAAATAGCCTAGAGGGGGGGTGAATAGGCTTTTTGTAAATTTATAGACAAATTAATATTTAATTGCGAAAAGGACAATTTTAATCTAATCACAAAACCCTAATTCTCAAACCACATCATTCAAGCAATATCAAACAAACAACAATGTAGTACAGAAAATAAAGCAAGAGATGACACAGAGAATTATACGTGGAAAAACCAAAGAAACGTTCCAAGGAAAAAACCACGGGTACACTCAGGTACAAATGCACTATAAATCAACAAGTATAGACTCTATGAGAGTTTTAGACTTACAATCACTCATGATATGCCTTCCTCTACTCGCAGTCTGAAACCCTTGAATCACTAGTACTTCACGAAGCACGTTTACTCCGCCAGACACTATGAGAGACTCACAAATCACGCCTGATTTGCCTTTCTCTACTCGCGGTCTAAAATCCTCGAATCACTCGTACTTCAACGGATCAAAACAACCTCATTGCAATAAACGGTGTGATGATTTTTCAGTAATCACTCATCCAATCGTGCATAAAGAACTTCGGTGTAGAAGCACGATTGGAGAACCTCAACACAAGAGAGAACACCAATATATATGATCACTCCATTATCACCTCTCTGTGTGTATCACTCTGTAGAAAAATATGAACTATAGAATATTGCAGAGCTCTCACCAAAAACCCTCTTGAAAAATCGTCGTAAAAAACCGTAGTCTCTTCTTTTGTAGAACTTTGGTATTTATGGACCAAGTCAAAGAAAACCCTAACCTTGCCCTCTTACGTAATTTCACAATACATTGATAAATCCTCTAAAATATGATGTAAATATGTGTATGCACCAATATTTAGAGGTCTGAAGTCATCGATCACTTAAAAACTCGAAGTAAGGACTAAACTGGAAAAATCCGAAAGCACCCCGAAACAAATCCTGCATAACAAGTGATCACATGACCAAGCATTGGGACCTACACTTGGGCATAGGTCTAGGGTGTAGGTTCCCCTCCCAGCTCTAAAACCACAGCGTAAGTTAGAGCTAATTTGTTCTATTTCAGCCTCTGACAACGTAGGTATGGTGCATCTTTTACAATTTTTTCATATTTGAACTAGACTGGTTATCTCAAACTTCCGATGCTTTTGGTTGAAGTCATGATATCTGGAAATGACATTTTTGACCTCCAGTGAAGTTACGATGTTTGAAAATGATAATTTTGCCCTCCGGTAGCTTTCTTTACTTTGACACACTCCTTGACTTCTTTCTCGAGATAGAAACTAACATACTAACAACTCGATTGCAAATACACAAAACTCTCAACATGACAATTCACTCAACATGGTTATTATCTAGAACATGCCAAACACAAATAATATTATAAATGTTCTTACAATCAGCAATTGAAAAAGATTTTAAATGGGATAAGGTAGCATTATAGCGGGAAAAGGGAGCTAATATAGGGGCAGAAATAAAGGATAAGAGGTTAGGAGAAGGTTGAGAAGAATAAGAGAAAAATTTAGAGAAGTAAGGAAGGTATGTATGAGTAAAGGCACGGATTTCTAGGAGGTATATTAAATGCCTGCGGAAGGCGAACCAATGCCAAGGCTGCCACAAATTGGCATATCGCGGATCACAATCAGAAACGGATATTTTTAAAGCAAGGACATATTTAAAAAGAGAAAAATGAGGAGATCCAAGAAAATGGTCAAAAAGGCTAAAAGAGGATAAGCTAAAGGAATATATATAGGGGGGTTTCGCGGATCGAATATATATATAGGGAAATAGGCTTCACGCGTATCAAAAGGAAAAGGGAAAAGGGTTTGGGGTTTACTCTTTAGTACTTGGTTGTGACATAATCCGCGAATCTAGGGATCTATTAAAGGAAAGTTGGAAAAAACCAACAAGGTATCTCATGACGAGATTGGATACGCGGAGGAACTTTGCAAAGAGGTGATTGTTGAGGTTTGAGAAAAGGGGTCATAGCCAAAAAGTCAGCCTCGCGACCTAAAGAGCTGACCGCGTAGGGAGTGTTATTTGACTATTCTATGGAAACATTTTGAGGTGATAAATGGTGGGTCGCGACCTCATTTATCAAAATCGCTCAAGATAAAGTACCTGGGATGCATCAAATAATGCACAGGGTTATGTAAATGGAAAATATGCATAAAGGACATGTCTCAAGGAAGCTATGACATCAAGCAAAGGGATTCGCGAGATGATAAGTATTTTGTGGATAGAGTTTCGCCGAATGCATCTCGCAGAAAAAATCGAAATACAAATAGGGGATCCGCGAGTAGGAGTCGCGGATCATTATAATGAGGTGGCATTGATTTGTGCCTTGACCAATGCCTATAAATAGAAGACCAGAGGCTCATTTTAGAGGACTTCTGAGATTTAGAGAGAGAAATAATGGTTTGCAAGTGATTGTCTGTACTGTTTCTCTTTTCTTCCTTCTTATTTCTATAGTTCTGTAAATCATAAAGGAAACAATAAAAATCATCTTTATCAGGGAGTGTTAGAGTGTCCAGAAACTATTTCTAAATCAATAAAATCATGAACCCCTTACAGAATCATATTTGGAAGTACCAACGCTTATTTACGTGTGATTATGTATTTAAATTCTATTGAATATATATATATATATATATATATATATATATATATATATATAATATAAATCTTATTTTGATAGAATACTAAAATTTTTAATTATTTTTTATTTTTTTATTTCATTCTCTTACTATAATTTAATTATAATTAATAATCATAATCCGGATAAAAATGTGATAATAATGAATCCCAAAATACAATTCTAATCCTATATGGATTATAATAGTGAATTTTATAAAAATAATAATAAATCACATCTAAACTTGTATTTAACAATCCTAATGTAAATAGACTATAATACTGAATCCAGTCTATTTAACAATCTTAATCCTAAATAAACTATAATATTGAATTTCATCTACAATTGTAATTAATAATCATAATCTTAATGGTATAAGGGATAAGGTGATTAAAAGTCATTATATCAATATCTAATTAGAAGTCTTATAACAATATACGACAACCTTATATATAATCTTACACCCTTCTCTCTTGTTAAGACCCTATGATTCTCAAGCCTCCCCCCTCTCCACCCCATTGCTATTCTTCTATTATACTTTAATTTTACCTATTTTGTATTTATATTGTTCATTGATTGTATATATATGTTGTTCTATTATTTATTTATGATTCTGTTCCAGAGCTAGATCAGTATTTCTTTTTACTATTCTTTTATTGTAATTTTATATCTATTTATTAGCATCGATATATATCTTGATAGGTATTTTGGTTTGATCAGGCTTAATTTATTTGTCTTTTAAGTTTTTAATGCCTGAATTTATTTAATTTTTTTACAGGACTATTTCAATAAAATTTTATTAACTATTATTCTTCTGGTACTATTTTATTTAATATTTATATTTTGAGTATTTGTAGTATGATTTGCAATTGTACTAATTTTTTTAGTGATATATTTTTTTATTTGTATGTAAATTTTAAATTACGTGCAAAGCACCACTAGATGAAACCTTCATCCCTAGGGTTGTGCTGGCACCATCTAAGACTGTCAGCAAAGCTATGCAGTTGTCAACCCCCCAACTGTTTGGTTATGGTGGCATACTCCTGCCATGCCACTTAAAAAACCATGTGTGGTTGGTAAACAAGGATCGGTTTATTAGAATGGTACGAATGTATGTCAAATATTCAATATACATATATATAGTTTGACCTTCCCTCTCGGAACCAACCCATGTTATGCAGGCTTTTCCTAGATCCATATGAATTACTATTTGAAATGTGATGACTAGCAATGCTACTGATATTGAATGGTGATGTGGGCGGGGTTTCCCAGGAATACAAATAACCTCGCTCTTGGTCTTCTGGTCAAAAAACAACGCCGTCCAGCCCTCTTGCCTTGTGCCCACCAAGTGTGCTCAACAATTGACCACTTCACACATTCAAGCACAAGTGTGGCTGTATTGGCACACATTGTCGATGGAAAATGACCACCTTGTCTGAAATCATCAATGTTGGAAAATATGTGCTTCTTATGAGGTAGCCACTAGCCTTTTTTCGCACCATGGCTTGCTAAAAAAGTGCAAGAGAGACTATATAGCATAGTGCCTTTAGTGAGTGGAGTTAAAAGGGTGTTTCTAATGGTTGAATCTAAAATTGTGGCTTGAAGGCCATCCAAACATGTTTTTTGGTTGATCAAAGTTGCAGAGAAGAAATGGAGGATGAGAAAGAGGGAGAGAATGCAAATAGAGGAATGCATGGAAGCCATGCTACTGAGACTCTAGATTTGGAGGGAGTCATCACAAGCCCATTGGAAATTATATACATTTATATATGTACACACACATATATATATTGATGTTGATTTATTTCTTTTATGCCAAAGTAGATCTAAAACATTTCACATCAATAATTACAGTATATAGATGTGTAGCGCAAATTAACTCATTTGAGGATAAGGTTGTAGTTTAAAGTCTTTTAAAATAGACATTCATGAAGAATTAACACTAATTGCATTATACTTTATTTTATATGGCGTTGAACATTTAACATTACTGTAGTAGTAATTTGAATTCCTAAAACTCTTTTTCGCTTGGACTGGTTAAATTGGGTTAATGTTCATTTAAATAACGGTTTTTCACGTTGTCCAAATTTATGTTATAAATGAAAAAGTAGATTTCTCTTATGTTTAATTTTTCGAAAACATGTTGGATATATAATCATACACAAAGTATTTTCCCGCGGATTTTTGAACTTTTATCCACAGTTTTTTCTTCATTTAGTGTCAAATCTTAAACGGTGTTATGAATTTTGTCTTTTATCATGGCAATAGTTTTAAGTTATATAATTAATATATCATTCATTTAAGGGACCAAGTAATTTACTAGCTTTACAACAACAAAAAAACAAACAAACACTAGAAAATCATAAAGAGATACAAATAGAGAACAAAAGCTCTGATATGAAATAGAAAATCAAAGAGAAATAAAAGAAGAAGAATATCAATAATAAATCTGTATTATTGAATGAATAATATTTTTGTGTGTATTGTAATAGTACATAAATGTCCTATATATATAGGTTGATTATACAAGCATGTTTACTAAGAAACCGATATGGGACACACTAATTGTATTTTGTATATTCCAACACTCCCCATCAAGTTGGACACTGAGATTTTCACAAGTCCAACTTGAAACTGAGAAAAAAGTCGTCTCTGAACACATCTTGATGTATCTTGTCACTTGACACTTATCACACTACTGAACAAATTGATAGCCACGTACCACGGACAAATTGAAAAATACTGATGCTGAGATACTGATTCTGAGATCTCGGGAAAACCACCGAGAAACACTGAAGTCTCCAAACAAATCAAAAACAATTGAGAAGCAGGGCTCCACCTGTACTAGTAGATAAGAGATCAGGGCTCCACCTGTACCGACAAAATCAGTAGCATAAGGGATTAGGGTTCCACCTGTACCGACACAAAAATCAGTAGCATAAGGGATCATGGATCCACCTATACCGACACAAAAAATGATAGCATAAGGGATCAGGGCTCTACCTGTACCTACACAAAATCGGTAGCATAAGGGATCAGGGCTCCACCTATACTAGTAGCAATCAGCATAGGGAAGAATTAGCATGAATCACATAAATGGGAAAATAAACAAGGGCTAACAACATCAATGAACCCATAAATAATGGCAAAAACATGGGAGATTAGGATTCCTAAATCCTAAAAGGCGAAAAAAGTAAGAAACGAGAATTTTGGTGAGGTAAAAGACAAATCTCACCAAGAATATAATATATATATATATATATATATATCATATCAATATATATAAATTGAATATCGTTGCCGGAGATGGGATATGGAGCACCATCTCTGGCAGAGACGAATATAAGCGGAAAGAACTATCAAGAATCGATAGGCTCTGATACCAACTAGAAAATCATAAAAAGATGCAAAAAGAGAACAAAAGCTCTGACATGAACTAGAAAATCAAAGATATATAAAAGAAAAAGAATATCAATAATAAATCTGTATTGTTGAATGAATAATATTTTTGTATGTATTGTAACAATAAATAAAGGACATATATATAGGCTGAGTATACAAGCATGTTTACTAAGAAACCAATGTGGTACACACTAATTGTATTTTGTATATTCCAACACAAAACAACCATATCTGAGAAGAAAACTGGCAATTGAAGAAAAGATGAAGGTGATCCTCTGGTTCATCCCCATATAAGAGACAAGTGCTAGAGTTACAAGGGATGTCAGGCTTGTCTTTTGTACTTAACCTATTATTTGTGGCAAGCCATACAATGAAAACATGTCTAGGAATGTGATGTTTGAACCAAATAGAGTGAGAAGAGGTAGATAGAATAGAAGGGGGGGGGGGGGGGGGGGTGGAGAAAACAATAAAAGTATTTCTAAAATTAAACTTTCCATTATCTGAAAGAGTCCAAGACACCCAATCAGAAGAGACTTCATGGATGAGGGGGAGGTTTGATAGACTTCCACAAGGAAGGAGCTCCAACAGCCTAGGAGGAATCCTCCAATGGTTACTTCTGATCAAACTAGCAACTTTAGTACCACTATTCCATCTAGAGTTCTCAATTACAATAGAGTTTGTGATAGAATCAAGGGTTCCATTTTCCAACCAGAGATCATGCCATAAAAAGATACTAGTACCATCACCTATATGGTGCATTAAGAAAGACTTTGCAAGGTCTCTAAGCCTGAGCATTCTTATCCAATTCCATGAGCTAAGAAGAGAAGGTTTTGCACACCATAGACTGTAATTATTGATCACATTAACATGCATCCACTGACTCCACAAAGATTGTCATTTGTCATTGAAGAGGTGCCAAAAATGTCTTAGAGTAGAAACTTTATTAAGGTTGACAATGTTTGGCAGACCCAAGCCTCCATTATCCTTAGGCATACATATGTTATACCAATTAACTTTTGCACCATGTGAACTCAACTCACTTCCAAACCAGAGGAACTTTCTCAACACTACATTAATATCCTTGAGAACTTGGAGAGGTAAAATGATATGAGAGCTCCAGAAAACATGTATACTTATGAGTATAACCTTTATGAGGTGAAGTCTTCCAACATATGAAATAAATTTAGCTGTCCAACTAGTGATTCTCTCCACCAAACTTCTGTAATCACAAGCTTTGATTCTAGTAGTAGACAGGGGTAATCCCACGTACCTGAAAGGGAAACTACCTTGAACAAACCCACAATTTTCCAACATAATGTTTTGGTGATCAAGTTCAACACCAGATAAAAAAATATGACTTTTAGCAGCATTAGGATAGAGCCTAGAAAGAAGGGGGAACCTTTGTAGCCCTTTAGATATAACACCAAGTGAATTGGGGTTACCATGACAAAAGACCATAAGGTCATCAGCAAAACATAGGTGTGACAACTTTGTTTTTCTTGCATCTCTAGTGGTAAATGAAAAGATTAACCTCCTCAATAGCTTTCTGAAAAGCAGAAGACAAAACATCCATGATAATAACAAACAGAAAAGGGGAGGGAAGGTCCCCTTGTCTTAAACCTTTAGCACATTTAAAAAATCCTTCAAGTTCCCCATTCACAGAAACTGAGTAGAAGGGACTGCAAATACAAGCTCTAACCCATCCTATGAAGGTTTGGGGGAAGTTAAGAATATCAAGGGTATCTAAGATGAACTCCCAATTAACAGAATCATAGGCTTTGTGAATGTCAATATTAAGGGTACATTTGGGAATGAAGGTAGAACTATGATACCCATGAAGCAATTCTTGAGCCAACAAAAAACCATCTTCAAGTCTTCTATTCTTAATGAAGTAGATTGGTTTTTGTCAATTAAGAGAGGAAGAAGGGGCTGCAATTTCATAGCAATGAGTTTAGAGATCACCTTGTAATTAATGTTGCAATAAGCAATTGGTCTGAATTCGTTGATGGGGGAAGGGTTTGACACCTTAGGGACCATAGTAAAAGAGGTGGAATTAAGTTGCTTAAGGATTTTACCATTCATGAAGAACTCTTGAATAACCCTGGTACCATCATTCCCAACCACAGACCATGCTTTCTTAAATAAATGAGCATTATATCCATCTGGACCAAGAGCTTTGGTACTATCCAACTTAAGGAAGCAACTTTGAATAGCTTCAGCAGAGGGGATCTCAACAAGACCTTGGTGTGCATTTTCAGGAATAGACTTGGTGTAGCAATCCTTTAATTCTTCTTTACCAGGGTAAACCAAAGATGTTTTTCCTAACAAGTTGTGAAAAAACTCAACAGCTTCAGCATTGATTTCCTTCATGGAGCTTATGACAACCCCATCCTTAAGCTTCAAAGAACTGATCTTCTTCCTATTAGATCTAGCATTGACAGATTTCATGAAGAATTTTGTGTTTTTATCTCCCTCCTTAAGCCATGAAACTCTAGCTCTCTGTTGAAAGAAAATATCCTCACCTCTACACATGTTAGAGTACTGATTTAGAAGTTCACCTTCTTCTTCTCTGGTGATGGCATCAGATGGGTTGAAGTCAAGCCTGATCTGACAGTCCTCAAGGTTTCTCTTAGCTTCAATGACTCTGGTGGCTATATCACTGAAGCCTTTAGTATTGAGAGCTTTCAATTCAATCTTGAGCAGCTAGAGCTTCCTTGTAACCTGAAACATAGTGGTACCAACAATATTCTGGCTCCAAACATCAGTAATAGCAGCAATGAAGTCTTTATGATTAGCTAAAAATTTAGAATTTAAAAGGAAAATTCTTTTTTGGAAAGGGGTTACCATTATTGATAACCATAGGTGAATGGCCAGATACACCTTGAGGGAGAAATATGCAATTTGACAAGGGCAAATAAGCCAACCCGTTATCATTGACAAGAGCCCTATCCAATTTTCTGGAGATGTTGGCCATTCCCTTACACTTGTTTGACCATGTATGGAAGATACCAGAGTACTTTAAGTCTGATAACTCAACGTTGTGGATGCAGTTCCTAAAATCATGTATTCCAATACTCTAGGCACCAGATCCTCCAAAATTCTCATTTGGATGGGTGATGACATTAAAGTCATCTAAAACAACCCAATTGGTGGATGAAACATTGATGGCATTTCTTTTAATGTCATGCCAGAGGTTACATCTTTGTCTAGCAGTGTTGTAGGCATACACACAAGACGCATTATCAGAAAATCTCACATTGATTAATTGAGCAGTATCATAACATTTAGTGGCAGTCAAGACAAAAGGATTGTACAAAATCCAAATCCTACTGAAATTACCTAGACGATCAATAAAAATAACCTAGAGGGGGGTGAATAGTCTAAGTGCAGAAAATAAAGCAATAGAGATACAAGATATTTTTACGTGGAAAATCTTGGAAAGACTCCAAGTAAAAAGTACGGATACACTTAGGTATCGATACACTATGAATTAGAGAATTTGTACAGACTCTATGAAAATAGTACATACAATCGATGTAATATGTTGTTTTTCACTCAACGTCTGAAACTCTAGATTCACTTGCGCTCCACGGAGCTCTCGCTCTGCTCCGTACTCTAACGGCTCTGCTTCTCAACGGATCAAATCACCACGAAGACTCCTGCTCCGATTTCCGCACTTAGACGGCTCCGCTTCTCAAAACGGATTAAAGCAACCAAGTTGCAACCATCGATATGTAGATTTTTCATAATCTAGGTCATTCAATCGTGCATAAGATCGTCGATGTAGAAGCACGATAAAATCAACCCCAAAACAAGAGAGAACTAGAAGAATCACTCAATGATATTTTTTCTCATTATCTCTATCTCTCTAGAATAATATAAATCTGTAGAAAACTTGCAGAAATCTATCAATGGCTCAAAGGCTACCTCTCATGTGTGGAAGACCTTGATATTTATAGACCATAACTGAGTGAAACCCTAAGTTTGCCCTTTCTTGTAATTTCACATCCAACTCAACAAAACCCTTATATCTGATGTATAATATGTGTATTGCACATATACCAAGGTGTAGGAGTCGTCCACGCATCATAGAATCAAGCCAGGACAAAATCGACATTGCAATAGAAATTAAAAAATTTCTTGCCGCAGCTACGCCTTAGGCGTAGGCTCAGGCGTAGCTTAAGCGTAGATATCCACTTTTTGCTTCGTAGGCGTAGCTTGAGCGTAGGTTTTTTCATGAAAATCACTTTTCTCCGCAACTATGTCAAAATGACCCTCTTGACTCCCCGAGACTTTTTGTTTGAATTGACGGCTTTGAAAAATACTGTTTTTGCCCTCCGGGAAATATTTTTACTCAATACACTCACTTTTGCACTTCACTTGTAATCTTCACTATTTCAATGTTTGATTTCGTCTTTGTCGAAACTTGTAAATGTCGTTGAAACCAAACCGACCTATTTAACACTAAATATGATTATTGTCTAGAACATGCCATAAGTAAACAATACTCAAAAGTATTCTTACACCTACCAAGACAAGAGTAGTTGTAGTTGTGAAGGATATGCCAAGAAGGAGCAATGGCTCTGTGCACAATGAGTTGGCTTAAATGTTCAGAACTGAAAATCAAAATAGATGGACAGTCTTTTGCAACAATAAAATAAGACAACTCCCGAGTGTGAAAAATCTTAATTGAATACGTATGAGATATATATATATATATATATATATATATATATATATATATATATATATATGGTATAGTTATATTAAGAAACATGAATTAAAAATAGGGTAAATTACACTTTCACCCCTTCTTGTTTGGACATATTCCAAGTTTTTCTCCTCTTGTTTGGATAATTATAATTTCACCCCATTTAAGTTATTTCCGGTGACTAAAAATTAGAAATTACTTAATTGCCCATCCTATCATATAACAATTTTATTCAAAAATATCTTAATAGCGATTTTACCCATTTGCCCTTAAATAAACCTAACCTAACCAAACACTAACCCAACCTACAGTAAACCTAACCATTATATACATATTTATACTATTCTAAAAGTGTAAGACTCTTGGATTATTTCTCCCAATTTTAATATAATATTTAAAAATATATATATATATATATATATATTATTTATTAAATCTATTTTATTAAAGAAATGTATTAAATATGTTTCATTAAATAAGTGTGACCCTTGATGCATGTATAGAAAGGTTATAAACATAATACCAATTGATTTTATTTTTTATGCTTGAAATTTCTAATCAGATTCGGGTTAATTAGACTATTTGTGTAAGTATTTTTTTTAAAAAAAAAATAGCAAGCCTTCTCTGCATAGTAGTTTCATGTGAATTAATGTTTTATAGATTCAATGATGGTTTTACTAAAAAAAAATCCTACAATAGCTACAATATTTTAATATATCAATGTAAAGATTTTGTAATCTGAAGTGATGGAACATGGTTCACGTGCACATGGATATAAATACAACTTTTAGAATTTTTTGTTTCTATTTATTTTTTTGTAGTCAAATATTATTTGATGCTTTTAATATAGGAGGTAATCAGTATTTTCAAACATCTGTATACTACCTATAAAATTATTATTATTTTAAAAAAAAAAAACAGCATGACTAAAATGATGCCAATAATCTTTAAATTTTATAAACAAAATGCAACCGAAAATTCTAACGCAATGTTTAGTTACGTAATGTTTTTTAAAATTTATTTAAAGTTGTAACTTAAAGGATCTTGATTATTTTTATGCTTTAACTATTATTTTTAAAATGATAAACAATGCATTTTATAAAAGGGTTCATGTAATTTATTTAAAAAGTTTTCACTTAGACATATAAAATTGTTTGTGTGTTTACTTATAATGAGGGAACTATTACTTATATATATTTCTGATTATCTCTAATGTATAAAAATGAATTGCAATGTATCCTTGAACAAATCTATCAGTAATTGTTGGTATACATAAGAGGTGGCTTTACAAGTGGTGGACATGCTTTGTAATATTTTTTCATATTATTTTCTTTTTTAAAAAAATAAAAATAATATATATTACCTAAAAATACGAAAAGAGAAAGTGGTCTCAAAGTTAATACTTGATGCATCTATCTCATTCAGGTAAACTTCCTTTGCTATTAGATTTTTTCACTTTTATTTAATTTTTTACTTTCTGTTTTTTATTCCCCCCAGTTTGTTGATTAAAATTATTTTTTCCTTCTTTTCAATGCAATACTGTAAATTCACTTCAATATAAAACTAAGGAAAAGTCGATAAATATTTAAGTCCATTTTAGATGTCTCAAAGGGTCTTATAACTTTGGTCATATACTATATAATGGTGGCAACTAATATTGGTCAAAAAACATAAACGAAATCAGAATCAAATATTATCAAAATCAAACTAAGTAAATTAAATTATGATTGTTATATTTATTAGAATTTAGAATTGAATAATTCAAAATGCATGTGCCTTTTTAGCAACCTTCTGTCACATATCATCATTTTATTGTTCTTTTTCCTGAATGACTTTTCAATATTGACCAACGTAGAGAATGAGCACCCCCAAGAGTATTGACATGGTAGATTCATTGAACATTGCGCAAAACAATTGGACAATTAATGTGATTGTTCTCCGAAAAGAAGCCATACAAGAATTTAGCAACAACAAAAAATCAGGGAGAAGGCTAAAACTCATATTAAAGGATGGCAGAGTAAGTAAATGTTCCACTAGCTCTCTTCAAGCATTTACAGATTGTGAAACATTAACCTTATGAGTACTTTATTTTACCTTTTGAGACAGTTATAATTTTTTATTCTCTAAATTTTTTTGTTAGGGAACACAAATTCCAGCAGTGTTGTTCAACGATGAAGTCTCCAAATTCAATGATTTACTTCTGCTTCATATCACTTACATGATTTCACAAGGGAAAGTGAACACAATGAATCCAACATACAAAAATGTGGGCAATGATTTCGAGTTAAATTTTACATCAGATACATCTGTTGAACCCATTGACACAAAATCAATACGTTTAGCAATGATCAAATTTAGATTTGTTGACCTCGAGGAGCTAAACAAGTACATTAATACTAAAGAACCATTTGGTATGTTACCCGTACTCTTTTAAAACATTACATATTATTTGATAAATTTTAAACTTTATACTTTACTCCAAATGTTGTTGGAGTAGTTCTTGACATTACCCCTTTGCTACACGCCAAAAGCAAGAATGGTGGCATGTCATCCAGGCGTAATATCGTTTTAATGAATACGGAATGAATAATTACGTAATAGCTTATTTTATTAATTTAGGTACAAAAACATATAAATTTAAAATAACTTTTTCCCCTCTTATAGTTCAAAAATGTATAATCTCACATTGTGGGGAGATCTTGCCGAAAATGAAGGAGACCTGCTCATGCAAATACAAACGCGGAAACCTATCATCACGGTTACCCATGCAACAGTAAACATGTTCAAAGGTATATTATAATACCAGGTTGCAATATTATAATATCAGATTTTTAGTTTTGTACATTTAAAATCTAATATTTGTTAATGAACTTGAAGTGGATCTCAAAAAGGTTACATATTACAGAATAATGTTCCAGGTCTCAATCTTCAAACAACTCATGGATTTACGCAGCAAATCAATTTGGATATTGATGAAGTAAAAGAATTCATAAAATGATACGTCTCTATATCTTAAATAAATTGGAATATATATAAACAACAATAATATATGCAAATGAAGTTTCAAATACTTGACAAAAATAATCTAAAAAAAACTTTTTAATTCCCAATATAATAAGTTTTATGCAAAATCATTTTTATTAACATGTATATAAAAAAAAACTTAAAAACATAATTACACAATCATTAATTTCTTGTATAATAATTTTATCCAATTTCTTCTTTACACACCTCTGTCATTACTTGAAAATGTTAAAATAAAAATTAAATAAGACTTCAATCATTCTATTGGTATTCTTATTCCAAACAATCCTTGAATGTTGTTTGAAAAAACAGGGTTGCAAATAACATATCTGCAAAGGATATCATCTCTCTCCTTTCAACATCAAAACTCCAACTATTTGAATACGCTGAAATGCTTTCACTTCATAACATAATTGAAAAATCTACAGTTGGTTTTAAGGTAAGTATTCTTATACCACTTACTTAACATAATGCTTTAACATTTTTTCCATCAAACTAATACAGTTTCTTACATTTCAGAAAGCAAACTACTTTTTTGAGGCAACCGTTGAAGAAATCTTAAATGCAAAGTAGTCATGGTATATTGCTTGCAGTCAATGTAAAAAAGGAATCACAGTAAAAGACAATGCTCCATCTTGTGCAAGAGAAAATTGGAAATCAAAAGAAGTAAAAAGCTTCAAAAGGTAAAAAAAATAATGTTAAATTTTTATATTATCAAATTTATACAGCTTTCAAAACGTTTAATGATTCAATAGAAACGTAGGTCCATGCTTCGACTTAAAGTGAACGATGCAAATTCAAAAACATGCGTGACAATATTCGATAACTATCAGTTACTACATCATTGTTCAATGGATGAACTACTGTGTCTGAAAGAAGAGGTGAATCTCTTACACTATATTAGAAGTAAAATAATTATTAAGCTAAAAAGGAAACAAATTATAGTTTCCAATCACACCATGATATCCTGATTGCTTCTCCTCATTTGTAGGAAAATGAGACAAATGAATTTAGGAAAAGGTCAAAAGTTACGAAAGAAAGTCGTTTTGGTTTCTGCTCCAGATAAATAACAAAAAAGAAGACTTTATCATAGAACATTTCGTAGTTGAAGCGGTGAAAAAAGCCTCTTATGAAGACAATGATCCTGAACAAGAAAAGGATTAAAATTTGTTAACTCCCCTGTATTGCAATCAGTTTGAAGTTTTAGTTATCATATTATTATCCCTGTCTTGAAGTGTTTCAATATTAATTCACTTACTATGTTTTACATATGAATAAGATCTTATCCCAATTTGTTGTTGAGGTTGACTCATTTTTATTTTATTTTTATTATGTAAAATTAATTTTACAGTTACTTAACTTTTCATCACATATCAAGTAATTCGAAAACATTAAAAAAAGGCTTCCACCACGTGCATCGCACGTGCTCTATGCTAGTATATATATATACATATGTGTACGATGCATAATCCAAAAAGCAACCTTGATTTTTTCGACTATACTTTTTTTTTTATCCTCGAATTACAGGGTCGCCGCAATCGGCGGTGAAGGGGGTTGAAAACTAGTGGTGTGGTGCTGCCATTTTTTACAGGGTTGTGGTGGTGGGAGGTCATGGATATATATATATATATATATATATATATATATGTATTGTATATCTCTGCAAATTGTGGTGTTGGATGCAAAGCTGATTGAAACCCTAATTGTTGCAGTAGAGTTGATTCAAATGTCTCCTAAGAAATTGAAGAGAACTAACAACAATCTTACCTTTCATAATTCGGAATCCAAAACACCCTCTCTCAAAACCCTAACAATGCCCCAATTTCACAAATATCTTCTATATGAGAAGTTTTGTTAGGGTTTTAAATTCTCTAACCTATCCACAATGAAAATATGAAGCTCAGCACTGGTTAATTGATTTTGGAAATTTTTTGGGGGGATATCAAATATTATCACAATGAATAATTGAAGCCCAGCACTAGTTCTTTCACATTGACTTTTTTTTTTAGGGTTTTGATTATTCAAGGTTACTGTAATGAAAGTTTGAAGCTCAATAGTGGTTCATTGATTTTGATTTTTTTATTTTTTAAAAAGGCATATATATATATATATATATATATACATACAGTGTATATATATACAAACAAGGGTCTTTTCGTCCACTAAAGTTAGGGGTTGATCGGTCGGTCAAACCTTGTTAGATTTAACCTACTAGATTTGGATAATAAATAATGATAAGAATAATAGTGTGTGCAAATAAGCCCTTAAAGTTGATCTAGTTTTTTCTATCGCAAGTGCACGAATCTATTATAGTATAATATAGATGAGATATGGTATATCGAATCCACAGAGATTATTGAATTCACAACTTCCTTCTAATTATTGTAACTAAATTATGAAATATAATTTGTTTGTTTGGTTTTCTAAAATTACTTTGACAATAAATTAAATAACATAAAAGTAAAGATAAATTTTGGTTTTGGTTGAGATCAATGGAGATAAAGATCTAGAGTATTTCTAACTCCACCACTAACCACATAATAAATCCTCTTAATCATTTAATTATAAAGGGCGGTTCATCATATGTGAATTAGATATAGGGTCGTAAATATTGGCAAAACCCTAATCCCAAAAAAAGAACAATTCATTCATCATTGACACAAGCCATCATTGAACAAGCATAACTAGTACATGCATCTACTCTAAACTACTCCTACTAACATAAATTAAAAAGCATGTCACTCGTTATCTTTCCTTATGCATGGTTTGTCTAAATCAAGATTGCATGTTAATTACCACCATTGTGTAGAAAATCATGAGTTAAACATCCGAGTTCTAGCCCATATTGAATAACCATGATTGTGTAAGATAAAACATTCATTCAAGCTAAGACAAGGTATAGAATAAATGAAGAATCTTATATAAAATCAAACGTAATCACTCATCTACACAATCATCACATATGTGTCCTTCAGTTTCCCCTTATATAATAAAAATAAGAAAGAGTCTACATTACTTGGCTAGGGCTTTGTTAAAAATCCTAGATACCGATTTAGTTGTTCATGATAGTGGTTGTCTGCATTGTTGATGTAGACACCCCCTCAATGGTTGATATTCTTTCTAACTCTCCAAGACAATATATAAATCTCTATATTTCTCTAACCCCTCGTTTGTAGGGGAGACCCCTCTCTTTTATAGAAAAAGAAGTGTCTTTGTTTGGTAATCTGATTGCTTCGTTGTTAAGTCAGGAATGTGTATCTTGATATTTCTGGAAGAATGATATGAAATCTCATCAAATAGGGTTAATATTATGTCCAAGATAGTCTAGAGATCATCCCATATTGATTCTGGTCGAAACGGGTCCCACTAACGTGTATACAAGTTGCTGATGTGGCTTGGCCTTTTTGGTCTCACCGAGTACTCAGTGAGAATTCTACCGAGTACTCGGTAACTCCTGAGTGTTACGCAAACGGGCGCAAGTGCTTTAAATTCTCTGGCCATTTTTCCTATTTTGCGCAAGTGTGCTTCCTTTCATTTTTGACCGAGTACTCAATGAAGGCACTACCGAGTATTCAGTAGTTCTTCACCTTGAACTTTATTTTCTTTTCTCGTTTCTCTTCTTGGCTTCATTCTTCTTCATTCCTTTTGCATCCTTGACTTATGTTTGGTTCTTCATAGGTCTTTTATCCATGGTTTCGGCTCTTGAACAATCTTGAGTCATTAATCCAGTTATTTTACCGAATTTAACTTGTTTTACATGACATGGTCTAAAACGTCTCAAAATACGAAAACAAACACTAATATAATGGTATATGTAGATATAACAATGTATAATTAGGAGTCATTTTGTATGATATTTGGCTCATATCAAGCCCCCAAACTTAAACATTGTTAGTCCCTTAGCAATCAATTAAATATAAATAATTTCAAAATTCGTGATGATTGTGTTTTTAATATAATAAATTAAAACTAACTAACTAAACTATCTAACTCACTAATCTAACATTTTCTTTCGTGAAGGTGTACGATTACACTTAACACGTGTAACAAGCCTTTTAAACCCCTCGGCAACACCAAGTGGATGAGTGAAGTCTCGTGAGGGTTAAATATATAACCCACAAATTCTTTCATTCTTCATTCTCATATGCTCATAAAATAAAATAATCATTAAATCATGCAATGCTATAATTTCGTCAAAGTAGAATGCATACAAATTATCCCCACTCACTTATACATAATAATTTTCATAAATTAAATCTAAAAGAATGGTTCCCACAGTAGTGAAATAAACTTGCTAATTTTTACAACCGATCCACTAAGCTCTCCGTGTTTTTGTGAACATTATTTATAGTAGACTAATCTCCCTTCTTCTACTTTATTGATCAAGTTTTGTCATGACACAACTTCAATATATATATATATATTTTCATTTTTATCCCTTTTTGTTTTTCTAAGTCTCCGGACTTTCCAGCGAGAATTTTTAGTCCCAACCAACTGGACCCGAGCTTTTTCCATGGAATTTATACTCATTAGTTTTCTCCCATTTTTATGCAAATAATGATATTGGTGATACCAAGGCCCGATTACTCAGATCGAATAACTAATTTTTGTATTTTTATTATTATTTTTTCTTATTTTTCTTTTCTCCATATATTTTTCTTTTCTTTTTCTACTTCCCTTCTCCCCTTTTCATTGAAACAAAACTATTTTTCAACTACATAGTCAAAGGTTAACTAGTTGTTCTATAAAGAATGTGTGCGTGTGCATTATAGGCCAAGACTATATTTTTTGGTTTCAATTTCACTCATTTATTCACTCATGTGGACCACATCTTAAAAATTCAATTTAATCAAACTCTTACATACTCATGAGTGGGGTAGTTGTATACATAATATATTTCTAGTCATAACATGTACACAAATCAACTCTTATCAAATCTCAATCACATTTTTTGAATGAAAAACTTAATAAAATTTTCAAAATTTTTATTTTTCTCATTCCTTTAAAGCATGCAATAACTAATTCCTCCACCCCCCCCCCCCCCCCCTCCCCCAAACTTAAAGCGGACCATGTCCTCATGGTCTAAAAAAATAAAATAAAGAAGAAATAGTTACCGCCCTTGAAGTGCACTTTCGATTGCTTTGATATATGGCGCATATCTCCCCCAAACTTGCTTTGGATGATCTATTCAAAAATAACACACTATGCAATACCCAATATCATATCCAATGAATAGATAATGATTAAATAAACCAAAATATAAAACATGAAGCATATCTTTCAAGATAATGGAATTTTATTAATAAAATTACTCATGATTTGACCTTAAGGTCCTACAATCTCAAAAAATTAAAATAAAATAAAATAAATGCAAAACATAGATAGAACCAATCATAAACGGATTTGGTGGAAAATATAATAAAAAGAAAAATAAAATAACAAAATACTTATAGAATTCTACATCCATTCCCTTATTCCTACTAATTTTTCTATTATTCCATTCTTAGCCACTTTTTATCATAAGATCATTCTCCAGCTCATCACCCCATTCTTTTGGCACGTCTATATCATCCCATGTAGTTACTTGTTCTTCCTCTTCTTCTCCATAGTCATCATTAAATGTTTTAGCATAAAAGTAAGAAACTATGGATATATATTCTACTTCGGTATGAAATTTTCCATCACCTACTGCATTCTTAATTAACTTGGTTATAAGGAATGGGTAACGGAATTTCCATGTAGCTGTTGTGAGATTCCTATAAAGTTTGACATGCCCAAACATACACCCAAGAATAATCTTTGGAAACGAAACCTAATACCCCATATGAAAATAGTAAAGAATCTTAATGATTACTTCATCCCGCCAATGCCGATATTCATTTAGATAAATCTGTGATGGGTTAACTGTATCTAAAAACCAATAGTTGATATTTAGTCTTTGCTTGATGAGGGATACTTCTTCATCCTGCGCATAATAGTTAGGACAAATAGCATTGATCATCTCAGGGATAATAGGTGTGAACGGTTTTGGTAACGGCAAAAATCTTTCTCATAGCTCCTCAGGACATTCATGCGGAATACCCCATGTTTTTGCTATTGTATTGGTAGTGACATCGAAAGGTTGTACTTTGGGATCTAAACAAATTTGGAGGATGAGTTCTCCTTTAGTAATATGCCCCATAATGGAATAGAACTTTTGCATAATTTCGGGGTATGCTATTTTAGTTGTTGGTTTCAAGAACCTGATCAGTCCTCGTGCCTCTAATATATTAAAACCACTTTGTATTATTGGGGTATATATGACTTCTTCTTCGTAGATAACTTCATATGCTAGCAAACTATACCCATGAATTGGTGAAACTTGTGTTGGGTTTGGAGAAATAGCAGTACATCCCATAAGTTCTTCTTCTTTGGGATCGGTTGAAGAACATACTGACTCTATTGTCCTATCTTCATCATCTAAAATTACTACGGGCGTAGTGTTGGTAGAAGCTCTACGAAAGGTAGATCTACGTGTTGATCTCATTGTGAATAGAGAATTAGAGAGCTCTAGGGAGGAATATTATTATCAATACTAAGGCTCTATATTTATAGATTTTAAAGCATGTCCTTACTAAGAGAGGAATGACTTAATTTATTGCAAAAATTTCGAATAGAAATCATTTAGCATGGAAAGTTTTGAAAAGGAAATAAGATTTAATGTAAAATTGTCCATAATTGAAAAGGATTTCATATTTACGGAGATTTCATAAAATTCTATTCTCTTTATTATAATATACTAAAACTATATGTTATACTAATATATTATAGTCAAAGTCCTAATTTGAAAGGAAAAATCAAAATACATAATTATATATATTAATTTTCAGAATTTAGAAAATATATATATTTTTTTCCAGGATTCACCAAGTACTCGGTAGTCCATGTAAGAGAATGTTTTTTTCAAAAACTACTTTTTCTTTAATAAAAATATATAGAGAGAAATATACATAATATATATATAAGAAATTAGTAAATAAACTATAAATAAAATATTTAAAATAAAATAAAATAAATATATATATAATACATAAGTATTTATATAAAATTAATTAAAATAGAAGTATTTATTTATATAAGTTAGAATTTTATAAAAAAATATTTTTGAAAAATCGTACCCTCCCCCAAACTTATATTGTTATATCCGTATAAATGAAAAATAGATCAAATATAAATAATTTGCTCAATAAATACCAAAATATCCATTTTCATTAATTTTCCAACATTTGTTTTTTCATTTGAGTTCGAGTACAAAAACTCAATGAACAAAATAAAGCCAAAAGTACAAAATAACGATTCATGGCTCAGCCTACGGCAATATTTAGAACATAATTCTATGTCGGCACATGATCGACTACTCTAAAAATCCTATGACTCAGACGGTGGTGGTGGTGGTGGATGAGAAGTGGATGCAGGACATTTTTCCATTAAAGAATTGACTTTCATAGTTAGGATTTAAGTATTGTTCATTAGTCATCGGTATTTTTTCTGCTTCTTTCTCGCCTTCCTCCTTGCATAACTTAGATATCATGTTATGCCAACTCGAAATCTCAAAAGACTTTAGTTTGTACTCATTTTTCCCTAGCTTCTCTATTGGCACATGATGATCTTTCATTAACTTCATGGCTAAGGTCGGGAAGGGAACCACATATGATAAGGCATTAACTTTGGTCATTTTACTCATGTCAACCCACGTCTCATAGATGTTTGTCCAAATAACATCTGGGATTGAGATCCAATGATCTTTTTCAAAGGCATATTATGCTTCTTGAAAAATCCCGCGACATTCACTACTATGGCCCTAAGGGTGTGCTTGACATCGAATAATAGTATCAATAATCCACATCTTTGGTGCATAGTGTTTCTTTTTCGTACACGAGTTGTTCTTATTTCCGAACCTTCCTGTAGTTATACTTTTTTCAATAACGTCAATGTCTGGGAAAGGCCGGGGTAACGCCGGAAGAGTTTCTCTTAAATGGATAAGGCATTCATGTGGAATACCCCATGCTTTACTAATAGATAATGGCGTGATAAGAATCGGTTTCCCTTTTATCATTGTTTCCATCATATTATCATCGTCCTAGCCCACTTCTATCATATTGAGCCAAAACTCAAATAATAATGGTTTAATTATATAGGTCGACGCGGGTTGTAACAACGGTTCTAACTCCCTTTTCTTTATGCAACTCATCCCCCATGACGTTACTTCATCATCTTCAAAATCCAAAATCTTGATAGTTCTTTCGACATTAAATCCTTTTGCAATGGCATTCTTAACTAGCTCCTTAATTGGTGCTTCATTTTTGGCCTTATCCGATGACGATTGTGATGAATTAGGGGAAATTGTTCGCTTGCTAGATGATGTAGTAATGCGCGGTTTCTTCTTCTGGGCCATGGCTCCTATTCAATCATTTTATCAAACACCTAGAATGCATCAATTAAATAGGCCATGGTACTTAGCTTGTATATAGTTCAATACCCACACATTAACCCTCACAAGCTCTAATGAGAAGTAAACAATCAAGTGATCACAAGGAACCTTTTTTTAGAAGATTTCACTTCCCTTTTTGGAAGATACTTCAAAGAAATGAAGAGAATGTGTAAGAGAGGTTCCAAAGCTTGAAGATGAAATTGAGCATGGATTGGTTATGGTATTTAGAAGGAGATTGAAACATGTTTAAAATATCTCTCATTTACGAATTCAAGTGTGGAGTAATGAGAAATGAGAGCACTTGGGTAGAGAGAAGAGTGGAGAATGAACAAAAAGTAGTCTGACCCGTTTTTATCACTGCTACTCCACCGAGTACTCGGTGAAAATTATACTGAGTACTCGGTAGTTCATTTTTACCGCTTTTTGAATTCTTCTCAAAATTATCTCGTGGTACCGTCTCTGATTCTAAACTTAAAATAAATAATTATAAAAACAATCACAATATTAATAAAATAATAGTCATAAGTGGGTTCTATCAAATCGATAGAATCCATACCTCCTAATTCGTGATTAATCTCTACGAAACTTTTTAGTTGTTGACCACATTTTTTATATTGCATTCTTTTTCTCGGACCTTTCAGTTTCAATGCACTAACACTAAATAATTGCTCGTCTGGGAAATAATCCATTAATGGAGTATTATCCATTGTAGATTCTACCACTGTTCTTGATAGATGATTTGCCACTATATTTTTCGTACCCTTTTTATCGCGTATTTCAATATCAAATCTTGTAACAATAATATTCATCTAATAAGTCTGGGTTTGGAATCTGTTTTTGTTAATAAGAATTTTAAAGTTGCGTGGTTAGAGAAAATGACTACATTGGTCCCTAATAAGTATGATCTAAATTTGTCCAAGGTAAATACTACAGCTAGCAATTATTTTTCGGTAGTAGTGTAATTGATTTGAGCATCAGCAAGCGTTTTACTAGCGTAGTAGATTGTATGTGGTAGTTTATCTTTTCGTTGTCCTAATACTGCTCCTATGGCATAGTCAGATGTGTCACACATTAATTCAAATGATAAAGACCAATCAGGTGGTTGCATTATTGGGACAGTCGAGAGTAAATTACGCAACTTCTCAAAAGATTCAAGACATTATTTATCGAAATCAAAAGTTGCATCTTAAGCTAAAAGGTTGCATAAGGGCAGAGATATTTTGCTGAAATCTTTAATAAATATTTTATAAAATCCGGCATGACCTAGGAATGATCTAATTTGTTTAACCTATGCAGGAGGGGGTAGATTAGAAATTAATTCAACTTTAGCTTTATCTACTTCTATCCCTCTTTTCGAAATAATATGTCCTAGGACTATACCATCTTGAACCATAAAATGGTTTTTCTCCCAACTTAATATTAGATTCGTCTCTTTGCATCTTTGTAATACAAGTGCTAGATGTTTTAAACAATATTCAAAAGTAGTTCCAAACACCAAAAAATCATCCATAAAGACTTCTAGGAACTTTTCTACCATGTCTAAAAAGATTGACATCATACATCTTTGAAATGTTGCAGATGCATTGCATAAGCCAAAGGGCATTCTTATGTATGCGAATGTACCGGAAAGACAAGTAAATGTGGTATTTTCTTGGTCTGCTGGATCAATTGCTACATGGTTATAACCGGAATATCCATCTAGAAAATAGTAATAACTTTGCCCAGCTAGAGTTCTAAGATTTAATGAATGAATGGTAGTGGAAAGTGATATTTCCTTGTGTGTGAGTTTAGTTTTCTATAATCGATACACACACGCCACCCGGTCGTGGTTTGTTATGGGATTAACTCACCTTTTAAGTTTGGCACGATTGTGATACCGGATTTTTTGGTACCACTTGTGTTGGACTAACCCATGAGCTATCGGATATGGGGTATATAATACGCGCATCGACTAATTTTACTACTTCAGTCTTTACCACCTATTTCATATTAGGGTTTATCCTATGTTGCATTTCTCGTGTTGATTTTGCATTCTCTTCTAAGTTTATTCGATGCATGCAAATTGAAGGATCGATTCCTTTTAGGTCAGCTACACTCCATCCAATTGCTTCCTTATGATCAAAAAGTACTTTTACTAATCGTTATTCCTGTTTCTTAGTAAGGTATGAAGAGATTATTACAGGAAGAGTATTGTTTGGACCCAAGAAAATATATTTGAGTTGTCTAGGTACTTCTTTAAGTACCAATTTTGGTGGAGATGTAAGTAACGGAATAGGTGGAGTACTTAAAATGAGAGGTAATGCCTCATGAGGTTGTTTCCAAAATTCTTCGTATAGTGCGGTTTTTATAATTGCAATTTCCTCATTTTTGAGTTGTACTAGTTCATCTTTATCACTGTCATCTACCTCAGTCATTATTGTTTCCAAGTCATCTTTTATTAATATTCTCTGCGCCACTTTTTCCACTAATTCATCTATCTCATCAATGTTAAAACAATCAGTTTTTTCTAGAAGTTGGCTATTTGTATTAAACACGTTTAATCTTAGTTTCATATTCCCAAATGATATATCCATTACTCCTATTCTAAAATTAATGCTAATGATATATATGTGTATGTGTATACTCTCAAATATTTCTCTCTTTACTATTGCTCATTTCATCATATCACTCTCTCTCTCTCAAGATTGGATTTTTGCTTTATTCTTATGTCTCTCTCTCCTTCTCTCTAATTGGGTAAGACCTCCAAATAAAGTTAGAACCGATAAGAAATGAACTAGTGGGGCATAAATCATCGATCTAGGGTTCATTACAAAGGATTAAAATTCTAAAACAATATTGTTTAAGCTCTCAGGTACTTTTGCCTCTTTTAGTATTTAATCATATTTTGTATAAAATTATAAAGTTTAAATTTAAGGGTATTTAAGTAATTTCTTACCTCAAGTACTAGAAAATGGCTTCAAGAATCAATTCGTACTTTTTGCAAAGGTTAAGAATATTTTAAAACCTGAAGGAGTGTTTTCTTCACAATTTAAAAACCAAAAGATATTTAGCATCATTCACCCATATACATATACAACGTGGAGATTGCACAACCATGCAGTCAAATAATAGAGTCGCAATCCTCTACAAACAACATAACTAGGGACCGACCTACTAAGGAACCAATGAGAGTGGTCGGCCACTCTAAAGTGCTTTTTATTTATAAAATCCAGGTGCTTTTTTTTTTTTTTTTTTTGTTGGTTAAAATTTAAAATGTCTTGCTCAAAAATATTTTTGTTAGTCAAGATCACTTACTTACTTCCTTATAATTTTGTGGATCCATGTCAACACAAAGTATTGTGCTACTCATTCCTTTCCAATTTAAGTACTGTCGAAAATATCAATTCTTTTTATCTTGAATAAAAAAGACAAAAAAGCAAAATATATATGAAAAATATTAAACAATAACATGTGTGATCGTGTCCATGCAAGAGGAACTTAGATGGACATGAATGGGGCCAATTGTTTCCCATGATTATTTATGTTTTACCATATATTGTTTTGTTGATTTTTCAAAATTTGCATTATGAAAACTATCATTTGTCCTCCTAAAATTGTAATATATATATATATATATATATATATATATATATATCTCATTATTACATCACATCCAATCTTTTAGTTTTTTCTTGCGAAAGGTCACATCGCTTACATATTTTTCTGGTTGGCAATTCGTGTCGGTGGGTCGTGTTCGATCGTGTCGGGTTGAGATCGTGCCGTGTCGAAAAAGATCTGGTTAATATACGTGTCAAACATGCTCAACCCTAGCCCAACTCATTTATTAAACAAGTTATTTATGTCGACCCATGTAATCCATTTAGCTTATTTATTATAATATATTAAATTAAATTTGACACAATCTAACACGAAACGAACTATTTAACATATTATCAACAAAATTAAATTGAATTTGAAACGATCCAGTAATAGTTTATTGATATATTTTAACTCATGATCAATTAGAAAACAAAAACTAAATATAAATATAAATATAAATATAATCGTGTCAAATATGTTGTGTTCGGGTCGAATCTTATATTCTCGTGTTGCGTTCGGGTCGACTCTTATACAGTTTCAACCATTTTATGGTCAACCCTAACCCTTTTAATTCATGTCGTGTTCGTGTTGTGTCTCATTTTGTCAGCTCTAACTACAAGTGTAAGATTTTGTATACGGCATGATTGAACAACACATATGTACCTGATCCAAACTCAAACAATTCCAGCTCTTTCCTAACATTAGTTGTTGAGTATACCATTCATATTAGCTACTCTCTCATGCATATATATATATATATGATAACCTCACAACTCTTCATTCTACATACACAACCTTGCTAGAATGGCTAGAATGGTTGTTCCTTTAGTGTCCCCATCCTTATTAGTCATCTTCATTCTCTTGATGACCAATATTTGCATGATCAATTTCTGTTTCTCCAAACCTTCTTGCCAACCAACCTATCCACCCAATGCAATTCCAGTGGCTGATGAAGATGTGGACATGTTGCAATTTGCAAAGAATCTTGAGCACTTAGAAGCAGACTTCTTCTTGTATGGTGTACTCGAATATGGACTCGATGTGGTTGCTCCCCAGCTAGTCATGGGCGGTCCGCCTCCTATTGGCGCCAAGAAGGCTAACCTTGATGTCCTCACAAACAACATCATCAGAGAATTTGGATCTGAAGAAGTTGGTCGTCTTAGGTTCACATCTCTTTATGATATAAGCATATGTATATATATATATATGTGTGTATATGCTAAAGTTTTTATATAGTTCGGAATTATATGATTATAACATCTAAGTATCACTACAAGAAATAAGGATTTTTAGTGGTCTTTGCAACCACTACTTGTTGGTGTGAAGTCAAATAACAGCAAGAACAGCGCCGCCCATATTCAAAGTTTGGCAACCGCCCATGTCAAAGTTTGACACTGGCCTTACTTTGACAACAAATAAGTTTGGCACCGAAATTGGAGAAAATTAGGCATCACAGATTGTCTTATTCTTCACCTCTACAACTATAAATACATGTATATTCAGTGCAAGAAAGATCACCACAACAAGAGAGAAAAACAGAGAAGGAGTGTAGGGAGTGATTGTAAAGCTTTTTTCCAAATTAGTGAAGTTGTGTGCTCCGTCAACGTAGGTCATTTTTGGGCCAAACCACATATAATTTCTTGTATCCCTTTGTGTGTGATTGTGTTGTGTGAGTAGCAAATTGGTCAATCAATCCTAACAATTGGTATCAGAGCATAGGTTAGGGGTTATTTACTCACTGAGAAAATCCTCCACCACTATCTGCACCACCTCCTCATGTTTTGCCGAAATCAACCCCTGTCTCCACCACTGCTCCGCGCAACTGTCTTGGTTCAGAACTCCAACAAGCAGTCCATGTCGTCCCGTCTCTCCGTTTAAAAAACCAGATTGTAAGTGTATATGTATATATATATGCTGTAATAGATAACTGTATATATATATCTTATAGTCTATCGATAGAGTTTTGAAGAGAGTTGTCAAGATATAGATAATCTCGGTCAAAGAGGAAGTTGTTGAGTGACAAAAGTGAGTGGAGACAAAGTAATTGAGTGGAGTGAAAAAGAGAAAAAAAAAAAAAAGTGGGAGACAAGTCTTTAGTAGAGTAAGACTTTTGAGGAGTGGAGTGAAAGAGAATTAAAAGAAAATAATATATATATATATTCAGGCACTGTTCACTCATCACTATTCACGTGGTACTGTTCATCTGACACTGTTCCCAGATACGGTACTGTTCATATACGGTACTGTTTGCAAAAATATTTTTTGTGGAGCAATGACATCAACATCAACTTCAGAAGACAAGTCAACCATGATCGATAAATTTGATGGTACAAATTTTGTTTTCTAGAGAATGCAAATTGAGGATTTATTATTTCAGAAATATTTATTCCTATCGTTGGAGGGAGCGAAGCCAGAGACGATGAAAAAAGATGATTGGAAAATTCTCGATCGGAAGACTCTCGGCACGATCAAACTAACCTTATCTAAATCAGTAGCCTTCAACATCAGAAATGAGAAGACGACGAGATCTCTCATGGACGCCCTTTCAAACATGTACGAACAGCCGTCTGCAGCAAACCAGGTACATCTCATCAAAAGATTGGTCAATTTGAAGATGTCCGAGAATGGAAAGGTCAGTGAACATCTTAATGTTCTTAATGACATTGTTGGGCAATTGGAATCAGTTGATATGCCAATCTCTGGTGCAATGAAAACGCCTTTAGTTCTAAGCCATTTGTCAGATAGTTGGAGCGACACAGTGGCTGCGATCAGTAGCTCTTTAGGGAAAGAAAAGTTACAGTATGATTCCGTGGTGAGTATGGTACTCACAGAAGAGATTATAAGACAGATGTCAGACTTTTCAACCAGTAGCTCAGCATTGAATGTTGAAAGCAGAGGCAGAAGTTCAAATCGGAAGAAAGGTGGAGGCTATGGGCGTGGTCATTCCAAGTCCAGAAACGGAATATCACAATCTCGAAATTCCAGGAATTTCAAAGAAGTTAAATGTTAGAATTGTGATAAAACTGGTCACTACAAACACTAGTGCAGATCTCAAAAAAGGGAACTGGAGAACAAGACTGAGGCAAACATTGTCTCAGAGGAAGAATCAAATGATGCGCTGATATGCTCTTTGGAGAGCAAGTCAGAATCTTGGGTGCTAAATTCTGGAGCCTCATTTCACGCCACCTCAAGTCGAGAGCTCTTTGAGAGCTATGTATCAGGTGACCTGGGAAAGGTCTATCTTGGAGAGGATAAACCCTGCAGTGTTGTTGGCAAGGGCGATGTACAGATCAAGCTTAATGGATCTGTATGGAAGTTAAAGGATGTGAGACACATTCCAGAATTGAGGAAGAACCTGATCTCAATAGGCCAACTGGAGAGTGAAGGTTATGTGACAACCTTCAACAATGAAGATTGGAAGGTTTCCAGAGGAGCTATGACAATGGCACGTGGAAAGAAGAATGGTTCTCTCTACACAACTACCAGTGTTAGCATGTCAATAACAATTGCAGAAAGCAAACAGGATCAGAACCTATGGCACTAGAGGCTAGGTCACATGAGTGAAAAGGGGCTCAAGATTATGCACTCAAAGGGGAAACTACCAGACTTAAAATCAGTTGATATCGACTTCTGCGAGAGTTGCATCCTCGGCAAGCAGAAGAGGGTGAGTTTCCAAAGGAGTGGCAGAACCCTCAGAAAGGAGAAGCTTGAGCTAGTTCACACTGACATCTAGGGGGCGGCAAATGTATCATCTTTTGGCGGAAAGTCTAATTTCATGACTTTCATTGACGACCATTCTCGCAAGGTATGGGTTTATTTCTTGAAGCATAAATATGAGGTGTACGAGGTGTTCAAGAAATGGAAAGCCATGGTGGAGAATGAGACAGGCTTGAAGATAAATAAGCTATGATCCGACAACGGTGGCGAGTATGAAGACATTGAATTTAAAAGGTTTTGTTATGAGAACGGTATCAGATTAGAAAAAACTATGCCAGGTACACCATAACAGAATGGCGTAGCAGAACGTATGAACCGGACATTAACTAAGAAAGCCAGAACCATGCGGATACATACAGGATTATCGAAGCAGTTCTGGGAAGAAGTAGTCAATACAACTGCATACCTAATTAATCGAGGTCCATCAGTACCATTGGAGTTCAGAATACCAGAAGAAGTATGAAGCGATAAAGAGGTAAAACTTTCACATCTAAAAGTTTTTGGTTGTGTTGCGTATGTGCATATCAGTGATCATGCTAGGAGCAAGCTTGATCCGAAATCATAAAAATGTACTTTCATTGGATACAGCGAGGATGAACTTGGTTATCGAACCTAGGATGACCAAAACAAGAAGTTAATCTGAAGCAGGGATGTAGTATTCAATGAAAAAGTAATGTACAAGGACAAGCACACAACAACCTCTAGTGATTCAACATAGAGAGATCATGTATATGCCGAGTTGGGTGATGTTCCAGATAGTAGTGAAGCATAACAAACATCTAAGAGTTTCCAGCCAGAGGAACCTATTGCAGAGAGCAATGCACAACGGAATGATCAACCGCAGTCTCCAACTCCGATTCTTGAACTTAGGAGGTCCTCCCGACCTCATGTGCCGAATAGGAAATACATGAATTATTTGTTGCTTACTGATGGAGGAGAACCTGAATGCTATGAAAAGGCATGTCAAGCAGCAGATGCAAGCAAGTGGGAGTTTACGATGAAAAACGAGATGAAATCTCTTATTTCTAACAAAACATGGGAGCTAACCAAGTTGCCGATTGGAAAGAAAGCTCTTCAGAACAAATGGGTGTACAAGGTCAAAGAGGAACATGATGGTTCCAAGAGAGACAAGGCAAGGCTCGTAGTCAAAGGCTTCCAGCAGAAGGAAGGAATCGACTACACCGATATCTTTTCCCCGGTTGTAAAACTGAATACCATTCGTCTAGTTCTCAGCATTGTTGCAGCGGAATATTTGCACCTAGAGCAGTTAGATGTCAAAACTATTTTCCTCCACGATGACCTAGAGGAGGATATCTACATGCAGCAACCGGAGAGTTTCTCAATCAAAGGCAAAGAGAAACTTGTGTGCAAGTTAAAAAGAAGCTTGTATGGCTTAAAACAAGCACCGAGGCAGTGGTACAAGAAATTTGATGGGTTTATGCAAAGACATGGCTATAACAAAAGCAACGCTGACCATTGTTGCTACTTTAAGAGGTTTGACATAAGCTATATCATCCTCCTACTTTATGTCGATGACATGATAGTAGTTAGGTCTGATTTTGAAGAAAATCAGTAAGTTGAAGAAGTAGCTGTCAAATGAGTTCGAGATGAAAGACTTGTCGAGATGAAAGACTTGGGAGCATCGAAGCAGCGAAGCAGATTCTTAAGATGAGAATAAATAGAAACAAGCAAAAGGGTATCTTACAGTTCTCTCAAGCTAACTATGTTGAACGGATTCTGAAGCGGTTCAACATGAGTAATGTTAAGCCAGTTAGCACACCATTGGCTAGTCACTTTCGACTATCCAAGGACCAGTCTCCCAAGACAAACGAGGAGAAAAACTTCATGTCTAAGGTACCTTACGCCTCAACTATCGAAAGTTTGATGTATGTCATGGTATGCACAAGACCGGATATTGCATATGCAGTGGAAGTTGTTAGCAGATTTATGTCCAATCAAGAAATGACGCATTGGGAAGCAGTAAAGTGGATAATGAGATATCTACGTAGTACCACAAACAAATGTCTTTGTTTTGGAAAAGATTGAGTGAAGCTACATGGTTATGTAGATTCAGACTTTGCTGGTGAGATAGACCATAGAAGAAGTACTACTAGGTACATTTTTACATTAGGTACTACAGCAGTCAGTTAGGTTTTGCAGATACAAAATATTGTAGCGTCATCTACAACAGAGGCAGAGTACGTAGTTGTGATAGAGGCCAGCAAAGAAATGATATGGTTACAAGGTCTGTTAGCAGAATTGGGATTCAAGCAAGAGAACAATGTTTTACACAATGATAGCCAAAGTACAATACATTTGGGCAAAGAATTCAGCATTTCATTCGAGGACCAAGCATATTGGACTTCGTTATCGTTTTATCATATCATTATTGGAAGATGGGATACTGAAACTTGAGAAGATCCAAGGTAGCAAGAATCCAGCGAACATGCTAACCAAGATAGTAACTATAGAGAAACTGAAGCTATGTTCAGCTTCAATTAGTCTTCGAGACTGAAGACGAAAATGAGCACACAACTATTCATTAATCACAGATGGAGCGTTCTTTGACTCCAAGTGGGAGATTGTTGGTGTGAAGTCAAAGAACGGTAAGAACGATGTCGCCCATGTTCAAAGTTTGGCAGCCGCCCATGTCAAAGTTTGACACTGGCCTAACTTTGACAACAGGTAAGTTTGGCACCGAAATTGGAGAAAATTAGGTATCACAGATTGTCTTGTTCTTTACCTCTACAACTATAAATACATGTATATTCAGTGTAAGAAAGATCACTACAACAAGAGAGAAAAACAGATAAGGAGTGTAGAAAGTGATTGTAAAGCTTTTATCCAAATTAGTTAAGTTGTGTGCTCCGTGGACGTATGTCATTTTTGGGCTGAACCACGTATAATTTCTTGTGTCCCTTTGTGTGTGATTGTGTTGTGTGAGTAGCAAATTGGTCAATCGATCATAACACTACTAATAAGGATAAAAACTGCAACTATAATGTTTGTGACAGATGATACATGACTAACTAAAGACCCAACATTAAATGGTTATTTTGCTTCAGTGGCAGAAAAAAGTACAATAGTGCCAGAAATTTTTAGTTTGCAGCTAAATTTTTATCACTATAATTTATAATTCTTAGTGTACGTATGTGATTTTTGTTTAAACTACTTTTATTTCAAGTCATTTTGTGATTGATGCAAATATATATTCAGCCTTTAATATATAATTCTCACCTTCATTTCTAGCTCAAGTTTTAAGGGACAATTTCTAGAAAATTATACATTAACGAGTTTTCAAAATAATAATAAAAAAAATTATATTTTTAAAGTCCAATATTTCGGAAACAGTTTCTGAAAAATGTTGTAAAATGAATTTTTTTCAAGCTAAAACTACATAAAAAAAATATTTCTTTGAAAATTGAACTAAACATGCAACGTTGTGTATGTTTTGATTGAATATATATATACGGGGCAATTAAATCAACAGTTGGTGGATTTCCAAGGCCTCTGATGGATCTGAGCGCGAAAAACTTTGGAAAATTGTTTGATGAAGCATTCAGATACAAACTCATCCTTTCTTTCGACCCGTACTGTGCGTGACACCCTGAGTTACATGTTAGCTTCTTATGTGGTTCCATACATGGGACTTGTAGGCTATGTTGGGACATGTTGGGGATTTTGGGTTATTTACTCACACAAATAATTGCACACACAAATCACACAAAGAGACACCAAGACTTTGTGCGAAGGGAAAAACCACGGGACAGTTAGTCCAGAAAAACTTCCACTATATGAAAATAATAGGATTACAAGCCTTCAATTTGAGGCTACAAACTCACTCTCACAAATTGGATATCACTCATTATTTCTCTTCTACAATTTGCTATTGCAGGATCTCTCGTGTTTACTTCTCTCACTGATTTGTGTTTTTCTTTTATATGATTTACAACCAAAGTTCACCCATATATATAGGGGAGGAGTAGAGGAGAAGACAAATAAAACTTGCCTAACTTGTAGCTGCAAAACTTGACATTTGATGAGGTGGTGTGCTGGAATGTGGGTGGCGCAGCTTTCTTTGACAATGGTATGAAATATGTATGTGATGAGCTGAGTTCATGAATGTGGTGATGCAGAGGTATGGAACCTTCAATTATCCCCCTTCCATACCTAACAGATGAGAACGTCTTCTGATTGATCTTCCCCTCACTGCCAATTTGGGGCTACTATTAAACCAGTTTCTTCTCTGCAAACTTCTAGCTTTTCTCTAGGTAGGTTTTTGGTCACCATATCTGATCCATTATCATTTATGTGAATCTTCTCTAGCTGTAGAAGTTTCTGCTCTAGCACGTCACGGATCCAGTGATACCTGACGTCGATATGTTTGGATCTTGAGTGTAAGGTTGAATTTTTGCTAAAATGAATAGCACTGTGACTGTCACAATATAAGACATACTTTTCCTTCACTTGACTCAATTCTTGTAGGAATTTCTTCATCCACAAGATCTCTTTGCATCTTTCTGTTATTGCAATGTATTCAGCTTCTATGTTGGATAAAGCAACACACTTTTGCAATCAGGATTGCCATGAGACTGCTCCCCTGCAAAAGTGATTAGGTATCCTGATGTGGCTTTTCTTGAGTCACTGTCACCCGTCATGTCTATATCTGTGAAACTTTCCAATAAAGGTTTACCACCACCAAAGCATAAACAAATATTGGTAGTTCCTTTAAGATACCTGAGGATCCATTTTACTGTTACCCAATGGTCATTTCCAGGATTTGACAGAAATCGACTGGCAACTCCAACTGTATGAGTAATATCAGGCCTCATGCATACCATAGCGTACATTAAGCTGCCAACCGCTGAAGCATAAGGCACTTTCTTCATTTCTACTTTTTCCGTCTCACTTGAAGGACACTGCTTAACACTAATCTTGAAATGGCTTGCAAGTGAAGCATTGACTGGTTTTTATTTGATCATGTTGAATCTTTCAAGAACTTTGTCAATATATCTTTCTTGAGATAGCCAGAGCTTGTGTTTCTATCTGTCTCAAGAGATTTTCATTCCCAAGATTTGTTTTGCCGGTCCCAAGTCCTTCATGGCAAATGACTTACTCAATTCCTTTTTCAACTTGTTAATTTTGTTACTATCATGGCCAACGATCAACATGTCATCGACATATAGCAAGAGGATGATAAAATCTCCGTCAGGAAATTTCTTAACAAATATACAGTGATCTGCAGTGGTTCTGTTGTACCCATTTTGGTCCATGAATGAGTCAAAATTTTTATACCACTATCTTGGTGCTTGTTTGAGCCCATAAAAACTTTTCCTTAATCTGCACACAAGATTCTCTTTTCCTCTAGTTCTGAATCCTTCAGGCTGTTCCATGTAGATTTCTTCATCCAAATCACTATATAAAAATGCGGTATTTACATCCAGTTGTTCAATCTCTAGGTTCAGGATGGTTGTCAAGCCAAGAACAACTCAGATGGAGGAAATTTTCACCATAGGTGAAAATATTTCTTCAAAATCGATGCCCTTCTTTTGGCCGAATCCCTTTACAACCAGTTTTGCCTTATACCTTGGTTGTGGACTATTTTCTTCAGTCTTCAGTTTGAATACCCATTTATTCTCGAGAGTTTTCCTTCCCTGTGGTAGCTTGACCAAGTTATATGTGTGGTTCTCATGCATCAATTTCATCTCTTCCTGCATAGCTTTCATCCACTCCACTTTTTTACTATCTGCAACAGCTTCCTGATAGCTCTTTAGTTTTCCCTCGTCACTAAGAATCACATACTCTGCAGGAGAATATTTGCGATTCGGTAGTCGCTCTCCGGTGGATATCCTTGTTTGAGGGTCAACAGGGTTTTCTTCTGCAACTAGTTCTGGTTCTGCACCGTCATCAGCTGGATCTCCTTGAATAGCTTCCCCATCATTTTGTGCTCTCGGTGGAGGAACCGGGTCTAGGTTAGCTGGTAACTCTTGAGGTGAATCTGATTTCTTCTATTTTTCAAGATCTTCAATGGTCTGATCTTCAAAAAACACCATATCTCTGCTTTTGATGACCTTTTTATTGATAGGATCCTAGAGTCTGTAACTAAACTCTTTATGGGCATATCCAAGGAAGATGCACTGTTTGGCCTTTCCGTCAAGCTTGGATCTTTCATCTTTGGGGATGTGGACAAATGCTCTGCGCCAAACACCTTCAAGTGTTTGTAGGAAACATTTTTCCCTCTCCATACTTTCTCTAGAACATTACCATTTAATGGAACTGATGGAGATAGGTTGATTAAGTCAACCGATGTTCTCATTTCGTCACCCCAGAAAGGAGTTGGCAACTTGGCATTAGATATTATGCACCTAATTCTTTCGCAGATAGTTTTGTTCATCCTTTCTGTGAGGTCGTTATGTTGAGGAGTTTTTGACACTGATTTTTCAAGTCTGATGCTGAAGCTTTTGCAATACTCCTCGAATGGTCCTCTGTACTCGCCACCATTGTCTGCACGTACGCACTTTAGCCTTTTCCCAGTTTCTCTTTCAACCTTTGCATGGAACTGCTTGAAAACTTCCAGTACCTGGTCTCTAGTTTTCAAGGCAAAGGTCCATAATTTCCTGGAATGGTCATCAATAAATGTGACAAAATAGAGGGCACCTTCAAGAGTTCTGGTTTGCATGGTGCAAACATCCTTGTGTACGAGATCTAGAATGTCTGGTTTTCTATATTGAGGGGAACTGCGAAATGCAACTCTGTGTTGTTTCCCCATGATGCAGTCGACACAAATGTGTAATGGAGTACCTTTCATTCCAGGTAAGAGCCCCTTTCTGGTAAAGATCTTGAGTCTTTTCTCGCTCATATGACCAAGTATTTTGTGCCATAACTCAGTGGGGACTTCTTTCTCCATCGTATTCACCTCAACTCTGCACAGTTTTGCTTGCGTTGTGTAGAGAGAGTTGGTCTTCTTTCCTCTGGCCACCACAAGATTGTTTTTGGTGAGCTTCCACTTACCATTACCAAAGTGACTGTTGTAGCCTTCATCATCGAGCTTTCTGGTGGAGATCAGGTTGAGATGAATATCTGGGACATGACTCACATTTTTAAGGAGTAGTTTGCATCCATTGCTATTTTCCAAATGAATATCACCCCTGCCGACAATTTTGGATGCTCCGTGGTTCCCCATCTTCATAAGTCCGAAGTCGCCACTGTTGTAGGATGTGAACATATCCTTCCTTGAAGTGACGTGACAGGAAGCACCTGACTCAATAACCCAGGTAGAATCTTTGGATGTGAAGTGGACACAATCATCATCTTGAACGATGACGATCTCTTCTCCGGTTGTTGTTGTTGCTGCTTCTGAGGTACTTTTTTCACCTCTATTTCTGGTCTGTTGTTTGGACTGTTCGGCTTTTATCTTTCTGCAATCTCTGATAAAATGGCCTAGCTTGCCGCAGTGGTGACATGTTTTGTCTCTTCTGAAAGTGGACTTTGATCGCCCACGATACTACGTCTGATTGCGATTGTTTCTACTTTTGCTTCTACCGCGCCATTCTTTTCTTTCTCGTCTTTCAGTGACAAGAACTTCTGACTCCGGAGTATATCCTTCTTCCTTTCTTCTTGCTTCCTCATTCATCATTCTGTCTTTTGCTATTTCCATGGTAATTATACCGTCTGAAGCCGAATTGCTTACAGAGACAACTAGCGTTTCCCAACTTTTAGGAAGAGAGTGTAATAGGAATACTGCTTGTATCTCATCTTCTATAATCATTTTCATAGAGTTGAATTGATCCAACAACCCCTGAAATTCGCTCATGTGTTCTAACACACTTTTACCGTCCTTGTATTTAAGATTTACAATACGGCTCAAAAGATTTACCTTATTTTGAGATGTCTTTCGCGCGTACATCTTCTCCAATTTTTGCCAAAGAGCATAAGCATCATTGTCGTTGGCAAAATTTTGATAAATGTTTTTGTCGATCCATTGTCTGATTTGGGCAGCACATTTTTGGTTTGCTGTCAAGTGCGTCATCGGTTTTTTTTATCGATTTCCACAGATCTTTAATATACAAAAGATCCTCCATTTTTTACTTCCACAATGAATAGTTCGTTGTGGTCAATTTGATCATGTTGCCGGATGTTTCCTCCATTTAATCTGCACAAAAACAATTGTGTGAATAGTACCGTATCTGGGAATAGTATCGTGTATAGGAATACTTCCATGTATGTTACAACAGTATCCGTATATAAATTTATATATATATATATATACTCTCCTTTCTTCAACTCTCCAACCACTCCACCATAAAACACTAGGACCCACTCACTTTTTTTTTTCAAAAGTTTCCCTTTCTTTTTCACACCCCCACTATCTCTCCACTCACACTCCCACCAAAAAACCACACACAAATGTATATATTTATTTTACCTTTCTCTACACTTTCAAATGAACACCTCTCTCTTCTTTTTTTTTGAATTTTTTTTTTCTGTTTAAAGGCTAAAGATTGCCTTTCTCCAAGTTGTCGCCACTCTCTTTGATATGTCAATACACCAAATAAGAAATCATTATTTGCAACTCTCTTTGCAGAAGAAAACTTCACCTTCACTCATAGATTATATATATATATGTAATCTGTGATGGTTGCTACACCGATGGTGGGAGACGGACAGAAGCTTGGTCCATCTTGTTGAAATTCAGAGGCTGTCACACGGAGCGGTGGTGGAGGCGTAGCTGTTGTCGAACATTGGTGGTGCGGATGGTGGCGTCACACTTCACAGAGCGGTGATGAAAATTTCTGGTAAGTAACACAATTGAACCTAGATGGCTCTAATACCATTTTGTTGGGGATTTTGGGCTATTTACTCATAAACAATTGCACACACAAATCACACACAGAGACAGCAAGAATTTTACGTGGAAACCCTTTGGGCGAAAGGAAAAATCGCGGGACAGTTAGTCCGGCAAAACTTCCACTATATGAAAATAATGGGATTACAAGCCTTCAATTTGTGGCTATAAACTCACTCTCACAAATTGGATATCACTCACTATTTCTCTTCTACAATTTGCTATTGCAAGATCTCTCGTGTTTGCTTCTCTCACTGATTTGTGTTTTTCCTTGATATGATTTACAACCAAAGCTCACCCATATATATAGGGGAGGAGTAGAGGATAAGACAAACACAACTTGCCCAACTTGTAGCTGCAAAACTTGACATTTGATGAGGTGGTGTGTTGGAACGTTGGTGGCGCAGCTTTCTTTGACAATGGTATGAAGCATACATGTGATGAGTTGGGTTCATGAATGTGGTGATACAAAGGTATGGAACCTTCAGGACAAATCCTAACATCAATGGCTACAAATCAAAGACAGTAAGGCATCATTAGCCTTGAAACACCATACAGAGTTATGTACTATATATATTATTTTGAATATGAGTTATGAGAAAAAAAAAAAAACTTTTAAGGCGGAATGAGTAAAAAGACATTATCTTGTGCAGCTCTTGGCAGGATTGTTAGGTGTTGAAGCCGGCCAAAACGCCGTTATACGAATGTATCTATATGAGCGAGCTCATGAAATAATGAAACCCTACAAGAACACAGTGGCAGAGTTCACAATCCGCATTTCTGAACTAAGGAACATGCTGGCCATGTGTGGCATCAAAGATGAAGGAGTCATTGTCCCACCTATACTTGGGGCCAAGAACCGGAGCACAACCAATGTTTTGTCAGCTAACACTGACTCCCTCTCTTACAGCAGAATCCCCGGCAAGATCTTGAGGGTCCTTTATGATTCTGGTAGCGAGAGCTTGCCAGGGGGGTTCTATCCGTTGGGAGCAAATGGAAAGATTGCCAGAGCATTTTTTAAGTAAACAATGATGAAGTTCGTTCTCCGTGGTGATTTGATTCAATACAATTTGAACACATGGCCAAATTTTTTTAAAAAGAAATTGTGCTTAATTCCAGGTTTTATAGATCTTTTGTCCATCTTCTCTTTTTAAAATGATCTAATCACAAGCCCAAATTATGTTGAATCGCATAAGAGGGAATGACCAACTTTATCCTCCCGGAATATGAACCAAGTATTGTTCGTTTTGTTGTATGTAATGCTCATATGATTAATGTAAGTGATGAATCTTTTGTTCTTAAAGTCAGTTAATTAAGTTCACTTGGTTTTATTGTTAATGCAAATTAGAGCTTGGTTGAACTGGTTTTTTTTGTTTTTATTATTTGTCTAATTGGTTTCTGTAATGATAATATATGTATAAATATATGTATAATGAATAATATTTTGTTGTGAATAATTGAATTTGACTTCATCTATACTGTCTATGGTCACCAAGAGGAGAGCTGCAGGATCACAGTCCCAACTAAACAACTAGCTGATCAAACGGTATTTCCTCTCCTCCCAATTACGGAAGTGAGGGATTCGACTCTCTTAAGAGACAGTGTGGGAGGAAAAACTTACCTTTAAAAAAAAACCCAACTAAATTAGCTAGGAAAGAAAATCAGATCTTTAGCTACATTCAATGACTGATCCAGAAAATCACGCGATGGGGTTTAAGGATATTTTTGTAATTTCAATGGATGTTTTTCATAATTTTAATAAGGGATTTTGTGTAAATTAAAAAAAATTTTAAGTGTGTAGGAAAAACAAATAGTGGGGTCATTAGCCCCCACTATACTCATCATGATCCGTGTCTGATTTAATTTTTTTTTAAATGGTAAGAAACGCACACACCCACACACTTACACACCCCCATATGAGCTCATGAGGCTCGAACCCCTAATATTCCCTTTTAATGAGGAAATGTGATACCATTAGACTACAAAGCCTTAGGTGCATAACTGCATATATACAACATTAGTTAGTTATAAGAAAACTTTCCTCCGTAAAAACCAATCATGCAAGTTATGTATTTTGAATGAAAGACGAAATGTACAATTTTTATAATTAAGAATTCTCATTATGCTTATTATATTACTTATCAATTCAAACTTTTACTATTGCAAAATGATAAGAATTAAGAAATCGACCCTAAAATAAATCATTTCAGTTATATATATAAATAAAATCTAATTTTTATACTAATTGACATAAAAGTTTAGCATACGCAAATATCACTTTTGCTCATAACTTATGCATTTTAAACAAACTAAGATACGGAAACTTAGCGACATGAAATGGTACATCAATAATAGCCGTGTAAGGCTTTACTCCATCGTCAAGGTCTATCACACACACATAAATATAAATATATATATATATATATATATATATATATATATATTTATATTTATAATTATATATATTTATATTTATAATTATATATATATAGATTACTTGCTCACCAATCCAATATAGATTAATTATATAATTCAAGTAATCTACTCAATTCAAGCTCACCAAGGTTGTTTCGTTGATAATCTAGTAATCTGCTCAGATTTGTTAATCTATTGCCATTTATCTGTTCTTTTATATTGTTCTTCATCTTCTCTTTCTCTGCTTGTTGGTGTCACCTCCCCATAAACCGTAAAACCAAACATTAAGTCCCTTGGTGAGCTTTTAGGCGTTTTAGGGCATGAGCAGTGGTGTCGTTGGGATAAGGTATGTGTTATGAAATGCAACAAACATTGAAAATAGGATAAAGCACATTTATAATGTTCAGATGATAAACAAATAGATTATAATCATGAGTCATTTATTTAGATCTTCCTCCTCTCAACCTAGTCGAACAAACCTACCTTCCATTCCAGATAGTAATGACATAATTAATGAAGAAGAACACACCTACACTGATCTTGAAAGTCACAATGATTGGAATATCCCAAGGGTACTCACAAATCAAATTTACAAAACCAATTTCATTAAGTCAACCTTTTTTACAGAATACACAGTCAAAACTGTTGAACAAGTATATGTTATAAACAAAGAACACGAAAAATGCCAATTATTTTCTCCAAAAACTATAAAACAACACCGCGAACGAGGATACAATTTTATTCATATTGGTCTTGTACAAGTTGCAGTTGATGCCTTAACTATTTTAGGACAAAATGCATCGATTTTTCTCTGTCTAAGAGATGCTAGGTTCCTAGACTATAATCAAAGCTTAATTAGTGTCATTGAAACCAGCTTATGTAATGGTCCAGTCTACTTTGATTGTTTTCCTAATTTCAAGTTAAGCCTAAGTGACCCTCACCTACTAAAAGCTCTAACATTAAACATCAAAACTTCAGGATATGCCATGTTTCCAGGTGCCCAGCCTCTAAGCTTAATTTACAGAATTTACTACAAGACCATGAAAACCAATTTAAATGTTCATGCTTTAGTCAAAAGTCCTAAAGATCAAACTCTATTAATTCAAAGTAGTACTTCTAATGCAAATATTCGCATACCAAAAACAATTGCCTGGAAGGATGTTTCCCTCCCAAATGAATGGTTACTTGAAAATGAAAATCACCCAACCAAAATCGAGAATGATGTTCGAAATCTTGAACATGTACAACAAATCCTAGATGGAACTATTAAGTTGACCTTTGATAGATCTAAACGCAGTTTCTCTTCCGTTAGTTCAAACCCTAAAATGTTCACCCCCCTAACAATTAGAGAAAATACTACTAACCATGATACAGAATTTGTAGAATCTTTAGTCCACCGATCCAGACGTGATCATAGATTAAAAGGAATTCAAAAAGATGAACAAGTATCTACTCCATGTTATGTCCCAAACATAGTGATTGAAGATTCAATCTCTAACCACTCCCCTACACAAACTGATTTTGAGACAGACACTGTTAATCCGCAACTATGTGTTTTAAGTACATCATTTTCTTATGACCTTCTCAAGTTAGAAGCTGAAGACAAGTCCAAAGAAAATAAATCAAAACGACAATTATATAGAACAATTACACACATGAAAAGAGAGCAAAAATTACAAAAAAAATGGCAGAAATTCATGATAACAAACCAGTTGGAAATTAGTTTATTTGACTATCTTGAGAATTACTACAAGAAGATAAATGTTCTTACAAAACATGATAAAACAATTGTTTCTTCTAGTCACCCTCCTTTAGAAAACCTAATTGTTAACCACCTTGGAACAGAAATCTCAGCCTCTCCTTTTAAGGTTGTCACCTCCGCAATTGATCCGAATACTAAAAAAATTATTGAACAAAAAAATTTCACCAATCAATATCTAAGTACTCTAGGTTCTCAATTGGACAAGATAGAATCCAAACTTGACGCCTCCACCCTTGTGACAAAAACTATTGATTCCCCTTTAATCAAGCTTCCTACAAAACGTCAAGGTCTACCTAACAAACCAAGAACAAGTGACCCCTTTGCCCAAATTAATAAATTATTAAAAGCCTTAGAATCACAAATAATCAAGGACGAAAAATCCCTCACAGTTCTCAATTTTGATTCTGATAACTCTGAAACTTCATCTGAAAAAGACATAGATAAAGATATACGCAAGTTAGAAAATACCTTTGAAATCAATAGGATCACACATCGACCAATTAACCCTACCAGTATTACAAAAAATTGATATCCCCAACCTACTCCTATCGATATTCAATATGAAGAAAGAATCTTTCAAAACCAATTTTTTGTGTCATCTAAAAAAATTTATGAATGGAATATTGATGGACTCTCTGAACAAGAAATTTTTAAAGAAATTAAACCACATTTCTATGACAACCAATAGTTACCTCACACATCATAATATGCCTCAACCTGATATTGTAGAATTACTAGCCTCTGGCTTCTCTAGTAAGTTAAGAAGTTGGTGGGATAAACATCTTACCCAAGAAGCAAGAGACAATATAACACATGCAATCCAAAAAACAGAAGATGGAACCCCTATTTTTAATGAAGAAATTGGTCTCGGACTCCCTGATGGAGTCAATACGTTAATTTACAGAATTATAGATCATTTTATTGGCAGACCAAGTGACATTACTTCTAGAATTCATGATCAACTTATTAACCTTAGATGTCCTACATTAAGTGATTTTAGATGGTACAAAGATACTTTCTTATCACGTGTTATGTTACGAGAAGATAGTAATAAACCATTTTGGAAAGAAAAATTTATTAATGGATTGCCCAGCCTTTTCTCTCATAAAATACGCACAGAACTAAGTAACACAACTGGTGTTATTGAATATGACAGTCTAACCTACGGTAATATTATTAGTCTAATCTAGAAAGTAGGACTCAAAATGTGTATAAATATGAAAATTAATAATCAGCTTAGTAAAGATAAAAATAAGGCTAAATATGAAATGGGCACATTCTGTGAACAATATGGATTACCCCCAATTGCACCATCTCAGCAAACAAAGAAATCAAAACAAACAAAATCATTCCCTAAACGTTTTACTCGCCCTTATAAAAGATATAATAAAAAATTCCAACATAATGAATTCTATGATAAACAAAAGTTTAAAAAGAATGAAAAATATACGAGGAAAACAAAACCTTTTGAGAAGAACAATAAAATTGATCTAAATAAAGTTACATGTTATAAGTGTAGTAAGAAAGGTCATTACGCCAGAAATTGTCCTGTAAAAAACAAAATTAATCAGCTAGAAATCCCTGATGAAACTAAACAACAAATTTACACAATTCTTGAGTTAAAAAACACAAGTGACAGTGATACTGAAATTGAATCCAGTTCCTCTTCTGAATCTTCTGCCTCCTGTCCCAGTTCACCTGATATTAGTTTTGGGTGCAAAGATAGTTGTTTTACAAAAACAGCCAATATGCTAAATCGACACCAACATAAAACCCTTAATGTTCTCACCAAGGCAGAAGAACAACAACATCTTCTTCTAGACCTCATAAGTAAAGTTGAAGACCCAGATTTAAAAAAATTCTTATCTTCAAAAGCTTACTAAATTACTCACCATAAACAAAGATACTCAAACCCCTACAATAAATAAATCAAATTTTAGTTTTCACAAAACTCTTGAATGTTTTACTCCTAAAAAAGAAGTTACTATACAAGACCTCCAAGCAGAGGTCAACATAGTTAAACAAGAAATCAAAACTCTGAAAAATGAAAATCAAGATATAAAAACCCTTTTTCACACCCAACTAAAAGATCTAGTTAAAACTTCACACCAATTTTCAGTTTCTGATTTCTCTTCCTCTGACAGTAATGAGGATGATGATAGCACAAATCCTTTTCAAAATAATGAAGAAGAAACCAATGGTTTGAATCTGATTAACCGAACCTCATTTAAAAAATGGAAAATAAAAGTCACCTTAGTTATTAATAAGGAATACCAAAAAACTGTCATTGCTCTAGTTGATTCTGGAGCTGATCTTAACTGTATACAAGAAGGTCTGATTCCTAGCAAATACTATGAAAAAACAAATGAAAAACTCAGTTCTGCTAATGGTAGTGTAATGAAAATCAAGTATGAATTATCCAAAGCTCATATTTGTCAAGATAATGTCTGTTTCAAAACTACATTTGTCCTAGTAAAAAATATGACTGATACAGTCATCCTTGGCCTTCCATTTCTATATCTTCTTTACCCATTTACCATAAACAATGATGGTCTCTCTACAACACATTTTGGTCAAAATATTACTTTTCCTTTTTTGCAAAACTCTTCTAGTAAAAAACTTGAAAGCATCATTGATTTTTCAGTCTCTAAGAATATTTACATTTTCCACCATAAAGAACAACATTTAAATTCTTTAAAAGAAGAAGTAATTCATAAACGAACAGAAACACAATTAAGAAACCCTACCCTTCAAAATCAGATAAAACAATATGAAAATAAACTTATTCAAGAAATATGTTCGGAACTACCCAATGCTTTTTGGCATAGGAAACAACATATTGTTAGTCTTCCCTACATAAAGTCCTTCACTAATAAAAATATTCCAACTAAAGCCCGACCAATTCAAATGAATGTTGAAGTTTTAGAATTTTGTAAAAAAGAAATCCATGCCCTTCTTCAAAAGAAAATCATACGTCACAGCAAGTCACCTTGGTCTTGCTCAGCTTTTTATGTCCAGAAAAATTCCGAAATAGAACGCGGGGTGCCACGTCTAGTCATTAATTACAAGCCTCTTAATCAAGTCCTTGAATGGATAAGATACCATATCCCTAACAAGAGAGATTTAATTAATCGATTAGGGCAAGCAACCATTTTCTCCAAATTTGACCTTAAGTCCGGCTTCTGGCAAATTCAGATTACAGAAAAAGATAAGTACAAAACTGCATTCACTACACCTTTTTACCATTACAAATGGAATGTCATGCCCTTTGGCCTTGAGAATGCCCCAAGTGAATTCCAAAATATTATGAATGATATTTTCAATCCTTTCAGTCATTTTTCCATAGTCTACATTGATGATGTTCTTATCTTTTCCAATAGCATTGAAGCTCATTGGAAACATCTTAATTCTTTCTTTCACACCATCAAAATCAAAGGTTTAGTCATCTCTGCTTCTAAGATAAAACTTTTTCAAACCAAAGTTAGATTTCTTGGTTATGATATATCTCAAGGACAATTCCACCCAATCAGTCGATCCATAGAATTTGCAGGCAAATTCCCAGACCAAATTCTTGATAAAACTCAGTTACAACGTTTCCTTGGTTCTTTAAATTACATTGCTGAATTTTACAAAGATCTTAGAAAACAATGTAAACCACTCTTCGATCGTTTACAGTCAAACCCCCCTCCTTGGACTGATATTCATACAACTATAGTTAGGGACATTAAGAAATATGTCGAAGCTCTTCCTTGCTTAGGAATTCCTTCAGTCAACTCTTTCAAAATCATTGAAACCGATGCCACCAACATTGGTTATGGAGGCATTTTAAAACAAAAATTATCCCCTATTTCCCCAGAACAGCTTGTTCGTTATCATTCTGGAGCATGGAACAAAACACAAAGTAATTATAGCACTATTAAACAAGAAATTCTTGCAATTGTTCTATGTATTAGTAAATTCCAAGATGATATTTTAAATCAAAAAATTTTACTTCGAGTTGATTGCAAAAGTGTCAAATATGTTCTAGAAAAAAATGTTAAAAATATATCTGATAAGCATATTTTTGCCAGATGGCAGTCAATTTTAAGCATTTTCCAATTTGAAATCGAATACATTCGTGGATGTGACAATTCAATCCCAGATTTTCTTACCAGAGAATTTTTGCAGAACCCTGATGACAAACAGACAACCACAACCATGTCCCAGAGGAGGGATCCCTCCGGTCAGACCTCCTCCCCTAGTGAAAACTGAACCCTCTACTTCCCTCGCTTTAGTAAACAAGTTCACAAGCCTAGGATCTCCCTTAGGTCCTCGTCCTACCTTTAGTTTAGCTCCAACAACTCCACATGATTCTTTCACCATCCATGCCCCACTCACAAGTACTCCACCTCTCCCCAGATACAACCTTCCAGGAAGATCAGAATATCTTCAAAAAATTTACCATACCCTTTTCTACATCGAACCTCATTTTTCTAACACAAATGATCCAATTGCCCTAGTAAAATAATTTTTCCCCCCAAATTCTCATTGGATACCACACACCCCAAGTCACAACTTGCAATATTACAAAGATATCCTTTACCAAACCAATTATGTCTTCATCAAACATGTCCCTGATCGTAATGATCCAACTAAAGTCATTTACCACTCCTTGTACATTTTGAGAGTTGTCTCCCTTAAAGAGTGGGAAAAACATCCCTCTGAACCCAAAAAGTTAGATAACTCACTCCTATTCACCTACTATGACTACATTGATGCCTGGTTCAAAATTTTCCTTTTTCAAACTGAAACTTTTAGTCATTCTTGGTTCGTAAATTTTGATAGTAAATTTAACAGTCAACTACCTTCTTGGTTTGTTACTTGGTGGAATGACCATGGCCCAGATGACGATGTGATCCCTGAAGTCCTCTAGGAACAAATCAACTATTTTGAAACTAAGTTCAAAATCCCTTCCTATGATCATCAATTCCCCCTCTACTAATTTTTGCCAAAAAATACAAAATCCCTTGGATCTTCAAATGGCATTACAGCCTTAAAGGTGATATTGGCACCGTATGTAGAGTCCACTATACCAAATGGTGGGATCCTTTTAAAATCGAAAGAATCATTCAACAAGTCCAACTTGAATTCCCAAAAGAAGTTTCTCAGTCACTCAAGGCCAGCCCAGTCACACAAGTCATTGAAACAGCACAATCAAGTTCCTCTACCGAGACCGTAGTCAAGAAATCAGCCTCCAAGAAGTCAACTTCCAAAGCTAAGCTCAAAGAGAAAATGGCCAAGCTCCTTGCCCAAATAGAAGGAGATTCAAGCAGTGATGAAGAAGAGGAATCGTCTACAAAATCCAAATACAGGTCATACTAGGATGCCCAAGATCCCTTCGATCCGTCAAAAAATTAAGAGGAAGGGGCACAGTCAAAGCTCAAGTCAAAAGATACAAGAAAGGCACAAAAAAGACAAAAATAGTGAATAGTGAATAATGACTTTTTGCTACAGTAAACCGTCGGCACAAATGACAAATACAGTGCTTAACAGTATCGACAGACTACTATTACAAAACAATTCTCTGCCCCAGAATTCAAAAATACAACAGTGAAAGACAACAGTTCTCTGCCCCGAAAGTCAAAAAGTCAAACAATGCAGAACCTACAGTAAATTTTGTTATATTCTCTATATAAGCAGTCAAATGTAACATTTGTGATTCTGGTTTTAGTTTCCCAATTTTCTTTCTACTTTGTAATCCCTCTCTCTATCTCTTCTCTTCTATAAGCATGCTAAGCCTCCGAACCCAGATGGATTGTCACAGATCCTCTTGTAAGTTCGTCTATCATAGTCAAATGTATTTTTGAATCACTATAATATTCAGTTAAAGATTTTCAATCAATTGAAATTACTTAAATTTGTCTTAAATTCTTCTATAACCATTCTAATATGAAGAGATTTACGGTGTACGACGGACTTTGAGTCCCGCTCTGCCAAGACCACTTCAATTATTAAATTGCTTGGACGGTTGTGTTCTATATACTTATACTTATATTTTAAACTGTTTGGACGGTTGTGTCATATATACTTATAATTATACTGCAATTTTATATATTGTCATTTATATTAAACTGCTTTATATTATTGCAATTGCATTTATTTTTTATTTAGATCTATGATTATACTTTGAATCTGTTTTCCTGCTCAATTCAAATAATCTGTTTTCCTACTCAATTCAAGTAATCTAATTTATATATATATATATATATATATATATACCAGCAGCAATTAATATATTGGATTAGGATCCTCTAACGTGCAGACATCAGATTTAGGTCCAGTTTCGTTTCGTGCTTAATTTAACAGCTTTAAATTGAATACGCATTGACAGATGAGAAAGTTACATATAATGTTGTATGCATGTAAAATGCATGGTTGCATGATTGTTGTAGTAAACAAGATAAACAAATTACAAATCTAATGGGTATGCATGCAAATGGTTGCATGAGTGGTCTATATATGATATAACTTGATGATTTGGAGTGAACGAGATGGAAAGATGACAACGGGAACGGGAAACAGAATCCAAATTGATAAGCCTCGGTTTGGTTGGTGTGAAATAGTTAGAAAAGCAAAAAAAACAAAGTTTGTTTATCTTTTTAAATTCGGTTAGATATCTTAGTTCAATTTTCTGAAAACTCAGTTATAAAAATATTTATTTTCACATAACTCATTTTTATTATTCTCAGAAAACTGTTATATGTTCTCAAAATTCTCGAGAATAGTTTTAGAGATACAAACCAAGCATGTCAGTTTTGGAAAAATTAACTTTCTTTTATCTCTTAAATTTTCTCAAAAATATTTAACATACAGAACGTAGAAAAATTCTCTCCCAAGATCCTCTCCCGTAACTCGTTATATATAAGAGATGGACTAGATTACTAGGAGCATTTTGAATATCATCAAGAATCACTATTACACATTATAGGATAAATTACACTTTGACCATCTCAAAATATGATATGTTACACCCGTATCCCCTATCATTTGAATAATGCGGGGGCAATATATTATATAGAGAGAGTGTAACTGTACTTTACCTACATTATACATGGATTGAATTACTATTTTGAATATTATCATAAATCACTAATATACCATTTAGGTAACTATTAAATTCAAGTTAAATAAAGTTTCTGATTAAAATGAAAGTATGAAAAATAGTTGCATTTGCGACTCAACCATTTTTTTATACCTAATCAAGTGTGATTCAAAAAATATGTAAAAGAAAAAGAAAAAGAAACTGGGGAACAATAAAAAAATATGGTACATCTAATATTAGCATATCTCTTGTATACCTACTATTTTCAGCTAAAACATGTATACATTGCATTCTACAGATATTAATTTTTGAATTTCAAAATCTTATTTTCTTTTCCCTTTCAAGTTAGAGAAATTCACAAACAGGATCCTTATAAATATGAAAATGGAACAATTTATAGTGTACCAAATGGGGGTGAGTTATCCTTATTACAGGTCATTCAGTGGCAATCATGGTTTGCGGAACCCGCGGTAACAAAATTTCAACTCACCGATACCCGCGGTCAGTTAAATTACTCTACCAAAAATAAATTTTAGGATAAATTACAATTTCACCCTATGTTGTTTGGATATATTATAGTTTGACCTCCTCTAATTCAAATAATTACAATTTAACCCCCTAAAACCCATCGGTGCTAGAGTCCGGCAATGGAAAATAGTAAATTACCTTATTACCCGTGTCCTTTTATTTAATTTTAATAGTTAAATTGAGTAATTTTGTAAATTACCTTATTACCCTTGTAAACCTAACCCTAATTTACGATTTCCTTTTCTCTTTATTCCTTCTCTGTCGCTCCAACCCTCCAGACTCGCGGGCATCAAATAGCTCCGCGCCACCATGTGAACTATCGTCGATTCGTGCTTCAGCGGCTTTGCCGCCTTGACGCTTACTCACTTCCTCGAGGCGTGAGGCCCGAGAAACGACAGTCATCGACAGTATTGGTCAGTTCGGGTTTGGCCGAGTCAGGTCGTTCCTAGGGCTCCTAGGTACAAGTTTAAGACCAAGGCTTTGAGGGTTTCTTCTTAAACTTGAATTGGGTTTTGATGTTCTCTTCATTGGGTGTTCTAATTTTATTTTATTTTTTTTCCGGGAAAATTTGGGGTTTTGAGGTTCTGGGTTTGATGTTGTAAATTGGGTATGCATTAGAATTGTTAGGGAATGTCAGTTTACTTTTGTGATGGCGTGGAATATGTATATATATATATATATATGTGTGTGTGTTTGTATGTAAATGTTGATCTATGTTATAGTTGAATTAAATGGATAATGGTCTTGAACCATGTTTGTTCTAGTTTTTGTCGTTGATAAATTTTGATATGGGTATATAGGACTTTTACATGCTTATGACCAATGATTTAACGGTTTCTTCTGAAAATTGAACTTGGTTTTGATTTTCTCTTCATTTGATGTTATGCTTTAGTTTTTGTTGTTGATTTTTTCTTCATTGGGTGTACAGGGGGCTATTTGTTTAGTGGTTTTTGAGTCATTTGGTCTGATCTTGTCTTTATTTCTCAGTCCAAACCATGTTTGGTGGGTTTGGTTTCTATTATTGAAACCAGACTAAACAAAACCAACAGGCATAAAATAGCCAAAAACCAAGACCATCTAATTCATGATTTTTGAGGTATCTGACCGTCATTTTTTACTTTTCTCTCTTTCTCTCTCTCTCTCTCGACTATATATATATACAATTCATGCATTGAAAAAAATAATATACACATTAAAATTCAAAAATAAAATAATATATAAAATTCAAATATATATATATAATATAAATTTTGAAATATATATATATAAAATTTGAAATAAATATATAAAATTCAAAAACAAAAATAATATATAAATTTTGAAAAAATATATAAAATTCGAAGTTATATATAAAATAAAAATAATAATATACAAAATTCAAAAATAATACATATATAAAATTCAAAGTTATATATAATTCAAAAATATATATATATAATTCAAAAATAATAAATAAAATTCAAATATATATATAATTCAAAATTATATATATAAAGTTCCAGTTTTCTCAGACCAGACAAACCAAACCGTTTACCAAACAGAGTTTCAGATAAGCAATCAGACCAGACCGCTTCCTAAACATGCCTGGGTTTACATTGGAGAATTGGGGATCATTAGGGTTATAGGTTTTCATTTTGTAAAGTGGGTATACATTTTGTATCATTTTGTTGGACAGGTAATCCTAAGGTGTCTAGACTCATCGGGAGGAACATTTGGAGGATTCCCTCATCTCTATTTGCTTTGTGTCCCTCTGGTACTTTTGATACTTTACCTCCAATTCTCAATGGTACTGCTGATTGGATGTTACGGACTCTTTCCCCTAATGGCAATTTCAACTTCAAACATACCTAATTTCTCCTACTATTGGAAGGCCCTTTCTTCACTCGATGTGGTTTTCTAATAACATTCCAAGTCATGCATTTATAGCATGGCTTGCCTCTTTACAGAGATTGAGCACTAGAGACAGACCTGGAGTCTCTAGAGATGGCATCACTATGCCCCTTGTGTGAAGATGAGAATGAATCTCATGATTGTTTCTCCTCTTGCTTTGCTAGCTTGTTTCTGCTGAATGGTTGAGCATGTTGCTCACTGTTGTTCAAGGCTTTAGCTTTGCTTTTGCTCTTGTTTTCCTTCTTTTCTAGCTCTGCATTTGGCTCTCCTTTGGAGATTGTCCATTTGTTTTTCCTTTCTGTTTTTTTCTCAATAAATTTTGAATTATCGAAAAAAAAAAGTGGGTATACATTTTACTGGTCTTTTATTTATTTATTATTATTATTATTAATTTTATTTTTGTTATGAATTTGTGGATGAGCTTAAGCTTGAGGAGAATGGGGAACCAAAAATAACTTGAGCTTCACCTTCACACTTCAATGGAGAAAGAAAGAAAAGTTCCATGCTTTATTGTAATGAAGGAAGAAGAAGACCCACCCATACTGCAAATTCATCATCCTAAACATATAAGGGTAGCTGTGTCCATTAAAAACAAACTAGAGGTAATATCATTGCCTCAGATGTAAGATAGTCATTCCCCATTCAAAAATGTGATGACAAGGACCTCGCCGGAATTATGGTCAAACTGTTATTTACCCTAAATTTTAAACTAAACTCAAGTGTGTATTCTTGGGCCCAGGTAGCCAACTAGCCAATCAAACACGGAGAGGACCAATTGCTCTCCCTTTTATAAGCCTCCTAAACTTTTTACTACTGACCGATGTGGGACAGTAGATATAGCTCAAACTCTAGACCAGTTGCTAGTTTTTATAAGTCACTCAAGTTGTAATCTATTTGTCACTGACCGTGGGACAATAAAGGAATTAGCATAGAACACTTTCTGTACAAATAAACACTTCGGTAACAATTGCAAGACACCCATCAATAGGAGAACTGGAGAAGACACCCTTTACACTTGAAAGGCACATTATTCTTGTATATATCAATATTGAACACATTATTCATAAAAATTACTTAGGGTGCGTTTGGATAGCTACTTTTTGTTCTTGTTTTTGTTTTTTGGGCTTAAAATGAGAACAAAAACCTGTTTGGTACACTTTTGAACCCAAACTTTCTTCATATACAGTAAAAAAACATCAGCTCAAAATTGCCCAATTTTGAGAACATGAAAATGATGTTCTCTTGATTTTTGCACTGTAGCTATCCTCCGATTGAAGACGTGTTCCTAGATCAATTTCTGAAAAGAGAAAAATCTCCCCAAAAACTACTCGAGAACACTCCTCTCTGCCCGACAACTTCCATTCTAGGGTTTGAGGGCAATTCTTCACACCACTCCAAGATTCGGCCATGAAATCGTGATCTAGGTACCCTCATCCTCAAATTCGCCCGATCTAGGATTTCGATCAAGAGAGGCGACGGCTAGGGTTTCGATTGGAGGTCGTGGATTTCAGCTGGTATTGCTGAAACAAGTCTCAACTCTCTCTAAACTTCTGTTACTCTCGCGAATTCTAGGGTTTCGAGAGAGAGGGGGGGGACTGGTTGATGAAGAAAAACCCTAGGGAGGAGCTGCAGGAGAGAGAAGAAGAAGAAGATGAAGGGTTCACTGGCGAGACACTTGACGGTTCAGCTAGGGCAAGTCTCTCTCATGCCCATTGAACATCAGCAACAAAATAGCTTTCTCGATTCCGATGCCACCCCATCAGATTCGCACCTTCCCTCCTCTTCGCCACTCGATTTCGACCTCAATGCCAATGCAGGTGACAGAGATTTCATTCTCAGTCAAGATTTCTTCTGGTAATTTCCCAATTTATTTTTCAAAAGCACCACTTTTAGGGTTAATATGCACATTTTGGATGGCAATTTTGTGTTCCGATTGCTCTACATGTATATATTCCTACCTAATGCTCGAAAACCAATACATATATGTAATAAACAAATAAACCCTAATTTTAATTTTTAGCTACACTTGGTTATGTGTTGTTCGCCCGTGAGCCTTAGTGTAAATTCCATTTTGGCACGAGGCTTGTTGGGTGCCCTTCAATTTCTAGGGATCGGAATAAACTGTACTGATTTTGGGTTTTTTTCCCCTCAATTATTTACAGTACTCCCGATTACATTACTCCCGATGGTCAACATATCTCGAACAGTTTGGATTGCAACAAGGTGATGTTTCGGAATGCGTCGATTTTATTTTGTTTTTCTTATGTTTATGCTAAAAGTTCACATTTTTTATTTATTTCTAAACGTTTCTTTTGCAAGAAAATATTCCTTGCCCAAAGTCACCAGAGAAATTAAAAACTGTCAGAAGCAAAAGACAGCGGCAGGGTATGGTTAATTGTTACCACTAGCTTAAGTTTTAAGATTTAGGAGCATTCTCAGCGGTATTAATTGTTAGAACTGGTTTTTACTTGAAGGGTTGCATTAGTGTACTTGGATTTCTACATTGTGTTGTTGTCTAGTGCTCATGATCATGACATTTAAACTTCCCTGGTTTTGAAGTGTCAATGCTATTTTGGAATGAATTTTCATGTACTGAATTTATGGTGATATATCGAATTGCTTCATTTTCCTTTAAACTGAAAAACATGGACGATGTGTATGTCAGTTCTGTGATAACAGCATAAGAAATCCTTCTATTTCGTGTCCCCTGTAAATTTCTTCTTTTTGTTTATTTGTCCTTTGTTCAGTTGTAACCATTGTGAATTTCTTCCCACCTCAATTTTTGTCCTCTCTGATCTTCCTTCTACACTTTTGGTGCTTTCAACTCTAATTGTATCAACCCCCTTGCTGGTGGCGTAAAATGTTTCCACAAGGTGATCAGGTTATGTATATCAATTTTTCACCGAGTTTGATTAAATTTCATCCAAAGAAGATCGCCTTTCATGTTGTTTCGAACCCAATATGTGGGATTCGGTACTCATCTTCTCAACATCTGAATATTCATTCATATGGAAGAGGAAAACTGCAACCTCGATAACAATGGATAGTATAGAACAATTGAGCACTGCAAATCATCTTACCCTACAGTCCTGACTATGTCCTTGATCAGTGCTCCTGCAAGCTTCACATTAATGCATTATTTTCTTATTTTTCTCGTCTTGTGTCCGTATAATGCTCAGTTTTGGTAATTAGACTGTGCTGATTATATGCACACGTCAATTATCAACTACCAAGCTTATTCAGAAATGGATGAATAAGCCAATAAGTGGCTTTCCTATAATAGTTTTGCTTCAGCTAGATTAGTTATACGTATTTGTTGCTCAAATAAAGTTAAAGGAACCTCCCCATTTCCCTTTTCATAACACTGAACTAAAAATCTTGCTGGAATTGCATTATGTGATTATCAGGATATCAGTAATACAGATATTGTTATTGCTGCTCTAAATAGCCTTAAAATATGTGATAAAAATCTTGTTGTGAGGCGTGTGCCGAGGTGGGTACTGCTACCCAGCCTAACCCTGAACAAGGGACTGCACAGTTGCATTCAGTGGAACCAATGATGTTGCAGGTTTGCGAGTTTATTTGTCTTCTATAGTATTTTATTCTGGAGCATGATTAACCAAATATAGAATCGTTTTTATATATCCATTATTTAGCTATAAATGCAATTTGACATTCTATCTATATTTCATATTGTTTTTGGATTTAGAACTGTGTTGGTTGTTGTGTGCAGAATTCAAAAATCTCATTTGAATTATGATTTTTGTATGTTCTCCCTTTATGGAAAAAAACACTCCAACTCTTTGGGTGTGCTTTTGAAAGTAGAGACACCATTCCATGTATATGATGTATCTTCTTTTGACTTTTTGTTTAGCAGTAAAGACAGAGAAAACATCTGCGAACTCTCTTGACAATTAAAACGTGTACTTTATGGTTGATAATAAGGTAAATGTTCAGATTTGTATGTGGTCTGACCTTTTGAAACCATTGTATTTTCTGTAGTATGGTTCTTGCGTCTATGAGAGGGGGTCTTCTTAGAGCAGAGAGAAGGGAAACTATGTACTGACATTTTGGATTAAGCCTTATAGTGAGGATGTAGATGGCTATTTGTGAATTTGAATTGTCTTGAGAATATTCTAATAATTTAGTTGGTGTTGTGGGATAATTGTAGGCAAGAAGGGCTTTGAGGGCCTTGAAAGGAGTGGTGAGGCTTCAAGCTTTAGTTCGAGGTCAGCAGGTGAGGAAGCAGACTGCAGTGACACTGAGGTGCATGCAGGCCCTTGTTCGAGTTCAAGCCCGAGTCAGAGCTCGTCGTGTGCGTATGTCTATACAGACCAAAGGGTCCTGGTTTTTGACAGTGTAGCAGTCTATTCCTCTGATAGGGGAGGAGGTGCAACTGCTGGTGGGTTGTTCTAGCAATTTCTAAATTAAGGAATGGACTCTTTCCGGGGGTATGGTAAATGTCCACCAATAGAGACTCACTTTCAGCCGCCGCGGTCAACATGGTAGCAGTACCAGCAGCCTCCAACATGGTTTTAGCATTCTTAGCCAGCACCAATTACCATCGCGCCACCACCGACATGGTTTCAGCTTTACTAGGCTTCAATTTTTATTTCTTTTGTAGGTGATTTTTGTTTAGGAGTGTTTGATGGATAAGCTTCATACATTTTGCAATGTTCTTGTAAAATTTCTGACATTGAAGCTTTCTATATATATATATATATATATATATATATATGCAGTTTGTTGTTTTATGTATTTGTTCAATTATTGATTTTAGTAAAAAATCAAAATAATGAAAGCAGATTACTAAACAGCTAAAAAAAAAAATTTGAAAAAAAGGGGTATTCGCGACAGTCCACCATCCCTAAAAAATGGGGGTATTAGTGACGGTCAAGTATTAGGAACGGTCATATTGAATGGTCATTTTTTTTTTTCTCTTTCATATATTTATGGCTACTTATTTTATAAAGAAAAAAATTTACTTATAATTTTAATATAAAAAATACTATTAATCATTTTTAGGGGAATGTGTTGTATAAATTTTTTCAATCACAACACTTATATGCAAAAATTTCAGTAAAATCTTTAAAAAAAACAATTCAACTGCCAAACATGTTTTTCTGTTTCTGTTCTCAGAAATCCAAGGAACACAAACGCTGCCAAACATGTTTTTCTGTTTCTGTTCTCAGATTTTCAGGTCTGCCAAACGTGTTTTTTTATTTTTTGTTCCCGAAATTTTTTTAGACAAAATTCTCAACCAAACATGTTTTTGTTTCCGGATTACCCTTAGGACAAGAACAAGAAATTTTTTTGTTCTCAAGAGATAAAAAACGAAAACGAAAACACTAGTTTCCAAACGCATCCTTAAAAATCATTAAAATTCCAAGGCAGTCAGAATCCCAATTCTATCCGGTAAAATATTACGATTATGTACGAATTTATAATTTTACTACGATTCTACTAAATTTTTATAATGATTTGACAGTTTCACCCTTCACATGAAATGCCCAAAAACTTTATAACTTAATCCAATATTCCAATATATGACATAAATTTATAAAAAAAATATTTAAAGGGCCAATGTATTAAAAAGTTTTAAAAATTCTAATATGATTTAGACTTTTAAATTAAATATTTAATTATTAATACTTTTTTTAAAAAATTAATACGAGTTGCTAGAATTTTAAAATTCTACAATTCCAATTTTACGGACCCCAAAACAATTCTACCTAGAATCTTGATTCTGCCTGTCTTGAAAATTTTTATCATTATTATGATTTGTTATAAATAGACCCATACAGTTTCATTTCTGAGTCCATGTGCATGATCCGAAAAAATTCACGACTGTGGTAACCGATTCCGTTACGTAACGCCGATAATAACCCAATTCCGTTACACCAAGACTGCAAACCTTGGTGGCAATGTATGAAGCACGACACTTCATTTAGGGTGGCGTACCAATATCAGACATGTGTTGAGCACAAAGACACGGCATGGACACATATCGGATATGACTAAAAGGAATTCTGAAATTTAAATATCTTATTTCATGCGGGAACAGGGTTAAAACATGGCATGAACACTTTGAGAATACAGTACCAATACCGGACCTGTGTTAAGCACAGAAACACGGCATGGACACATATTGGACACGACTAAAAGGAATTCTGAAATTTAAATATCTTATTTCATCCGTGGACACAAGTTAGAACATGGCATGAACACTTTGAGGATACAGTGAGTTAATTCATTTGAAGGGTAATTTGTGACATTGAAAACTTTAGCAGAAAAAGAAGAATACAAAAAAGAGATGAAACCACTATGATTAGATTATCTGAAGTAATCAGCAAAGGGCCAACACACAAGAGGTTCAATACTTCAATCCATAAGATCAGATTCCAATCCATAATAAAAAGGCTTCATCAAAAACTGAATAACTATAATTCATGCCTTCTAAAAAGCTCAAAAAGAGTCCACAGAGATGAGAAATCACCATCATCATCAGGACCATCCCGCATCACCAATTCTAAATTCTTGAGAAGAAAACTAATCAGCACTGCAAATCACTGTTGCCGGATTTCAAGTTTCTTTTTCTGCCACAGCCTATCAACAGCACTGTCGGCATCTCCCTGCACATATGAACCACCAAAATCACAAACTGATTTTTATTACTCTTCAAAGGAAAATCAGCAATGACATGGGTTTTAACATTCGGTAAGTAATTAGGGAACTACTATCATTGATGATGACATGTGACTTGGCGAAGCCAGCATCTAGACATTGAGGAAGCCAGTGTCTGGGGAGTCTCATCTATTGTTTGCGGCCGCCAATTTTCAGTCTTTGAATAAAAAAAGTCTATCCATTCCTAGATAATTCATAGCATCCACAAAGAAAACATCCTTGCTATCATTGTACATACCACAAGGAGCTGCTGTGGTACATCAAAAGAAGATTCCATATAGAACTGTTATCGAATCTTCACAAAATAGTTGTCTGTTACCAAACATTAAAAGACCATTTTCATGTCTTAATTAGGGCACCACATATATATACAAAAACCAAAACAGGAGAGCAAATGTCATCATAAATATTGAGAGCAGTTCTGGTATGTTTCAGTAATTGGTGTAGTTTTAGATTAAAAAGAAAAGAAAAAAAAAAGATACATGTATCAAGTTATTTAACTGTTTCAAATGAAAACAAAGAATGCATCCAAGGAACAGACATGTATGCATGTGTGTTTAATTTCTCCTATTACAATAGGATCCTTAACATAATTTATATACAAGCAAATGGAGTCACATTGTTTCAATAAACCTCAAGTGATACGAGGTACCAGTGATGAATAGTTAAAAAGGACGAAAACATCTCAACATAAATTAGTGTACTAAAGTTACTCAGAACCAGATCAATACAATGTTTCAAAGCTTTACAACAAACAAAAGCTCAACAAGTTTCTGAAGTTAAATTATAAATACCAAAAACAACACTACTGTGTCAAGTGCAACATATGAAGAAAGGATGTAACCTGGGCTCGGATGAAACCACATAGAGCAAAAGTGGAGAAAACGCCAGTGTAACAGCCAGCCTCGTCCAAGTGCCCAACATTAATCTGGACAGATGCATGATCCTTGGAAGTGATCAGCCGATTTGTGGCAGAGCTGCAACAGCATAAAGAATAACAGGTGAAAACTCTCGTAACCAGCTTAACTTAAATAATTATAGTAGAAAAAGCAAGTGAACAAAGATATACCACTTCCTGGGAATGTAAAGGTCCATGTTCTGTCCTTCATCATTTTGCATTTTGGCAGATTATTTCAGCAGCCTTCAAAGTTGAAATGCTTAAAACACCTGATCAGCAAAACCCAATTTAAGAATCATTTGTTAGAGTGGGAATCGAACTTTTTAACCTGACTGCTGTATATATACATCAGAATTCGGCAAAGCCCATTCAATAATGTTTCATTCCTTGAACAATCTTTGGCTATTTTAACACCGAAAAGCATAGGTTTCAAGACTCAAGTAGATGACCATCTAAACCAGTGGTCAAATGGAGGCATTTTGTGATGAAAATGCATGTTAGATTTCTATAACAAATTTCTCACTGCATATAAGGATCTCTCCTCCCAAAGAGAGATCTGAGATTTCAAGCCCTCCTAGAGACAGTGTTGTGTGTGGGTAAACTCTCAAATTTCCGCAAAGAAAAAAACGCATACAATGAGTCTAACTTTTAGGACAACTAATGCAAAAACTAACAAAACTCCAGCATTTGCATTGCAATATATACATACATATACACACACACATAACTAAAATGCATCTAATTTTGTCATACTCGCAAGGCCGGAAATGCAGAAAATAAGAAAACTACAACCTCTGTCTCTGTGTTGCAACACATATGTATCTACACATGTACTATATACACACAAACCATTATTCAACAAAAGCCACTCAATTAATCTTTAATGGAGTAAATCAGTGTAGAAGCTTGTACCACAAATTTCTTTATCGTGAACCAACTAGCATTTGCAACAATTTTGTGGGTTTCTGCAAATGTCTTTTAACTTCCTATTAAATGTTTATAACAAACAAAAAGATTACACATTTTGGCCTCATAATGAACAACCCAGAAACTATATGAATTGATTGTCTATTCATCATAGAATGTCAACAAAAAATTAAAATATATATATATATATGGGTTAAATAACCAGCGATGTTAGAGCTTGATGTGAAACAGTTGATCGATCCCACAAATATTATAACAAACAAGAGTATGCAACAGAAGTTACATAACGCACAAGTACAAGGATATACAAATGTATAATATATATATATACAAACACACACACATATATATATATATATAATAGATCGATAAAAGGTGCAAAAAGAACCATAATGAGACGAGAGAGATAGATGCTACCAGAGTGAAGAGAGAAGGCTGCTCAGGGAGGTGTGGAGAGAGACTAGGGTTTGGGAGGTGGCTTTTGGGTTTATAATGAAGGAAGAACCCTAAGTTCTGTTTGGTTGGGCCTCATTTGATGGAAAAGCCCAAGCTCTATTTTCTTACGGCCCATTTCATAAAATTGCGAGAAGAATAACTTGATGAATAAGAAGTCCCTAGTTTACAAGAAATATTTTAAAGAAGTGGGCAAATTAAAAATATATATATTAATTAGAGAATTTTTAATAAGGGAAAAAATAAGTTTAGTTAAAGTGGGAGAGTATGATTTTATTCTTTTTAATAAAAAAATGGAACAAATTAGAAGAAAAGCAAGAGTAAATAATTAAAAAAAAATGGGTATATGTGTGTGAAATGAAATGTTATAATTTTTTTAATTTTAAAAATAATACTGGCCTCCCATATAATTCAAGTCTAAATAAACCTTTGTTGCCATAAAATTGTTTCTTCTATGTATATTCAATCGATCAAAACTTCAAATACCTTTTGAAAAAATAATCTATTCAACATCTATTTTAGTGGTAGTCGAAGGTGGCGGAGTTGGCCGTAATGTTTGATCACAGGTTTTGGACTTAAATTGTGCAAAAGTATTTTTCTAAATTTTAGTTTTAGCGTTCTTTTGGAAAATCAAATCATCATTACATAAAATTTAAATTTAAAATTTATTTATTATTGTAGATATAGTTACTCTGAAAAAAAAAAAAAAAAAAAAGTCAAATTTCCATGCCCCAAATTAAAATTTTAATTTATTATTGTAGACATTAGCTTCTCGTGCTGTACACGTGGTCCTGACACGCCAAAAAGGCACTCCTCTTCCCGCCATTAACAAATCTGATAGAGAAGAGAAGGAGAGAGTTGTTGTTGCGGACCAAAAATGGAGTTCACTCTCAGTGGTAACGCTCTTAAGACCTTCTCTCGATCCATCACGTGCCTAGCACGCATCGGCAACGACCTCACCATTCAAGCCTCTCCTTCTCAGGTACTCTACTTCCCTTTTACTTACTCCCCTCTATACATCTATATATATATATATATATACACACACACAATTATACATACAGTTTTATATGATTTTTCTTGATCCTAAGTTGTATTATTTCAAATTAACTTGATTGTTAAATTGATTTCACTGAAAGATCTGTAGCTCTTGGTCCATTTATATATAATAATTTCTTAAGCGCAATAACGAGATTAAGAATCGATGATCGACGAGTGATTTTTTGGAATTGGTTCTACATTGATGCACTGCAAAAAATTTGGAATAGTGTTTTAAATAATTATGCTGTGAAATAGAGTATATTGATGATAATTAGGATTTATAGGGTTTTGGGAAGTTCTTAAATTGTATTACTAGTGAAAGGTAATAGTAAAAAATATGAATATATTGGGCCATTTATGTATTTATTTTGAATGGGTTTGTTAAGCACAGTAAGAAGTTTCAGAGTGGATGATAATGAGTCATTTTATGAGGTTGGTTAGATATTTAGGGAAATTTAGATCATAGTTGATAATTAGGGTTTGGAGGATTCTGGGAAGTTCATAGATTGGAAAATTAGTAAGAGAAATCGAGTTTAATTGAATTGTTTTGCTATTTAAATTGAAATGCCTAGGGTGATTAAAACATGTAAAACATTAGGGTCAATTGTTTTCCTATTTTCGCCATTGCATTCTTTCTAGCAACCATACGTAAGTAACATAAGGTCTATTGTATTAGCCAATATGACACACGCCCATATGTATATGTATGCACCCATACAATATATATGTATATTTTCTTGATCCTAGGCTTTATACCTCCATAATTAACCTAGGTATATAGTGGATTTCCTAGAACAATCTATAGCTGTTGGGTGTCTATTTCAGATGGGTTTGTTAAGCACATTCAGAATTGATTATCAACGAGTCAATTGTTAGGGTGGATTCTACCTCAATACTTGACCAAACTTAAAAGAGGTTGCACAGTACTTCTGCTGCAAAAGAAAACATGTAGATGATACCGGAGGCTTAGAGGGTTCTGGGAAGTTTATAAATTGATAATTAGTAAGAGAAAAGTAAACGGAGTAGAACATATTGATGACATGAAGGGTTTAGGGAGTTCTGGGAAGTTCGTAGATGGGACAATTGGTTAGAGGAACTTAACTGGTTTGCTTAGTTAAAGTTAAGCTCTAATTGGTACTTGAGACGTTTAGAAGTGATGGTCAATATTTTCCCCACTCTTTCAATATTTTCTTTCTAGCACTAAACAAAATGGAACACATTGGCCTATATGGTACAATCACATTTACCACAAAGTAGTGAACGATGCATAGTGATTTTGCAACTAGCCTTACTTCTTTTTTTTAATCATAATTTCTTTTCCTTTTGGAAATATTGGCCTTCATTGTTTTCCTCAAATTAGACCAAAGTATCATGAGTTGGATGAGAGATGTACTATGAAGCTATTGAAAAAGGAATGAGAATGATTATTTAATTCTCTATGTCAATATATCGGGTTCATTTACAATGACTGGAAAGTTCGTTTATCTTTTTTCTCATATTCCTTTCTAACTGCAGCTCGCTTTGCACACACTCAACTCATCAAGGTCTGCCTATCAATCGATCACATTGAAGCCCGATTTCTTCGATGTTTATACAATTTCGGGAACCCAAGTGCAATTTAGTGTGCTTTTGAAGGTACAGTTCTAGATATAGGCATTTTGTGTGTGAATAAACCTGCTTTTGTATGGAGAATATTTCGTTTTAACTTTTATGTATGCAGGCAATTTGTTCTGTTCTTAGGACGCCCTTTTCTAGTATCGATCGTTTGAGTGTGCTATTGCCCAATCCTGATGCATCAAAAGTGCAATGGACTTTGGACTGTTTTAACGGTAAGTCATTTTTCACAGTTCTTTAAGTTTTGTTTGTTATTCTGGTTCTGTTTGTAAAGGAAAGGGATCTACTTCATACAGACCTTGCATTTGGTGTTTAAAAGTCTGTGTAGTACATGGCCATGCTTCATTATGATTCAGAAATATGAGACGTTGGAATCAATTCTCCAACTGGTTGTGTCTATACAACCATAACATGTTCAAAAAGCTGCTGAAATTTGAATAACTGATTAAACAACATACACAATTTTAAGCTTTTTCCCGGAACTGTCAAAATAAACTCCCCACCAAATATGAATTTGTGTACTTTGTTTGGATCACGCAAGTTTAATGGCAATCTATATTTAACAATCTGATTTTCTACTACTACACAGGGGGGGGGTCATTACTAGAGTAACCCTGACGAGGCAAGTACAAACTTTACAATTTTGAGTTCCTTTCAGATTTTAAGCGATCAATTTAGCCCTTCTTCTTAAAAATCGAGAGTGGGTAATAATAGTAAGTAACATTAAGACTTGACTCAATTTGAGATGTATCTTCTTTTTGCTGAGAGTTATCTTTGACAACCAGCACACATGGACACCCATCCTTCATGTATAAGGACATTACCAATCTGTGGAATTGGCCCAATGGGGACGACTCAAATGCAGGTCCTCCACTTCTTGGCCATCTTTGTATGATGCAGATAGTACGACTCTTAATTTCATGCACCATGTGTAGGTGGTCAAGTTGCCGCGTGCAGCAGTCCAAAATACACGACATTCTTGTATTATTTCTTAATTAATTCATCCAGGGTTTTAGACAACTTCGTAAATATGATGCAGGTATAAAGAAATCCTATTGGATTACTTGCAATGTTGAACCCGACATACAACATCTATCTCTGGATAGGAGAAGGTTTCCAAGCAACTTTGTGGTGAGGCCTCGTGATCTCAGTAGATTACTGGCTAATTTCCAATCAACCCTTCAAGAGATTACCGTCATTGCAACTGAACCGTCTTCCTTGCCTTCTGATGTGGCAAGTGAAATTGGTGGGAAAGCTGTTGAACTTAGAAGTTATATAGACCCAACCAAAGGTAATATTTTGTTCTTGTATTCTTTATTTCTTTTCATACTCCGCTGAACTTAACCTGTCCAGGTATTTCATGCTTATAATTTTCAATTGTAGACAATGACTCATCTCTACACACCCAACTATGGATAGATCCTACGGAAGAATTTGTGCAGTATTCTCACACTGGAGACCCTGTAGATGTTACATTTGGTGTGAAAGAATTGAAGGTAAAATTACTAATGCTCTAGAACCTACTGTCTTGATTGCATTAACAAATCTGAAGTCTGCACTCAGCAAAGTCTTGTCCAAATTGATGACCCTTGTCTTTGTGATAGAGATGGTATCAATATAGTCGCCACCACTATCATCCAAGTTGTAGGCAGGACTTAAAATCATCTACTGAAAGCAATTTCATCCGTTTCTGTATGTTAGGATCATTTATATTTATTTCTTATGATATTTGAAGTTTACAGACTTATTTCTATTGTTTACTGAAATTTTCAGGCGTTTCTTTCTTTTTGTGAGGGATGTGAAGTTGACATCCTCTTGTATTTTGAGAAAGCTGGCGAGTAAGATAATCCTCATGTCCTTTTATTTATTTTGATATTGCATCCTTTTTGTCTCTCTCTTGTTCTTCTCTTCTTGATGAAGAGTCTTACTCATGTAAGAAATTTCCAATGGACCACTTGCATAAATTCCAAGTTGGAACCTCCATCTAGTTTTCGTTATACATTCACATGTATACATTATAAATCTGGATAATTGATGACTTCATCTGTAACGTGATATGCAATACATCTTGGTATTTTTCTTACTTGGGTGTTTGATCAAAGTGCTCACCATCTGAGCTATATATTGAATTTTAGATGCATCTTACTATCATCTGTAGAATGCATTTAGTCAGTAAATTATCCTCTTAAACTTCTTAGTCTATCAAATATGTAAATGAACTGCGTTACAGTATATTTAAATGCACCTGTTAAAGTAGGACGATGGATTACCCTTCTGGTTTTTTGTTTTGGTGAAAGCATTCATCTTTCAAATATGATCTGATCCATTAAGATACTTCCACTGGGGAACAGGCCTATTCTTATGGCACCAAAATTTGGTTTAGATGATGGCTCCACATCAAACTTTGATGCTACATTAGTACTTGCAACCATGCTTGTATCACAACTCCATGAGAAAAATCCCTCAGAGCCTCCACCTGCAGCTCCCACAATGCATGGAGAAGCCAATCGAGGGACAGGGTCCCAAGCACAAGAGAGGACTAGAGAAAATGTGTCTGATCTTCCATCTGATCACACCAGAATTTGGTCTGAACTCTCAGGTAGCTATCATTGCCTAAATGTTGACAGAAAATCAGGCATCCATGACTTACCTGATCCAAATTTAAACAGGAAGTGCAGCGAAAAGTGGTAGTGGTGCTGAAGAAAGACAGGCTCGAGGGGAAAGAAATTCAAATACTAATGAACAAGTTAATATTCAGGGGATTAGCACAATGTACATATCCAAGGCTGCGTCTGCTGGAGCAAATGTGCCAGGTGGCCCTAATGTGTATCCTCAAATTTTCAGTATGCTCTGATGTCTAAATCTTTTAGGTTGGCCTTTGTCAACCATTTTACAAATTTCACACAACTTTTTGACGTTTTTCCTAAATAACTGCAAAGAAATAAAAGAATGAAAAAATAAAACTATATTCTAGCATTTACTAGGGGGAGAGGTGAGGTCCTCCAGCTATTTGGGAGCTAATAATTTCATATTATTTTCCTAATGAGAAAAACAAGCGAACAAGTGTTTTAATTTTTTTTTTTTTTTATAGGTAAATACACACCACCCACAATGCCCCCTAGGAGACTCGAACCCCTACCATTGCACCACTTGTGGTACAAGTGTTTTGAATAGTGTGTTGCAAATACAGGATGTCTGAGGTTTGGGCTGTATTCAACCTTGAAGTTTTTAGTATATACTTTGTGTGCGTTACAGGTGGAGCTGGGATTGTCATGGAACATGTATTTCTAGGGCTGAGATATTGGGAATTTCTGAGTCTAAGATTTTGATTCTAAGCTCATAGAGAAAAGTTAAAATTTCAATTCTGTCTTCCGTTATATCAGACAGAAGGTGTGTATTTCTTTGAGGAAGCCACAACTGATAAAATCTTTGTTTGGAGTTTCTGTAATAAGTACTCATTATTTCTTATCTAGCTTTCTATACGGTGCAATCAAAGACTAGGGCGGCAAGCTGAAATTTTTAGGTTTGAACTTCTCCAGTTGTTGGGAAAAGTAGATTGTTGAACTGGTTTTTGCAAACTTTCATGTCACTATTGAACTTACATATAGTGGAACTGGATGGATACTCTGTAACAAATCTACGTCTCACTGAATAACGGAAAAATGGGAGGCCACTCTATAAATAGGCTAGACATATTAACCTAGGGATAGTATGACTCCTAACACGCTTAAATGTAGCTCGGCTCTTTTATGAGCTCTAATGGTTAAGTGATGTGATAATTAAAGGTCAGCCAGGAAACAGCAAAGCATATTGTCCAACTATCTAAGCCCTACACAGTCGATACCAATTTGATCTGAGCTTTCTTTTTCTATAAGGCTGTCAGAACAACCATTTTGGATGAATTCTCATATTTTACCTGAAAGGAGTGGGAAGTAATTTTCTTGACTAAAATGTTAGGAGTCATCCTATGGAAACAGACCGTGCAGAAGAACCTCGAGGTTAGGCAAATTGCTTCGTTTTTTTAGTTATTTCAAATTTCGTTACTACTGCAGTAACTAAATATCATTTCACCTTTTGCTTTCAGAGAGGACAGAAGTGAATGGACAAGGTTTGTCACAACGCCATCCTAGTAATTGGGTAGATGCAGATGATGATGACGATGAAGGGGATGAGCCGGAATTGTGTGTGCAATCAACACCACCATACTGTGAAGAACGATAGCTACAACAAATCTCGTTTCAATTTTGGCAAGGGGGTGGATAGACTACTATTTTCTTAAGTTGTAAGTGATTTCTTTCTCTTTCATGTTATGCTATATCGTTTGTTTTTACGACTAATTTAGGTTGACATTTTTCCCATGACTGTTTATCATGGCAAGAAAAAATCTTCATAGATATGATATTGTGTTTGCGTGAAAATAAGCATGAGGTATCAGACATTGTAGAATACAATATATTTGATTATAGTACGTTTTTATAAGCAATGTCTTCTTTTAAACTAGGGAGCATAACTTCCATTGCATAGAGACCACTTAAAGAGTTCCACAGTGTAGAGGTTAAAAAATGTAAACCATTGAAAAAAAATGATAGTAGATCACAATAGCTTGTGTATGTGGAAAGAGTATTTGATTTATGAGGCGACAAAATACCTATCTCATCAATCATGGTTTGATGCATTTGAGGGAGGTGTTAGTTTTTTGGATTTGAATGTCCATGAGTCCCCTTATTAATCATCAAGGGAAATAAGCCAATTTCTTCTTTGTGCCACAGAAAGTACAAGCATTTGATCAATTTGGTATACACTTAAGAACTTAAGAAGTGCTTTCTTGGATAATGACTTGATAATAGCTCAATACAGCTTTGAAATCTAAATAAATGCAGTATATTTTAGATTAATTGATTAGAAACCAAATTTGCCTTCATATACAACAATTGATCCACTGCTCTTTGTTTTGCTTCATATAAAATAGGATTAAGATTTAATAGATGGTTTACTACGGTGCTGTTCATAAAGAGATGAAGTAGCACGAAGAATTTCAGTGTGATTAAACCTTGGGTGGTTTAAGTACTATCATACTGTAATCTTAAATATATTACTGATGAATTCTTCCAATTACCTTTCCATTAGGGTCCCCCGAATTTATTTTTTTGGATCTAACATGTCACAAGTTTGATGCGGTATTTTTACTTTGTCTGTCTGGATTTTTTTTCACTAGCTTTCTACCACATCCCCCTTTCGGTAAAAGAAAAAAAATGATGTTCCATTAGTTGTTCTCAACTTTTCCCGCCACCTGGGTGAGACAAGCTACCTTTATCTAGGAGCCTCTTTTCCTTCTGCCCAACTCCTAGAAAACAACGTTCGACTTGCATGTGTTAAGCATATAGCTAGCGTTCCTTTTGAGCCAGGATTAAACTCTTCTTTTGAGTATGATTGGCCCCTATGTGCCAAACATTGCTTATACTTGATTTCTACTACATGTGTGTGTGTGTGAGAGAGAGAGAGCGCTTTTCAATGATGGTTTTTTGGGTTGCTCTCATTTGGAATGTCCTCCATTGCATTTATGTTAACATGTGTAGTGATGTTGAATTGAATACCAATTGGATGCTTATTTGCAGCAAGTTTGTGGCCTGCGGTTCGTACAGAAGTTGTTTGATACTCCAGTAGTGGTAATGAATGGCCAAAAATAACATCTGTAGTTGGAATTGATTCGAAATGACGTTTACTAGCATGGATGAAATTCACAAGGTACTTCGTGTAAATTAAAATCCAATCTGTTATTTCCTCAATTTTTATTTTTTTTTCCTGATGAACGACTTCGTTATATTTTCTTTGAATTGTTTACGGCTATGTAAATATCCAATTTAACAGACTAGCAACTTGGAAGTTGTAGACATTGATCCCAAACACATTCTTTAACCTAACATTGCTTGCAATCACTTGAGATGATTTCAAGACAGTTGTATATTGATCTAATCCTGCAGAGAAATATTTCTCTAATTGAATGGAGGAAGTATCATTCAATCTTTTTGATTGTTAATTTATGGGAATCTTTAATTGAGACCCATAAAAATTTTAGTTGTTCTAGCCTATTTACTGGGTTCAAATTCTATATGATCCATTAACAATGTTTACATGCCAGGTTGTCAATAAATATACAGGTATATATTGAATTCTGTTGATGAAATATAGTGGGTTTATTGTGTTATCTCATTGAAATTTATGGTTTTTAAAGATTTGTACAGGTCAGTTGTGATTGTGGTTATTATTCTTAATTGCATATTTGCATGCATAGTTGCATACATGAGATGTACATGAATATATTGAATTCTATTCAGTGGGTTTGGTGGAATTCAGGGATTTATGGATATCTAAATCATGATAGCTCAAAAGATTCGATGTTCATTTGTAATTTGATGCATCTAGTTTTTATTACAAAGTTGGCAGAGTTTAGAATCTAGCTAAATTTTGTTAATTAGCAATTATGAATTTATGAGGGTTAGAATATTATCATCTAATTGGTTTTTTGAAATTAACGAAGTCCCGCACATATATTAAAAATTAATTTGAAAAATGATAACTTTGATATAAAAAAAAAACCATTTGTTCCTACCGTCTAAAGTCTAAGGACGGCAATACCGATTAAAATCCTCTTAAATTTTAGATGGAGTTGGTATTCATAATTTTTCAACCGTGGAAGTAGGGTTTAGCGAAATTCTTCGTTCCATTGTCATTTCTAAATATGCAACTTGTTCCATTCCCGTTCCATTGTCTTTTCTAAATATGCAACGAAACTTCTATCATTATCCTGGACCCGAATTTCCAAACAATTAAATGATCGGAACCTGAATTTGAATAACACTTGTAAAGGATTAGAATTTGTAGTCATCCAATTAACATTTATTGGATGTGTTAGCTCTTGTGAGTTAAAAGACCAATTCCACAAGAACCTCCGTACAAAGGAGTGTTTTTTGGGAATATAAGAAAGTGAGAATATGTCTTTCCTTTCCTTTCCATCTCAATCTCTAGGGTCGTTTGGGAACTTGGTCTTGGCCTTGGATGATTTTAGGTAAACCTAAAACCAATATATAATGTTTGATAAGGAGTTGATCTTGGTCTTGGTATAATTATATATACATATATTAAAAATATATATATATAATTGGAAAAAAAGTAATTTTCGGGAAAAAAATATTTTTCCGAAAAATTTAAAAAATATTTTTTCGGGAAAAAAAATAATTTTCCGAAAAAATAAATTTTTTCCAAAAAATAATTAATTTTTTCCGAAAAAATAAATTTTTTGGGAAAAATAATTATTTTCGAAAAATTAATTTTTTTTCCGAAAATATGATTTTTTCCCGAAAAAATAATTATTTTCCGAAAATTAATTTTTTGACAAAAAAATAAATATTTTCAGAAAAATAATTATTTTCGAAAAAATAAATTTTTTCCGAAAATTAATTTTTTGACGAAAAAATAAATATTTTCTGAAAAATAATTTTTTCCGAAAAATAATTTTTTTCTGAAAATTTATTTTTTGAAAAATTACATTAAATTATGATTTTTTTGCAAAAAAAAATATTTTCCCAAAATTAATTTTTCCGAAAAATATTTTTTTTCGAAAAAAAATTTCCCGAAAAATTTCAAAATAATTCATATTTTTTGCCATATATAGAGAGAGAGAGAAAAAAAAAAGTCAAAATTGATGGGCCAAAACCAGGTTTTAGTGGTTGGTTTTAAAAAGCCCAAAACCAACTCCAAAACTAGCCAACCAAACATGGTTTGGTCTTAAAATCCAAAACCAAGCCCAAAATCGGCTTCTCAAACATGCCCTAAAATCAAGTGGGGGAGAGAAGATGACAGAAAAAATAAAGATTGTTGATAAAGAAATGTTTAAATAAAGCTGATACCAATTTATATATTCCCTTTGTTTTAAATTAGTTGTCCAAGTTTGACTTTTCAATATTTTTTTAATTATTTTATTATTTCAATTTTGCCCTTTGATAAATATAGTATAATTGTAGTTTTAGTGAGACCTATTATTTTTTGAAGTTAATGAAGATGGTTAATTTGAAAAAGTATAAGATTATATTATATTGAGATTCGAAATTGGACATGTATTTTAGGACAAAGTTGAGAAAGTGGATAACTAATATGGAACATATGGAGTATATTATAGGCCTTAGTGGAAGTTGTTTATTAAAAAAATTGGGTAAATTACAGTTACATCCTTTTGAGATATGATATATTATACTCGCACTTCCGGCATGGTCAAACTCGATCAACGCTTACTTCATCACTTTTTCAAAAATGAAATGTCTAGAATACCCTTAACTAGATGCAAAGATATTTAATCTCATGAAAAATAGTCATGGGTAGATAAGTCATTTCACAATTTTGGTCACCTAAATTGAATGTCAAGGAACTAGAGAGAGTGACATTATAATTATTCAAATGACAGAGAGTGCCGGTGTAATATATTATATCTCAAGGAGGTCAAAGTATAATTTACCAAAAAAAGTTTTAAATTGAAAACATATCTATATATATATGAAAATGTTATTTTGCTCTCATACTCACTTTACATATTGACCGTTAGATGTGATTAACACAAATAAAAAAGTTACCATTTAAAATTTAAGAATCACATCTAACCAATAATATAAAAAGTAAGTATGTTTATCTTGTTTTCTGTCATCATTACTCTATATATATATATATATATTTTTATTATTTTTTTGTTTGCATATGCATATAGTCTTCTCCTTAAACAATAAGAGCTGGCATTACAAGAGTTTGTTTGAAAACGCGCACACACCGCCCCTTATGCATGGGCCCACACCACACTCTTTCTAACGGCAACGTGCAACTCACTTTCTTGCCTAACGTCGTTTGTGGTCACATTTCATCTTCCAATTACAAGGAGTACTACTTTTACCCAATTTTTTAATTCTTGCAACTAAAAAGGAAAAAGGAAAAAGCAAAAAGCAAAAAAAATAACTGTTGCATATTTGAATTGCTGATTATTTATAGGGTAGTTTGAATCTTTTTCAACATTTATTCACTACATGTGCTGTGAGTTAAGAGACTCCATGTGTCATTTGTCACGTTAAGAAAAAAAAAAGGTTAATTTTTTATTTTGAAGGTAAAGTTAACTTTGATAAAGTCACTTTATTGTAAGGCAATTGACAATGTGGAGTGCGGATAAATGAAATATGTAAGGTGATATTTTAAAATTAGGTAAAATACATTGAACATTCTTGAGCTTTGATTAAATTATACATGATGGCTATGATTAGTGGTTATTACACTGAATACTTATATTGATAATATCTTGATCAAAAAATAATTTTATCAATATGTTATGTCATTTTTGCCTTGTAATTGAAAAATATTCGAATTTTTATATAAACTTTTATTAACGAATTCGATTCTAATTTAATGGGAAAAAATTATTGAAATCATTCGTCAAATCTTTGCTATATTGGGTTGAGTAGGTATAGATTGAGGAGAGAGGAATAATGTAATTATTTTGTGTTTGGTTGAAGGGAAGGAAAGAAATGAATGAGACAAGGAGGGATGAAGCATCTTTCCCTTTTTCATATTTTTCAATCCGTTCAAATTTTGGCTGAAGAGGGAAAAATAAATAATTAACTTCTCTCAAATTATAAAAATCGACATTTTTAATCCTATTAACAAATTGTTTATATTGTATATCCCCCTCGCGTACCTGTAAATTAATGCATGCAATGTTTAGTTCAAATGAAGGGACTATTACGTTCATCATTTTTATTAGAGTTAATTTCATTTACACCACTTCAGGTATGTCTTAACTTCAATCACACTCTCTCACATTTGAGTATTTTCAATAACACCCCTTGTGATTTGAGATTTTCATTATTTACACCCTTCACCACATTTGGGACTAAAATGCCCTTATCCAAACACTCACTATCCCTATTCCCAAACACCCACTATCCTTATTCTTAGAAATATCCCTATTCCCAAACACTCACAATCCATATTCCTAAAAATATATATATAATTTGAAATATATATAAAATTCAAAATATATATATAAAATTTGATATACAACTCGAAAAAAATATATAAAATTCGAAAAACATATATAAAATTCGAAAATAATATATAAAATTCGAAAAATATATATCAAATTCGAAAAAATATATATATAATTCAAAAATAATGTAGAAATTCGAAATATATATATATATAATTGTTTAAAATATATAAAATTCGAAAAATATATATAAAATTCGAAAAATATATATAAAATTAAAAAAATATATAAAATTTGAAAATAATATATAAAATTCAAAAAATATATATATAAAATTCGAACAATTTTATATAATTTTTATTTTTCCAAGCCATCATGGGGATCATGGGGAAGCACATGATGGTGCCACTTGAGAAGTTCAATTTAGCCCACTTAGATTGTCAATATATCTTATATGCTTGCTTGATGTTGTACTGAAATAAAGGTAGTTGAGGGATAACTGCATCATTTGTCTTCAAAGAATCAAAGCTTTCATGGTTTATATGTGCACCTGACACTATTGGTTGGAACTTAAGTATTGTAGTCTCATACTTCCTTTCTCTATTGCGTCTTGTATACCCTCACCATTTATTTTTTCAAAAACAATTATATATATATATATTTCGAATTTTATATATTATTTTTGAATTTTATATATTGTTTTCGAATTTTATATATTATTTTTGAATTTTATATATATTTTTCGAACTTTATATATATTTTTTGAATTTTATATATTATTTTCAAAATTTATATATTGTTTTCGAATTTTATATATATATATTATATTATTTTCGAATTTATATATATTTTTTTCAAATTTTATATATTTGTTTTGAGTTGTATATATTTTTTGAATTTTATATATTTTTCAAATTTTATATAGTATTTTCGAATTTTATATATTTTTCGAATTTTATATATTTTTTCGAATTTTATATATTTTTCAAATTTTTTATATATATATTTCGAATTTTATATATTATTTTTGAATTTTATATATATTTTTCGAATTTTATATATTATTTTCAAATTTTATATATATATTTCGAATTTTATATATTATTTTTGAATTTTATATATATATTTAGGAATAGAGATAGTGGATGTTTAGGAATAGGAATAGTGGGTGTTTGGATAAGGGCATTTTAGTTCCAAAAGTGATTAGGGGGTGTATATAATGAGAATCTCAAATTACAAGGAATATTATTGAAAATACTCAAATATGAAAAAATGTGATTAAAATTAGGACATACCTGAAATGGTGTGAATGAAATTAACCCTTTCTATTATAAATGTTATTCAACTAAACCAAAGCAAGAGTGACACAAATTTTTCCCCTAAATATCTCTCATTTTCCCTTCCCCTCTCTCTTTCGTCCATTTTTTCCTCTCTCTAATCAAACGAAATATACGATATTAAAAATGAAAAACATAATTGGCATAATTCATTTAACCCAACCTCAAAAGATTACCGTATATTTTACTCTAATCAATAGTAGTGTATAGTAAGCTAAAATCATTTGAATCCATGTAATATGAAAGAGAAAACGTGTTTGGGTGTAATAGATTCTTCATTCTTGGACGGATTAGGTGCAAAGCAAACCCTAGTAGTCACTCTTTATTCCAACCTTGTATTTGTATTGTATTGGCCATAGACAACCCAGTCAACTCATCTTCTTTAGCTAAACCCACTCAATTATTCTTTGCCTATTTCTTTCCTTCTTTTTACCACTTTGCCCTTATGCCCATTTTTTTTAAAAAAAGAATTTAAATGCTTGTATAATTGTTATACAGCCTGTTTTACTTTTGAGCCTTCAATCGTGGTGTTGAAGCTATGAATTGGAAAGAAACGCGGAATGAGTACCAAATTCATTATCAGTGGACAAGCTTTTTCTTTATTCTTTTAATCCATAATAGAATAATATAGCGCTCCAATATATATATATATAGTTTATAAGGAAAGAAGTTTATAAATTAATTTTTGTTCCCATTTTAATAGTAATGCTATGCAAACATGTTCAAAATATTATTTCAAACGGTAAGTATCAAATAGAAAATTACAAATAACTGAAACATGATTTTTTTCACTAACATTAAAATTCAAAATCATGCCTATCTTTTTTGTCTTTTTAAGAAAGATCAGTGAAATTTTTTGGTGTTTAAAATTTAGGTTTTGGATTATAAAATATGATCCAACCCATGTGTTGCCTAATATGGTTTGGACTAATAATGACAAACCATGGTGTACCAAATGCTTCATTTTTCAAACCATCTCAATAGATGATTTTGTGTGGTTTGGTTTTGTGTAATAGAAACCAAAACCATTATTTAACCTAAACCAATTCAAATTGGTATACCATTGTTTAACCCAAACCAATCCATTTTTTAATATATATATATAAATTCAAAAAATGAAAATATTTTGAAAAAATAAAATATTTCAAAAAAATATGAGGAAAAAATATATTTTGGGGAAAATAAAATATTCAGGAAAACAAATATTTCTGGAAAAATAAAATATTTATTATTTTTTGAAAAATATACAAATATATATATTTTTACTGAAATCTTTTATTTTTCTAAAAATATTTTATTTTTTTGAAATATCTTATACAAAATCTTTTATCTATGCTTTTACACTAGCAAGTTGAAATTCCATTAGGTGTTGTATTATGTCTCATTTAAATTGTAAAAAAATATTGAAATTTCAAATGGAATAAGATTATAAAATTTTAAACTACATATATGAAACAATTGAATATTTATTGTAATATGGTGAAATATTATTATTCAATATTAATATTTTTTGTAAAAAAATTCATCCTTATATGTATTTTTATTTATATATTTTATTTTTGAAAACATATATATTTACAAAATATTATTATAAATAAATAAAATGTCAAACCATTTCAATTTCAAGTTACCAAACATGATTTCGTTTCAGAATTTCACACCATACCAACTCTACCAAACATGGTTTGGTTTTTGAGCTTTATTTTTTCTCACACCAAAATCATCTATATCAAACATGATTTTAATTCAGAATAAAATCACATCAAACTCAACTCAACCCAACCCAAACCAAAACCACACCAGTTGCCAAACACGTACTAAATGTTTGGTTACAATACCATTTTCAATTTTTAAGAATCCGAAAAAATCGATTACAGTCGGTTTTGAACACCCCAAATAATTGGTGAGGGGTTGTGTACCATAATCATCGGCGTGTACAGTTGTCAAAAAGAATAAAAATGAAGAAATTATCAAATTAAACCATCAAATGGCATTATCGTAATAATCTCCCAAACAAATGTCAATTATCCTTGCTCAATCTCATATAATACACAACTAGCACTTGCCTCCACTACATCTCAAGAGAGGGAGAACAACTATACAGCACACACATATACAAATACATATAGAGAGAGAAAGAGAGTGAAAACCCAAAACGCAAAGAAGAATTCTAGAGAGAGAAAGTGAACCAATCGCTTCTTCTCAAGCTTCTTCACACAAGCCAAAATGTCCAAAATCCTCATAGCTCTCTGCTTCATCACCACTCTGATCATCATCACACACACCACCGTTGATGCTAGTGGGGCCCACCAAACCCATCTGGGTTGGATACCCGGATCCAGATCCAGCTGCAGTGGGTCGCTCGCCGAGTGCCTCGCCGCCGGCGACGACGCAGGCGAGTTTGAGCTGGACTCGGAGATCAGCCGGCGCATTTTAGCCTCCACCAGGTACATCAGCTACGGTGCGCTGCAGAGGAACAGTGTCCCCTGTTCGCGACGTGGCGCGTCCTACTACAATTGCCGGCCGGGTGCACAGGCCAATCCGTACTCCCGCGGGTGCAGTGCTATTACCCGCTGCAGGCGTTAGTTAATCTCTTTCATTTTTCAAAAAAAATATATATATGTTTTTTTTGTTGTTTATTATTTTTTTATATTGGATTGTTTGTTATACAATGAAATTAGAGAGATTGGTGATGGGTATCTGTTGTCCACGATTGAAGATACTGCTTTTATAAATTTATTATATTTGTGTAAGATTATTACTGATATTATTTTCTATTAATTTGTCTCTGATTCATATATATTGGGCAATTTTTTGATTTATTTATTTATGTTATGTTTTATTTAGGTCAATCTTGTTGAAATTTGAAAATTGTGGTTGTGGTTGTGATGGTTTGTCAAAAAGACGAATTTTTGCTATGTGGGTATGTGATTCAAAAGTCATAGTATTGTATGGATGGGTCAGTACATCAACTTTTGGGATTGAATTTATAATTTTTTTTTTTGTGTTAATTTCAGTAGAACTCTAAAGGCTCCGTTTGGAAGGATGATTTTTGTTCTTGTTTTTTAATACTGTTCATGAGAATATAACATGTTTGGAAGGATTTTTACTGTTCACTTTGTTTTTGTTTTAAAAACAATTTTGCTGAATATTGCAGAAAAGAAGAGAACAAGAAAAAGATATTTTTTTATTCAAACTTTAGGATTTTCCTAATAAATAAATAAATTGCAAAATAAAAAACGTTTTCGTTCTCCTTCACCACCAACATCGCCACCACCACAACCATGAACACCCACCACGAACACTACCACCACCTTCAACACACGCATAAAAAAATCCCTTCTTTCTCCTCCTCCCCCACCACCACGCCACTAATCACCACCACCACCGTGAGAGAGACGAGTATGAGAGAGGGAGGATCGTATTTGTGTGTGTGAGAGAGAGAAAAATATATATATATATATATATATTTTTGGTCCCAAATATATTTTTTATTCTTATTTTTTTGAGTGAAAAAATAAAAACAAAAACAAGAATTATTCTTTTTTTTTGTTTTCAAAATAAAAATAAAAACAATGATTCACAAACGGCCTTTTAGTTTGTGTATTGATCACAATTAATTGTCATTTGGCCTGTGGGTATGTGATTTAAGTGCATATAATCTGAATTGTTTCCATCTATTTATCTTCTTATCTTTATATGTGATGGTTGGAATATAATTCCATTGTTGAGCTGCAACCATGGTTTGCTGAACCCGCCGGTTCGTAACGGTATTGGGCTGAACCGAAATCGGTTTAGCCCAATATACCAGTGGGTAGGCTGGTTCACATCCGAACCGGCCGGTTCGCTAGGAACCGCCCGATATATCGGTGAATCGGCCGATATATCCACGAACCGGTTTTGGTTGAACCGGTTCATTTTTTAAAATAAAAAATAAAAAAATATTGTTGCAAAGAGAGGCCATGTGCGTGTCCACTGTCCAGTTTTCTTCTTTTTTAAAAAAAAAAAAAAAAAAGAGGAATCCTTTGTATCATTCTTTTATTTCTTTTCTTTTATAAAATTATTTATTTACCCAAAATAAATAAATAATAAACTCTTGTACATATAATATATATATAATTATATATATACTTATATAGTAAAAGAGAATTGGATGTAAGAGAATATAATGCAACTGTATATCAACTTCAAGTCTTTAATACACATAGTCTATTTAGTATTAATTTAAAAGTAAAATATATTTTTTATAATTTGAATATTTATTTATTTAAAATTAATATCATTGAATAGTCTCATAAGAAGATCAACGACACATTTAAATTTATTAATAAATCATTTTGGGTACTAAATATCTTTAAAAAATAATTTAAATTTACTTAAAATTATCAAAAAATATCAAAATTTAGTTATGTTGTCAAAAGTACCATATCAGTACATTTTAGCCACCATGTGCGAGTTTTTAAAAAATTCATGATTGCGATAACCGAAATCGTTACGTAACCCCGATACTGACCCGGTTCCGTTACATCGATACTCAAACCGTTACATGAACCGAAACCATTTTTGCGAACCATGGCTGCAACAACAACAATCACACAATATATATATATATATATATATATATATATATATATATATATATTATTGTTTGATTGAAGGATAAAACTCCCATCAGTTTTTGTAGCTTTCTGAGTCCAATTATTGTTGCTCATGTTTAGGGGCGGGGGCGGTTCTGGGTGGGTGTATCATTTTTCATCCCCGCAATCGTTAAGAAATCTTTGCCCCCATCTTCGTTTCTGTCGGATTTTTTTAAAACCGTTGGGTGCTCGTGGGTATCATTTAACAGTTAAATTTTCAAATATGTCATTTAAAATTAAACAATTCCACAAAATCATATACTAAAAGCTCGAAATTCAACATTTTAAAAATTAAATAAATGATCAAATTACAATACATTCTACCGAAAAAAAAAAAAGATTGCCAAATATTAAATTCATTTTAATCTAAACAACAATAAAAATAGAATTTAAAATTAGTGAGATATACTTATTTTTTATTATATATATATATATATATATATATTATAATATGTGTAAACGAAATGGGGCGGGAACACCTAAAACTGTTCCCGCTCTGTTTATGTGCGGATTTTTTTTTCTAATTTCATCATCATTCATATAGTATAAATGGGGCTCCAAAATCGCTATAAACGAGGCATGACAAATTGTCACCTCTACTCATATTGAAGATTATGGTGTAAATCTTTTTCATGTTATTTCCTTAAATTCCAGCCTCAGCAATCCTTTTCTTTCTTTTTACCCTTTTGGGTTCCATTTCGTTGGGAAGTGATGGAGTGGAAAGGGTTGAGAAGAATCAGAAGAAAAAAGTTGCTTGAGAATGGAATCAATAAATAAATTAGAATTGAGGCCATAAAATTCATGAAACAAGAATTGATACTAATTTCTTTTTAACCTTTTCTTTTTACCTTCATTGTTATTGATGTGATCCAACATAATTTAGATATCTGGTGAAATTATTTTAGAAAAAATAATCGAGGTTTTTAATTCATAAAAAGAGTAATTGAATTGAATTGAACCAGATGTCTAGATTTTATTAGCCCATTGCATTGGGCATTGATGAATATAATACTCTTTTGGTTGGAGGCATGAAAAAATAGATAGAAAGGTAAATCTGAGATATGGATGAGACATACTATAAAAGGATTTTTATATTTTTATTTAATTTTCTCCCTATTATTCTCCAATGTCGAAGGACTGACAAAAGAGGGCAAGGAGGATTGCTTCACTTCCAATTAGATCATGGTACACTTTATTGTCCTATACGTTATGCATTGTTAAATGAGTGCTTTTAGAAGGTATTGGAATCGTTTAATATTTATTTTTAAGATTAATATTATCCGAATTTTTAAACTGATACCACAACATGTTAGGAATTAATTCTCAATTCACATTTAGGAATTAATCCCGCTTAGGATCGTCAATATTCGGCATTTACTCACACACACAACTCACACACATAACACATAATATTTAACGTGGTTCAGCCCCAATTTTGACTTACGTCCACAGACACACAAATATCATTCAATAAATAGAGATGTATTACATAGGCGCACACAACACCTTCACTTCTCTCTTGACACACAACACCCTCACTTTTCTCTTCTCGGTGCAATCCGGTCACCCTTACATCTTCACTCACATCTCTATTTTTTCTCTCATTTTGGTATGTCTTCCTCCATTTCAATTGCCTCTTATTTATAGGCATTTTGTGACCAAACAATTCAAAAATGACTTGTCATCTAACTATCATTTAAATCTCATTTGACTACTTCATTTTTCAAGTTCCTCACCAAACTAGCCCCCTAACTTAGAATATAAAATCAACTTGGTATCTCCCACTTTTCTTTTAACCGTCCTATGTGATTTGTATGACAACAATATTTAGCCTCTTTTTAACCAATTCAAAGGTGTCTCCAAGTTGAACACTTCATGCACATCAACCATTACCAAGTCAACTTTTATACCAAATTTTGTTAAACCCAACAATATCCACCTTGGGCAAAATTTCTTCACTTCTATTACTCCACCTTGATGCAAGTATCACTACTCCCAATATCATCTTCTATTTTTTTGTTTTTTTTGTTTTCTTCACTACTCCATCAATAATTTTTTTTCTTTCGTCTTTCTCAACACTTCTCTCTCTCTCCTCAACTTCAATTTTTTCTTTCTTTTAACTCTATTCCTTCTTCTTCCTCTTGACAAATCCAGTGTCTGCAAGCCACCAGCGAGCCACCACAACTATGCGCTTTCCACCACGCAGCTGTGCGTCGTGCCTTCATGCGTCAACCAGATCTTCGTCAACATCTTCTTCTTTATCACCTTCTTCACCGTGCCTTCTGCACGATCACTTCATCATCTACATCGTGCCACCGGCCAACTCCCATTGCCCGTGCGTCACCGGCCTTCTCCTGTTGCCCGCACGCCAACAGCCAGTTCCAGCTACCCGCGCTTCTTTGCGCCATCACTTCTTCTGCTATATCGCGTCTCCTCTGCGACCACTTCAATTTTATTTTTTTCATCTTTCAACATCTTCATCTCCTCACCCCAATTTTTTTTTATGCTCCACCTCACTTCTTTTTTTTTTCACACCTTTATGCTTCAATTTTTTTTCAACAAACTCATATCACAGACTCAACAACTCCATGAATTAATTCTCAACTCACACTTAGGAATTAATCTCGCCCAGGATCGTCAACACCCGATATTTACCCACACCCACAATAACACCCGACATTTATTCACACACACATAATATATAATATTTAACGTGGTTCAGCCCCAACTTTGGCCTACGTCAACCGACACACAAATATCATTCAATAAATAGAGATGTATTATATAGGCGCACACAACACCCTCACTTCTCTCTTAACACACAACACCCTCACTTTTCTCTTCTCAGTGCAGTCCGCAGCCGGTGCCGGTCACCCTTACATCTTCACTCACATCTCTATTTTTTTCTCTCATTTTGGTGTGTCTTCCTCCATTTCAATTGCCTCTTATTTATAGGCATTTTGTGACAAAAAAATTCAAAAATGGCTTGCCACCTAACTACCATTCAAGTCTCATTTGGCTACTTCATTTTTCAAGCTCCTCACCAAACTAGCCCCCTAACTTGGATTACAAAATCAACTTGGTATATCCCATTTTTCTTTTAACCGTTCCATGTGATTTGTATGGCAACAATATTTGGCCTCTTTTTAACCAATTTAAAATTGTCTCCAAACACTTCATGCACATCAACCATTACCAAGTTAACTTTTATACCAAATTTTATCAAACCCAACACAGCAAACCATTGAACCCGACTATAAAAACAACTTTCATTCTTCATTTTACCTATCTGTTCTTTTACTTCCTCCCAACTGAATACAATGATGGAGTTAAAGGAATAGCCAAACAAAGGACATGTTCACAATTCGAATGTATTAAAGGAAATAATAAGAAGTTCTAGTGTAAAGTGAATCAAGTGATAGAGCATAAATTCTCTTTTCAGAAAGGAAATTTGAGGGCATTTTCTTGTTAGCTACCACAATTACTCTATGTGTATATTTTGCAAATTGGATATGCATTGACAAAAAACACAGGTTCATTTTGGAACAATGTATACAGAATTCAGTTTCAAGAAAAGTGGAACTATCTATTTTATGATATTGTATGACGTTAGTCATGTTTAAATTTCATAGATTTTTAAATTCTTTCATACGAATTGAGTAGACTTGGGGATTATGTATGTTGGTCGTGCTCCTAACAAATTATCTACACGTAATGAAAATCAATTTCGAAATCTAATACTTTACGAGGAACTAAACTTCAAATCTTTTTCAACCGATAGTTTCTCTTTGTAAGTACACTTGTTATTTTTGGCATGTTCTCGTCAATAATCATGTTGAGTGAATTATGAGGTTGGGTAGGTTTAGGAAAATAAAAATGGCCAAACAGAGGCGTCAGAAAGATATCGACAAGCTTCTTTAAACTCAAACCAAACTTAAAGTAACGAAGAATGTAAGAGAAATGAAGCGAAAGTAAATTTGAACCATGAAACGCATTGCAAATGTCAAAACAGACATTATACAAGTCTTATATATTGGTTTGTGTGTCATAGAAGCAAACAACTTTCAAAAATACCAAATATTACAAAAAGTTAAATTTTGACATTTCGGTGCGCAAAGCTACGCTTACACTAAGCAAAAGAGGACTGAAAAGTTGATTTATGCGCAAAGTAGTGAAAGTATTATGCTTAAGCGTAGGGTCACCGACTTACAGATTCAGTTTGTAGCAATTCCAGTTGTTGTGACCTCTTTATGACTTGATATGCACTCTAAAACATCCTAACACGTGTATAGGGTATATTTACACCAAAATTGGCTAAATTCACTCCAAATCAAAAGAAAGACACTCAAGGAAGAAGTCGTTCAAGAAGGAAACAAGTCTACTTAAAGTAGGATTCATCTCTCTATAAATAAGAGGGTTCAATACATATTTTGGTAGGTGGCTTTTGTGAGAGTTCTGCGATTCTATCATAAATTAGATCTGTTGAGAGAGAGAAAGAGTTTGCTTGATCATCTTATATCAAGGTTCTCTCGAGTTTGTGAAGGTTATTCAATTGTGCTTCAACATTTGATCTTTATGCATGATTGAATGATCTAGTTGCTAAAAAATTATCACACCACCTAATGCAACATGTTTGGATCGATCCGTTGAGAAGCGGAGTCGTCGGAGTACAGAGATCGGAGCGAGAAGCTTCGTGGAACTTTAATCCGTTGAGAACAGAACCGTCAGAGTACGGCGATCGGAGTGAAAGTTTCGTGGAGCGCGAGTGGATGAAGACTTTAGAACATCGAGTGGAGAATAACAGTCAAAGTTATTGTAAATCATGTATTCATAGAGTATGTACCATTTCTTTAATTCATAGTGCATTGGTATCGGTGATACCCATGAGTTTTTTACTTGAAATATTTTCAAGGTTTTTTCACGTATAAATTCTTGTTTCATCTCTTGATTTAATTTTTGCATTTATATTAAGTTTTGCATGATTTATCTTGTTAAAAAATTAGATTAATATTGACTATTCCGCAATTAATTTTTAATTAATCATTAAATTCATACAAAGTCTATTCATTCCTCTCTATACTTATTTCCATAGTACCCTAGGTAATTTCACTCCTGTTCTTCTGTTTTTCTTACCACATCGTGAAACACATTTTCTTGATATCGTTGCCCCTATCGTCCAATAGTGAAAAAGCTCATAAGGGGTTGAAGAAAAAAATGTGGTAGATAATTTGAAAGCTATCATAGTGAAGAATTTGTAAAACCTTTGAAGGACTTTTTTTTTTACCCCTATATTTTCATTTCAAGGAGGCATTGCTTTGTTTATCTCCAAGATAGCTTTCCATCCAAGAATGTATAAAAAGAAACTTTGGAACATTTTATATTGCATAGTAGGATAGCAACCTCAAATATTAAAGGCAATTAGCAAATATAAATGAGCAGGTTGATTGGGCCTTGTTTGCTTTCATTTTAAATAGACAAAGGCAATTAAAGAGCTTCACATGCACTGTATGATTGAAATTGAATGATTTAAAGCAATGCCCAAAATCAAGAATCACAAAAGATGTACATGTTATGCACTGTCATGTTGGTTCTATTCATATAATATCATGGGTTATTAATGATGGATCCATTACATTCACACCCATGCATGCGCATTTCAGTTTCAAAGCAAAATGTGGTCCCTTTTGCCTAACAGAGATTTATGGAGAGGGCAGTTCTGTAATTTCCTTTTTGACAGTACAGAATATTTTCTCTGCTCTCTTGAAAGGTTTTCAACTGTTTTGCTGTGTTTGGATACAGTATTATTCAACATGTCCAAGACATTTTCCTATGAGAAACAGAGTACTTTTTTGTCAGAATATTTAATTATGTGAAAATATAGTGTTTGATTTTTACAATAGAGTGAAGAAATTAGAATTTGCATGGTTATACTTTGAAAATTAAAAGGTGAATCAAGTTCAACTATTGAAATCTTTCTAAAGTTATCATGCTTGATTTTCAGATGCTTTATGTGTATTTTTATTTTCCTCCAATGGCTTTGGAAGATAAAAATCTTTATTGGCTCCATTCAATTATTTTTAGCGTGAACTTTGAGTTATCTTCTTATTATTCATTATTGAGATAGATAAATTTTGTGAAAGAATTGTTTAAGGAATAACTCCCCCGCGGTACCAGTTGATCATAATCTTCGGTCAAAAAAAAATTATTCTTGAATATTGGTTAAAATTTGATTCTATTGAATCCATTTGAAAGAAAGTTCCTCACCAAGATTTGATTTTTTTGGATAGATTGTTAGATTATCCTATAATTCGATAAACAATTTTTGTTCAAGAGGAGTTCTCAAAAATATAAATGAGAACGAAATATATAAACCATGATTATCTTTCTTCAGTTATTGTTGTTGCAGACCGATTCTCTGCATCATGGCGTTATTTTTCAAAGGGTTAATTTCAGTAAACCCCCTTATACTATTCAGATTAATCAACTAACCACTTGTGTGTTCACTTTGCCCCCTATACTATTCAATTTCATTAAATTGCCCCCTCACTTCTCAAAATACTTAAACTACCCTCAATAGTATAAGGGAGTTTAGTGAAATTAATAGTATAAGGGGGTTTAGTGAATTATTTCGGAAAAAATAATATATATTTTTGCAAAAAAAAAAATATCGAAAAAAATCATATTTTGTTCCAAAATATAATTTTTTTTTTCGAAAAATATTTTTTTTGCAAAAAAGTATATATTATGTTCCAAAATATGATTTTTTCTGAAAAATAATTTTTTGCGAAAAATATATATTATGTTCCAAAATATGATTTTTTTTTCGCAAAATATTTTTTTTGCGAAAAAGTATATATATTATGTTCCGAAATATGAATTTTGTTTTTGAAAAATAATATTTTAAAACAAAAATGTATATATTATGTTCCAAAATATGAATTTTTTTTTGAAAAATAATTTTCGGAAAAAAAATCATATTTTGGAACATAATATATATTTTTCGAAAAAAAAAATTCATATTTTGGAACATAATATATACTTTTTCGCAAAAAAAATATTTTTCGGGAAAAAAATCATATTTTGGAACATAATATATATTTTTCGCAAAAAATTATTTTTCAGAAAAAAATCATATTTTGGAACATAATATATATTTTTTGAAAAATTATTATTTTTCGAAAAAAAAATTCATATTTTGGAACATAATATATACTTTTTTGCAAAAAAAATATTTTTCGAAAACAAAATTCATATTTTGAAACATAATATATACATTTTCGCAAAAAAAATATTTTTCGAAAAAAAAATTCATATTTTGGAACAAAATATGATTTTTTTTCGATATTTTTTTTTTTGCAAAAAGTATATTATTTTTTCCGAAATAATTCACTAAACCCTCTTGTACTATTAATTTCACTAAACTCCCTTATACTATTGAGGGTAGTTTAGGCATTTTGAGAAGTGAGGGGGCAATTTGATAAAATTGAATAGTATAAGGGGCAAAATGGACACACAAGAGGTTAGTTAATTAATCTGGATAGTATAGGGGGGTTTACTGAAATTAACCCTTTTTCAAATGGGTTAGGATTAACTCTATACACACTCTTCAATTTTGTGATCCAAATTCAGGTATTTAGCTACATCATCATATTGTTCGATGAAAAAAATCTTCTAACAATGCATGTAGTCAACTCCATTTATTAAAACGACTTTCATTAAGTCTTTGAACCTGTCATTTTTCTTATTTCTTTCTGAATCTTTGTGTCTTTTCGGAAAACGGGAAAGTCATTCAGTCATACTCTCTCCGATCCAAATTAGTTATTCATATTTAATTTTTTAATAATTATTTTTTAAATATTTTGTGTTTGTTATTTTGCCATTGATAATGTAGTATAGTAACTATAGTTGTAGTTTATAGTGGAGCTCATTACTTTTTGAAGTTAATGATGAGAAATAATTTAAGAAAATGATAATATTATATTGGGATTCGAAACTGAATAACTAATTTGGGACAAGTAAAGTAGGCAAAGTGGATAACTAATTTGGAACGGATGAAATATATTCTTATTTTCCATTTTATCACTTTGAAATTAACTTATTAAAAATTTTGAACATGCAATTTGCAAGACGATGCCGTGATTGAATCTGGACACGATAAATTCGGATAAGTATTCTTGTTTATATCGCTATGGCTATAGACACTTCTACTGGCTTGAAAACACCATAAATATCACAAAAATATTAGTTATGGTACGTTTGGTTGCACCGTTTTTGAATTGTATTGGAATTGTCTTGGAATTGTAATTTCATGGAATGCAATTCCAAATACATTGTTCGGATAAGCCTTGGAATTCATGCATAATTGGATTTCAATCCAAACCCAATTTGAATATAAAATATCAAAAATCTTGAATTAAATTAGATAAATATAGATAAGTTTAAGTATATAAATAAAAATATGAAACTATGAATATATATATATATATGTATATATACATGTGTTTATATGTGTACGTATAAATATATGTGCATATAATATAGATGCATGTATATTGTATGTATAATTTTTCTACATTTTATGTCTTTATTTTCTTTTAACATTGAAATATCAAAGTTTGAAATGTAAAATGAATTTGTATGATTGATAATATTATGTATGTTTATACAATTTACAAAATTATCCAATGTTTCTCTCTCCAGAAAGTAGGAATCGTATACAGTTTCTCTCTAACTACAATTTTGAGTAATTTTATATTGTATTCCTCACTTTCTCTATATTCCGTAAACCGAAGAAACTGAAAGAACTAGAGAGAGAGAGAGATGAGAGGAGGTAGAGAGAGAAAGGTGGGGTGTGAATCGTGATTTTATCTGAATCGGAGGGACTTGTGATGTAAATATATATATGTGAGTTTATATGTTTGCATGAAGGGATATACATATATATATATATATATATTTGTAGTTGTGAAAAATTATTTGTTAAAAAAAGAGTATTTATTAGATTAAAAATTTGTAATTGAAAATCACAATTTCTCACATTAAATTTAAATTGTGAAATTGATAAATTTGGACAAATTATTTTTAAGTAAATAAATAATAAAAATTTTAAAATTAGAATACAATTCCAAATTCAATGTACAAAAGGGTGAAGCGGAACCAACCTTAATGTACTACATAATAATCGAAACACTTGTGGATTATGTTGGTACTTGGTAGACACAGATTATGTGGAAATTATTTCACTAGTCAGTATAGCAAACAATATCAACTATGGTGAATTGAATATATATACATTGTAGGTACAGATTTGAGCTAGGGGACCTATGATTCTATAAATAGAAATCTGATGCGTGGTGGTTGTGAAAATGTTGTACAAGTAAAAAAAGAAAAGGAAAATAAAAATAAAAATGAGCACCGACAAAGATAAAAAGGTTATTGGATTAACTGCACTAATCCCTTCTTCTTTTTTCTCTCTCTCAACTAATCCTTCTTAAATATATTTTTTACTGTAAACTCTCAAAATTATCAGGATTTTTACAATTCACTCTCTCCCTCATAATTACAATTAGAATAATTTGCACTCAGATTTCCTGAGGTTTTGATCAATTACATTTGTTCCTTGAGATTTCATTTTTCTTGCAATGACACCCCCTGAAGAAGAGAAATGCCCAAAATGCCCTTGTGTTGTCTCCCTTATTTCATGAGATAAATATCTAGGTGGTGAAATTACCTCTATGTCCCAAGATGAAAACCCTATAATATATGTATATCTATAATAACTATTCTAAAATGTGAGAGGTTGAGAATATTTCCAAACATTTTCTTCAAAATAAAAATTAATGAATTAATATGTATTAGTTGAAGTGCAACTCTATGGAGTATGTCAAAACAATATAGAGTAAAAGAAAATGGGTTGAAAATATTTCAATACTTTTAAAAAATAATAATAATTAATTAATATACATTACTTGAAGTGTAACTCTACTGAATATTTCAAAAGATATAGAGTAAAAATATAAGACAAGGGGTTATAAATATTTTTATATTTTTTTAAAAAATATTATTTAATCAATATACATTAATTAAAATATAACTATAATGGATATTTCATAAGATATAGGATAAAGATATAAGACAAATATATTTCGGTAAGGAAAAATAATATAACTTAAAATACAAAAATTTGTATATATTTATCTATCTATATATATACTACTAATAAAAACACAAGGACTGTTTAATATTTAGATTCATTATCACCTTTTATAATATAAAAAATTATAATAAGTAAAACTTGTCATTATTTAAAGTGTAAGAGCTTAAATTAACTTTACAAAACAATTAATAAATAATAAACCATTTGTCATATTTTTATAAAAATATAAAAAAATACAATAAGTAAAGTTTGTTATTATTTTACAGTGTAAGGGCTTAAATTAATTTTACACAGAGAATAATAAATTATAAACAAAGAATAATAATACATATTAAATTAATTTTACACATGTATCACCTTCTAAAATACAAAAAAAAAAAATAATCATAAATAAAGTGTATTATTATTATTTAATGTAAAAGGTCACAGTATTAGTTTTAGGGAAAAATTAAAAAACAATAACTTTTGGGGCCTATATTACAAAAATGAAAATTTTAAAAAAAAATTAAAGAAATGTGATAATATTTCAAAAATCATTGTATTCAAAGTATTTGAAAAGTTTTTCAAATTGAGCTGAAGACACAAGGGTTGTTTGGTCCATTAATTTAGTCAGCATATCTTTTACAATAAAGTAAGGGTACAAGAGTCATTTCATGGGGTCTTCACCCCTTCAGGGGTGTCATTGCAAGGAAAATGAAATATCAGGGGACGAGTACAATTAACCAAAATCTCAGGGAATCTGAGTGCAAATTATCCTAATTTTAACGTGTTATGACACAATGGGGTTAAATGCAACACTTAAATAGTTTAGGGGCAATGCTTAGTTCGGGGGTTAGTTAAGAGAGAGAAGAAAGAAAATGGAGGTTTAATGCACTTAACCCTTTTTTATTTTTTGTTTTTGAAGGAATCCATTGGGTATCAAAAAGAGTGTATTTTAATTCCGGGCGGCAAAGTTAAATGAAAAAAGAAGATTTATGGTGAAGAAAAAATAATTGACATGAAAAATTAAGTAGTTTTGAAAGGAAAACAGCGAGAGTTTCTTTCAAAAAGAAATTCTGATGTGTTTAAGAAACAAAAGCTAATTTCAAGACACAATTTGGCAAAACTGCATAATAACCCCTATGCTTTCCAAAAGCTTATTTTTAGCTCCAAAACACTACTCTTATCTAGGAATGGCAAAAAAACTCACCCCGACGGGGACCCGCCCCGTTAAACTAATCGGGGCTGGTATGGGGCAAAAACAATTATCCGATTATAAACGGGGCGGGTATGGGTCACCCCACCCCGCCCCGAATAACTGACCCACCCAGTCCCGCTTAATTGATTATTTACTAAACTAACCTTATATATTTGACATATTACAAACATAACCCATATATATATATATATACATATATATATATATATATATATATATCTTATGTTACATACCCTATGTCTTCTCTCTTACACGTTGCGCCTTTCATCACTCCCAAACCCTATGTCTTCTCTCTCTCACAACAGATCTTCCCCTAAATGAAGGGGAACCCTCTCTCTCTCTCTTCCTTCGAAAGCAAAACGATCTCTTCTCTGTTCTCTCTCGCATCAAGGTATTTTTTTCATCCAATTTTTGTTTTCTTCTTTCAAATTTAATGTTGTTGGCTTCAAATTTGTTATTCAGATATGTTGTATAATTGATTTTTTCTCAATTTTTGTTTCGTTTATCACAAAAAAAAATTATCCGGATTTGTTGTGTAGTGATTTATTTTTTGTTTGCGGGGGTGATTTATCAGTTCGTTTTTCTGTGTGTTTGACTTGAAGTCTGAGCAGGGTCTAATACGTGGTGATTCGAGGAGGTGTAGCTGTTGTGGAAGACGACCTCAGCTACGATTTAGGGATTTGCTTTTTGTTCAAATTCCTTGCTGATCTTGGGTAAGATTTCGTTTTCTGATAGTTAAATTTGGGGTTGGTGCCCTATTGCTTTGACTTGCGTTTGATGCCCTTGTATTTGTTTGATTTGGGGTCGGTGCCCCTTTTGCTTTATTTGTTTTTCTGTCCAAATTATTTTCTGAAAATGGGGGAAAAAGAGGATGAACTGTTGAAGCTTCGGAGGCATGTTGCAGTACTACAAATAGCTTTGGAAGCTTTTTGAAAATGCCTCTTAATTTTCTGGGCCGAGATTTTGGGAAGGACTGGCATACACTGCTTTTTGATAGCTGACTCGGCACAAAGTGGAAAGATTAAAACTAGCCAGTTTGTGATTCATTCTCTAGTATTTGCACCAAATTTTCCAAGTTAAAGTGGTGCTGGTTTTTGTGAAAAAAGAATATAAGAAACATGGGGGAAATGTTGTATTTTGTGAAATTGGTTATGCAGTGCTAACAGAGAAATAAGCTATTAATACACTGGTGACTATTTTAACTTAATTATGCATTGATTATTGTGGGTAAAAACCTAAAGTTAATACAGAACTCAGATCATCATCTCCTTTGATTTCCTCTCTCTAGCCATCTCTAGGCCACATCCTTTAATCATTCTTTTTAGTAATAGTATAATGAAAAAATATATTTTTAATTTTGTTAAGTGATGACGTGGATGCTTCTTAACCATTAGATCTTGCTCTGGGAATGACGAGAGAGAGATTATGCAGGAGAGGATGCTTGTTGAGGGTATAGATAGCTTTATTATGTGTCAACAGTGTTCAAACTTTCAATATTAAAACTGAACCATTTAATCTTGGAGAATGCAAGATTATATATTTATATGATCAACAAAATTAAATTATGCTACAGCTAATCATATCTGGTATGTTATTGATTGTGTTTCTTTTTTATTGTCCAATTTATGTTGTATTCATTGAGTTTTATATTCAGCTCTGTTGTATAGTGGATTAGATTTTTTTGTTCAATTATGTTGTATTTATTACCAGATTTATTTCAGTTGTGTTGTATAGTTCTTAGTTTTGTTTTCATCCAATTTGAATTGTTAATCTTTTTCATTGAAAGAAAGAGAAAAAGTTTATAATTTATATTCTGAAATTATTATTTTTTGTGCAATTTTGTTATAGATATTACAAAATTGAAAGATGTCAGAGAAAGAATCAAATAGTCCAAATGTAGTTATAGAGCCTACAAATGATAATCCCTCTCCCGCCACCTCCGAGGCTCCCACTTCAGCCTCTGACCCTGAAATTCCTAAAGCTAGTGATGAGCCAATTAGTGTTCCAACTGTTACAGAAAGAAAAAGAAAATTAACATCAGTGGTTTGGAATGATTTTAGTAAAATCACAGAGAATGGAATGGTGTATGGCGTGTGTCATCATTGTAATGTAAAATTGAAAGCACCTAGTAGTTATGAAACTAATAGTTTGATTGTTCATCTAAAGAGGTGTCCAAGATTAAAGAGGGACAGTAGTGGTTTGAGACAATCGGTTTTACAAATCACATATAAAAGAAATGATGAGACAGGTGAAAGACAAGTTTCATATCGCAATCATGTGTTTGATCAAACTGTCTCGAGACATGAGCTTGCATGTATGATAATAGTGCACAAGTATCCGCTTTCCATGGTTAACCATTGTCGTTTTCGAAAATTCGTGAATAGCCTTCAACCGATGTTTAAGATGGTTTCTCGAAATACAATCAAAAGTGATATCTTAAATATTTATAAGACTGAAAAGGCTATAACATGTATATTTTTGGAGAATCTTAATGGCAGAGTCGCTCTCACATCGGATATGTGGACTTGTAATCATTAAAGGAAGAGTTTCATGGTAGTAACGCCTCACTTCATTGATGATTCGTGGAAACTGTAAAGAAGACTTTTGAGGTATGAAATTTTATTTTGAGTTTCTTTTAAATTTTCTTTTGAATTTATATTATGAAATTTTCTTAAGTATTTACATGAATAAATTTCAGTGCAATTTTGGGTTGTTTTGTTTGAATTTTTTTTTTGGATTAGTCCTATGTTAATTGCAGCACAATATGATCATATTGTAGTACCTGTTTTTATTAGGTTTGCCATGAATAAAAAATGTGAATTGTCAAAATGAATAAACTTCGAAAAATTACACCAGAAGCCATGATTATCTGTTTCTTTACCAATGTGATCATATGCATACAATACTTGCGTCTGCTTATAATATCATACATTCATACAAGCCGATGGCAGATAGGTAGATAAGTTAGTAGGATTATATGCAGCTTGATAATATGAACACAAATAGGTATCAATTGATTTTTGATCTTTTACTACATCTAAGAGTTCAAATTCTGATCTTTTACTTTATTTATTTATTTATTTTGAAAACACATTAAATTGAAAATTAAAAACCCTTTTTCTTGAGGTATTTTTTTTTATCTCTGTTTTCAAGTAATCAATAGAGAAGCAGAAGGTAAAATCTTAGGCCTGCATTGCCAACCAAATGTAATGACTGGTTCTAGGGACTACATTGGTTGCAGAAATGACTCAGATGATAAAACTGTCTTAAAATTTCTTTATTGTATTTTACTACCTATAAATGTTTTAGATTATTGTAGTGGTCTTTGTAATACCATTAACCAACCTGATCTAATTTGCCTTCAATCAGACACTTTTTTTTTTGGCAGTTTTCAAATACTAGTACTTATTTGACGAGCTCTAAAGACGATAGTCACAAGGACTTGAACCGTATGACCCTCTCTTTTATGATTATATACATAGGTCCTCTGCTACTTATAAACTGTTTTTGAAATTGATTTTTAATATGTTATAGGTTCACATATGTTCCTGTTCCAGATAATAAAGAAGTTTTAACTGATGTGCTACTTGATACCATGTTGGATTGGAACATTGATAAAAAATTATCCACGATTACATTGGATAATTGTTCTATCAATGAGGCCTTGGTAGATTTTGTCATTGATAAGGTTGATATGAGTTCACATATACTAGATGAGAGAATTGTTCATATGAGATGTTGTGCTCATGTTTTGAATTTGATTGTGAAAGAAGGGCTAGAAATACTAGGGGAGTCAATTGAAAGAATACACAATAGCGTTTATTTTTAGACTGCAAGCCCGAGTAGAATTGAAAAGTTTGAAGAAGCAACTCGGCAATTGAAACTTTCATGTACCAAAAAGTTGATAATGTATCGCAAAACTCGTTGGAACTCTACATATCTTATGTTTGTAACTGCTTTAGAGTATAAAGATGTGTTCCCAGGATTGAAGCAACGTGAGAAACTTTACAAAACATTGCCAACCAATGAGGATTGAGAAATGAGAAAAAAAATTGTGGCAAGTTGGAGTTGTTTTACTCTACCACTGAGTTATTTTCTGGGTCACAATATCCTACTTCCAATTTATTTTTTGGTTCTATTGGTGAAATTAGAGTTGCATTGTATAATTGGCTTGACGACAAGAGTTTGACAATTCATGAGATGACCCGCAACATGTTGGCAAAATATGTGAAATATTGGGATATTTGTCATGAGGCATTGGCAATGGCGGTAGTATTAGATCCACAATATAAGATGCGATTGGTTGAATTCTTCTATCCTGAAATTTATGGAGCTGAATGGAAGGTGTAAGCTCAAAAATTGCGAGAAAGTTGTGCTAATATGTTTTCCGAGTATTCAAGAAAGTCCAAAAAATGTGAAAATAATGCGAGTGTTTCGTCTTCTAATCTTACTAGTGTGAGTGATTTTAAGGGGGGGGGGGGGGGGGGGGTGTTGAGGTATAAGTCAAATTTTGGTAAATTTCTTAGTCAAAATCACCTGAAGATGGGGAGAAGACCGAGTTTGACTCGTACTTGGAAGATAAATTGTTGCCTCAGTCGGATGATTTTGATATTTTGGGGTGGTGGAAGACTGCAGGAATGAAATATCCTACCTTACAAAAGATGGCCTAAGATATATTAGCGATTCTAGTGTCTACCGTTGCCTCAGAGTCTGCTTTCAGTACTGGTGGTAAGGTTGTTAGTCCACATCGTAGCAAACTTCATCTAACTACGTTGGAGGCTTTGATGTGTTCCCAAAGTTGGCTTTTAGCCGAAGAAAATGGTAATTGTTGGTTTACTTTTTTCTCATTTTTTATTTTTATTTTTTTTATAGCCATGATTTATTGTTTTAAAAAAAATTATGTTCTTGGTTTATAGGAATTCCATTCGAGTTGAATACGACAAATGATAATATATTTTGTGATTGTGATGACGACAATTCTCTAATGTCTGAGGTTCTTGAATAGAGGTATAATACATGTTCTATTAGTTTAATTTGGTAATAATTTCAATTTTTTATATTTTGATAATATATTTTTTGTTTTATTTGGCAAAGTAAGAACTCTCAAGTGCCATGAGTATGCCATGCGGAAGCTGATGCTAAGGGGATCAATATGAAGAAGCTGACCTACTTTAAGTTTAAAGTTCAGTTTTCAAGATGTTATTGGGGCTCTCAAGTTAGGGTTTGGACAAGTATTTTGTAATAGCTTTATATGTTAATTTATTTTTGCTATGGACGAATTTCATTTATTGTTTACTCTATGAATTGCATCTATTATTTTGTAATGGGGAGTGGATTCCAGTATGTTTTATATATTTTTTACATTTCATCTATTATTTTTGCTATGAATGAAGTTCATAAACTGTTTTTTATATTTTTTTTACATTTCAAAGTTAATGATTTTAATTTTTTATATTTTATCTATTATTTTTGCAATGAACGAATTTAAGAAAAAAAAATTATATAAAAAAGGGAAAAAAAATTATATATAACCGGGTGGCGGGGCGGGGCGCGGGGCAAGGATAACTGGGTCACGGGCGGAAAATAAAAAAAATAATCGGGGACGGGACGTGGAAATTAAACCGGGTTCAGGGATGGGGAATATGATACCCGACCCGACCCGCCCCATTGTCATCCCTACTCTCACATTTATAAAAGCTAACAAATTAACCCCCTTGTACTTTCAAAAGTTGCAAAATATCTCATTGTGCTTTTTTTAGCTCCAAATCACTACTCTCACATTTGTAAAAGATAGCAAATTACCCCCATTGCATATGTTTTAATCAAAATATTGACAATTTTGCCACATTGTCTTGTAAAAACTCATTTTTAGTATTTTTTTACCTTTTTTTTTCTCACTTTCAATAATACAATTAATAATTCAAAACTTCACACATATACTTATTTTAGACCTAAATATGATATTAAAAATCTGTTTAAAAAATATTATTATTTTAAAATAATACAATAAAACTTAATATATTTAGAACTAAAACTTAATGTTGATGCGTGACTATTCCACAATAGATTTAGGTCTCGTTTGGAAATTGGTGTTTTTGTATTTGTTCTTGTTTGTTTCTACTGTTTATGTAACATATCCATGTTTGACACCCATTTTTTCCAAAACGTTTTTGTGAATAGTTGCAAGAACAAAAACAAATTTGGGCTAAAACCAAAGAACACCAATTTGGTATTTTTTGTTTTTGTTTTTTGGGTCTTCTCTCTTACACAAATACAAAACCCACCATCACTGCAAATACACACACACACACGTGTATATATATACACACACACCCCCACTACAAATACACACACATGTATATATATACACACACCACCACCACCATCTTCGCAACCCACCACCACCACCGGAACCCTAACCCCTAATTCGAAACCCCAACCACCAATTCAACCCACCACCACCGCCGCCGCCTTTGGAACTAACCACCACCACCAGCTCTCTATGTCAAAACCCTAAACCCCCAATTCGTGTGTGTGTGATTGTGTGTGTATACGTGCGTATGTGTGTGATAGAGACAAAAATAAATTTTGCCCCAAACAACTTTTTTGTTTTTTGTTTTTAGGGTGAGAAACAAGAACAAATACAAAGTCTGCTTTTGTATTTTAGGGTGTGAAACAAATACAAAAATAGTGGGTTTCCAAATGGGCCCTTAGAGCTACAAATTTGCTATGTGAGAAGTATTTTCCAACATATAAAGTACTTCCAAATGATAAAAGTTTATCAAGTCTTGTTGATTTTTCTATTTTAAAATAATACAATAAAACTTAATGGATTTAGAGCTAAAACTTAATGTTGATGTGTGACTATTTCACAATAGATTTAGAGTTAAAAATGTGGTATGTGAGAAGTACTTTCCAACATAGAACGTACTTCCAAATGATAAAAGCTTCCTAGGTCTTGTTTATTTTTCTCCCCAGTGAAAATAAATAACAAAAAACGAATTTCAAACATGTTTTAATTATAAGTCATGTTTTAAGTTTTATTGTATTATTTTAAAATAATGATGATTTTATAAATAGATTTTTAATATCATATTTAGGTCTAAAATAAGTATATGTGTGTAAAGTTTTGAATTATTAATTGTATTATTGAAAGAGAGAGAAAAAGTAAAAAAAAATTACTAAAAATATGTTATTACAAGACAAGGGGGCAAAATGGTCAATGTTTTGAGTAAAACATATCCAAGGGGGGTACTTTACTAATTTTTACAAAGGCGATGGTAGTTATTTGGAGCTAAAAATAACATATGAGAGTATTTTGTAACTTTTGAAAAACACAATTTGCTAGCTTTTACAAAAGTGATGGTAGTGATTTGGAGCTAAAAATAGCACAAGAGAGTATTTTGTAACTTTTGAAAAGCACATGTGGTATGCACTTTTGCCACAAAGTGCTCGTTTGGGAGGGTTTCATGATAGGTGAAGTCCGTTTTTAAAAATAAAGTGTGAAAAGTAATTTAAATAAAAGGACTTCAAAATAGAAAATGTGTTTGGTGAAAATATTTTAGAAAGTTAATTTAGAATTCAAATATTTTTGAATTTAAAATATCAGAAAGTTGTTACATATAATTGAAGAGAGAAAAAATCCTAAACAAATGTCTAACTATATAATGGTGAGAAAAACAAGAGTAAATAAAAAGACATTTGAGGTTAGCATTGGAAATATAAAATATTTAATGAGATTAAATTAGTAAATTAAATATAATTGTAGATAAATATTCATATTGCTTCCCGAAAGTTACTCCAAAAACAAGTTTTACTTGTTTCCAAAAAATGAACTTCTAAATTCTTCCATTAAAAGTCCATTTTATTAAATTTAGCAAACACCTATATTTTGTTGAAAAGTGATTCTGGAGTTTAAAAGCCCATTTTGAGGTCTTTAAAAGCCTTCCCAAACGGGCACAAAATTTATTTATAATTTAGAAATTTGTAGTTTTATTAGGGACATTATATAAAATTTTGTATATGTAATTAAATATCATTTTTCAAAAAAATATATTATACATTGTATTGAGCGGATTAGTCCTAAGACAAGCGGCCCAATGACATACACTAGATTCGATCCTGGTTTTAGTAGTATTTTTCTGGTCCTAACGCAAAAACTCTTAACCGTTTGGTAACTATTGTTTTTGTTTTTATTTTGGGAACGAAAAAACAATTCTTGTTTTTGTTCTTATTTTCTCACCCAAAAGAACAAGAACAAAAAACATGTTTGGGGCCAAAAAATATATTGGTTCAGTTTGGGGCCAAAAGACTTTTAGAGAAAGAAACCTATTGTTTTCTAGAGAGCGAAAGTTCTCTACATTTACTTCGCCGCCCATTCTCTACCCATTTCGTCCCTATTTCTCATATTTTTTTTGAATTTTATTTTTTCTTCTTCGCAATTAGGTTTAATTGACGTCGATTGTGAATTGAATCGTCCGGAGAAAAGTTGCAGAGTTGTTCGCAATTGTGTATGTATGGGTTTTGAAGGGTCGATCAGAGGTGGTGGTGGTTGTGGTTGTGGTGGTGCCGATTGGTAGTGGCGACTAAGGTTTTGTGTGTATATATATAAATATGTGTGTCGGGGGGGGGGGGTTTGATGGTGGTCGAAGGTTGTTGTTGGGGGTGGTGAAGGGTGAGAGTGGTGTGGTTGAGGGTAGAGGTGAAGGGGTCGTGCATATTTTCACAATTTTATTTATTTTTTTATTTATTGGAAAATCCCAAAGAGAACAAAAAAACAGGTTTTTGTTGTTCCCTTGTTTTTTTTACTATTCACGAAAACACTTCCCAAATTGACAACATAACAAACAGTAAAAAGGGTTGCCAAACATGTTTTGTTCTCCTGAACAGTGCCAAAAAACAAAAACAAAAACAAGGTTTCTAAACGGGGCCATAACTTCTAAATGCTTCACCAACTCTTCTTGGTAACTTTTTGATTTTACCCCCGCAGTATTTTGTTTGAAAGCTTATTTTTCCTTTCTTGCTTTTTTTTTTTTTTAAAAAATAAAATTTAGAACTCAAAAGAAAAGAAAAAGATATAGAATTATTTTTAAAATGAAATACTAATTTTCTCTTTCAAACAATTGAAAATTATAGCTATAAAAAGAATTTATGTTTATATATGCATTAGAATCGGATCTTATTCATTAGAATTGCAATAATTTGTTTCGCTTAAAAAAAGGGCAAACAAAGAAATTTGCAAGTTCACTACGAAAATAATTTACAAGCTTTCATCAAAATTTACCCATCTTTCATGAAATTTGAAGACACGGTGGAATTTAGAATCTCATGAAACATCTAATTTGGTTTTAAAATCTACTTATTAGAAAATATTTGGAATTCAAAATTTCACATTTTTTTTTTTATTCTAACACCCATAGTGGGTTTATGGCCCTCTTCGGTATACATCATGTTTCTGGCTTTTCGTAAAAGAAAAAGAGAAGCAAAAACTATTTTGAGAAGCTGGTACCCCCAACTTCTTTAAAACGCTTTTCCAAGGCCCAGATACTCTTCTAAAAATTTTGTCAAACACCATTCAAAATAACTTTTTCCTTTAGGAAACCAAAAGTAGCATTTGAAAAATCAATCCAAACATGACCTATGTCTACTAAATTCACACTTAAATATCCAAAACGAATAATAGGAGCCATATCCACATGGAAATAAACTCGATTGTCCTCAAATAATACTTTACTTCATTGTCATCTTAATACTACCTGCAATTATAAAAAAAAAAGGAAAAATAAATTATAGTGCTTGTGATACTAATGATTAAGGTTTGCATTTCTAAAAACTGTTTTTTATTTTATAAAAAATGAAAATTAGAAATCTGCACAAAAATATGTTTGGTTGGATTTTTTGAAAACTGTTCTAAAAAAATTCAATTATAAAAATATCATTTTTCAGAGAACTTACTTTTTTACTGTTCTTATAAAACAATTCTCCGTTTTCAAAATTCTCAAGAATATTTTTTTAGAAATACAAACCGAGTAGGCACATAGCCCAACTTGTCCGATCTCAAAATAAAAATAAAAAAATCCCTCGAAACCAATCTGAAAGGGCCCAACCCAATACCAACCCGACATTGGCCCATATAACATCTCCTCTAAAACCCAACCCAACCCATCCCGACCGACCCATTTATCTTCCTTATCTGAGTCATCACTCTCTCTCTCAGCTTGCATAGAGACCACAATCAAACTCTGTGAAGCTCAATGGTGACCTGTTTGCAAGCAACAATGGCTTCTTCAATCCCTGGTTCACCATCATCGCCTTCTCTCAGAGCACGAACCTTCAAAACCCATTGTTCACTCAACACTCGAAACAGCGCCAAAATTCCGATGCCTCCAGTGAACCCTAACGACCCCTTTCTATCCAAGCTCGCCTCCGTCGCCGCCACTTCGCCGGAGACATTTCTCAATCGCCCTTCCAACTCCGACACCCCTCCCTATCTTGACCTGTTCGACTCTCCCTCTCCCAAGCTCATGGCCACACCTGCCCAAGTACAGTATTCACTATCTCAATTTATATTTATATATATATATAGATAGATAGATGTATATGTAGTATTTATATCTAGATGCATAGATATATGTGTGCGTATTTAGATGTATTTGTGTGTATGCATAGTTAGTTGTATATGTGTGTATGTTTGTTGCCTTTGAAGCTAGGTTGCATTTCGGTACCTACGATCAAAGATCACTACTGCTTAATATGTAATTATGTGATTTTTATGTTGATTTGACAATTGAATTGGGGTATGTGTGATGATGAATTACATGTTTTTTCTTTCAATTTAGTTTACTTAGTAGTGGGAAATTGTGGGGCACTATATATATATTTTTGATAAGTAAGTATGAGATATATATAAAAAGCACTCAAAAGGGGAGTGTGTCCCGATTACAAGAGGGGCTCTACGGGCCAAGGGAACCCAAAAAACAATCTTTTCCTCTATAGATATACTATATCTACCCTCTACCCAATAAAAGAGAGTAGAGATAAAAGAATCTTTGATGGAAGCAAGAGGGGACTCGATTCCTTCAAAACAATGCCTGTTGTGCTCGAGCCAAATAATCCACCAAATACAAAGGGGGCAGCCCTCCAAAAAATAGCAGGCTTGAGGCCCCACATCACAACCTCGCCAAGCATTAAGAACACCCTGAACCGAGGCCAGCATAGCCCACTGAACACCGAACGGTTAAAAAGTAAACACCAACAATCATAAAAGGCCGGACGGTGCAGAAGGAGATGGTCGGTGGATTCACCATCACTTTTACACATGAAACACCGGCTAAGAAATATAGATATAGATATAAATATATGCATATTTGTATGTATATGTATAGCTAGATATGTTGTGGGAATGAAATAATATGTAGATGTATATGTATGTTTAGATATGTTGTGGGAATGGAGTATATGTTACAGTTGTGCTTTGTTGATTTCAAAGGTAGGTTGATTATGTAGTGTCAAGCATCATTCACTAGTCTGTATCACCTATCACACGAAGTGATTATGAGATTTTGTTACTTTTGACACTTGAAGCGAAGTTTGGTGAGTAATTGAAAGCTTGTTTAATTTACTTTTTTCAAGTGTGTTTACTTAACAACGGGAATTTGTGGGGGTCAAATGTATATAATATACATATACAGACACATGCACATGGAAATAATCTCTGGTATGTGGTTGAGGAAAAACAATTATCCACACCAATCATACTTAATGCTGGATATGATTCAAGTCAAGAAAACATGTACCACAAAAGCGTTACTCACCGGTGTACGAAAGAATATTTCTGTATGTGTGTATCTAAATATGTATCAGGCCTCTTAGAGCGCCCCATAACCCGCCATTGGACACACCAGACAATTAATGAAAAAATTGGGGTGCTCCAAATGGGATTTGAACTTTCAACCTCTATGATATGAGTTGAGAGTTTTGTGACCAGGGCATCCTCTTGGGGTCTGTTTTGAAATCTGTTTTGCGTGATAAAACTATTGATGTTTTTATTTTGTTTAAACCATTTTGATTTACTTTTTTGCTTAAAATGATTTTTTTTTTTTTTTTGGTGATTTATGCATTTTTTTTTCATGTTTTTCTTTAATTTAATATTTTTATTGTATTTTCATTGACCGGGTTTTATGAGAATTTCTGTATAAATAATTTGTTCCATCTTGTTTTTACTTGTATGTTAGTTGCTTAACTGGTGATCTTTTTTCTCTACTCAGGTGGAAAGATCCGTTTCATACAACGAGCACAGGCCGAGGAGACCTCCACCGGACTTACCTTCATTGCTTCTCCATGGTAGAATAGTGTATATTGGCATGCCGGTATGTATTAATCTATTTGATATATCTTCGTGAATATCAATACTATGGTGAAGATAGTAGAAGGGACTAATGAAGCAAGAAACAAAAAATACATACTGTTGACTGCAGTGCAGTTTTATCATGTAAGGAATGAGAAATGATAGTTTCCCTGTTATTCACGTGACGAGCTACCATAGGTGAGTATTTATACTTCCACATCAGCAATTAGTTAGAGTGGACACAGACATTACTCAACTACTTCTAGAATCCCAAGCTAACGGTGAAGGAAACCCGATTGATAGATTGTTTCCATCTCCTTACAAGATACATGATTCATGAAGAAGTTTACTAGCTGCTATCCTTATAGGCCTTCCATGGATGACTGGATTATATATGTAGTCAAGTGAAGAAACTACAGTACAAATTTGACTGTTCTGTTATACATTTCTTTTTTACCCGGACAATACAAAAACTGTGGGATCTCATTCGGTGCTTCACTTAATTAGATAAGGACTCTGGACTTCCATTTATACATACCTCATTTAGTTATGGGTGCAATACAGTATTAAATATTGAATTGTGCTAACAGTATCAAAGAAAGTGATAAGTAAAACGCTAGATTTTCATTGTAAGGCTTTACAGCTAACTACTCCTTAGCACATATCCAAACAGTGATCAAAATGGTGGAGTGAGTAATAAATTCTTTATGTGGTTTCTAATACATGAACTTTGATTGTTTTGGGGGAAATACTGATGGCTTTGCTACCAAGATCTGTGTTATGAGAAACACCGGGAACCAGGAACAAAATCAATAAGCAAGATAAAGAATTAAACACGCCAAATATAAGAAAACATTTACGTGGTCTGGTAAAGCTTATGTCCAAGGGGAAGATCTGACGAAAGATCTCAATATGCAGAAAAAATAAGTTTACAACTTTCAGTCCTCAAATTCTAAACGCGTATCTCACTTTTTGTATCTCATTTTTTTTTTTTTTTGCAATTTTTTGTGTCCTCTTGATATTCCACTCCTACCCTTAACGTCCTTATTTATCGCGTTAGAAGAGAGTACTAATGAGGGTCCATGACACACGAGAATAATGGTTCAAAAACACAAAATTCGGGCCACAACATCACAATTTGTTCTTGACTATAGTATTTGAGTACATGTGCGATCAAAATGGAAGAACTGGGTTTATTAGCTATAGCTATGGAGGGTAGATAATTGCATGTTATTGGTCATTTTACCCAATACATGATATAGGAGGTTTTGGTATCCTGGAGAATGTAGGATGTTTAATGAATAATTAGTCCGTTAAAAGATAAAACTCCGGGTAAGCCTTTGAGATTGGCTTCTTCATGACCTAGTTCTGTGTGTAGTGATTCAGTGAATGTGATCGATACAATAGGGTCTATTAATATTGTACGGACATAAAGTTATTCCGAGCTTTCTATTTCGATTCATACATCTTCTGTGTGACAGAGTTTGTTTGATCATTCGCGATGAGAAGTGAGCTATATTGCTTGTTTTTTTGTCACTGAACATAATTGAAGTTGAGAGTGACTACTAAATCTCATGTGTAGAATATTACAATTTTTGGGCACACAATGGTTGATGTAAAATTTGGTGCTAGTCTGTACTGTGAAGACATGGGCGCCTCAATGGATAACAGAAGATTATCCTTTGGTTCTACATTCTTTTCCCGAAGTAATGAATTGAGTTTGTATTGGCATTTTTGTCCCTATGAGGACTTGGATCCTCAACCTTCCACTTTATCGGTGAAGAGATACCACTCCTGATTGGTATTTATCATGATTGTTTAAATGTACAACAAATGCATTTTATGCTAAGTTAGGTTGAAATATGTTTTTTGTTTCCATGTTTCCTTCTTAGAGGACATAGGGGAAAAATAAGAAGGTATACCCAAGATTGCTTAGAAAAATGCTTTTGCTTGTGGTTTTTTTTTCTTTCCAAAATATCAATAATGCTCTAGTTCTTAGCATTATCAAATAGCTTGTGAAGCAGTTGTTTCTTTTATCAGTTGGTGCCAGCAGTCACAGAGCTTGTGATTGCAGAATTGATGTACCTGCAATGGATGGATCCCAAAGAGCCAATATATCTTTACATAAATTCTACTGGAACAACTCGTGATGACGGTGAAACAGTGAGCCTTGCATTAATTTTACTTCATGGCCTTCATTAACAATGTCATATTCATATTCAGAAGCTGTTTATATGTAGTTTATTGGATGCTTATAGTTTCATTATAAATCTCTACATTCTTCTTTGATCCAATGTCATATTGGAATTGTTGATTTATTTGTAATCCATTATGTATGACCATTGAAATGCATATATTTTGTAGTTACATTGCACGAAATAAGTAGCAATCTGTCTATGGATATATATACTTTAACAATATACCAGATGCGATAAGTTTAGATATCATTTTGTCAATTTTCTCTTCCCATCATAATTCAGTTGAATAGCCTCCTATAATGGCATGTTCATTTGAATGCTATCCCTGTCTAATTTCAGAATGGTGATTTATCTATTTGATAATTCTGTTATGTTTTTTCAATTAGTGGTGTATGATTATTCTAGCACTTGAAGAGGTTCTGATTTGTCATAATATTTGAAAAACACAGAACTATGCCCAGAAGAGCTTAAGCCTGCTTGGTTTGTATTTTTGAAAATGGTTTTGTGTTTTCTGAAAATTGAAAATAAAAAAACTATAATAAAGTCTGCTTGATTCAGTTTTCTGAAAATCCATTTATAAAAATGACAGTTTTCAAAGAACTCATTTTTATTGTTTTTAGAAAACTGTTTTCTGTTATCAGAATTCTTGAGAACAATTTTCAGAGATACAAACTAAGCAGATATTTTGCTTTAGGCTGGAATTTTTTATTTTATTTTTGGTATCATTACTCAACTAAGCATATTCGAGCTTCTATTATAATGTTTGAGAAGTTACAGAGGAAGAGAAGGAAACTCGGAGTGTACATAAATCAACTTTTGTATAAACTTGCTCATAATTACTCTTGCTGCTTCCTCTGCTGGATACCTTCTCCTTATTGACAACTTATTATATTCTTAGCTATAGAACTTGACATCTTTCAGGTTGGGATGGAGACTGAGGGTTTTGCGATTTATGATGCAATGATGCAATTAAAGAATGAGGTAAACTTCCAATATAAATGCTGCCATCCCAAATATTCTGCATGAAGCTATACACGTATCGGCCTCAATTTAATACGATATATTCAGACAGTTTGTTAGCCACAAAAAAATCTGCATTCCATAAGCAAATAAGGAAAAGGATAGGTCAACCATGATATGGATTTTTGATCAGTAGGCTAAGAGGAGCTATGATTGATAATGGGTCAACCATGGTTGGGTTATGAGCTGAAAAAGAGAGGGAAAAAAAATAAAAAAGTGACAACAACAAATGTAACAGGTAGATATTGACACTTTGGGAGTGCCAACTATGTATAGATGCCTACTGGAAATGCACGTATGTGTACCTGATAAAGGGTCGATACCATGTGTCAGTTTTCTTATTGGTGAAACTGGGAAAAAAATTTGAATAAACAAATTCACGTTTTGCTACACCAGTATGGTTTGACACGGGCAACCAATATGTTTGTTCTGGTCTCATGTTTCTAGTTTTGGAAACTAGAGAATTTAGGCAAATATGAATGATCATGTTGTCAGGGATTCTTGTCCCACATTAGATCCGGGTGGGGAGGGTCTTGGATATGTATATGAGGTGGGTGTACCCACCTAACAGCTTAAGCTTTTGGGTTGGATCGCGAAACACCTGGCTTGTGGCAAGTGGTATCAAAGCAGGTACAATCCTTGACTCAATGTCACACTAAATGCCCACACGAAGGTGTTTAGGTATGACTGAGTCCCCGACTGTTAGGGTGGATTGGTAGGCTGGGCGGACTGACCGCAACGAATGTGTTTTTTTTGGGTGGGGAAGAATGTCATGAATTCTTGTTCCACATCGGATCTGGATGGGGAGGGTCTTAGGTATATATGAGTTGAGTTGTCGTATTGCATGCTATAAGAGTATCTATTGCTCATTTAGGTTAGGCATTTGAAACCTTTTAGAGCTTTTATGTCTCGAATTTTTTTTAAAAAAATAGTACGTATTTTGTGAACTACATTAGTTAGATTTGACATGAGGAACCAATATGTTTGTTCTGGTCTTATGTTTATAATTTTGGAATCCAGATATTTTGGGCAAATATGAGAGACCATATGCTCAAATAAACTTATGAAAGATTGGATTAAAGCTAAATAGAGACAGACAACACTTTCCATGGACTGTAATTTATGGGGCGTACTTGTAGGACAATCACTTTTATGTTGCGGCACAGATGTATTGTGACCGGTTTTTTATTTTCTTTTTACCTGATAATTTGTCATATTTCTCATTCTGCCCCCACTGAATTTTTTTTACCCTAGAATTTAGCATATTTCCTATTCTACCCCCAGTCACCCTGTTATAAATTTCTAGATCCGTCACTGGTTGTGGTATTGCATGATATGAGAGAATTGTTATTTAGATTAGGCAAGTGAAAGCTTTTTATAGCTCTAATATCATGTAACTTTTTCCATGGGAAATAGTACGTTAAATATGTATGCCTTACGATTTGGCGAAAGGAAAAAAATGATTACTAAATTTACATATGTACAAACAGGGTAAAACCTGGTAGATAGCCCGGTTCCGACAGGCTGTGGTCAACGAGTATTGTTAGGCCGATAAAATTTTGCCAATGCTCCATACTGCATGTTTTGTACATATATACTGTTTACTATCAACCATGGCTCATTTTTGGATGAAAACTTGATCTGCAGATAATGTAATTATAAGTAGTTTGTTCATGAATCATGGATGACTCCTTTGCTGGCCGATGCCATCTGTTTGTATGTTTTCAGAAACAGATAATTTTTATTATTTGGGGTTTGGTCATTATATAGATTGTAAGAAGAATGCCAGGAGTTAGACAATACACAATCCATCCCTCCCAGCACCTTTTATCAAGATATGTGTACTGGTCTTTAACCTCACTTGGTCTTGGTGCCTTAGAAAGCATCATGTCTAAGGTTCGACTCACCTTGAGTTCATTATCAAGTAGAAAAAATGGTTTTCCTTATTTTAATCAAATATTAGTTCATGAAATAAAAGGAAATGAGTCGGGTGGTTGCCCAAAAATTAATTTGTGTGATCATATTGTGCCCCAACCAACCATAGGTAAGTTGTGCTTCTTGTAAAACAACAAAATATGAGGGAAGAGAGAAATGAATCGGGAAGAACACACTGATACACGTGGTCCAGCCACTAGGGCCTATATCTGTGGCGCAAAGATCCCAAAGGGCTATATTACGTTGATAATATTCTTTCTTGGTTTTCTAGTGATGTTAGAACAATGCATGTTAGAAATAGGAAAATATATTGTTGGAGGATTCCTACCTTCACTGCCGTGAATTACTCCAATAAATATCATGTCAAAGGAGTGTCTTAAATAACTCTTATAATGATATTGTCCAATATAATTCCAATGGCCTTAATAACTCAAAAGGAGTCGGCTACGAGCTCTAGTTATACACTACTATTGAATGGACGAGTCACAAATGTACAATAAGTTCTTCTAGATGTTTAGAGAGTTTCACAATCTAGATAGTTTACTTCCTTTAATAGAATAGTGAAGTTGTTGGTGGAATATGAGAGACTATAGTCAAGTTGTTCTCTTACATATACAGATCCATACAGTTGGAGTTGGGGCTGCTATCGGTCAGGCATGCCTCTTGCTTGCTGCAGGAAGTAAGGGAAAACGATTTATGATGCCGCATGCTAAAGGTATGATGTTATTATTAGTTTGATTGGTGATTGTGGATGTCATTTGTTCGAGATCATCTCATATCCCATGTCACTTGGGTTCACTTAAATTTCCATTCCAGCTATGATCCAACAGCCCCGTGTCCCTTCATCTGGTTTAATGCCTGCTAGTGATGTCCTTATTCGTGCGAAAGAGGTTAGTTAAATCTTCTTTTGTTACCTTCCTAATGTAAGTTCTTGTGACAGTTGTGCAAGTTGAGTTGTACTACCAGTTATGTATATAGCTTCTTGGCATTTGATTTTGAATTCAGTGACAGTATGTTTCTTCAACATTATCTGTGGAAAAAGTTAACTTTTATGGATATTTAGAGGTGAGTTGACTGAACTGTACCCTTTCATTGTTACAGAGCAACTCTGTAATACGTTGTTTCTTCTTTTTCATTGTCAAATAACAAAATTGCTATACTGTGCGTTCATAAATTAATCTGTTTTAGCTTTTTAACTTTTATCGTGTTTGTGAAAGCATATATGAGGGAGGGATATAGTTCAGCTATTGCTCTGGTTCTTTCTTACCCATTGATCAACATAATATATGTATGCCGCCACCAAAGCCCTTGTCTAAAATCCATGCTTACCTAATGATTCCGAGTGTGTTACCAAAATTATACTCAACCGTCTTCAAGAATCCAATTTTAACAATGATCTTCCAAGAAATAGTTAAAATCTAGTTAAAATCTTAGTACTATTTAGTTCCACTTTCGTCGAGTCTGTAAGTAAATATCCAATGCCTTGATAGGTTTGGCATTAGGTCCCCAAATAGGATCAGCTTTTCACTTGCAACGAACAGTAATACAATCTTCTAGTAATGTGTGTGTGTTTTTGGCGGGTCGGGGGTGGGGCACACAGAGAGAGTTGATAGTCTTTGCTAGTCTGATCCTTGTTATTGACTCTACCTGGAAATATAAATATGAGTGAGCTCGAAGGATCAGGATGAAAATTGATTAATGTCTATCTCACTTGGTCCTCAATAGAAGTAATCTTAGTTTCTTTTCTTTTATTTTTTGTTTTCACTATATTCTGTTTGTCTGTGCAAAAAGATAAAGAAAATTCACTCTGTGCTTAAATTGTCTGTGGTATATTGCCCACCTTTTTAATTTGCTCTTGCTTTAGTTGTAGCTTCTTTGTTTGTCCCTGGTCAGATGATACAGATGAAACTATTGATTATTATTTGATTCCTATAAAACCCCCCTGTCTAGTTGTTTTCTGACCATAGAGTATGCTTTTTAAAATAGGCTATAGACCATGTCAAGTTATTTTCTCCTCTTGAAACATTTCTTTACAGCATAAAGAGGGGCAATGTCCCCCTCCCTCTGTCTCAGACACATTGATGCATGAAGTAAAAAATTCATGACATTACTAAAATTTGCACAATTTTGTCCCTGCTTCCCCCTAGTTCTCTGAACTAATCTTACATTGTCCAACCTCCCAACCACCCCTCAAAGAATAAGCAATTAAATAAGTAAAAAAATAACATGAATATAAATAAAAGAATAAAAGAAATCAGAAAAACCCAAAAAGGGAAATCTGCCCACTCCGAGCCCTGTCCAGAAAACTTTGGAAGACCACAACTATGACAAGCACTAATATAAATTTGATATAGTTTGCTTTGCCAGGTGTTTTCAGACCAACCTAATTGCTTTTGCAGGTAATAATAAACAGGGACACTCTTGCCGGCCTCGTTGCAAAGCACACTGGAAATGTGAGTATGATGCATGAGTAGTGTTATATATATGTTACTTACAAAAAGAGCAGAAAAAAGGTTGTACTCATTTTACACAACACTCCTTTACTAGTCTGTAGAAGCTGTTGCCAGTGTGATGAGAAGACCATATTATATGGATTCAACAAGAGCTAAAGAATTTGGCGTCATTGATAAGGTTAGTTGTATATATATATGCCACACATATTGTTAAATTATTGTATTTTATGGTATGAATATGTTAAGAATTTGCTGAGAGATTTTGGGATTCAGATACTTTGGCGTGGTCAAGAAAAGATAATGGCAGATGCTGCTGCGCCAGAGGACTGGGACAAGAATGCTGGCATCAAAGTTCTTGATGCGATTTAGACTTTTTCAAGTAAACAATTGCACTGTACGTGAACTCATCATATTTCTTATGATTACTTTTAGCTTGACGATGGAACTGTATATAACAATGTGACCTGCAACTCTGCAAGTAGTTTTCACAACAAATGCACCTTACTCGAAACTATTGGAAAGAGAATTCACCTTTAAACGGATTAGCCCAGGAATAGTTTAGATATGATACTGTTGAGTTTAGGTTAATCACCAGTGATGCTATTTAATATTATGGTAAATTAGTGTATCAAGATGTCAATCTGGTGCTCTGAGTGTATTGCCATACGCACCCAGATATTACACCAATTGTGGGTGGCCGGGAAGCTTTTTCGAAGAAGTGGGAAGATACTTAGCTGTGAGGATCTTTGTAGCTATCTCACGTTCAATCGGCTCAAGCAAATCATCCATGCACATCGACTCAGACAAAAGTTCCTCCATCTCTAGTATCTGATTTCAGGTAGTAAATACCTGATAGTGCAAGTTGAAACAGGGATTAATAATGAATTAGTCTAATTCGATTTAGTAAGACCATTCTGGCTAGGAATGACAATGTGTTCTATTTGTTGGCATCGTTACCTCTTTACGTCTATGGTGATCCACAGTGTGGTTGAATCTGAATGTTAGAAGTCTTCTATCATGTTGTTTTGGTTGTTTCTGTGACCAATATTTAGTTATTTTCTGGAATATAGAACTTTGATACTGCATTTTGATTGTTTTTAATGATGAAAAGTCGATGTACACCCTTTGTTTTTCATTGGGTTTTTTGTTGAATTCTGTTAAATGTGAATAAATCTGAAAGTGTAATTGGCCATTTTAATTTTTAGTGTAGGACTTTAGCTAGGGAAATTCAAAGGTGGCTGGCTAATGTTCAGATTCTGTGGTTACTGGATGAGGTTCATCTACTTTAGAGGGCATGTGGACTTCATGAAGAGCACTGAAAAAGCAGGTTCAAGATAGCTATATGTTTGTAATCAACTTTTTGGCTGTATTTGGTTTGAAATTGTTTCTCCTTCACAAATAGTTTGACTAGTTCCTTATCAAATAAATAAGGGTACATAAAAGGTGTAGATGACAAGAAGTTCTAGGAGAAGTGGCTTTTCCACTAAACCTTAGACGGTGGTTATTTACATTGTGTAGGATCATCTTCATATTCTGGGGGTTGGCATTTCTGGGGTTTTCCCCTGGGAACTTCTATAGGATATAGTAAATGGACTATACAGAATTGTAATCAATGAAATATTGCAAAGCCCCGGTATATACTTCACACACCCATCGAATTTGTTGAGGTAAGTAAACACTTGTTTCAAATATATCGCCTATTTGTTTGTTTGGTTGTGTGTGAGTGCCTGCGTTCTCAATTTGCCAATTGACAGTTAACTTCTTGGTGGATCAAGCTTTGTGCAGACATGACATTACGGCGATGCAGTGAATTTCCCCATCAAGTTTGTTCTTTGTCTTGGTCTCCTGGCTAAAAATCCCAGGTGACAATAGTTTTTATTCTTCTAGGAATGAGCTGCCGTGAGCCTTTGCCATGTGCACTGCACCCACCCATGAGCCTTCACCATGTGCACCCATGGTTTGCTATACATTACATATTGCCAACTTCGTAACACTATTGGAAGGAAGGTATTGATACCGTTTTGCAACACTGATGCTCACTTTTAGGATCACCTTTAAGACCGTTATTGAGTCCATTATCCCGTTCCTGCAGCTGGAACTGATAAAAGACCTCGAGTTTGTTATACCGTTATCGCAACTGAAATTGATTGCGAAATTGGTTATTATTCGAGATCGTTATACTGTTATCGCAACAGAAACTGATAATGCTATGGCAAACTGTGTGTGCACCACAACCGTCTTTGAGCAACACCATTGGTGTGGGTTATGTGCGTGCACAACACAGATGTGCATCGAACATCTAACGGATAGCTGTGATGAGCATTTGGTGCAGCCAAAATATACTTCCGTTTACCTATATGATTAAGGTTCTAAGTTGTGTATCACATTATGGTTGGCTTGGTAATATTTGTAGTGTACATTATAAATATGGGCTTACTCAATCCTTGATAATATAAAAGATGAGAGAGGCCTTGGCAAAATTCGGAATTCTTCCTAAAGAAAATAGTAATACATCATATTGAAAAATCGCTATTGACTAAATTTTAGTTAGTGGAACCAAATGCCTACCAAGTCAAAAGTAATAGACTAATACGGAGATTAAGATTAGTATTTCTCTAGAACAAAAAATGCGATGAGAAAAGGATGTTATAAAAGAAACTGGGGAAAAAAAAATTGAAGTAATAATTGAAATGTAAAGCAATACTTATTAGAAAAAGAAATATTCCTTTTGTCCCAATTTAAGTTGTCAAGTAAGAAATTTTAATTGTTTTCTGTTTTTTGCAACTCAAAATACAGAAAATTGTTTTCATAATTCTATACCAAGCAAGACCTTATTGTCCATTCATGAAGGTTAAATTGGTATTGATAAAATAAAATACTTTGATTTTTAAAATGTTGACATTTATTAAACACTTAAATCTCAAAATTATGAAAATGGACACTTAAATTGGGATGGAGGGAGTAGAAATTAGTCCACCGTTTGTCAAATTCCTCTGTCCCAATTTATAAGGTTCTTTTGGGGAATCCAACTTTTTAAGATGTTGCATTGGTAATGAATGAAATACCAATTTTATCATTGGTCCTACCATAATGATGTGATGTTTATTGTGTAGATAATTTATAATTTTAATGTATGAAGGGTAAATTAGTAAAATGATATGATAAAGTGATTTGATTTTTTAAATGAGACATTTATTTGAAAATGGAAAAAAAAAGGAGTAAAAATGGATATTTATTTTGGACGGGAGTGAGGGAGTATTGAACTCGTAGATAACTAACAAATTTTGAAGATGGACCAATGGCCCATGTTATTTTTCCATGATTAACAAACAAGTCAAAAAACTTTTAGGACCCGCTTGAAAAGTGGTCTGGTTTGGTCTGGCTGGATTGGTCTGGGTTGATTTTGTTTGGTCTTGTGTGGTCTGGTTTGGTTTTGGTGCTGATTGAAATTCTGTTTGATAAATGGTCTGGTTTTTCTGGTCTGGTCTGAAAAAAGTAAAATCAAACCATGTTTAGAAAACTGTCTGCTTCCAATAAGTGGTCTATTCTAAAACTGATTGATTAAAATATTAGATATAGTATTTATATCCTAATAAAGACTATTATATATATAAAAAAAACATTCAACTATATATTTTATGAAGTATAAAATTCGATATAATTATATATATAAAAGAAAAAAGAATATAAAATGATAAAAATATATATATATAATATTACAAATAATATAAAATACCAAATGATGATATCAACTTTGAAAAATCAAATATAAAATTCCAAAAATGTATAAAATTCAAATTAATTATATAACATTCAAAAATATATATATAGAATGTCAATCAAATATATCAAATTTTAAAAAAAATTGTATTCAATATTATATAGAATTCGAAAAGAACCAAATAATTATTCGGCTCAAATATACAAATTACAATAAAATATACCAAAAACAATATTCAAAATTACAAAATTTCAAATATGTATAAATTTTGAAATAATTATATATATTCCAAAAATATGTAAATTCTTTTTAAAAAAGTATACAAACAGTCCAAGCAGACAACTTAAATTTTAGGGAGTTGTGCATGGACGTGGGTGCCATCTATTGCACCCACACAATTTTTAACGAAGGGCCAAAATTTAGGATTTTCCCTGATCTCAATTGGGATAACACTGAAATCTGGTGGAACAATAATTTCTGCGGCTAGGAGTTGAACACAATATAGCACATTATGGAAGTATCGGCTAATCGTAAATGTTAAGTGCTGAAATCTTTCCTCTGTCATCCGATTTATGATATTATGGGATAAAGTTAATAAGAAAATACCTACTTGTTCCGGTACAGTTAAATCTCTCGAAGGTTGAAGCCCTAATAGTTTTAGTATCTCACATAATTCAATGAAAATAGGGGGAGAAAGCCGAATTTTTTTGTAACAACGTGTTTCGTTGTTGAGGATCTCAATTATGTAATTGTGACCACTTAAGGCGGAATTTCTACATGGAACCGGGTTCCCCTGTGTCTCATCGAGAAACTTGAAGATTTGATGCATGATCCAAATACTAGCTTCCAATGTCTCATCAGCATGGAGCAAGTGATGCACCGGTAAACGATTGTCCATGTTTGAATTACTGTGAAAAAAAATCATAAAAAATACTTAAAAATCATATAATTTGTCTTAATTTTTTTAATTTATATATTTTGTTTTCAAATGTTATATATTTTTGGAATTTTATATTTTTTTCTACTTTTATATATATTTTTCAAAATTTATAATTTCTTTTAATTTTATATATTATGTTTTAAAAATGGTCTGGTCTGGTCTAGTTTGCCTGGATTGGTCTGGTTTGGTCTGAGCTGATTTTGTTTGGTCTTGTGTGGTCTGATTTGGTTTTGGTGCTAATTAAAATTTTATTTGATAAATAATTTGGTCTTTCTGGTCTGATCTAAAAAAACAGGCAAAACCTAGATAAATTGGGCCAAGACCACTTTTCAAACATGCCTCAGAGGTATTCCCACAATTTTAAATAAAGGTTGGCTAAATTTGAAAGTGACCGAAATTGAAGATTGTTCAAGAAGTGGAAAATCCAAAAGCCTTTGACTGACCCTCGTGGCTCTCAGTCCTGCCACGTGTGTTCAAGTGAGTCCCGAAAGATATTTGGGAAAACCCTTCACTTTCATCTATTTGGGAAATTATTGATTAACAACTAGGGGTGCACAAAAAAATTGCGGAACCGTGAAATCTGTCCAAACTAAATTGAATTGGTGCTTTGGTTCTGATTTTGAATTTGCTTGGTTTGCTTCTGGTTCTCAGAAAGAGGAACAATTCTAGTTTGGTCAGTTCCGGTTTCAGACTATCCATAATCAAATTGAACAGATTATATGTATAAATAAATATTTATATATTAGTATATATAATTCACCTATACAAATAAATTCTATTTGACAAGTTATAAATTTAAACAAATTTATAGCACCAAATAAATATAAATTAATATATAAAATAAAATTATAAGTTCACTCTTATAATTTTATAACAATTAAATAAATATTATACGTACATACATAAAATATTATATTTGATTATCCTTCTCATATTTCATATCCACTCTCCTCATGGGTAATCACTCTCCCGGCCGACAACCATAAACCTTTTTTGCATTACTACCCACTTGTGTTCTTTCTACGAAAGGTTTGTTACTCTTCTTCTCTCTTTTGCTCCTTCTACAAATGTTTGGATATGTGTTGACACACACACACACACTGACACACACCTAAATAACTTGAGATTCCTTTCTTCTTTACAACATCTTTCATTTTCTTCATTTTCTCAACAAAAACACATAAAAAATAATCCAAACAAAAACCCAGAAAACAATCTCTTAAAAAACTTACTCTCTTATTCTTTCTCGTGTTTATGTATGTAATATATATTTTAAAACCACGTGCTTAAGGAACTGTGGTTCGGAACTGAACCAAATCGATCTTTTATGATTTGGTTTGATTTCGTTCTTTCACTAGTGGTTTTGGTTCTAGTTCTTGTTTTCGAGGAACCGTTGGGAATGGTCTGGTTCCAATATTATCAATAACCGTACCAAACCGAACCGTGTGCAGCCTTATTAACAACTATCACAATTCAATAAAAATTAATTTTTTTGACAGGTTGATATTTATAATATATGAAAATAAATATTTTTAGTTTTGTTTTAATATTTATTTATATATATATATATGAATATTGACTTGATAATATGCATTATACATGTCAAAAAATTAATTCTATTGAATTGATGATACCACATTGGCATAATAACATAGTATTACAGTTGCAACTAATAATTTTTTTCATCTATTTGGCAAACGAAGCGCACCCTCCACACAGTCCCACACCTACACGATACAAAATGGTTAAATTTACACAGATTTTGGTAGAACTTCCAACAAATTTTACATAAATATACTTATCTTGATGACGGTGTTATTAGAATTATGTTTGTTTATTTAATTTTGTTAAAATTTCATAAGATTAGAAAAAATATAAAAAATAATATAATTTATTATGTTTTGTAATTTTTTCATCTTTTTATATGAAAAAAAAAATTGAGACTCCACCATATAATACTACTACCTTTATTCATTATTCATGTAGTATAATAAACTCTACTTCACATTTTTTTTTACTAAAATGTGATTTAAGAATATATTTTAAATGTTTACAAAAGTGAAAAAAAGATTTGGTCGATATAAGTCCAATCTTATAAAAATTAAAATAAAATACATTGACCTCTCATGAAATTTAATTTGATTAGTTATCACAATTATATTTGTTATTTATTATATTTTTTTGTCTTGAGATTTAATGTATGATCTTAACAACTTCATTATGTTATTTTAAAGTGGGTGAAATTTTACTTAAATACTCAAAAAATTTCTTTAGTTACATGATAAAAGAAATATAATAGATTATCAAAAATATCCTTTTATCAAAAATACTTAAGATATATTTGATATCGTGAAATAACAAGGATATTTGGTATAATATTTTAGAAATAAAATATCCGTGACAATTCAAAACTGATTTTTATTTTAATTTGAACATATTAATTTTTTTTTTTATCATGCACACATACATATACAAATATTTTACATTTTTATAAATTTCAACTTATTCCGAACACAATTTGAAATCAGATTCAATGAGTGGTATTCTGTATTCAATCCTTTTATAATGAGTAATTTTCAGGGACCTCCTGAGGTTTGACAATAAGTCAAGGACTTCACCTCTTATTTCAATTTTGTCACATACCTCCCCTGAGGTTTACTTCCGTCAGCACAAACCTCCCTTAGGACTAACTGGCCGTTAAAATGGATGACGTCATCGGCAAAAAATATATGATATCCCTAAAATACCCTTCTAAGGGTTAAATGATTTTACTATCCTTCTTTAATAATGTGTAGTTACATATGTGCCCCTCAGCTAATCTTTCCCATTGATAACCGTTAGAAAGAAAGCTTTTCTGCACTTTTTAGGACTTGTCTCTGTGTATCCAATTTAGGGATTCATGTGAAGAAGTTGAGGTACAAGACCACCGAATAAGGAGGTCAATTCTCTTATATTTGGTGTAAATTAAAACTTCATTTCAACAAATCATTTCTCTAATAATTTGAGGTTTTTTATTTTTTTATTTCTGATCGTAGATTTTTGTACCTCTACATGTTCTAGGGTTTCAAGGTTCTGCTCTTTGATTTTAATTTCAAATGCTCAATGTCTTCAAGTACAAGATCTGTTGTGTTGGGTGAGCTTTAGTACGAGGAATTATTTTGTAAGTGCATAGGGAGGAAAAAAACTATTATCAAGGTTACAAGTTCAGATCACCATCATAATAAGGGGAAATTGTACTATGTTTGAATTTATAAGGTCAAGAGTTGGGGAAGCCAATGAATTATGTGATTTGTTGATGAGTCAGATTGGTGAGTTGAAGATTGAAATGGGGGAGGTGAAGGCAAAAGTTGAATTGCTTCACAAAGAGAAAGGAATTCTGAGCATGTTTTCAAATGTAATGATTGTGGTTTTGTTTGTTTTTGTTTTTGTAGCATTTGTTTTAAGTGGTTTGATGTCATAGTTTTAGGTTATTTTAGATGGTTTGTTTTAGGTGGTATGATGCTAGTTTTGTACCTCTGTTTGAATGAATGAAATTCATAATTAATGTTCACCACTTGTCAATTCATAACACAAATGAACATTGCAAAATAATGAATATAATGAACATTGAAAAATAAGCACTTGTCATTCCATAAACCATCATGTTTGTTCATCACTTGCAACATGTTTCATAAACCATCATTCTGGCAACATGTTTCATACACAAAATATCAATATTGACAACCACTTGTCAATCCCAAAAAATAAACATGTTTTACGAACTATTAATGCAAAAGACATGACCAAAAAATGACAAGTGCACTGCCATTGGGTTTTTAAGATTAAATCAAGATACTATTGTTATCCCCTTCACTTGCACTGCCATTGCCTCTTCCATTGCTTCCCTTTCCTTTACCTCTCAATGGTGGCCGTTTGTTTCTTCTAACTGGTGGTTGAGTAGTGCTCATTGGTGCATCAACTGGATGAGGCTCAGTCCTTAGTGCAACAACTGGATGAGGCTCTGAACTTGTTAAAGGTTGAGTACAACTCCTTGGTGCATCAGCCCTAGTTCTAGAAATTGGTTGACTAGAACTCTTTTGTGCATCAGCCTTAGTTTTGTAAACTACTTGAGTCTGATTCCAAAAGTCTAGCCAAGTTATACAACTCCTTAGTTTTGTTCAAAACCGGTCTAGTTTTTTAAAAATAGGAATCGGAATCGAACCATAACTAAAATTTCGGTTTCGGTTCCGATTCGTATTATCATTTTTTTTAAAAAAAGTAAAAAATACCAAATATCAAAAGATAATATAATTTTATATATATCAATAATTTGATTTGCAGATAGAATGATAAAAAAGAGAGAGATAAGATTTAGTGAAATCCGTAGTTCAATATAATGTTACTTATAATTTAACAAATTTATATATATATTTGGTAGCTATTCACAAAAAATTTTTGGTAGCTCTTTTACTTATATTTTTGGTAGCCTTTTTTTGGTAACTTTAAATAGCTTTTCATGAATTATATATATATTTTCACGAATTATATATATTTTTCACGAATTAAATATAGAAACAAATATAAAATTATATTATATTTTGATATTTGGTATTTTTTATTTTATTTTTTTAAAAAAATGATCGATTCGGTTCTGTTTCCTATTTTTAAGGAACCTAACCGGTTTTGAGCATCCCTATAAAAAAATATATGCGTGTGAAGTTTTGAATTATTAATTATATTATTGAAAAAGAAGAAAAAAAAAGTTAAAAATACTAAAAATGAGTTATTATAAGGCAAGGGAGCAAAATTATCAATATTTTTGTGAAAAATATAACCAAGAGAGGTATTTTGCAACTTTTAAAAATCACATGATAGTGATTTGGAGCAAAGCAAAGCGGGGGTGTTTTGCAACTTTTAAAAAACACAGTATAGTGATTTTGGGGCAAAAATAACACATGGGCTATATTGCAATTGAACCAAAACACGGGTTTATTATGGGTCCGTTTGGATAGGTTGTTTTCTGTACTATTTTTTTACTGTTCACCCAATTTAAGAACAAAAACATGTTTGGCAAATAAATAAGGCTGTTTCTTTCTCTAGCACAGTAAAAAAATTTGTCCAAAAATTCACCCAATTTCGAGTACAGATTTTAATTGTATTTGGTGTTTTATTACTGTACAATACATACATCATAAAAACATATCTTACAAACACTTTTCTTCAAATCTGAGAAACTATTTTTCGTCTCTTCTCTGGCGGCCGCTCTTGCATCTCCACAAACCCTAACCCTAGCCAGTCGCCTCTCTCGCAACTCCACAAACCCTAGCCGGTCGCCTCTCTTGCATCTCCACAAACCCTAGTTGGTCGCCTCTCTCGCATCTCCGGAAACCCTAGCTGCTCGCCTCTCTCGCATCTCCAGAAACCCTAGCTGGTCGCCTAGCTGGTCGCCTCTCTCGCATCTCCAGAAACCCTAGCTGGTCGCCTAGCTGGTCGCCTCTCTCGCATCTCCAGAAACCCTAGCTGGTCGCCTCTCCACAAACCCTAGCTCGATACCTCTCTCGCCTCTCCACAAAGCCTCACTCTGCAGACTGACCTTCGGTCTATACAAGCGTTGAAGGTTCGTTCTCTCTCTGCGATTTTCCGTTTTCCTCTCTTTACTGTGTTCGATTTCAAATTTGGGTGGAAATATATATGTATATGTGTATATATGTATAGCTATGTATATATGTATATGTATATGTGTATATATGTATATGTATATGTATATGTATATGTATATGTGATAGATGTATTCTTCTTAAATTTCTGTAGTTTCAATTTTTTGTTCGAATTTAGGATTTTCTTATTGAATCGAATGGGATTTTCTGAATATAAATAGGGATTTTCGGCTTTAGGGTTGAATTTTGGGTTTCAAATTAGGGCTTTTCGGCTTTAGGGTTCAATTTTGGGTTTCAAATTAGGTTTCTCTTGTTCAAGTTATATGCATTTGATTTTTTAGTTTAGTGTATTGATTGAGAGTAGATCCATAATGCACTGATTCTGTCAACTGGTAGTAGTGTATATGCCATCAATTTAATTAGTAAATTTTGAGTCCCTGTTGCAAATATAGACAAATTTCATGACTGTGTTATCCCCTGTATCCCCTTAAGAATTCTGCTACATGTTAATTGAAAATGCCTCAAAGTTATATGCTTTGAGCCTCAATATTATAAGATTATGGCTGATCTTATAACATTAAGGATAGTGACTAGAGAAGTGATATTGCCCACCCAACTGTAAATCATGAAGAATACATTTTTCTCAATCATTTAGAGTTGCTTTGAGTGAATATCAAAAGGCAAAAATGACACTTCAGACAAAAAGGTTCAACTCAAATCTGCTTTGCTAAGACTGTGTTTGATTAGTGTCGTAGTTGTGATGAAAGGACGTTATTGACAAGATTGTCATAATCTAGTTCTGTAAAAACAGGTTTTTTTTTCTTCTTCTTTTTATCCATGAGAGACCATTAAATGCTTTTGGTTTGGCTTCTCAATATTATTGAGTTGGGCAACGGTGCTTCTGGGATTTGATTTTAAGATTTGAAAATACTTATTTTGCTATGTTGCTGCTTATTTTATCAGTAGCAAAATTCTGCCATATCCTTACATGTCATGCACTTTTATGCAGATTACAAAGTTCTTAAGTTTTTTGTATGAGAAGTTGAAGCTCAAGCAACTCCTGCAACCCCCTGTTATTGCTTCTGTAAGTAGTGTGTCAATACTTGTTGAATCAATTGATCAATTTCTTATGACTTGCTGTTTATGCTTTTGGGTGATTGTTTCTTCTATGCATTAAAAGCTCCAAATATTTGGTTTCTGGTTGCAAGTTTGCAACATACTAGTACCGACTTAGGATTGGGATAAAAGGCAACAGAGTATGCATTTTGCAGTGTGTTAAACTGCAAATATTTGTCCGAACCTACTTTGAAATGGAACATTCTGTTCACAGGTTGCCAAAGAGCATGAGAAGACATTCCACCATGACTCAAGTCTTTTCATGCATCATCATGCTTTAACATTTTATGCCAGCAATCACTAGTGTCTACTGAAATGCACCAGTATGTCAATTAGTACCTCCTTCAGAACTCCCAAACTCGATCTCATTCGTTCCTTCAGCAGTCACTTTTAATACAAACCACTCACCTGGCTGTTCTGTTTTGATTTTATCTTATTCATGTATAGTCTTTAGTGCAAAAACAGATCCATCCCACAAAGAGTATTACATTTATGTTTAATATTCAGTTTTGCCACCATCTTCTGTGCAGTTCTGTGAATCAAAGCTTAAGCCCCTGTACTTGGTAGCCCTTTTACAAACACTGCAAGGGGAGAAAAGCATTGTATTCAAGATTAAGGAGTATTCTGGTCTTCAACGTCAGTCAGTAAGAAGGTAATATTTGGCTCAGTTATTTAATTATTAAATTTTTTTGCATCTCCTATTTATTTGTTTAATCAAATAGGATGAAATCCATTTCATTTTAATCATGCATTCATGTATATGTTTACTGTCTTCAAGAAACTGCACTACTCTGGATGGACAGAGTAGTGCAGCTGTATATGCAAATGGTATTCACACAACACAAATGTACTACTGCAGCCCACTTTCTTTTTTGCAAAACCCATAGCTATATGCAGCTGTTATACACCTAACAAGTAGTAAGAAATTTCAGAAAACAAGCACTGAAAATGAATAAATAGTTACAGAATTGGCATATACAGACCTCAGTTTCAAGCTTGGCTATATAGGCACTCATAACAAGTACTTGGTTAGCTGACTGAAAAGTAGTTACAGAATTGGCTTTGTTCAATTAGAATACAAAAGTTTGTTTATTAGCTTTAAACCTCTTGAAGCCTATGATATAGTTTTGGTTATATGGTTATACTTTACTTGTGTAAATGTAGATGGATAGCAATGCTTCACAAGCTACTGAGTTTGAAAGTACGGCTGGGGGGGTGGGAGATGACAGTAAACTATGGCGTAAACCTCAATATGAGATGTTGTTGAATCTATTAGAAGACCAAGTCAATCTTGCTCATGGGACAGGAAAGGGTACTTTTTCCAAAACAGGTCGGGATAATGTGACAAATGCCATGCAAGCTGAGTTTGGAAATGAATACGTGGGTCAGAAAATTAAGTCAAAATTTAATAGGGAAAGACCTCATTGGAGGAAGTTTAAAAGGGTGAAGGATAACACAGGAGTTGGTTTTGACCCTACTGTTGGGTTGGTGACCATGGAGCCTGAACTTTGGGACAGTTTGGATAAGGTACGTAGTAATATGAAAAATTAGTAATTCAATTTATTGAATATGGTGAATTATTATTATTTTTAAATTAATATTTAATAATGTTTTTTTTTTTTAGAAAATTCCCGGGATCAAGAGCAAATTTAAGAATAAGCCGTTCATATACCATAGACAATGGAGCGTCATAGATGAATACGGTGAAGCTACGGGTGACTTTGCCATACCTTCCACTATGAGGCCGGAATCTGAACTAGAGTCCTCCACCCGCCCAGTAGATGATGACATTGATACTGACGACTTTGTGCGGTCTGGAGGCCCAAAACGCAAGAAAATGAAGGATGAGCGTTTTATTAAAGCCATGTATGATTTCATGAATGTCATTAAGGAGACGTCACTTGCAAGAGATGATAAATTCGAGAAATCAACCCAGACTGTCGTTAGTGCCTTTAACAACTCTGCTACAAGGTCAACTCCTACAGTAGAACCTCAGAGTAGTCATAATGATGAGGTGAACTCCCCCCCTAAGAACATGTACAATCAGTTTATGCAATGTGTTGAAATCTTAGGGAACCTGGAGGGCATAAGTAGTGAGCAATATGCTAAGGCAGTGAATGCATTGGAAAAATCTGAGGCATTCCAGCATTTTTTTATTACCGTTGCAGATGATAAGAAAATTGCTTGGACCAACAATCTCGCTTAGGATTATCTATGTTTCGTGTTATTTGGATGACTTTACTGTGATGGTGTTATTTTCATGACTGTAGTTTGGATTTACTTGGATCCCTGTTGTTTTGTTTTTATTTGGATGATTGTAACTTGGATTTATTTGGATGACTGTACCCTGTGTTGAATTTGGATTCATGTAATACCGTGTGTTATTTGGATAATTGTAGTCTCGTGTTTTTTTTTATGATTTTCTTAGTGATGACTTGTTTAAAAGTTTGCAATGTCATATTTTTAAGATTTAGTCTTTTTGTATGATTAATTAGTGTTGTTGTTATTAGGTAAATAAAGAACAATATGAGCGATGAACAACGTTACCTGTTGAACTCCTATTGGCAGCTGTTAGTACCTTATGTTAATGATGACTCTAAAGAAGAACATAGTTGTCATGCCATGTGTTTAATGATGGAAGAGTATATGCAAGAGATGGATTATGAACAAGTTCCGTGTAGGACTTCGATATTGAAAGGTTCTGATTATGTTAAAGAGTTACTACATGGCCATCCTGATAGATGTCATGAAAACTTGCGAATGCAACCATTTGCCTTCGAAAAATTATGTGACAAGTTAAAGGAATTAGGGTTAACTGATACTAGAAGAGTATCAGTAATTGAACAAGTTGCGATTTTCTTACAAACCCTAAGCCATACAAGAACAAACCGGGTACTAGCTGAAAGATTTCAGCATTCAACTGAAACAATAAACCGACACATACACAGGGTAATTCAAGTGGTACAACTTCTTGGGAATGAACTCATTGTCCCTCCTGACATGACTGGACATTCGCAACATATTTTGAGCAAAGGGGCAAGGTTCCACCCGTTCATGAATGCTGTGGGTGCAATAGACGGCACCCATGTGCCTGCCCATATAGAAGCCGACAGGGTATATACATATAGAGGGAGGAAAGGGTATCCAACGCAGAATGTTATGGCATGTTGTTCATTTGATATGTTATTTACTTATGTCATAGCAGGCTGGGAAGGGTCGGCTAATGATTCCCGAATCCTAAACGAATGTCTTGCGCGGGAGGAATGGATGTTTCCTAAACCGCCACCAGGTAAATACATATGTTAAACAAATATATTTCGTGTTTATTACAAATGATAATTTCGTATCCTATTCTAATATATATATTTTTATTTTGTAAATAGGTAAATATTATTTGGTCGATTCCGGTTATGCCAATCAACCAGGATTTCTAGCCCCATATCGAGGACAACGATATCACTTGCCTGAATTTCAGACAGTTACAAGGTTTAAAGGGAAAGAAGAAATGTTCAATTACATACATTCTTCACTGCGGAATGTAATTGAGAGGTGTTTTGGCATGCTTAAGCAACGGTTTCCAGTGCTTAGGCTAATGCGTCCGTACAACTTTCCCACTCAAGTTAAAATTGTCATGTGTTGTTGTGCTCTGCACAACTACATAAGGATACTTGGACAATCGGATAACATATTTGATGGGAGAGAATTCGAGAGTTCGGGTGAAGGGGATGGGGCCCAGAACGCGGGTGAAGGGGATGGGGGCGATGAAAATGATGCTGATGATGTCGAGGTATTACAAGGTCAACTCGGCACCCAATATATGCAGGCGTTTCGCAATGATATAGCTGAGGCCGTTTGGGCTAATCAACGTGCTTAGGATATGTTATTGTGTATGATTCTTCGTATTTGTATGACTCTTCGTATTTGTAGCATGTACCATATTTATATGCAATCCATTTATTTTTCTTACTTTACTAGTACTGGATGACTCAAATACAATTTTTGATGGACTGTGAAAAAATAAATAAATAGACATGTATGGAGTTCATGGCCATGGGCCACATTGTAATTGTGGCAACGGACCGATGATTCTTTATCAGGCCCACACAAAGGCGAATTATGGACGATACTTCTACCGATGTCCAGATTGGGAGGTATGATTTAAGGTTACCATTTTAATCAAATTTTCAATTATATATTTTGAAGTTTATAATTGGTCTCCTTTCATGTGCAATTGTAGGATCACCGTGATTCTTTTATATGGGTGGATAGAATAAATGCCGAACATCAAATCAATCATGAACCAGATGATAGTAACACTGATTTGGGCAATGTTGTTGCTCATATACAACATGAACAGAATCGGCAAAAGTACATGCTATATGCTGGTTGTATCTGCCTCAGTTCGTTGTTGGTTCTTATGTGCATTCTCATTTTAATTGTATTTATTGTTATTGTACTGAAATGAAGAGAACCTAGTCGTATGAGATGATGTTGTAAAATATTGTTGACATTTATGGGGTAATATATATGTAGAATATGTTGGGTATTTATATGTATAAGCGTGTCGTTTTTTTTTATGCCATCATATATTTATTGGTATTAATTTTATCAAAACCAATAGCTAAACATAATTCTATAATAATAATAATAAAAACTATTAACCATAAAAATTTTAGTAAAAATTTTTTTTTAAAAAAAATTCAACTTGCCAAACGTGTTTTTCTGTTTCTGTTCTCAAAAATCCAGAAAACACATACGCTGCCAAACGTGTTTTTTTGTTTCTGTTCTCAAATTTTCTGAAAAAACAAGGTTTGCCAAACGTGTTTTTTTTTTTTTTTTCCAAAAAAAATTTCGGAGAAAATTTTTAACCAAACATGTTTTTGTATCCGGACTACCCTAAATACAAAAACAAAAAGAGTTTTGATTTTCAAGAGAAAAAAAACAAAAACAAAAACTCTGCTATCCAAACGGACCCTATGCACTTTTGCCTAAAAATTAATTCCAAGACTGACTTATAGGAAAAGAAAACCCCTTCTCTGTGTCGCCGCAGTCGCGCTTGGCCACACTCTCCGCACCAACAATGGATCAACACCTACACCACCTCTAAATATCTTCTCCTCTCTCTCTAAACTTCATTTGTTTCTCTCTCTAGAAAATATTCAACAATTTTTTCTCCAGATTTGTGATCGACTCTCTATATCTGTATCTATCTGTGGATCGTAATGGTTAGGGAGTGGATTGACGGAGGTGATCTGTGGATGGACAGGGCTCGCTCTCTGCAGCTCCGCCTCCGCGACCGCTTCCGAGTAGCCGTCGACCGCCACCGCCACCGCCGCCGTCAAAGGTTCTCCGAAGGCTACTTCTCCACCACGGTGCAGCGCTGTTTGCTTCGCTTCCGCGAATTCCGCTCCGATTCTTTGCCTTCTTCCTCCGTTTTTTACCGCAAAACAGGTGTAACTCTCATCCTCTCCATTCTCTATACATTCATATATATATATATATATATATATATACATTACTGTATAAGGTTACTCTTTAAGCTTTTGTAACTTATATTGTGCTTGAATGAGTGACTTGTCTTCCTCACTCTTTATATTTAATTCTTGTGGCCGTGCATATTACTATTCTGCGCCTGATCGATTTGAATGTGACGTTCTTATCTTCTTTGATCTCTGTGCATTTCATATATATATATATATATATATATATATATATAAATATATAGGTGTATGTGTGTATGGTGCTAAACACTCGGAATTATTTTTTTCTTTTTAAATTTACTTAGTTAAGTGATACTTGATGAGTGAATTTGGTGTCTCTCGTTCTCTGCATTTCATTCTTGTGCAGTTGTGCTGGTGCATATTGGTAGTTAGGTCTAGTTCTGTGCTTCGGCTCTTTGATGAACTATCCTGTGCCTGATCTATTAATGTGCGTATCGCACGTGTTGATCATCTTTGATTTTTAACCTAATGTTTACAAGTAATTTAATAAGTAGCCTGGGTGTAGCGCATTTGGATGGTAGGATTTGTAGGACTGATCTTTTCAGTGTCAGAACGAACAAACTCTATCAGAGTACCAAGTGTGGATTCAAATCTGGTCCGCTGTGGAATTCTATGACTTAAATCTCACACATGCCGTGGGGCTGGTAGGGGTGGGGGTATTCCCTCCAATTAGAAGACCTTTTAGAAAAGAAAAAAAAATCAGTTTTTTGTTGCTTAAATTATAAGTTTATTGCATTGCATGTTATTATACTTTGTAGTTTACCGAAAACATATTTTATGACATAATGCCCATATTGTAAGGATATTATAATTTAGGAACTTCAACTAAAGAATTTTCTAGTTGATTTATAGTGAAATGTTTACTACATAATAGTCATCGGCTAAAATTTGTAGTTTTTAATAGAACCTTTTTGAGCCAAGCTGATTTTCGTTCAGTAGTTTCTTTAGTCCATCTTAGGCTATATTTTTAGGGTTCTTAACCTTGAGAATACTTATATGTACTTAAAAAAAAACAGAATAATTATATACACTTAAAATTATATTGATGTTGTGTGGTAGTAAAATCATAAGTCCATAACTATATCAAGTGTATTTCCACTTGGCCTGTGAATCCCCTGTTAATGATAACCAGAAAAAAAAATCATCAAGATAATCACTCAGTTCTCTTTTGCTAACACCTACCAAATCTTTTGTGGTGAGCAAAGTGGGATTGCATCGGTGTTCTGATCCCTCACATTGCTTATTTTTCTTATCAGATGGATCATTAAGGTCAGACCAGACAATTGTATATGGAATCAGAATTAATTTGTTAGCTATTCATACATATAAAGACTTGAATTACATAGGATACTGCTTAAAGGACCGTGCATCTATAAGCTTAAAATCCTCCTTTTAGATTCAAGCCAAAGCACTAATTTTGTGAAATTAGAAAGAGGAATAGTGGTAGAAAGCCTTCATTCTACTTGTAGCGGCATCAATACATAGGAAGAGATCTCGGAGGTTCATTATACTATGCCCAGCAGAATAAAATAAAAGGGTAGACCACTTCCACTTCTTTCCTCAAGACACCCTGTCCCACAAAGCAAAAGGTAATAGTAATAAAGAGGGGTGAAAAAATGAAATGAAAAACCAAAGAACCAAGAGATAGGGGGATGGAAGAAAGAAACACTAAAAAATATAATAAAATGACAATCATGGGTTTGTGTGCAAATATATCTGATTTATGTGTCAGAAAGCGTAGGAATGAAAGTTCAGAATTTTGGGAAGGTAGGGCTTTGACTTTTGTACCTTTCTACTCCAGTGTCATACTTGTTTCTTATCATTCCAATTCATAACTGGTATAATTATGGGGTTGCTTTGAAGTCCCAACTGTGTCGCTTTCAGTTTCAGCCTCATTGTGTAGAATTTCATATATTGGACAATTTCTTCGGAAATTCTTGTTTCAAAAAGGCGTCTAGGTTAAATGTTGTACACTTAACAGATATTGGATTGTGATCATAAATGCAGTTGGGAAGGAAATTGATGGAGATGAAGATTCCATTTTCACTCGCATGCTACAGGCTGTTGCTGTTCCTGTTCTTGGAAATGTTTGTCATGTTTTCATGCATGGCCTTAATCATGTCCAGGTAAATTTGGGTCACGTGATGTTGAAATTTAAGAAGTGCCACTGATGGGTTGTTTAGCTCTGGAGGAACTAAATTGGCTAGAATTGCAGATATATGGTGCAGAAAAATTACATGAGGCATTGCTGCACAGACCAAAGAATGAGTCTCTTCTTACGGTATGCATCAGTCTTCTATGGGTTCGAGTCAATCTATTCATTTTACTCGTCCTTGAAGCTACACTACTTTTTTGAACTCCACTTCTAGTTTCAGACCATGGCGTATGTTGATGATGGAACTATTTACACTGATTTGCAGGTGAGCAACCATGTTGCGTCTATGGATGATCCACTAGTTATTGCATCACTGCTTCCAACAAGTGCTCTATTAAATGCTCATAGCTTGAGATGGACACTTTGCGCAACTGATCGATGTTTCAGTAATCCAGCAACATCTGCTTTCTTTAGATATGTCAAAGTTTTACCAGTGTCTCGTGGTGATGGCATTTATCAGAAGGTACTTTTAACTTTGTTATAATTGTTGCTATAAATTCCTCGAATGCTTTTTAGTTCTTTATCCTTTTCCTGACTTCTGGGGCTGTTATAATGATGCATATTGAAGGCTTGTTAAGCTTGTTTATGCGATCTTCTTTTTGGAGCTGATTAGCTGCTTTTCTGAAGTCTATAATTTTTTTTTCTTATTTTTCTATTATATTTTTTAAGGTCCTTAAGGATAGCACGAATGCAACTGTATATTTGGACGATTGATGTATTATCCTCATTCTTTGGTTTCTCTTTGTTTTCATACTTTAAGATGGGTGAATTTTCATTTTATTTACTGATTGTATTGGTTGTTTAGCTTGTAATTGCTCTCTGACTATTGTTGCCATATGTTTTTTCATGCAGATCCATGTGTCTTCCAAAATTATGAAACATTCACGTTGAAAATGTTCCTTTTACTTTTTCCTTTCCTTCTTTATATCAAATGGATCTTAGGGGGAGTTTGATCCATAGATTTTCTCTCTCTTTTTAATTATGTACTATTGATCAACTTTTGGCAGTACTTCTCAATTTGGAGTGAGATAAATCATTCTTTTGTTTTCCCGAGTCATGCATTACTAGTTTAACTTCTGGAAACCTTTTCAGTTTATAGGATATACTAGTTTTGCTCAAAGCTGGTTTCTTTGCTGGGTGAATTGTTACGGTAAAGAATGTGAAAGCCATATTACGTTGATGATTGATGGCCAGCAGTTTAACTGCTCATTTTCTTCTATGTTTAAAATATGATTTTGCATGCTTAGTCCCTTATAAGTAAGTCTAATCATCTGTATCATGCCATCACCTATGTAAATGTTGTGCTGCTAGTGCATTTTCTCATATGCAGATCCCATCATCAGGGAAAATAAAAATAACAAAATACCAAAAAAAAAAAAAAAAAGAAGAAAAGAAAAGAGGAACTGCAGACTCCCAGGTCCTAATTAAACTGGGAAATTCTGCTATTGCACATATGATCCTTTTTACTATTTATTTATGGGCATGTTCCTAAAATTCTCTAGCTTCTTATTCATGTTCCTAATGACATGTTATCTAGTACTTTCTGCTCATAATACTTTTTTAGCATGCAACAGGGGATGGACATGGCGATCTCAAAATTGAATCACGGTGGATGGGTTCACATATTCCCAGAAGGTACTCGTTCTCGTGATGGTGGAAGGACTATGGGGTCTGCAAAGAGAGGAGTTGGAAGGTTAGAATTCTTTAATGACATAGTAATGCTGTCATTGTCTTATGGTTAATTTACTTGTTAATATGATTTTGTTGATTAGGGAATTGCTCGATTCATACTCATATTAAAAAAAGGTAAATTGCATAATCTTCATAGGCTTTATTGTACTAAAATGCAAAATTGAGGGTAAAGTACTCCATTTAGATCTTTGAGAGATAGGGTACGTAGCGGTCTATGTTGCTTCACCGATCTTGGCTAGTGTCATCTCAAGCATGTTTTCTTGCTTTCTTTGAACAGCCTAAAAAAATAAAAATAAAAAATGCAATAAACTGAGTTAAGCAAGGGACAGTCATGGCATGGTTTATGACGCAGATAACATTATAAGAAACATCATCTTCGAAAAGAAAACTAATGCTTACCAACGAATTGACTTGATGCATCTTGAACAGTGTATGTTGTTCTGCCATTTAATGGTCTGATGTACCATTATCATAATTACACATCAAAGCTATTTCCCCTCCTTTGGGCTCTTACTTTTGAAGCTAAAATCAATATGAATTTTGTTATGCTAGTTTTTGAACGGAGGCTAGATGGGTGGAAAAGATAGGATTTGAGGGGAGTTGGTGGATTCACACTTGCTAAAGGGTGCACTTTCAGATCTTTTTGACATGATGTGTCAATTCTTGCCATATTTTGGAGGAAATTTCAATTCTCGGGTTTTGCAGAAGAGATCAAATATCATCTGGTGGATTGAAATGTTTTTTTCTGGAATTATATTTAGGGGGTCGAACCTCGGAAGTCTAAGAATTTTTTAACGAGGCTCTGTTGATAAAAGGACTATGATCGAATGTGGAGGAAAGAAAATAGGTTACGAGGAAGGTGGTGGTCTGGTGGAGCCATGGAGGGAAAGCATGTTTATTTGCCTTTTGCCTTTTCCCTCTTTGGAACTCAATAGGTCATGGGCAGGTCTGCTATTGAGGTTTGAATAGCTTGCTTCATGGGGTGCAGAGTTGTGAATTGTGATGAATCTGGAAGGAGAGGAACAGGCTATACAGCTAGAGGGTTCAGTGATGCTTATATGCTTCTGGTGGTTTATCTGGAAGGTGAGGATTTTCTGAAGTAGTAGTGTTGCTTTTATGGGAGATTAAATATGATTATCAGCGTCCGCTACGAAGCATGGATACGACAGGGTATAATATAGCTATGATAGTACACCACATTCTCGAAAAATAGAGTAAATATACACAAGCGTACGAGAATATATATATATATATATATATATATGTATAAAACCTACATTTATATTCTTAATAACTATCTACTCTAAAAGCTTAAGCTCATAGAAAGGGTGTAACTTAAATATTATATCCTTCAACACGCCTCTTCACGTGTGACCTTCTTTTTGGTCCAACACGTGAAACAACAACTTTTTTAATATGGGTGACCCTGAGGTTTGAACATTAGACATTTGGCTCTAATACCATGTTAACCACCATCTACTCTAAAAGCTTAAGCTCATAGAGATGGCGTAACTTAAATATTATATCCTTCAATATATATCTATATATATATGTGGATCCATTGATAAATTTGAATAATAGTTCATGTTATATGTTGTTAGTAGCGTTTATAATATGATTAACAAATAAGATAAGAGAGAACTATTTTTTATGGATAAATTTTTAACTAAATCGTGATAAATATTCGCGTACTTCTTTATTGAATAGATTATAAATTTTTCTTAAGAATTAGTCTTTTGATATATATGTTTTTCAAGTTGTACTTCTTTATTGAATAAATTATAAAATTTTCCTAAGAATTAGTCTTTTGATATATATGTTTTGCAAGCTGTATTTTAATCTTCAAAACTTGCTAAATATGAGTTGAGAGGTATCTGAGAGTCGCATCCATTTTTTTTTTTTGAAATTCCATTGGATTCTAGTGGAATAAGGTATTATATGAAGTCTCAGATATGTGGTCGAAGGATTGAGAAGTATATACCTGTTAGAATTCTATATACATACTTATGAATAAGTTTAGGAGCTATGAGACAAATATCAGAAATTATCTAATGCATGTCGCTATCCAACACCGTGACATGGACACAATACAGGTACGTAACCCTTGCAGAAGTATCCGTGTCTCCTAGGCACCATGTATTTTTCGCTTAAGGGAACTTTTTGTGCCACAAAACAATGGGCACATGTGCATACACTTCTGCTCAAGAAAAGACGCGTGTTAAATATTTCGTCAGCACCACTGGATTAAAAGAACTTATAGGTCCTCTCCTTGTACCTTGCATAGGTCAGGAGAGTACTTATTTTTGTGCAATGTAGTTCACTTTTGCTTGCATTTCCTTTATTTATTTATTTTTCTGACAAGTGCATGCATCTCCTTTTCATTATATTATATGTTTAGCTATCCTGTACTTCCATTATTATTTAGTTACAAATTCTTAAACATCGTTCTGTTGCTTGTCCCTTTTTTATCCTCTACAGATTGGTCTTGGATGCAGATAATATCCCCATGGTTCTCCCATTTGTGCATACAGGGATGCAAGATATTATGCCTCTTGGAGCCAAGTTTCCCCGGATTGGCAAGACAGTGCGTATAACAATTTCACTTGTTCTCTCCATATAATTCTAACCTATTTAACAGTTCCTTTTCCCTCTTTTCCCCAACTGTGGTATTGGGCTTTAAGAGTGCACCGCATAATATATCACCTGGTACATGCAGTTCTTTTTTTTTTTTGGGATACTTACACAAACTTCCCCCAAACTATAGTCTAATTGCACGCGGATCCCCTAATATTTCAATAATATCAAAAACCTCCCTTAATTGCACATCCGTTGTAACATTTAATCCCTTTTGTTCAAAGTCAATGCCGGAAATTTACTTTATTGGTCAATAAAGGTATATTTTATGGACCAAACTTTCTATTTTATCCTTGTTATCCTTGCAATTAATTTTTGCATCCATAATTACTAGAATGTCCCAATTTACCAAATTACCCTCATATGTATTCTATATAAACCCATTTGAGTGGTCATTTATACCTACTCTCTCTCTCTAAAAATCACTCATTCTCTCTCTACAAGTCTTCTGTCATGACTTGGGAAATATAAAGAGCGCACATGAAATGATAGCTGTCGGTGCACATAATTCCCGCCAATATATTTGAGGGCAATGTAGTAAATTCACCAGTCTCTAGAAGATTCTCGAAATATCTCTAAAGATAGGAGGGTATATATATCATTTCACTATTATTTCTTATTGGACTAATATTCCGATAATACTAAGGGATGTTTCTAATATTATTGAAACGTTAGGGGAATCACATGCAATTATACTTTAGTTTAGGGGAGGTTTGTGTAATTATCCCTTTTTTTTTTAAAGGTAAGCTTCCCCCATACACACACACACACTTTGTCTCCTAAGAGACTAGAACCCCTCACCTTCCCAATTGGGAAGGAGAGAGTACAATTTGGCCATGGAGGGAATATCCTTAATAATAACACCACCACACATAGGAAATGGACTTGTAAAATCTGCATCAATATGGAGAATTGTCCATCGACTGAGTTGCTACATCGGGTTATTTGGGTAGGCGAAGTGTACTTTTTCCATTCCATACTACCACACGGCCATCTTTTTGGAGTGGCAAATGGTCAGTCACAATGAGCATATAATTGTCCATTTGCCATTTTCTACTTTGTCAACTAGAGCGGTGCATAACTAAAAATTAGGACAAATTTATTGTAGGGGTTCTATTTAGTTCTTATGTACATCAGTGCTTCACTCACTGTAGAAATTTAAATATGGACTACTATCGACTGTCCATTGATATCATTGATGACTTACTTTTGTAGTGTTTAACGACATAATTATAAGTAACTTTCTTAGATAGTGCTGGCTGGAGGAGGAGGAATCATGTGTTCACACCAAGTGGTCGGGCTTGAGCTGTGCTGTGATTTGAATTGCTTGTATTATTCTGTTTTTGCCCTACTGGACAAATTCCTGTGTCCTACATATACCAAGTGCTCCAAATCTGCCTTTTCGTGAATTTTTTGAAGCATAGTTTAGCAGCGTCTTAAGGATATTATACTCCTTCGATGAAGGTTTTGCAGCGAATTGTCTTTTATCAGTTTCCAAAAGTTTGGCTATTTTGTTGATTAATCGTCACTCACTACATAATTAGTTGCTTTCATTTGTTTATCGGTGCAACCATTTCTCAAACTATCTTGTTTTAATGTTCTTCATGCACTTAAAATCTGCAGGTGACAGTACTTATTGGCGATCCTATCCATTTTGATGATTTACGGGACATGGAAGAGGATGAAACCATATCAAGAGGGAACTTATACGATGCTGTATCTTCAAGAATTGGCAAGCGACTACAGGAATTAAAACTCCAACTAGACAGATTGACCCTCAATCGCACAGAAAGTGCAGTTGAAATTCCGCAACCCGAGTGGGAATCACCAACAACAGATTTCCAAGGCGAACAAAATATCAACGAGATTCATCAAAAAGAGCCGGTTCCACCTGATCGATATTTCAGGATGGGGTTTTCATATGAAAGTGGAATCGTGTCCAGAATCCGAGGTTACATGGATCCGAGTGAGCTCATGGGATTTGCTGCTCGAGGCTTGTATTTGAACCGGAGGACGAACGAGAATATAGTTGGAAATCAAGGGGTTGGATAACTTTCAGAATAGTAGAATTTCTGCTACTGTTCCAGTTGGGACTGTGTAATTTGAGATTTTGGTTTCCATATCATATATAGATAGGGAATATGGTAGTTAACTCCAGCTTTGGTAGTTAAACTTTTGTAGTTATATGACAAAAAATAATATATTGACAAAAATATACTATGTTATTTAAAATTTGAATTTTATATAATAAAAAAATAATATATTGACAAAAATTCCCTTTTATTCAACGCATATAAAATAATTTTTGATATTTAAATTGTCAGAGAAGTAATTGCGAAACCCTAATTTTTGTATGCTTTTGTGATTTGGTCTTGATTGATACTATGAACAGTTAACTCAATTACTGTGTAGGATAACACAATCAATAACGTGAGCTCAAACTATATATATTTAATTGGGTGTTTAGATTGGCCATGGGTGGGACTTTAATTGCCACTTCAATTTCTCAATCTTGTACTTGGTTTTAATTACATGATATAAATTGTCAGGTAAATCAATTCTAGAAACAAATATAAATACAGACTTGAAGACATGAATGGTCATAGTTTTCATGATTAATCTGCAATTGTCAGTTTGGATTTCAAAGTCTTGTTCAATTCCATGGGATAAGGTTATTCATTAATATATAGACTTTTATTTCATTGTCAGTTTGGATATTAAAATCTTGTTGATTAATATGTAGACTTTCAACTCATGGATTGTATAAATGTAAAATGTGAAAATAAAAATAATTGGTATTGAATTAGTGTATTTTCAAATTTAAAAAAATACCATTGAACTTGTTTTTGGGTAAAAAAGAAAAAGTTTACAGAGTCGAAATTTTCCAATTTTCATATTGTTTAGAATGTTTTCATAATATAAATTTGAAACCCAAGATGCTTTGTGTAAATTTAAATTTATATTATTTTCAATTCCAATTATAATTTTATAAATTTTAATATGGGTTCATGTCCACTATAATCTTTGTATTATTACTATATAAATAGTAACACTCGAGCATAATGTTTTATGTTCGAGTCTTATCCTTCGTGTGGATGATTGATTTTTTACGGGATGGTTCGGGTAAAATTTTTGTTTGTGTGGGGTTGCTTTGCACGAGCTTATATAGTTAATCACTCGGGTGAAAATTCGGGACTCCGGGTTATCATAAAAGAAAAAAACAAGAAATAGTAATGAACGGCCAAGATCATGTTGATTATTGACTCTCCCTCTTATTATTGATGAAAAATTGCAGTGAAAATGTGGGTTTTGTCCCTCAAAACGATACCATCAAAAATCATTTCATCACACCCACCGGAACTCTTTACAGATCACACACACACATCGAACCCCTTTTCATTCTTCAGATTTAAACCACAAAAGAATAGATATACAGTAATCACACACAATCATTGATATATATATATATATATATACCCACACAAACATAAAGAGTTAGAAAGTTGAATATTGGTAGTAAATTTGAGTTGCATTTGGTGAGCAGCGAATGGCGAGCGACGAAGAATCTCAAGACACAGAGCTCAGCGACAAGCAGAAGATAGAGATTGCCAAATGGTTCCTCCTCAACTCTCCTCCCGGCGAAATCCAATACGTCGCTAAAGGTCTCTCTCTCTTTCTCTCTCTCTCTCTCTCTCTCTCTCTATATATATATATATATATATATATAAACATATATTGATCAGTTTCTATATAGGCATTTCCATTTACATGTCATTTTCGGTTCTATGTCAATCGCATTTTTGTATGATTTCTCATTCTACACATACTAAAGATTAATGGTTCTTTTTGTTTGAATTGGTTTCGTTTCTTGTGATTCATGAATTGCCTCTTTTTGTTTGGTTTTTGTAGACATTAGATCAGTTTTGAATGACGATAACGTATATAATCTTGCGGCTTCTGAGGCATTTCCACAATACAACAAATCTCACATGATTCGCCTCGAAATGCCCGCCAGAGTTGGTGATGTAAGTCTCTGAATGAACCCATTTTTACCCATTTGTTGATTTCAGGTTTTTTTTTTCTTAGTTGAATTTACACAAAATTGTGCTATTGTTATTTGATATTAGTCATTCTAGTTTTACCCTTCAATTTAGTAGTTGAAGTGTACTATTTTGATTCTGACATGTATGTGGATTGTAATTCTACAAATTTTAGTGTGAGGGCAAGTAAGTTTATTGAATTGGAAGCTGTTGGCCTTTTAGAGTGATGTTTGGTGTTCCGTTGGGCGCAAGGAAAACATTGAACTCGTTTGTTCTTTTTCGTTTTCGGATGATGAATTAGCATCTGTGAAATTATCTATGAACTATATTGGGCGCTAGGAAATTAATTGTTTCCGTCCGTTCCAACCAATGTGTTGGGATTTAACTTTGCATAGGCAGTAGTGCTCTTCAACCAGTTTTTAACTAATAGCTACATGTCTCCTTGGTGCTCTCTCTCTCTCTCTCAATTGTTTTCAGGTGCTAATCACATCATTTGGGGAGCTTGAGGAGGATGAATATCTTGATCCGAGGACTGCCCAAGTTGCCATCGTGGACCATGTTAAACAAGTAAGTTGTGTATTCATCCTGCACATTGCATATTTAAGTTGGTGGAAGAATCAAATTAGTGAGGGGTGTGCTTAGTTACCATTTTTCCTTATATAATGCCCAACTCATCTCGAGAAAGCTGTGAATCAAACTACTTTAGTCAGCTAAGTGATTTTGTTTTATTTTTTTTATTTCTCATAATTTAGGTGTATTGAGGTTTATATTCTACATAAAGTCGATTTTTTATGGCATTTAATTAATAATTTAAGTTTGTAAAAGGAGTAGGGTATGGGAAGTTTTTGCTTCTTGTATGTGCTAAAGCATGAAAATAAAAGCATGGTGGGATACCAAAATTCTAAATACTACTTGAATTTATCAATGCAGAACAAATGGTACAAAATAAAGGAAGTTGCTCCAGCCGACCATGTTTTGTCACTTTTTACACAACTATCCTTCACATTGCATTTTGAGGTCTTGAAACCCATAGTTATAGCCTTATAGGGAATGGGTTTTTCTCTATTTCTACCACTTTGTGTGAGTTTGAAAAAGCTCATGACGTATCATGATATCCTTATCTATTTTTCTGATTTCTATTTTTATTCTTTCTTTAGCAATTCTTTTTTCTTTGCCAACTTTTGTGTGATGGTGTGCTGAATTGGTTTAGGTTTGTAAAGAATTGAGGCCAGCAAGTGATGAAGAACTTCCATCCCCATATATTGAGGAATATCGGTATGCTTTTCCATTCAATTTTGGGTTGAAAATGATCTCTCTTATTAAGTGTGGGTTCCTGCAGAAGTTACACAAGCTCTGGGCACTACTATTTTCCATTATTCTCAAAGTTAGAGAACAAAAATTAATAAATAGATCTGGGTCCTCCATTCTATATGTTTCTAGATGCATGTTCTTACAAATAAATAGTTTTGTGCACCTCATGTATTCTTGTGTGGGCATACAGCTTTTGTTTTTGAGAGGTGCTTCTAACGTTAGTTGACTCTTGCATGAAAAATAGAGTTAGTTGGGTTAGTGTTCCATTCCGGATGCTCTCTAATGTTTTGATTGTTTAGCGACTGGCACGCCATTTGAGGCCACTAAAAGACATTTGTGGACTGAAGAAGAGGAATGTTTCTATGCATGTCAAGAAATGTTTTCATTCAAGAAACAATAGAAATCAGCTGATAATATTGAAAATTCGGGAAGGACTTTTCTGCTAATGGGGCTTAGATGTTGTTCCAAGGGAGCAAAGCTAGAAGGCTAGAACTAGGATGTGGTTGTGGATTTCTTACATTGGAGGTTTCCTTACGCCTAACATTTCTGGGCTTCTAGAAAATGGCATGGATTCTAAGCCCCTGCGTTCTATCCCAATAGCTAGGGGGAGTTATTGATGCCCACTGAATTCTATATCGGAGAGGAATGTTACTTTCTTTCCTTAGGTTAAGGAAAAGATATTGTAGCCTTCCTAGATATGATAATTATTCTATTGGTTACCTTTTTGGTCCCTTTCGTTTTGGTCAATCTAAATTCACTTTAATTGCAATGTTAACAACAATGAATCTCAGAGCTCATTTCTTCGCTCGAGTTCACAGTGTATTTACTGTCTGTTGCACTGGCTTTTGGCCCAAGACAGTTGGGATCTTTTGTTGAGGTCCATTGGGTGATGCTGAGGTCTTACAGGGGTTTGGTTGAAGTTTGAAGAGGTTGTACAGTAGATGCCTTAGCCCATGACCCTTCGGGGGTAGTGGCTTGGTCTGTTTGGAGGTATCTTTGGACCGAAATGAATAGGATATCTTTTGATGGCAAGGAGACTCCTATTGGAGTGCTAAAGTTCTCCATTCTTTGTTCATTTTTTGTATGGTTATGGGACAAATTCTAGATCAATGGGGGAGATAGTTCATTTTTTGGACTCCTTGAGAGTCTAGTGCCGCTTTGGCTTTGTGTAGTTTTTTCTGGTTCCCAAGACCATGATTTATCATGTTGCTTGCTGCTTTTATTATGGTATTCTCCTTCATCATGCTTTGTATATTGTGGCAGATGTGCTCTAGATGCAGAAATTGTCAAATATGTTGGCGAAGCTTATCCAAAAGGTGTGTGTACAGTTTATTGTATTGCTGGAAAAGATGTGGAAGAACCAGGATCTGACTTTGAACTTGTCGTGGTGATTTCTGCTGCTAGACATAGTCCGCAGAACTTTTGGTAATGTAAAATTGGTTTAAGTTACAAATTACAGTTGCTATTATATGAACTTTGTGCGGCCTTTTGCTCTTTGTCGTACATACTTTTCTCTGTAGTTATTCCACATGGTAGTCTGGTTCATATAATTTGTTTTCTGCTAATTAAATTGTCTTTGGAATGGTGTACTCATGAACCAGTACTCACGATTGCAGACATTATTGGGATAAAATAGTTGTGTATTCTTTATTGATTTGTTGCAATGAAAGTTCTTTCTAAATGAATTTAATAAATCTGAAGCTTTGTGGGATGAAATGGAACAGGTACTTTTTGAATTAGGGGCAGCTATCCTTCTAAACAGCCAATCATAATTTTTGAAGAGTGAGGGTTACGTTCGATTGGCAGATGGCACGATACTGTTAGTTTTTGGACGGCTTTATACAGATGGCTAGGAGCGAATTCAAGTTGCTGGCCCAAAAGCAATAAGAGGTCTGTTACAAGTTTGCTTGGTTGTACCCATAGTATTTGCACCAAGACGCATGGAGTTGAATTGAAAATACATGCCCTCTGAAAATGCCTTGCCTAGATTTTAGAGACAGTAGTACATTTAGGAACTGAATTCGAGAGCCTCATTTAGAAGCAGTTGGTTGGAAGCAATCTAGTGCGAATAGATATTACATTATAGGATGTTGAATTAGAATAAGGAAAGAATATATAGGACCTAAAATCTTATAAATTTCCCTCAAGAAAGCTTTTACTCAGAGTTCTAGTATGAATGCTGCCATTTTGGTCATCTTCTAGGCGAGTGAGTGATAGATTGGTTGACGTCGAGGGACAAGAAAGAAAAAGAGAAGATTAGAAGAGAAAGGAAAAAGAGAAGAATATGAAGGGGGGGAGGGATAGGTAACACACACGCAGAGAGAGTACCAGTGCCAACCAAAAGTTGAATATATATAGAGAGAGTGAGTATCCCTAGAATCCACCCTTTGTGAAAGTATAAAATAATAGAAGAGAGAAATCAAACATGAAGAACGCAAGGATATAGGTGGTTCAGTCACTCCGAACTACATCTACGGCACACAAAGCCCAAAGGGATACATCACTCTTATATATTCTCTCTCAGTTCTTTTTAATGCCCCCCCCCCCCCCCCCCCCCCCCCCTTCTATTTCTGGTGAGAATACAATCGAAAAATACTTTTTAAGTGTCCAACATGAAACTAAATAAAAAATTATCGGAAGTCTGAGAGGAGTTGATCCAGAGATTCGAGACAAGTTGATCTTGCATTCGAAACGAGTTGATCTTGAATCTGAAACGCGTTGATCCAAAGATTCGAGACAAGTAAAGTATGATAAGCCCGCTCTATACCATGTTGAAAGATATGGAATGATTAAAGGATTTAGTGGTTGGGCCACTACGACTTACATTCATGGCACACAAAGCCCAGAGTGCTACATCACTCTTATTATATTTTCTATTCGTTTTCTTTTGTACAATGATCACTTCCTTTTACAGGTGAAAGAATGCAATGATAAATATGACAAATACATTAATAGAACACTTCAAAAGTCAATACCATAGATCACTCATCGAAAATCCTATCGAGTAAATCTCGTGTCAATGATATTCTCCACATCATGTTAAACGATATGAATATTTAAAATTACACCCTCTCTAAAAGTTTAACCTTTTAGAGTAGATGGGTCTTAACATAATATCATATCCAAAAGTTTCGAGTTTAAACTTCGCACTATAAATTTAAAATAGGAAATACATGTGTGACCAAAGAAGGCAACATGTGAGGGGCATGTGGAAGGATATAATAGTAAAATTTTGCCCTCTCTAATAGCTTAAGCTTTTAGAGTAGATGGGTAGTTAACACCCATTAGCGGTGGATCTTACCTTCTTAGCTATGAATTATCATAGAGTAGTTGTGTTATGTGATGAGAACAGCCCACACTCTCGGAAGTTGCTCAATGCCTGACTTTCTGATGCTGAACTTGCGACATTTCCAGAATATCTCCTTGAAAAATAGTTAAAATGGATTGAGTTCATTGTATCATGATGTTCTTTGTCTGGGTCATTATTGCTTGCACATCAAACTCATTTGGGATATAGGTGTACTCAGGTATGGGGTGCCTACTTGATTGATTACGTTCATATCTATCTGTAAATGGTTTTGGTAAGTAATTACTTATCAAAGTATCTAACCCCATGTATCTCTTACAAGTTGGCTGTTCAACTGTGACATATCTCATCCCTATCGTGTTGAGTGTGATTATTTTTTTTGTCTCCTCTTTGTTCCTTAGAATTCATATTTTGCTAGTGTCTGTCCATTCGGTGATATCATACAAAGCTTTTTTATAATTAAATGGCAACAGTAGATTTGGCAACAGTGGATTTGAATAAATTGATTAAAGGTCGCCTTGAATGATTAGAATGGACATAATATTTTATTATTCAGTTCTTTTCCAAGACAATTCTGAGTCTGAATTGTCCTCCTTTGAACTTTTGATGAGTGAAACTTGGTACATACACCTTCGAGTTGTCGATATTATTCCAAAGCTATTGCTGATTCTTAAGCTTACCCTATCCTAATTTTGTTTCTTAATTATTTGAAGAAAACAATCAATATAGTCAATATTCTTTTCTCTTTTTATGGAAGTTTGTACTGCTCAACTACTACCTGAGTGCCATCTACTAATTATCTTTATTTAGTACCTCAAGCCAAAAGTTCAATCCATTCTCGATATCAGGTGAATTTGCACATCCATTCTTCTATTGACAAACACAAGAGTACATATTGCAATTGTTTGTTACCTTTTCCTTAGTTACATTGACATGCATTACTTGTAAATGATTCAAAAACTGAAAATAGTCATTAGGGAAGACCTACGTAGTTAAATGTGGATTCTTTAAGTCAACTCAAGCTAATCTACCCGCAGGATTTTCTTTTACAAGCATCAGCCAGAACTTGGGGACACACACATTTCTTAAAGTTAAGGCAGGAGTGGTACATAAATATGCTAAAAATTGAATGTTGTTCATATTTTGCAAGTATGTAGTATTTCATTTCTGCTATAATTATATATATGTATAAAAACAATGGATAGCAGGATAAACTTTTATATCAATGGAGGAAACATGGATTTGAAGGCAGGAATTATCTATAATGACACTGTAAAACAATTGAGAGGATGTGGCACAACTTGGTAGCACATGTTATATACAAAATGTCGGGTACTGTTCTCGTCATCCCTAAATATTGCCTCTCCTTTTTGCAGTAACAAAGACCAACTGAGATCAATTAAAATAATAATATGTGCACATGCACCACGAAGCTGCTTCGGCGCCAAGACCCTTTAGAGATAGGGGTAGCCACAGGAAGATGTAGTTGACCAACCATGACCCTTTCCAAGCAGCTCTTTTAACTGCCGTCTAATCACCTTACTGGTGAATGCCAACATCTTCTAACACCATTATGGCAAAGTTTCTTTTTCTTGAGCTTTTCACTAATTCTGACTTTGTACGATTAATTTTTTTTTTTTTTTACCATTATCTTTCACTCAAGATTTGAACTTATGGTTAAGATGAAAAATATAACTTCATATTTTCTTGGTTTGTGGGTGTAAAGCCACAACATATAGTTTGGTAATGCTTCCCTCAAGTGAAGCTTGTAATACATCACATACCCATGAAGCTTGTACTACATTGCTTGTGTTTTAGAGTTTCTAAATTGGAACTCGAAACACAGAACCGTATAGCTTGCAAAAAAATCTTTCATCTTTAAACTCCACTAAATCGGTACTTCCGACACAGAATCGTACTATAGTGGTCTAGTTGTTCCTGAAAAATGGAAAAAGATAGAAGTAAAAATTTGTTGGACATGAGTAGCTTCCTTGACCCCATAGACTTCGTTTCCTTGAGATGTAAATAATAGATATTTTGCTTAATTAGCATGTAACAATACTTTACTTACTGGGTTGAAAAATGATGCTTACCCATGCCTGCTTGACCTTTTTTTAGTGTACATTTTTTCATCTGAACAGAAGTATAAAATTGTGGTTCTTTTGTGATGGTTCATTTATTTAATATATCTTTTCCCCTTATTTAGTATTCTTTGATATATTGCATAGCAACGGAAGTTGGCGCTCAATATGGAACATGGAGTTTAAGGATGATGTGCAAATGGTGGAAGTAAGTGGCAAGGTGCAGGTATTCTTTTGGCTGTTTACAGGCATGACGGATGTATATCTTTGAATTGACTTGAAACCTTTAAGGGGGATATCTTTAACTTTCCTCTTATTACGTAAATCAAATTTCGATCCATATGCATGAACTAATGAAGTCACTATTTTTTACCTTTTTTCTCTAGGTTGGGGCCCATTACTTTGAAGAGGGAAATGTCCAGTTAGATGCAAAACATGAATACAAAGATACAGCTATATTTCAGGTTACTCTCAAAACAACATGTTTTGTTGGATTCAGGTCCATACATCCATTACATATCTGTGATTCCGTAGGAACTTGAGTTTCCTTTTCTTCTGAACAATTTAATGTTGTAGACCAAAAGAGCAAGAAAGTTGCAAAGCTAATACCTCAAGGTGAATTGTGTAGGCATCTAAAGTTTTAATTTGGATTTTTATGCGGCATACCACATTAGGAAGACGGCCTAAAATGGTTCAGAAATGGATTAACTTAGGTGGCAGATAACCTGGATCTTTTTTCTTTAGGCTTGCTGACTTGTTAAAAATGTTTTGTTAAATATGCGTAGTAAAATATTTGGGACATAATGGTGGGCCTTTTTCTTCCTTATTTCTAAATCATGAAGTTGCAGTTGAACTTGCTTATTATTTTATGAGCTTGTAACCTTTAGTTTGTCAGGCATTTTGCGTTTTTAGTTTTAACTTCCACAGGTGTTTCCGGCTGTTTAAATTTGTTTCATTAGATATATATAGAAAAAGTAAAAACATAAAAAATCTCTCTCTTGATGCATTGTTAGATTAGTTATGAGTAACCTTGAAAATTATTGTTTCTAGTCAATAATTTCAAGGGATTTATTTCCAGAACCCTCCCACTTTTTCTGCTTTGTTACTTGAAAAGGCAGTCCGCATGCTATCAATTACTTTCATTGAATCAATTCTTTGGACGTTTCATGTGCTATTGGTTTCTCATTCTTTGATATATTTTTGCGTTTGATATTTGTCATATGTGTTTCAGTCGCCTGATGATTGTGCAATTTCGATAACCAACATCATTCGTCATCATGAAACAGAGTATCTAGCTTCCCTTCAGGTTCTCTATACAGCTTTTAATTGGTCAAATGCTGCAGTTGTTTTTGTGTCCTTTACTGACCATAATATATTGGCAGGCATCCTATTCAAATTTGCCAGATACAACTTTCAAGGTACTCTCTTGACTTACTGTGTTGAATTTATTGCAAAAAAAATGCCCTTTTAATTTTCTGAAGTACCAAATTAGGTTACTACATTTTTATTAGTACTAGGATGGTATTACACATCCAACAAACAAGCAAGTCCCTTCCAATTATGAGGCCATCTTTTCAATGATTTTTATTTATAGTTGCTGAATTTGCAAAAATATGTGTTTTAATTAATCAAGCCTGTGAGGAAATTCTCTCCCACCTTTCCCCAGGCTGCCCTTCTATCCTTGTGTGTTGTCTTAGTTAGTTTAGACAGGGTGGTTACGATTCTTGTTGTAACAAACACACCAAATCACGCGAAATCAACACAGAAAATTAAGCACGCCACACAAAGAACACAAAGATTTACAAGGTTCCACACAAGTCATGCCTACATGTTTCACTATGCAAGAAACAGGAGATTACAAGTACAGCCACGAGAAATCCTATATCTCCCTCTCTCTCTAAATTAGGGTTCTATTTTTCTCTTGACCACTCCAAAACCCTAATTGCCCTTATATATACCGGGCTACAAAAGAGACTAAACATGCCCACAACTCATAAGAGTAAAATGGGTAAAAAAAAATCCACGGAGGCATCGCCCCTGAACTTTTCGGTTGACCCGAATCCAAATTTGGGCTATAACATCACAATTCTTAGAGTAACTATGTAGATCCATGTCACCTTTGGGGAAGAAGGAACATATATGTCAATTTAATGTTACATTGCCGTTGTATTAAACTAGCATCAGTACTGGATTATAAGCGTATACGAGAACTATAATAAGCAGCGTTGACCCTATTTTTCAAGAGACTAACCAACATCTTCTTGTTGGGACAATAATTATCAACTATTATCTGCACTCAAACTTTTATTTTGTTTGATTTCTGAAAATTCTTATTAGTGGTACCGTTCTTCTGTACCTATGATCACAATGCAGGACCTTAGGAGGAAGCTTCCAGTTACTCGAACCCTATTCCCATGGCATAACACTATGCAATTTAACGTGACCAGAGATATATCAAAAGAGCTTGGAATTGGAAAGTGAAATGAGAGCTTGTAAACAAGTCATGCTTTTTTCCAAAAAATTATGCTGGGGTCACGTTTCCTTCCGGTATTTTGCTGGATTATCATATGAGATGCATGCTTGCTAAGTGAGTTGCCATAGGAGCTGCTTCTTTTTCTTTTTCTTTTTTTTTCTCTCCCCGACTTTGCGTAGAAGATTTTTCTTCAGTTGTTTTGCCATTGTTTTTGGGGGCAATATGATTATGATTTTATAGTTTTTGTCAATTTTGTGATTGTAAAGAGTACGGGTTTCAGTACCCCCCCCCCCCCCCCCCCCCCTCCCTTTTTTTTTTGGTTAATGTATTTTATTTTGCAACTTCTGTTGACATTTTAGAAAACAGATATGATTGATGATGGAATGAGATCTGAGATTGGCTGGACTTGGTTTGTTATGAATGATTTGAGGTTATTTTAGTTTTAGTGCAAACAAAAGCAAAAAGTATGTGTGAAAGTAGGAGGCACTTGGCAATGCTAAAATGATGTGATTATGTTTCTTTCATATTTCAAGTTTTTTTTTACTCTCCTCTATTATAGTTGGTCATGATGTCTGACATTTAATTTCTTCTCTCCCTTTGCTTCACTGTATTCATCCCAATATTGTTTTTCCTTCTCTATTAGGTTTAGTATCACTTTCATCCCCACAATTTAGTTTATATCCCACCTTAATCTCTCTATATTATATATATCCATACATATGAAGTACGGACACTTCATCTAGGAGTGTCGAATCCGTATTGGACAAGGCTCATATAAATATAAAAGTGTTCTATATTTTTGGACACGCCATGAACACATTTTGAACATCGCGAGGACACACTTTGGACACTCCGAATACTCGATGGGAGAATTTGTTAATTAATTTTAATATAATTTAGAGATACATTACGAACTAATTAAAAAATCTATATGAATAATATTTAATAATTATATGAATAAAATAATTAAATTTATCCGTTTTTAGTATATAGTTTTCTCTCATACAAATGTTAGATCAGTTTTCTCGTTTCTCTCCCTGAATCGTTTCTCATAGCTTGTTAGGGTTTCTTCAAGATTTGATCTCGTGTTTCATCATCATATCTCTTTAGTATTCTACCATTTGTGACTTTTACTCATAATAATTTTTATGGGAAAATTACACAAACTACCCCTGAACTATGACCTAATTGCACGCGGTATCCCTTACGTTTCAATAATATCATAAACTACCCTTAAAACCACCTCCGTTGTAACACTTAGCCCCTTCTGTTTAAAGTCAACGCTGGAAACTTTGTGTATTGGTCAATAAAGGCTGTTTTTTGTAGTGAACTTTCATTTTTGCCCTCATATCATTTCATGTTCCAATTTTGCATACAAAATTATTTAAATACCCTAATTTTTTTGAATTTCCATTATGTTCCAAAATATGAATTTTTTTGCGAAAAAGTATATATTATGTTCCAAAATATGAATTTTTTTTCGAAAAATATTTTTTTGCGAAAAAGTATATATATTATGTTCCAAAATATGATTTTTTTTTTCGAAAAATATTTGTTTTGCGAAAAAGTATATATTATGTTCCAAAATATGAATTTTTTCCGAAAAGTATATATTATGTTCCAAAATATGATTTTTTTTTCCGAAAAATACTTTTTTGCGAAAAATATATATTATATTCCAAAATATGATTTTTTTGCAAAAAAGTACTTATTATGTTCCAAAATATGAATTTTTTTCCGAAAAATATTTTTTTTGCTAAAAATATATATTATGTTCCAAAATATGATCTTTTCCGAAAAATATTTTTTTTGCGAAAAATATATACTATTATGTTCCAAAATATGATATTTTCTAAAAAAATATTTTTTTTTGCGAAAAATATATACTATATTCCAAAATATGATTTTTTTCTGAAAATAATTTTTTTTTCAAAAAATATATATTATTTTTTCCGAAATAATTCATATTTTGGAAAATAATATTCTCCCTCCGAAAAATATTGTTTTTGCGAAAAAGATATATATATTTTTGAATTTATAATTTTTGGGGCAAAGTGGACACCGTGGGGGTTAGTTGATAAAACTGGATAGTATAGGGGGTTTCTTGAAATTAACCCTAAAATATAATATAAAACAAGGGCTTTTAAGTAAATTCATGCACAAATCTGACTGGGGCTGTTCTAAGGGGTAGTAACTGATATTATTCAAACATTAGGGATACTCTTTGCAATTAGGTCATAGTTTAGGAATAGTTTATGTAATTTTCCCTAATTTTTATTATACCCAACGCTTCAACTTTTGTTGATTACAAATGAAACATCCCCGTCATTTTATATATGTAACTTAGTTTAGAATTTTCATGCATCTACCTCACTTTCACTTTTTTTTTTTTTTTTAAAGAATATTATAGAATTTATAAATTCTTATCAACTTTTTAATGTTTCAAACATCATTCTACAATACTCTCGTCCTCTGTGAATGGCTGTAAACCAAATTTCTAGTAGGCCAGTTAAGTTACTTTTAAATGGGTGAGATAATGCGTGGTAGTTAAGTTACTTTGCATTTGCTTTTAGTCCGATCTGATTACTGTTAATTTTTTTTCTAGTTACATTTGTTAAATCAATTTTCAACATTGACGTCATAACTTTTTTAAATTTACTATTTTTTTTTTGAAATGTAAGAAAATCACACACTCCTTTCACTAAGGCTTGGCCGGTACTGCTTGACCATATTGTGTATGGGTGGGAGCGGCTTGACCATATTGTATATGGGTAGGATTAGATTGCAAAAAGTTCCCATGAACTATCCCAATTTCGCAAATAATCTCCTCAAGTATAATTTATGCAATAAATTTCTTACACTATTTTATTTTGTTATTGTTCGGCTCACAAAGTGATCGAGGTCGTTAACCAATAGTTAATCGTCCTTAAACGTGGGTGTGCCAGAGTCCTAATATGGATTCGAAGATTTCTTACCAAACTATTCATATCGGGTCGGGCGACCAACCAAGATTGGCTCAAGCAAAAGTTGAAGAGTAGGAATGACCTTCTCCTTAAGGTTCTATATTGCCTAAGTTAGGACTTCAAATTTAAGGGCAATAATTGAAATGAAGTTAAGAGAACAATTGATATACCTGAACTTGAAATCTCTTTTTCATTGAACAAGTAACTAATTACAATGATAAAGAAAGTACAAACACAACTTTTGATTGAAAATGAAAAACTAAAGATCTAAGTGCTAAGGACAAAGTGAATGCTTAATTAAAGAATCTAAGAACTAGAGAATACAAAGAACTATGAAAGCAATAAAAACTAAGTGATAAGCTAAGTTATGACTGATAATGAAGCTAAATGATAAGCTATGAATGATAAAGAATAAGACTTTGAATGGCCAGGGACCCTCTGCTTGTGGGACTTGAAGGGCTATTTATAGAGGGTGAAATTACCAAGAAGATGGTGAAATAACCCTAGGGGGGGGGGTGTGAATAGGTTTTTTATGAATTAATGGACAAATTAAAATTTTAATTGCGGAATAGTCAATTTTAATTCAATTCTATCACAATATAAACTACACAATAATAAATATAAGTGCAGAAAATAAAGTATAGACGACACCAATATTTTTATGTGAAAAAACCTTGGAAAGACTCAAAGTAAAAAACCACGGATACGCTCGGGTATCGATGCACTATAAATCAAGAAGTACAAGACTCTATGAAGTTTTAGACTTACAAATCACTCTTGATCTGCCTTTCTCCACTCGACGTCTGAAAGTCTTGAATCACTCGCGCTCCACGAAGCTCTCACTCCGATCTCTGTACTCTAACGACTCCGCTTCTCAAAGGATCAAAGAATCATGAAGCCTCCTACTTTCGATTACGGCGATGTGATGATTTTTTAGCAACTTGATCATCCAATTGTGCATAACAATCTTCGGTGTAGAAGCACAATTGGAAAAACTCAAACCAAGAGAGAACTAGAAAATATATAATCACTCAATAATTTTCTCTCCTATATATATCTGTAAAAGACTATGAATTTGTAGAAGAATTGCAGAGATCCCTAAAAAACCACCCCCTTCTCTTAGGTTTAACTCATATAAATAGAGAAGAGTCTTCAATTAATGGTAAAAATTATTTTCCAATCAGGATTCGTATTTTTACCATTTAAGTCTTCCAAATATAAATAAATATGTCAATGATAGTCCAGTATATCAATAATGACTTTAAATCATGTCCCAAAGTGGTTAGGAGTTGATTCCATAGCAAGACAAGCCCTTCCAAAAATACAATTGCAATTACCAATTTAGTGTAGTTTGCCACTTATCAAGTACTCAGTGGCTGTTCTACCGAGTACTCAGTGAACACGCAATTGCGTGCAAGTGTGCGAGAACTCGCACAACTATCTAGAAATTTACGCACATGTGAGCCATTGCGCAACCTTACTGAGTACTCGGTAATATCCTCACCGAGTACTTGGTGGAAAAAAATACCAATATCTCTGAAATATTTGCTTCTTTTCATTGTCGTTTCCAGCCGTTGTTCCACTGCACTCTTTTGTATTTTCACCACTTTATACTCATCATTTAACACTTAACAACTCGATCTAAACTCACAACTCTCAACATGATTTTTTATCAGAATAATGTCATTACTTAAATAAATGTTCTTACATGGGGTCTTGATTTGATGGTGTCTCTTTCAGCTTTCCTAACTAGACATTAATTGCTTGCGTGTTGAAAGTAACTTCCCAACCACTTGCTGAGCTGAACACTTGGATTAGTTGGCTACACTCTCAACCACATATGATGGAATCATATATGGCCTAACATTTCTAGTTAGAGATCATGGCTCTTTCAGGCTTTCCCACTTTAACTATTACTACTTCCAGCTCTCTTTCATCTCTTTTTTGTCTTTAACTGAGGAATCTTCTAATTATTGACGAATCTGATAGGTAGGGGAAAAACTTCCATTTGTAGTTTTGGAATCTTGAACTTTTATCTTGGTCAAGTTGTAGTTTCCAATCTAAGCTTTCTTCAAGCTTCCAAACCTGACTTGTTGGGCTTTGTAATCTCGATATCTAAAACTGGTCCTTGTGACCTTAGCCACCAATGACATGTTTCCATGACTAAATTCGTCAAGAGACTTACTTCTAGGCCAATTTCCTTGGTCGAGGGTCATTTTAGGCCTAAAGTGATCAAGAATCCTTTTTAAGTTAAAAGTGATTGATAAAGTTGATCTAGACTAAAAATGATAAAGAAAAGTGATCAAAAATCACTTTTAGGCCAAGAGTGATAAGAAAAGTGATCGAAAGTCACTTTTAGGCATAGTGACTAAGAGACTCGGTCTTAGACTGTGAATGATAATGAAAGTGAACGAGATAAGAGAGATCGGAGAAAAGTGATTGAAAGAGAAATGATCGAGAGAGAAGTGGCTGAGAGAGAAGTGATCGAAATAAAAATGATCGAGAGAGAAGTAATCGAAAGAAAAGTGATCGAGGGAAAAGTCTTAGGCTGAAAATGATAAGAAAAAATGACTGAAATACTTTTAGGCCAAAAGTGACTGAGAGAGTCAGTCTTAGATTGGAAATGATAAGGAAAGTGATTGAAAATCACTTTAAAGCCAATGGTGGCTGAAAAATCACTTTTAGACTTAAAGTCATAAGAAAAGTGATTTTTAGGCATAAGACTGAAAATGGTTAGGCCAATGGTGACCTTTAAAATATTATCGGTCATGGATTTATTTTCAATCATTGTGACTCGAAATATTTATTTATAGTCATTGAATTTGCAAATATATATATATATATACATATGTTTTTTAATTAATCAACTTCTGAGGAAATTCTCTCCCATTTTCCCCCAAGTTGTCCTTTTTTCCTTGTGTGTTGGCTTAGTTAGTTTAGGCATGTTCCTTGATTCTTCCGCTTACAGGGTGGCTACAATTCTTGTTGGGGTTCGCCCATTCAAGGAGATATATATGTAAGTATATTATGCATGTGTGAGTAGGTGAATGTGGACAAAAGAGGAATCAAAGGAAATATGGAAAATGTGTGTTTTGAAGTCAACAACTGTAGCATGTTATTCCTTCTACGGTGATTGGATTGTACACGTCTCTTACAGATTTGCGCTAATCACCAATCTATACACTTGTCATGTACTCAATAAACTCCTCTATAAAAAGAGGAATGCAATTCATTCTCAAGACACACCAAATACAGAGAGAGCGTGCACAAGCCAAGTGCAGAAAGATATATACACATGCAAAAGTTAGTTGTAGAGTGAGAGACATCCAATTTGATAAAGTGAGTTTCTCATTCAAAACCACAAATTGAAGGTTTGTTGTAATCCTATTATTTACATAGTGGAAGTTTTACTATACTACAGTCCCATGGTTTTTCCCTTTACCCAAAGGGTTTTCCACATAAAATTATTAGGTGTACTTTTGTGTGATGATTATTATTTTTACCTTGATATTATTATCCCATTTTTATCTCACAAAATTGGTGAGGGAAAATTACACAAGTGGTTTTTAACCATTTACTATTTTCCCAACAAAGTGGTATTAGAGCTACGGTATTGGAAATTAATTTTATGTGCAGATTAAATGGAGTAGACATCCGGAAACATGATCAAATTGACCCAACCAATTATTCTTTGTGGAATTCCAAAATGGAGGATCTTTTGTATATTAAAGATCTATGGAAACCGATCAAAAGGACCGATGACACACCTGATGGCAAACCGACAGATATGTCTGACAGAGGCTGGATGGTACTCAACCAAAAATGTGCCGCCCAAATCAAACAGTGGGTCGATAAAAACATTTACCAAAATTTTGCCAACGACAATGATGCTTATGTTGTTTGACAAAAATTGAAAAAGATGTACACGCGAAAGACATCACAAAACAAGGTAAATCCGATGAGCCGTATTATAAATCTTAAATATAAAAAATGATAAAAGTGTGTCAAAACACATGAGCGAGTTCCAGGGGCTGTTGAACCAATTCAACTCTATGAAAATAATGATAGAAGATGAGATGCAAGCAGTATTCTTATTACACTCTCTTCCTAAAAGCTGGGAAACGCTAGTTGTCTCTGTAAGCAATTCGGCCCCAGATGGAATAATTACCATGGAAATAAAAAAAGATAGAATGCTAAACGAGGAAGCAAGAAGAAATGAAGAAGGATATGATCCGGATTCTGAAGCTTTCGTCAGTGAAAGACAAGAAAGAAAAGAATGGTGCGGTGAAACAAAAGTAAAAACTATCACAATTGGACGCAACATCGAGGGTGATCAAAGTCCACTTTCAAAAGAGACAACTATCTCCACTGCGGTAAGCCAGGGCATTATATCAGAGAATGCAAAAAGCTAAAGGCCAAACAGTCCAGGAATAACGACGAAGAAAGTAGTGGAGAGACCGCCGCAATAATTGTAGATGAGGTCGTCATTGTTCAAGATGATGGATGTGTCAATCTCACATCCGAAGAATCTACCCGGGTTATTAACTCAGGTGCTTCCTTTCATGTCACTTCAAGAAAATATATTTTCACAAGCTACACCAGTGGCGATTTTGGACTTATGAAAATGGGAAATGACGATGCATCCAAAATTACCGTCTTGGGAGATATTTACTTGGAAAGCAGAATTGGATACAAACTACTTCTTAATGATGTGAGGCATGTTTCGGACATTCGTCTTAACCTGATCTCCACTAAAAAGTTCGATGACGAAGGTTACCATAGTCACCTTGGTGATGGAAAATGGAAGCTCGCCAAAGGCAACATGGTGGTTGCCAAAGGAAAGAAGATTAGCTCTCTCTACACAATGCAAACAAAACTATGTAGAGGACAGGTGAATGCGACCGAGAAATAAATTTCCACCGAGTTATAGCATAAAAGACTTGGTCATATAAGTGAGAAAGGGCTCAAGATCCTTGCTAGAAAAGAGCTCTTACCTGGAATGAAAGATACTCCGTTACATACTTGTGTCGACTACATCATGGGAAAACAACACAGAGTTGAATTCCATAGTTCCCCTCAATCTAGAAAACCAGACATTCTAGATCTCGTACACATGGATGTTTGCACCGTGCAAACCAGGATTCTTGGGGGTGTTCTCTATTTTGTAACATTTATCGATGACCACTCGATAAAATTATGGACCTTTGCTTTGAAAACTAAAGACCAGGTGCTGGAAGTCTTTAAGCAATTTCATGTAAAGGTTGAAAAAGCAACCGTAAAATAACTAAAGTATGTATGCGTAGAATATAGTGGCCAGTACAGAGGTCCATTCAGGAGTATTGCAGAAGCTTCGGCATTTGACTTGAGAAATCAGTGCCGAAAACTCCACAACACAACGGCCTTGTAGACAAGATGAACAAAATAATTTGTGAGAAAATCATGTGTATGCTCTCAAATGCAAAGCTACCATGCTCATTTTGGGGCTAGGTAATGAGAACTGAGGTCGACTTAATCAACATATCTTCCTTAGTTCCACTAAACGGTGATGTGCCAGAAAAAGTATGGACAGAAAAAGATGTTTCCTACAAACACCTGAAGGTGTTCGGTTGCAGAGCATTTGTTCACATCCCTAGAGATGAAAGATCAAAGCTTGATGGGAAGGCCAAACAATGCATATTCCTAGGTTATCCCATGAAGAGTTCAGTTACAGACTATGGGATCCTATTAACAGAAATATCATCAGAAGCAAAGATGTGGTGTTTTTTGAAGACCAGACCATTAAAGATCTTGAGAAACAGAAGAAACCAGAGTAACCTGAAGAGTTACCAGCTAACCTAGTCCCAGTTCCTCCACTAGGAGTGCATAATGATGGGGGAGATGTACAAGAAGGTAATCCAACAGATGATGGTGCATGATCTGAACCAGCTACAAAATAAAATTGTGTTGACCATCAAATAAGGAGATCCGCCAGACAACGACAACCAAGTCGCAGATATTTTCCCATTGAGTATGTGATGCTTAGTGACGGATGAGAAATAAAATGAGTGGATGAAAGATATGCAGGAAAAGATGAAATCCTTGCATAAAAATCCCACATATCATTTGGTTAAGTTATCACAGGGAAGGAAAACGCTAAAAAAAAAGTGGGTGTTCAAACTGAAGACAGAAGAAAACAACCCACAACCAAGGTACAAATCAAGACTAGTTGTGAAGGGATTCAGACAGAAGAAGGGAATCGATTTTGAAGAAATATTTTCACCTGATGTGAAAAATGTCCTCGATTCGAGTTATTTTGGTTTGGCAGCCAAGTTGAACCTGGAGATTGAACAGCTTGATGTAAAGACTACATTTCTACACGGTGATCTAAATGAAAATTTTTACATGGAGCAACCTAAAGGTTTCAGAACCAAGGGTGAAGAGAATCTGGTATGCAGATTGAGAAAAAGTCTTTATGGGCTTAAGCAACTGTCCAGACAGTGGTACAAAAAGTTTGACTCATTCATGGATCAACATGGGTACAACAAAACCACGACAGATAACTGCGTGTTTGTTAAAAAAATTTCTAACGAAAATTTTATTATTCTCTTTCTATATGTCGATGACATATTAATTATTGGCCATAACATTAGCAAGATCAGTCAGCTGGAGAAGTAATTGAGCAAGTCATTTTCCATAAAAAGGCTTGGGACTGGCAAAACAGATGCTTGGAATACAGATCTCTCGAGACAGAAAGAACCACAAAATCTGTTATCTCAAGAAAGGTATATTGGAAAATTTCTTGAAAGATTCAACATGAAGAATGCTAAACTAGTTAGCACTCTATTGCTAATCACTTTAAGCACAAAAAAGCAATCATGTCCAACAACACTAAAAGAGAAAAAACCTATGATAACTATTGATCGGCCCAAAACCTTGATTGGTTTCAGTGACTAGGCTAGGACAATAAATAATGATAATAATAGTGCAAGTAAGCCTTTAGATGTGACATAGTTTTACCTATTACAAGTGCACGAATCGTATTGTAGTAAAGTATACTTATGATAGGGTATATCGTATCCACATGGACTAATGATTTCTACAACTCTATATGTAATTATCGTAACTAAATTATTAAATATATTTTGTGGGTTTGTTTTCTATAACTACTTTGACAATAAATAAAATAAAATAACATAAATATAGATTTTGGTTTTGTTGAGAAGAACAATAGAGATAAGATCTAGGGTATTTCTAACGCCACCACTAACCCTGATCCTAAATAAGGAACAATTCATCCAACTTGGCTACAACCCATCTTCGAGTAAGTATGACTAGTGTATGCATCTACGCTACAACTACTTCTAAAACATTAAATTTAAAGCATGTCTATATCATCTTCTCTTAGCATGGCCTGTCTAAATCTAGATTGCATGTTTATGACCACCATTGTGTAGAAAATCATGAATTAAGCATCCGAGTTCTAGCCCATATTGAATAATCATGATTGAGTAAGATAAAATATTTATTCAAGCTAAGACAAGACATAGAATAAACATAGAATCTCATATTTAAAACAAACGTGTTCACTCATCTACACAATCATCACATACGTGTCCTTCAGTTTTCCCTTATACAATTGAAATAAGTAAAAGTCTACATTATTTGGCTAGGATTTTGTTAAAAATCTTAGATACCGATTTAATTGTTCACGGTCATGGGTGTCTGCATTATTAATGTAGACACGCCCGCCATGGTTGATGTTCTTCTATGGACTTCGTCTTTAAGGTCTGTTTTTTCTCACCGAAAGTCTAACAAAAGTCTTTTTAACTATAGGGGATACCCTTCTCTTTTATAGAAAAATAAGTGTCTTAATTTGGCATGTTGATTGTTTCACCATCAAGTTAGGATTTTTGTACGTGTTCTCTGGAAGAGGAATGTCAAATCTTTATCATATATAGTCAATAATATGTCCCCAAATAGCTTAGAATACATTCCATATCGATTCTGGTCGAAAAGGGCCCCGCTGAGTTAATTAAAGGCGGTTGATTTGTGTTGGCCGAATTTGGCTCACCGAGTACTCGGTAGTTCTTCACACCATTTTTCATGCCTTGTATTTTTTGTTCCGTTTCTCTTCTCAGCTTTATTCCACTTCACTTGTATTACATCCTTAAATTATTTTTTGTCTATTATAGGTTTTTATCCTCAGTTTCGGCTCTCGAATGATCTTGAGTCATAAATTCAATTATTTCATTGAATTAAACTCGTTTTGCATATCATGGTCTGAAACATCTTTAAACACGCAAATCGTATAAAAACACCAATATAATGATGTACATAGACTTAACAATGTGAAATTAGGAGCCTTAAATGTATGATATTTGACTCCTATCAAATCACCAAACTTCAACATTGCTAGTCCCTTAGTAATCAATTTAATAGAAAAATTTCAAAATTCGTGATGATTGTGTTTTTAGTACAACAAATTAAAACTAATTAACTAAACTAACTAACCTTTTCTTCCGTGAAGGTGTACGATTACATTTAGCATGTGTAACAAACCTTTTAAATCCCTAGGTTTCCCTAGTGGACTAGTGAAGTCTCGTGAGGGTTAAATATACTACCCATAAATTCTTTCATTCTTCATTCTTGTATGCTCATGAAATCAAATATTCATTAATAATGCAATGCTATAATGTCATCTGAATAGAATGCACACAAATTATCCTCACTCACTCATAAATAACAATTTTTATGGATAAAATTTGAAAGAGTGGTCCCCACAGTGGTGAAATAAACTCGCTAATTTCGATAGCCAATCCACATAGCTTTCCGGGTTTTTGTGAACATTCTCTATGGTAGATTTATCTCCCTTCTTCTACTTCATTGATCAAACTTTCCCATGATATTTTTTATAAAACTTTTTCGCTTCTTTACATTTTTCATTTTTATCCCTTTTTGTCTTTCTAAGTCTTCGGACTTTCCAACTGGGATTTTTAGTCCCAACCAACTGGGCCTGAGCTTCTTCCTTGGGATTTATGCTCATTATTTTTCTCTCATTTTTATGCGAACACTCTATTACTTTGTGGTGGGAGACCTGGTTACTCAGATCAAAGAATTACTTTTTGCATTTTTATTTTTTATATTTAATTTTTTTATAGAGAGAATTTTCTTCTCTTTTCTCCATACTACTCCCCTTCTCCACTTGTCATGGTTACAAAGTTATTTTATTTTATTTTTTTAACTATATAGTCAAAGATCAATTAATTGTCCCATAGAAAACATGTGCATGTCCTTTATTGGCCAAAACTATCTTTTTCGATTTCAATTTCACTCATCTATTCACCCATGTAGATCACATCTTAAAAATTAATTTAATCAAACTATTACATACTCATGAGTGGGGTAATTGCATACATAATACCTTTCGAGTCATAACATGTCCACAAATTAACTCATATTTGACTTTAATCACATATTTCGAATAAAGAACTTAATAAAATTTTCAATTTTTTTCAATTTTTATCATTCCCCTAAAGGCATCTAATAACTATTTCCTCCCCCCCCCCCCCCCCCCCAAAACTTAAAACGGATAATTTCCTCATGGTCTAGAATAAAAATACATAAAAGTGGAAATTGTTACTACCCTTGAAGCGTAATTCCGGATGCTTGTATTGTAATGCTCGTATCTCCCCCAAACTTGTTTTGTATGATCTATTCAAATATAAAAAATATTATGCAATACTCAAGATCATATCAAGTAGTGAGATAATTTTTAATCAATCAAAATATTAGATATAAAACATATTTCAAAGGGAATGAAATTTTATTAAATAATGCAAACTTGATTTGGCCTTAAGGGCCTACAATCCTACAAAGTAAATAAAAATTGCAGAAAAATAATAAAGTAAATGTAAAAACAAGGATAGAACCAATCCTAAACGGATTTGGTGAAAATAAAAATAAAAATAATTAACGAGAAAATTCTAGATCCAATCCCAATCCTACAGATTCATTCTATTCCACATCTAGCCACTTTTGTCCTTCTTGATATCCCTTTCCTCTTGTGCATCTCTCTCTTCTTCAAATAAGTATTATTGGAAACTACACCACCAACTCTTCTCATCATGAGTAAAGATGTCCATAAATTTCCAACAATCATAATCTTTAACGAACATTACTTTCGCTCCCAAAGGTGGTTTAAAGTCCTCTCCCAATTGTTTAGAAATCATGGATTGTATTAAGAGTGGGAAAGGTAACTTCCAATCTTTCACCCATGCATATGGTGTAGGAATTAATGAGCTCCAATGTCCCACCATGGATTCATAAATTATTGAAGGAATGGATACCCAACACTTTGTCTTAAATTGATAAAGAGTAGTCACCGTCTCATATTCGCAATTATCTTTGAGATTTGAGGGGTATACTTGCTTAGCAAGCAAAGTATTAAGAAACCAAAGTTCGGGATCTATCATAACCCTAGGAATATTGCGAGATGGAGAAGTTGGTTCATACCCATCACAAATCTCTCTAACCATTTGGCAAAAAGAAGAATATGGAGTACGTAATGATCAAAAATTGTCTTCAAGCTCCGGAGGTTCTTCATGTGGTTCCCCATGCCATAGCAATCTCTTCGGGTGAGATTTGAATGCTTTGTGTGCCTCCTTATACCGTGGTACAAATAATTACACCATTCTTTACATCGTCAAAGCACATGTTCGCGAACAACGTTGGGAAACGCAATGTCGGAGGCCGAAGTTAACAATGGTGTTAACTTCCGCTCTTGTAGCTTGGCTACCATTTTCATTATTACCAACTCAGGGTATCCATCCGTATAGAATGAACGCTCATATGCAATCCTAAATAATCTACATGTTGAAATGCCATGAGACTAGAAAAGAATGTTTTCTTACTATCTTCTTTCTCTAAGAGGTGATAAGTGAATTGTGAAAAAATGAATAGAGAAGGCCCTATATTTATAGACCTAAATCCAAGTCCCTTCTAGGAGAGGAATGGTTGTATTATGACAGAAATCTGGACTATAAAGTATAAAATTGGAAATCTCTGATAAAGTAACAAGCTTTAATGCTTAATTTTCCGAAGCTGAAAAGGAATTCGTATTTATGAAAACTTTTCTAGAATTCTCTTTTCCTAAAGCAAAGATTACTAAAACTATATAAAATTACTAATTTACTATAGTCAAATTCCTAGTTTGAAAAAAATATATATAAAATAATTATATATATATATATATATTTTTAGAAGAGAAACTATAAATTTTTTCAGGATTCGTCGAGTACTTGGTGGATCCTATACCTTTATTTTTTATATATAATCTTAATTTAAACTAGTAAAACTATACATATATATGTATAAGAAATTAATATACATAAATATATATATATATATATATATATATAGAATTGTGAAAATAAAAAAATAAAAAATTTAAATTAAATAAAAATATATATATTAAAATTATACATATGTATGTATATATAAAATTAGTATATATAGATAATAAAATATTTAGAAAATATTTTTAAAAACGTACCCCCCAAACTTATTCTATTATTCCCACATAGGAGTTCATCGTAGGGGTGAAAAATTTCCTAATAAATGAATCTTAATTTAGAATTGAAATTTTGAAAAATCTATCTAAACTTCTATAACCTCAATTTTTTTTCTAAACAAATCCTAAAAGCATTCCTCAAAATAAAAGAAATCATAACACATGCAAAAAGAGCAGAAAATCTAATTAATATACAATTCCGAATTACCTGCACCAATCTTTACCGTCTTTGGCAAGACTGCGTCTAGTTGTACTATCCAACACATTTTCTCTCCGCTACACATCCACCAAATGTCGGTCCAAGTGTGGGAAGTGAGTCTTTAAACGATGTCCATTGTGGATTCTTAGTAATGAGCATGTCATCAATCAAATAATAATAATCATATAACTTTCCTCCTTTGCCATGTTCTATATTCGTCCCTTCTTTAGTATTTGTGTCCAATGAATTTACTTTCAACGAATGAGGTAATGTGTCATCCATCACCTCGCCAATCCCCTCAATTACATAGTATTCCTCCCTTCCTTGTTTATCATAGTGAAGTTGCTCATCGAGACGTTGGGGAAATGGTTATCTAAATTCATATGATCTCTCAATTATCTCTTGTGATAAGGAAGTAATTTTTGTCCACTCTTCTTGGGAGACTTCATTCTTTGCCTCTAATTATTCTTCTATTTGATTGTAACCATCCTCTTCGTCCTCATAAATTATATTGGCTGGACTAGTTTCCTCTTTATCACTAAAGGATCCTAATTCAACTATACCTTGTCCCATTTGATCAACTACCGTTTGACGTGGCCATTCTTCTTCTCTTATATTTAAAGCTCTAGCTAGTTGCCCTACTTGAGTTTTTAACTTAGCAAGAGACTGTGAATGAGAGTAGAGTAATTGTGATTCGGCTTCTAACGTGCTAAGGGCAGTCAAAACTCTATCTTAAAAATTGTTTGACTAGGGAGGTGAACTTGGAATTAGATCTGGAACAAAATCTTCATACTGAGGTTGATTTAAATCATATGAATAAAATTATTGATTATTCAATTGTAAGTATGAATTGTCTACCTTGTGTGTAATCTCCTCACACTCACGAATGGTTGCTTCAATATTCCCTAGGGCCTCACAATGGCTCTTGGAAAAAATATTGATTTGAATCCTCACATTGGAATTTATTAGATGGTTGAGCATAGTACTCTTGATTATATGATGAAAAACCTAATCCTTGATCATATAATTGAGAGCTTGATGGTTGATCGAAATATCGTGGATCTTGATTGAAGCTCTGATATTGACTTCCCATGTACGGTTGGTGATACGAAAAACTGGGATTATCTATCCAACCCGGATTATATGTATTATAATATGGAATATTGGCCGAATTGGTGTAGGTGTTATATATTATTTAATTATTTTTTTATACATACTAATAAATAAAAAGAAATAGAAATAGAAATTAAGCAAGAAAAGTAAAGTAGAATTGAGCAATAATGGTAAATATATTTAAAACTCACAAACGGTCCAGTAAAACAGTGGCCACCTACTTCTCTGGTTCTCCTTTCGCTTATTTTGGTGTACGTCGTCAAAACACACAATTCAACTTTAAAAAGAAAAATAAAAATAAAGCAAATAAATAATTTAGCTATAATTATTATTATTATTTTTTTTAAAAGTATAATAATTATTCTAGAGTATAGAAAATTCGTTTAGTCCCGAGCAACGATGCCAAAAACTTGATCGGCCAAAAACCTTGATTGGTTTTAGTGACTAGGCTAGGACAATAGATAATGATAATAATAGTGCAAGAAAGCCTTTAGATGTGACCTAGTTTTACCTATCGCAAGTGCACGAATCGTATTGTAGTAAATTATGCTTATGATATGGTAAATTGTATCCACAGGGGTTAATGATTTCCACAACTCTATATGTAATTATCATAACTAAATTATTAAAGGTATTTTGTGGGTTTGTTTTCTATAACTACTTTGACAATAAATAAAATAACATAAAATAAAGATGGATTTTGGTTTTGTTGAGAAGAACAGTAGAGATAAGATCTAGGGTATTTCTAACGCCACCACTAACCGCATAATATAGCCTTCTATTTATTCAATTGTAAAGGGCGATCCATCATATGTGAATCAGATATAGGATTGTAACATTGGCAAACCCTAATCCTAAAAAAGGAATAATTCATCCGACTTTGCTATAACCCATCTTTGAGTAAGTATGACTAGTGCATGCATCTACACTACAACTACTCCTAAAATATTAAATAAAAAGCATGTCTATATCATCTTCCCTTAACATGGCCTGTCTAAATCTAGATTGCATGTTTATGACCACCATTGTGTAGAAAATCATGAATTAAGCATCCGAGTTCTAGCTCATATTGAATAATCATGATCGAGTAAGATAAAATATTTATTCAAGCTAAGACAAGACATAGAGTACACATAGAATCTCATATTTAAAGCAAACGTGTTCACTCATCTACACAATCATCACATACGTGTCCTTCAATTTTCCCTTATATAATTGAAATAAGTAAAAGTCTACATTACTTGACTAGGGTTTTGTTTTATTAAAAATCCTAGATACAGGTTTAGTTGTTGATGGTTGTGGGTGTCTGCATTTTATTTTGTTTTTTTTAAAGATAAGGAGTATATTAAAAAATAAAGGAGGCTAAAAAGCCTTACAGGAGCGTACCCCGGCAAATCACATAAGTGGAATCCAAAGATCCACCAGATGAAAAAATCAAACCAAGAAGCAATAACCCTGGGACTATGCTTCCAAACCTAGAAGAAAATAAAAGGCAAACACCTATAACAATAAAGAAGATAACAATAGAGAACATGTTGATAAACCAACCCTTTGTAGCAAACAGTGCCATTCCAAAGCAATAAAATCAATCCATAATGAGCCACCATCATCAACTAGTCATCCACAAGCTGCAGCCACAAAGTCCAGCCAATGTAGACCCCTAGAGCTCGAATGGCAGAAGACCCAACTCCACCAGCATGAACCAACCTCAGAGATAAATAGCCAAGAAAAGCTAACAAAACATTCTGAACTAGTAATAGATTAAGCATGGTTAAAGATTGAAGGAGGAAGCTATCATTCTATAGCCAACTCATCACTGTGAGAACTCTCTTTAAGATTGGTAATAGAGCATAGTCTCAATCTAATAACTTGAACAATTCTATCAAACATGACATCTATAGAACATAATTTATTGCTGAAAATTATTGATGTAGACACGTCCGCTATGGTTGATGTTCCTCTACGGACTTCGTCTTGAAGGTCTGTTTTGTCTCATCGAAAGTCTAATAGAAGTCTCTTTAGCGCTAGGGGAGACCCTTATCTTTTATAGAAAAAGAGACGTCTTTATTTGGCATGTTGATTGCTTCACCATCAAGTTAGGATTTTTCCATATACGTGTTCTTTGGAAGAGAAATGTCAAATCTTGATTCAGTATGGTCAATAATATGTCCCCAAATTGCTGAGTTAATTAAAGGCAGTTGACTTATGTTGGCCGAATTTGGCTCACCGGGTACTCGGTGAGAATTCTACCGAGAACTCGGTGGTTATTCCATGGCGTGGTCATGGCATGTGAGCTTACTGAAATCCACGTTATCGCCGCGCTAAGGCGTGGCTTCTTGGCCTACCGAGTACTTGGTAGTTCTTCACACAATGTTTCATGTCTTGTCTTCTTTGTTCCGTTTCTCTTCTCGGTTTCATTCTACTTCACTTATATTGCATCATTAACTTATTTTTTTGGTCTATTATAGGTCTTTTATCTTCAGTTTCGGCTCTCGAATGATCTTGAGTCACAAATTCAATTATTTTACCGAATTAAACTTGTTTTGCATATCATGGTCCTGAAACATCTTTAAACACGCAAACCATATAAAAGCACCAATATAATGATGTACATAGACTTAACAATGTGTAATTAGGAATCTTAAATGTATGATATTGACTCCTATCAACTATCCCATACTCATCAGTAGTTGGAAGTCTAATGTACGCGATGGTCTGTACTCGAGCAGACATCGCTCACGTTGTTGGTGTGGTTAACAGGTTTCTTTCAAATCTTAGAAAAGAACACTGTGAAGCTGTTAAGTGGATTATTAGATATTTGTGAGGGAGCTCAAATATATGCTTGAGCTTTGGGGGATCAAATCCAAGTATTGAAGGTTATGTGGATGTTGATATGTCAGGAGATCTTGATGGAAGAAAATTTACATCATCATATTTGTTTACTTTTGCAGGGGGAGCTGTATCTTGGCAGTCCAAACTGCAAAAGTGTGTTGCCTTGTCTACGACTGATGCAGAGTATACTCCAGCCACTGAAGCTGAAAAAGAGTTGTTATGGATGAAACAGTTCCTTCAAGAACTTGGATTGAAGCAGATGAATTATATGGTGAATTGAGACAGTCTATAGATTTGAGCAAGAACGTCATGTATCATTCTCGCACAAAGCACATTGATGTCAGGCATCATTGGTTACGTCAAGTAATCGAAGAGCAACAAATGATGTTGAAAAATATTAACACCGAGAAGAACCCATCTGATATGTTGACTAAAGTGGTCCCCAAAGAGAAACATGAGTTCTGCCTCAATATGGCAGGAATGCACTCTAACTATAAGTGCATTGTGATATCTCTCCCGCATGGGTGGAGGGGGAGTTTTTTGGGGTCCACCCATTCAATGCAATATATATGTAAGTATATTGTGCATGTGTGAGTAGGTGAATGTGGACAAAAGAGGAATCAAATGAAATACGGAAAAGGTGTGTTTTGAAGTCAATAACTGCAACATGTTATTCCTTCTGTGGTGGTTGGATTGTACATGTCTCTTACAGATTTATGCTAATCACCAATCTATACACTTGTCGTGTACTCAGTATACTCCCCTATAAATAGAGGAATGCAATTCATTCTCAAGACACACCAAATACAGAGAGAGCATGCACAAGCCAAGTGCAGAGAGATATATACAGAGAGAGATCCTGCAAAAGTTAATTGCAGAGTGAAAGATATCCAATTTGTGAGAGAGTGAGTTTATTATTCAAAACCACAAGTTGAAGGCTTGTTGTAATCCCATTATTTACATAGTGGAAGTTTTTACCGGACTACGGTCCCGTGGTTTTTCCCTTTATCCAAAGAGTTTTTCACGTAAAAATATTTGGCATATTTATTTTGTGTGGTGATTATTAATTTTACCTCCATATTATTATCCAATTTTTATCTCATAGAATTGATGATGGAAAATTACAAACAAGTTATTTTTAACCATTTACTATATTTCCCAACAATTTTTAGAGTATGTAGAGCCAAACATGTATGTCAATTTAATGTTACATTGCCGTTGCATCGAACTAGCATCAGTACTGGATTATAATACGCATATACGAGAACTATAATATGCAGCATTGACCCTAGTTTTCAAGAGACTAACCAACATCTTCTTGTTGGGACATAAATTATCAATTATTATCTGCACTCAAACTTTTATTTTGTTTGATTTCTGAAAAAAATTATTAGTGATATCGTTATGTACCTATGATCATAATGCAGGACCTTAGGAGGAAGCTTCCAGTTACTCGAACCCTATTCCCATGGCATAATACTATGTAATTTAATGTGACCAGAGATATATCGAAAGAGCTTGGAATTGGAAAGTAAAATGAGAGCTTGTACACAAGTCATGTTTTTATCGAAAAAATTATGTTGAGGTCACATTTCCTTCCGGTATTTTTCTTGATTATCATATGAGATGCATGCTTGCTAAATGTTAGTTGCCATGGGAGCTGCTTCTTTTTTCGTTTTTTTTTCTCCGACTTTGCGGAGGGAATTTTTCTTCAGTTGTTTTGCCATTGTTTTTGGGGCCAATTTGTTTATGATTTTATAGTTTTTTTCAATTTTATGATTGTAAAGAGTACGAGTTTCAATTTTTCCTTCTTTTTTCTTTTTGTTAGTGTATTTTATTTTGCAACGTCTATTGACATTTTAGAAAACACTTGGATATGATTGATGATGGAATGAGATCTGAGATTGGCTGGACTTGGTTTGTTATGAATGATTTGCGGTTATGAATGATTTGGTTTTTCCTTCTCTATTAGGGTAAATATCACTTTCATCCCTTCAATTTAGTTTATATCCCACCTTAATCTCTCTATATTATATATATATATATATATATATATATATATATGTATATATCCATGCCTATGAAGTATGGACATTTCATCTACATGCCTCGGACACGTATCAGATATATATAAAAGTGTTCCATATTTTTGGACACACCATGGACACGTTTTTGATACTTCGAGTACACGTTTTGAACATCTTGAGGACACACTTTGGACACTTCGAGTACTCGATGGAAGAATTTGTTAATCAATTTTAATATAATTTAGAGATACATTACGAACTAATTAAAAAATATAAAACTTAAGAAACAACAGTAAAAATATATAAATTTTAAGATCTATATGAATGATATTTAATAATTATAATGATAAAATAATTAAATTTATCCATTTTTAGTATATAATAAATTAATATATTATTATTTTTTGACGCGTCTGTGCCATGTCGTATGCAGTTTTTTTTTTAAAAAAAAAAATCATGATGCAATGTCTATGTCGTGTCGTATTTGTACCGTGTTTATTTTTTATTTTGAAAAGTGAATTTGGTGTGTAAATATACAGATGAGACCACCTATTGCCATTATTCCAACAGCTAGAACCTCCCTACCTGAAGTGGACATGAAGAAGACAAGAAGGGTTTCAGGTTGGAACAGGGCTTGGTGTTTTTTTGGTTCACCTTTTGGCGTTTGTTAAGTCACATTGAAGAAATTTTAGGTGTTCTTGTTGTTGGGTTTTGCATCATTTTTTATCAAAAAGAAAATTGAGAAAAAAAAGACACACGGAGAGATTGATTTAGGGACGGCTTGGTATGCGTTTTGTTTTTAGCCGAAACAAAATATACATTTTGGGTTATATGGTATTTTTGTTAAATGAAAATCATATTTGGTAACTTAAATTTTAATATGTTTTAAGTTTAGGCAAAATATATTTTAACTATAGTGTTGTAACAAAAGTGCAAAAATACCAAAAAAACAAAAAAAACAATGATATTATCCAAACTTAAGTGGCGAAACATGCTTTACCCCAAAAAGTACATTGGTTGCTTTTGGCCGAAAACAGAAACATCTAAAACAAAACGTATGTCAAACATGCCCTTGGTGAAAAAGGCTATGAGTTTTGGTGAATTTGATTTTTGATTAAAATGGATAGATTGATTGATTTTTGTCGGAGAAAATGAATTCGGTTTATAAGGCTAAAATTACTTTTGAGTGGCGACGCATCAAAAGATGAGTGGTTTATAACATGGGGAAGGACCAGTGAGAGGAAATATTGGCGAAGATGGTCGATGGAAGGAGAGGTGTGTCGAAAGAAGTGACAAAATTCATGGTGGATGAGTCGAAGGGAGTGCTTAGAAGATAAGAGCCGAAAATGATCGAGGTGGAGGTAATTGGGGTGGAAGCAAATGGCTGGTGATGGTGGCAAGGTGTGTCACTGTGCAACATTGGCGGAATAGATTAAATGAATAAGGGCATAACAATCTTTATATTATGACTATTTTAATTTATTGAAATACAACATAATAATCATGGTCAATATTTCATTTCATAAATTTTCGTTTTCGTTATCAAATGTGACAGTTTGAGGGCGTAAATGAGATAAACAAAAATATTATTCATCATACATGCATACAATGGCCATAAAAGAGATTTATGTAGGGCATGTTTTGTAGGCCTATTTGTGTTTGTGTTTCTGTTGTCTGGCCCATTAAACCTGTTTGGCTTAGTGTTTATGGGCCAAGTTGTTTATGCACAGTAAAAAAACATGCACCCCAACTTTGTCCATTTTCAGCCTAACCCAAAAAACATGTTTTTGGTGTTTTTCCCAACTTTCTCCAAAACACGGACAACTTTCACAAAATAAAAAAAAAAAAAAAAGAAACAAGAAAAAACATTTCAAAAAACACTAATCTATTCGCTCTTTTTAGGGTTTGTGCAGGAGAAGAGGGAGGCGGGCGACACACAGGCGATTCGCGTTGAGGGTTTCCTCCATCCACTTCTAGGGTTTCCTTGATCCCCTTCTAGGGCTCTATTGTTCGATTCCAGGGTTTCCTCGATCCTCTCCAAGCTCGCGACACCTAGGGCTTCGATCGATTTGGGAATCGCAGATCTTCATCCTTAAGCTCATATTAGGTTCGTATGGGTGTGTATCTTCTGTGTGTGTGTGTATGTGTTTAGGTGTCTAGGTGTGTGTGTAACGTATATGTATCACCTAGGGCTTCAATCGTTTCTTGTTCTTTTCTTCCCCTTTTGGGAATAAAATTTGAATTACCGAAAATAAAAAAGTTTTTCTGTCCTGGAGAGCAATATATATATTTATTGTAACATACTAAGACATGATTAGGTGATGATGTTGATGAAAGACTTGAAGTTTTGTCACGAATGTTACTTCTCTTTATTGAGAGAAATGACTATTCTATTGTTGGTTCAATTTTAATTTTGTTGTTGGTTTGCAAAGCAATATAATTCGATTGATGATGAAAGGCTTCCCTTCAATGATGTCGTTTGTTGTAACTGCTTGGTTGAATTGTTATTTCAGTATACTACTTTTTTTATTGAATTGCATTTTAGTGTACCAAGTATATTATAACTTGTCTAGTTTTAAAATCAAATGTTTCATTTTGAATTGATGTAATTAAAAATCAACTAGATGAATTGAAATTGTTGCATGAATTGATGTTAGTTTAATAGTTTGAAAATATGTGTTATTGAAAATCTACAATTCTTTCCTAGTTTTACGATATCAGTTTGTTCATATATCAAATGAATTAACGTGATTAGAAATCATCTAGATGGATACCACTGACATTAATGAGGAGGTAGACGATGCAAAAGTTTGGGGGAAAACCCAGCTTGATGTCTTGATGAATCTGATGGAGGAGTAAGTGAAGCTCGGTTATAAGTCAGAAGGAACTTTTACCAAAATTGGGTGGACCCATATCCATGAAGGTGTTAAAGCTGCTCTTGGCCCTGGGTATACTAAGGTTAGGATAATGAACAAATTCAACAGTTTAAAAAAGATCACCGTTTGTTTCATAGGGTCATTAGGGAAACAAAAGTTGGTTTTGATGATGCTACTAATATGGTGACAATGGAGCCTGAATGATGGGATAGGTTGGATAAGGTTAATTTACTTCAATCTAGTGCAATAAGTTGATATTACAATTTAGTAATATCATTTACAAATAGTTTACTATATTATGTTGTAGGTGCATAAGGGTTGCAAGGGAAAATTCCAAGGTAAGCCTTATATTTACGATAAACAAATGAGTCTCATAGTGGGAGGTAGTGAAGCCTCGGGTAAACACATCCGACCTTCCACTAGACTACCCTCATCATTTCCAGGGTCCTTCTCCCGTGCTTCTGTTGACTTAGATATCGATGATGAGGATGATGTGCTCGAGACTCCTGAATCAGTCCAAGCCAAAAAGAAAATTAAGCAATATCCAGTGTCTAAGGCGATTTATGATTTGATTACCATTATTAAAGACACTAGTGCTGCTAAAGTTGAGTCCATGGGTCAAAGCATGGGCAGTGTAGTATCCGCCTTTGAAAAAGGGCAAAACTCAACTCCTAATGTGACTCCCTGCATTGCAAACAACGATGAGGCTATCTCCCCCACTAAAACTGATAAACATTACCAACAATTTGACAAATGTGCTGATATCTTAGGGAAGCTGGATGGAGTTGATGATGTGCATTATGCTAAGGCCATTGATAAGCTCGAGCATTCTGTGATATTCCGACATTTCTTTCTTAAGCTTTCATATGAGAAGAAAGTGGCATGGGTGATGAATCTGTAGCTGTGATGTGATTGTTTTATGTTATGTCTATCTTTAATTTGGATAACTATATGTTGTACTCTTTAAATTTGGATGACTGTATGTTGTACTTTTAAATTTGGATGATTGTATTATGTACTTTTAAATTTGGATGTTATGCTATACCTATTTTTGTTTATGTTATGCTATTGAATTCTGTGATGTGATTGTTTTATGTTATGCTACAATTTTCTAATCTATATGCATGTTACTAGGAATTCTGCGACATAAGTAGTGAAAGGCTTTTACAGGAGGTCGTCAACATTATTCTTAAATCACTTGGTGATGACTCGGATGAGCAGTCTTGCCTTTCTACAGTATGTGCGATATTGGAACAATATACGTCACGTAGAAACAATATGCCATGTAGAACTTCGTCTTTACGTGGTCAACAATATGTCATTGAGTTAATCTGCGGGAATGAGACTAGGTGTTAAGAAAATTTGAGGATGCACCCTAATGCCTTTATAAATTTATGTGAGCGGTTGAAGGGATTAAGGTTAAGGGACTTCAAATGGTTAATGGCACAGGAACAATTAGCGATCTTCCTCCTAACTTTGAGCCATAATGCGATGAATCGGTTGGTAGCTAAAAGATTTCAGCACTCAACATGGACAATATTCACTCACTTCCACCGTGTTTTAGATGTTCTTGGAGTTTTTGCAACTGAAATAATTGTTCCTCCTGACTTCAATGTCGTGCCTCCTGAAATCTTGGCGAATAGAAAGTACTTTCCTTTCTTTGAAAATTGCGTGGGTGCAATAGATGGCACCCATGTCGATGCCCATATCGAAGCAGATAAACAAGTTCGATACCGGGGAAGGAAAGGGTATACCACTCAGAATGTGATGGTTGTATGTTCATTTGACATGAAATTCACGTACATCCTAGGTGGATGGGAAGGGACAACCAATGATTCAAGAATTTTAAATTATTGCCTTGCGAGGGAGGATTTACACTTTCCGAGGACTCCTAAAGGTATATATTAAGAAAAATATAATTGAAAATTAACGTATACATATTTCCCTAAGTTCATTATATAACATATTTTAATTTTACCAGGGAAGTAATATTTGGTTGATTCTGGGTATGCCAATCTACCGGGATTTCTGGCTCCATATTGAGGACAAAGATATCATTTGGCTGAATTTCGTACTGGAGGTAACTGTGTTCGCGGCCGTGAGGAATTGTATAATTTCAAGCATTCTTCATTACGGAATGTGATTGAAAGATGTTTTGGCATGTTAAAGATGTGTTTTTCAATACTTAAGCAGATGTCTTGCTACAAGTTTCCTACGCAAGGCAACATTGTAGTAGCTTGTTGTGCACTGCACAACTTCATTAGGATGCACGAACAGGTAGATGTTATATTTAACGGTACAGTGGGTGAGACCTCGGGTGAAGGGAATGAGACTGATGATGGAGATGGCGATGATACACCTGAACATGTTACGCCTGTGGGGGGTACAATGAATGAGATTCGTGATGCAATAGCTAACATAATTTGGGTCGAACAATAAATGTTTTATTTATGTCATATTGCATAACTGTTTAGGTGTATGTGTTATGACTTTTCTATCTTTAATTTGGATGACTGTAATAACTTATATTATCTAAGTTATGGATTACTGTAATAACTTATATTATCTAAGTTCTGGATAACTGTAATAGTTAATATTTTCACAATTCTACTATTTTCTAACTTACTATTTCTACTTTGTGATTTGAAAATAGAAATGTATTAGGATTTGGGGCACGACCCATAATGTTACTGTGGCAGGGGTCCTATGATTCTTTATCGGGCTGGGACAAAACAAAACGAGGGACTCTACTTTTATATATGTCCAGAATGTAAGGTATGACTTTTAATACGCAGGGATTAACAAAATAGTTGATTGGAAGTAATCATAATTACTTTATATGCTTTGAAATTGTGGAAACATTATAAAAGTTTTATATGATTGGATGATGTCACCGCGGGTTTTCAAGGAATTGAACAACAGAAGGACAATGATTTGGACAACATAGTTGTTGTTATTCAACATGAACAACATCGGCAGAAGTATATTATATATGGTGGTTGTATTTGTCTAAGTTGTTTGTTACTACTTATGTTTTTTATCGTTCTTCTTGTGGTTATTGTTATTGTAATTGACTAATGATATTCCATTTACAATTTTTTATCTAGGTCTGTAATAATTATATTCAGATATACTTTTACATTGGATAACTGTAAAATATTATTAAATTTTCATCATGTAAAATATGTTGGAGAACAATGTCTTAGATATGTCTTGTGATGTTGGATGCCTTTGAAATTGAGTTATTTTTTAGTTATGTCTTGTGATAATTCTTGCTATCAGGTGGAAAAAAAATGAATTTGTCATTTTTATGGGGAGGTGCTGCCGAAATTTTTTCATTTCCAATGTGCTCATGATGAACAATTCCAACTTATCATAAAAGACATTTGGTACAAAAGTACATTTAAATTGCCAAAGATTTGTCATCATTAATTTTTGTATTTTGAAAAAAATAATAAAAACATTTGAAGTCACCAAACGTGTTTTTCTATTTCTGTTCTCTGAAATTCAGAATAAACAGACTCTGTCAAACATGTTTTTCTGTTTTTGTTCTGTAAATTCCTGAAAAACAATGCTCTACCAAACGTGTTTTTTTGGTTTTTGATTTTTCAATTTCGACACAAAAAAATCCCTACCAAACATACTTTTGTTTTCGGATGAAAAAACAAAAAAAAACAAGAAATGTGTTTTTTGTTTTTTTTTCGACAAAAAAACACAAACACGGCCTACCAAACATGCCCGTAGTATATGAGCATAAATTGAGGGTGGATAAATGAAACATTAGCATGTTTATGTACTATATAGGATAGTTGGTTTGTTTTATTTGTTTGATTTATTGATAAATTGATATTTTTAATTTACCTAAATACATCATATCTTTAGGGATGGCAATGGGGCGACGATTGCACTCTCCATCCCCATCGGCCCCATACTCGTCCCATAACCAGTTATTAAACGGGGCGGGGTTAAACTAGGCGGGGCGGGGAGATATTCCACCTTAAAAAAAATAATTCTTATGCAAATGAAAATAGTGTTTAACTTCTTAATTAAAAATTCTAATTTAATATTATTGTACAAGTATCAAAGTAATAAATGTAATTTTTTACATAGTTAAGATGAGGTTAAGACGAAAAGAGTGAAGAGAAAAGGAAATTAGTATTTAGTATGGAATGAAAACTAAAAATAAATAAATTAGGAGATTAAGGTTTACTTGTGAGTATGTATTTATATAAGTGTAATATATATAAATCAATAAGGGTAAGAATGTAATTTATTATGTAAGCGGGGCGGAGCAACATAATCGGGATGAGGCGACCCTCCCCATACTCGTCCCGGAACCCCACCGAATTTTTTCCCCACCCCCATTTATCGGGTCCACAATTCCGCTTAAATCGAGATGAGGTGGGCAATTCCCCACCGGGGTGGGAATTTTCATCATCCCTACATATTTTGCTTAGATACTGGTTATAATTTTTAGAATTATTTGTACTGACACCCCTTGAGGTATTAGTCAATTGTACCCGGTGATAGTCAACGAATTTTTGGTCAATGACACCCATGGGATGTGAAGCCCTCCATTATTTTATTACTTTATATGATACAAATATCATAACGGTGAAATGACCTTAATATCCCAACCTAAAATCCAACACGTGCCCCTTATATCATCATAAGCCTTCACCTAAGAGACTCTCTCATCAGTTCATAACCATCACCATAAGTTAAGGTGTCAGAGAATCAGGAGTGCTCCACTTTCTCATAAAGTGTATAGCCATTATTAATGATGTTGCACTATATTTTATTGGGTAAATAATACTGACACCCCTTGAAAGATATTCTAATTCCACATAGACCTTTTCGATATTCACTATTCTCACTCAGACCCCCTCAAAATTGAATTTTGTCCCACAAAGATCCCCTCCGTCTCCACGCCGTTAAATTGTGCCGTTAACCACCCTGTGAATTGTCTATTTTTCCCTCAAAATGATATAAAATGACCTACATATCCTTCTTAACCCTAATTTATATATAGAGAGAGATTGGAAGTGGGAAATTGGGAGAGAGAATGAAGATTGGAATTGTATATATTGCATACCCATATATATATATATATATATATGATGCTATATATACCCGTATATATATATATATATACGGGTAATATATATATATATAGATGTTGCTATATATATGTATAGATCTATATATATATATATATATATGTGTGTGTGTCTATATATGTATAGATCTATATATATATATATGTGTGTGCGGCAGTGTGTGTGTGTTGTGCAGAGGTGTGTGTGTGTGTGTGTGTGTGTGTGTGTGTGTGTGTGTGTGTGAGAGAGAGAGAGAGAGAGAGAGAGAGAGAGTATTAAATAAATTTTAAATGTTTTTTTAATTTTATATTTAATTTAGAATTCAGTATTTTTTTTGAAATTTAATATATATATATTTTGAATTTTATATTTATTTTCAAAATTTATAATTTTTTATGTTTTTTACGAATTTTAAAATTATTTTTGAAATTTAATATATATTATTTGAATTTTATATGTTTTTTTTTTCATTTTATATATTTGTCTTGAATTTAATATATTTTTTAAAAAAAAATTCAAAATTTATATATATTTTTTATTATTATGTTTTTTGCGATTTTTATATTTATTTTCGAAATTTAATATGTTTTTTTCAAAAACAAATAATTTCGAAATTTATATATATTTTTAATATTATATTTATTTCCGAATTTATAATAATTTTCAAATTTTAAAATATATTTTTTCGAATTTTATATATATTTTGAAATTTTAATACATTTTTTTTTGAATTTTAAATATTTCTTTCAAATTTTATATATTATTTTTGAAATTTATAATTTAGGTATGTTTTTTGAAATATAAATATTTTTTTGAATCTATATATTTTTCCCCTTTTTATATATTTTTTTCTAAATTTTTATATATTTTCAGATTTTAATATAATTTTTCAAAATTTTATATTTTTTTGCATTTTCAGATTTTATATATATATTTTGAATTTTATATATTATTTTTGAAATTTATAATTTATATATTTTTTCGTAATATATATATATATATATATATTTTTTGGGCATATGAGTAATTTCATATTTTATATATTACTCTAATGTAATAAGTGAAACCTTAGGGGGTGCTACTGCAATTTATCATTTTTTAAAATATATATCGAAGGGCAAATTAGTAATTTCACAATAAAAATGTCAATAAAACTAACGGCCGTCTGTCAGAGGGGGTCTGTGTGGGAATACTCAATATCGAGGGGGTCCGTGTGGGATTATGGTCTCTTTGAGGGGGTGTCGGTGGGAATAACCCTATTTTATTTGAAGAGTGTGTGTGATATGGTGTGGTGTTTAATTTTATTCTACATTTTATTATTTAAAATAATTTTATTTTTATTAAATATTTTTAATATAAAAATTATATATTTTTCCATCAATAAAAAAATAGTATAAATTTTTACAAAGAAAAAAAGATACATTTATAAATTTTCTGAATCAAAAAAATTATTAAACATAAAAAAATACATTACATACCTTAATAATACACATAAAATAATACATTATGCAAAGCTTTATGTTTAAAAAAGTGAAAAAGAAGAAGCAATGTGCCTAGGTGACACTGTCAGACACTAAGACATTCAAAGGCCAAAGGCCCGGCCTTGGGCACAAGTGGCCCAGGCGATCGCCTAGGGCCCCAAGCCCAAGGGAGGCCCAAAAAAAATATTCCGTGTGTAATTATATAGGGTCTGTTTGGGAAGGGAGAAAATTGTTTTGTTTTTTTACTGTTCACCCATTTCAAAAATAAAAACACGTTTGGCAAACGCGTTTACTGTTAACTTTTTTTTTCCCAAGAAAACTGTTTTTTGTGAATAGTGGATAAAAGTGGTGAAAACACCAAATACAACTTTTAGTTGTTTTTTGAATTTTTTTACTGTTTAGGGTACAACATCCGCCACCGTCCCCATCACCGCCGCCACCAACCATTACCACCCCCCGCCACCGGTCGCCGCCGCTGGCCCCCACCACCTTCGGTCGCCGCCGCCGCTGGGTACCACCGCCCGCCGTCAGTCACCCACCACCACCGCCCACCAATATCATTTTATTTTTCAATACAAATTTTGATCCAAACGTTATTTTGTTTTTAGTTTTTTGCTGGAAAAAACAAAGACAAATACAAAAACAGTTTTTATATTTGAAGACAAAAAACAAATACAAAAAACAGACTTTTCAAACTCACCATAGGCCCAAAATTGTTTTTTTCATTTATTTACAGCCCCGTTTGAACTTGAACCCACTAGTCTAGTAGAGCACGCATTAGGTAAACCGTAAATAGACTCCAAAAGAAAAGGAGAGGCAAAAAAAAAAACAGAAGAGGTTTTGTAGTGACAACTGGAGAAGTGGATTATGTGGAGAACGACCGAGTGGCGAGTGTGAACGACCACGTTGCTGCCTGCTGGCTTGCTACTCCTTGGTCCTCTCTTGTTTTGTCTTTTTGGAAGATTATAAGGTGAGTTTTTGAATTTTGTTTCTTTTCATGTACGCGGGATCGGCTCTTTAAGATGCACCAAGACTCAATTGGTTTTCTTTGTTTTTCATATTAATATATTTTATGTCTTTTAATGAAAAAATTGCTTTAGTATTTTTTTTTATGAAGGAGCCTCATATTTAATCTCGTCTAGGACTTTAATTTTTTTTTTTTCAATCTCAAGACTGGCCCTGTATTCAACACTAGTGCAATGGCAAGTGTAGATTCTGCAATGGGGACCATCAAGTGGAGAGTCCCATACCAACACACAACACACAAAACACGCTATAATCAGAGATGGCGTTGTGTCAGGCACTAAATATGCTCCCACTCCAGATGCTCTTAGGCACCCGTCCGCCCATATTGACAACTCTAATTTTTTAATTCGATTAGGAAGGATAAGAAATTACAAAATTTGGTGTTTGTCCACGGCCGGATCTAATTGAGGTATGTTCCCTACACAAGCTTCTATCCCAAGTTTTAATTTTTTTACCAAAATCAAGCTTGTCCACGGTAACAAAGAGATGTTTTTATTTTCAAAACACACATCTAATAAATCCTTCCAAGGCGAGGCTTTACATATTGAACTGATTACAACAACTTCCCCAATCTATATAATTATATTAATTAGCTTAAATTTTATTGATATCTATTAATTGATTTCAGGAGACGCACAATCGATCTCGGAATTAGCATATCCACAATTGTGGGATATTGCGAAGGTATTGTGTTGGCGGATATCAGTTTTCATATTCTTCTCAAGATTCATGACTCATACAAATATTTTCTTCAAGATCTGATCTGATATGGTCTCTCATCATCATATTCCTTTAGTAGTCTACCATTTGTGACTTTTACTCATAATAATTTTTAGTATACTAACTCTTCAACTTTTGTTGATTACAAATGAGATATCCGTCTTTTTATACATGTAAGTTATGTAACTTAGTTTAGAATTTTCATGCACCTACTCACTTTTACTTTATTTTTAAAGAATATTATGGAATTTATAAATTCTTATCAACTCTTTAATGTTTCAAACATCATTCTACAATACTCTTGTCATCTATCAAATTTCTAATAGGCCAGTTGAGTTACTTTTAAATGGGTGTGATAATGCGTGATAATTAAAAATAATAGGCCAGTTAAGTTAAGTTACTTTGCATTTGCTTTTAGTCCGAGCTGATTACTGTTAAATCAATTTTCAACACTGACGTCAGAACTCTTTAAATTTTCTATTGATACATGTTTTGCGTATGGGTAGGATTAGAGTGCAAAAAGTTTCCATGAGCTATCCCAATTTCGCAAATAATCTCCTTAAGTATAATTTATGCAATAAATTTCTTAAACTATTTTATTTTGTTGCAAAATATCATAATGCCTTGATATTTTTTCATAAATAACTGCAATTACCTTTATTATTAAATTATACTTATTGTACTTTTTATTGACATATATTATGAAAGATTTCCCTCGCGGGGCGTAGCAGAGTTGGTTGGTAGGACGAATCTTCGGTGTTTGGACGAACCGTATCCAGCATACTGAGTGTGGGTTCGAAACTCCATCCCTCCGCAAGTCTGCGACTTAACGTTACTCAAGTTGTGGGGCCGATTCGTGTAACACCCTCAAATGACAATCTCTTTGGTGTCTAGGTTCCAGAGAGATGACGATCTCTTTGGGGTCTAAGTTCCAAGAAGATCGTCATGGGGGTTAGACCTATTATGAAAGATTAAATATAAATTACGCTGACCTCCTTTGAGGTTTTGATAAATCTGACACAAGTGGAACGTTTCAGGTTTACTACAAGGACCTTGTATAATTTACCCAATAAAAAAATATGTTCCACCTGTGTGACATCTGTCAGAACCTCAAGGGGGTCAATGTAATTTATCCAAAAAAATAGCACTAATTTGATGACATATTTTCACTCAAATATCTATATAATTACAAAAATTATAAAACTAAGTGATTAAATAATAATTTTAAGTTATTTAAACTTAAGTATAAATAAATGATTAAAGTAATTACTTAATACTTGTTACATATAAATGCAAAAGAAGGTAATAATTATTTATGTAAATTGTATGTTCTTCACGAATATATCTTATGTTTTTATTATGTAAGTACTTGATAAGTTCTTCAATTAAGTAGTTTGTAAGTTCTTCATTAATATATCTTTTGAAAACAAGTGTTTTTTAGATAAATAATAATAATAATTAATTACAACAATAAGTTCTATTATTTAAATCAAATTTTAGTAACAAGTTAATTATTTTAAAAAAAAAACAGTCTAATGGTTGTTATAGAAAAAGACCATTATTTGTGTGATTATAATTCACATTAGCTTGGATTATGGCTTCTTTTTTCACATTCATCTGATACGGTATGAAAAATAGGGTAAATATCATCTAGACCCCTGAATTTTACCTAATTCTACATAGACTTCTATCTTTCTAAATATTTCCCCTAAACTTTGGTTTGTTTATTCATGAGACTCCCTCCGTTGACCGTCGGCTGAGCAATGGATTTTGCTGATCACCCAAAAAAATATATCATTTGAAATATAGACGTCCGTCACTTAAAAGGGGGTCTAGGTGAAATATTTAAAAAGAGAAGGTGTTTATTTGAAAAATAGGCAAAGTTAAAAGTCTAGATGATATTTACCTTAAAAAATATGTTAAATCATTGTTGAAGATATATGTTCATATCTTATGCCCAGAACACAAAAATTGCGGGATTATCGCACTTTTACAACTAGTTCTCTAACCATCAATTTCTCTCACTATCTATTTCATACAATTAGCCTCAAATTTATTACAAAAAACTATTCTACCGTTCTGAATAAATTCGTATATTCTTTAAGTTATATTAATGATATTTTATTTTATTTAAGATATTGATCATACCATTCACCTTGGAGCAAATATATTCTCAGATGAGAAAAATAGAGATAATTTGTAACTTTTTTATTTTTAAACTTATTATCCTAAAATTTTATTATTTTTACGGTAATATTTTTTTCATAAGATATATTTACATAGAACTTAAACATTAACTACATGATATTCAAAACAGAGGTGTAATTACGAATTTTTGAATGGATAAGATGACATTAAATGAGTATCCATTATTTCATAATCTGTTTTAATAAATAAAAAAATTACATACAACTCAGGGCATTATTATTGTTTATAAAATAATTTTAAAATAACAGAATATTTTCTCACCAAATATAAGAATTCAAAACGTGTGTTGCTCAAATGATATTTTAGTGTGTTATTTAGAATTTTGATTGTAGTTTAGTAGTTATTTTTTTCTCACTTTACTCTGAAATAAAAAGGTTTGATTTCACATAGATTATCTTAAGTTTGCCTTAATTTCAAATAGACTCCCTTAAATTTTAATGTTTCCACCTAAACCCTCTAAGATTTTCCGCGTTCTATATACTAAATCCCATCTGTTAGTTGACCACCAACAGAATCTGCCATCCAGAAAAAGTGAGCTAATGGTCAATTTTATCCTTCCTTTGTTTGTATGAAAAATTATATTTGTCTTTATGCCATCATGTACAGTTATAATTATACCCTTAAGTCAATTGACTTAATATTTAAGAAAAAAATGAATGTGCTATTTGTGAAATAAGGGGGTAATGTTCTCTTTTTGTAGTGTTAATGAAATAAGGGGGTAATATTGTCTTTTTGACATTAATATAATATTTTCAAAAATAAATTTAATAATAAGAGGTATCATAGTAAAATCACATTATTCCGTTAGAAAAGTTAATTGTAGTCACATACTAGGGGTTTAGATGAAAATATTAAATATTGAGGGGTCTACATTGGTAATTGGGACCTAGGGAAACAATCAAGTGCATGCTGAATGGGCATGTTTACTAACATGAAACGTTTTCCATTTTCGTTTTCTGAAGAAGTTGAATTATGATTTTAATTCTTTTAAGAGAAACAGAAAATAAAATATTGTTTACTAAATTTTGATTTTTTTCAGTAACAAAAATAAAAAACAGAAATTATGTTTACTAAAAAAATTTTGTTCTTAGTTTTTATTTATTTATTATATGTATTTCTTATTATGTTTTATTTATATTTATTATTTATCATAAGTTTTATTTATTTATTATTTTAATTATTTAATTATTTATATTTAATTTATAAATATATTTAATTTATTATTTTTATTATTATTCATTCATTATTTTTATTTAATTTATAAATATATTTTAATTTAATTTATTATTTACTATATTTTTATTTTATTTATTATTTATTATATTTTTATTTAATTTATAAAAATATTTAATTTATTTATTATTTGTATTTCTTATTATTTTTATTTTTTATTTATCATAATTATTTTTTTATTTTTATGTATTATTTAATCTATTTTATTATTGTTTATTCATTTATTTTTATTTAATTTATAAAAATATTTAATTTATTTATTATTATTTATTATTTATTATTATTTATATATAATATTTAAATTTATTAATGCAAAAGAGATGAAAGTCCTAATTTTACAACTTTGAAATTTGGTCATTTTGAAAGCGAGAGGAAACAAAAAGAGGAAGTACCATCTTTTCTTGTTTCCTCTTTTCTTTACAACAAGATTTCAAGAAGTAAAAACGAAAAACAAGAAACGTTTCATGTTAATAAACAGGGCCAATATTTCTCAACGAGGCTACATGGGATTAAAACAAACCTTAAGGGATCTAGGTGGAATTAACCCAAAGCACAAAAAAAGAATTGGGGGCATCATACTCCCTCCGTCCCAATTTAAGTGTTCACATTTCTTATTCTATCCGTTCCAAAATAAGTATCTCAATTGAAAAGTTAAAGTACTTTATTTAATCAATTTACCAATTTAACCTTCAAACATTTAAATTATAAAGTATCTAAACTACAAACCATCACATCAGTTGGTGGGACGAAAGGTAAAATTAATTTTTCAATCGGTCACAACAATAAAAATCACCCTCTTAAAAAGTTGGATTCCCCTAAAACAGACTTACTCCCTCCGTCCCAAATTAGTTGTCCACTTTACCTACTTTACTTGTCTCAAATTAGTTGTTCAATTTCAAATCTCAATACTATATTATCATATACTTTCCCAAATTATCTCTCTTCATTAATTTAAAAAAATAATGGCCCCCACAAAAAACTATAATTATACTACATTATCAAAGGGTAAAAACATAAAACACAAAATATCAAAAAAAAAATTGTTAAAAGTCAAATGTGGATAACTAATTTGGGACGAATGGAGTATAATTTGGGACATGGGGAGTAGTAAATTTCACTAACCCTTTTAGAACCTCCTTTTACAAAGTCGTTCTCAACATTCAGCGATCTCTCTCCATCTCAACCAACATTAATCATCTGTTTGGTTGCTCAAAGGGCAAAAATAGGAAACAGTTGGATGAGATTGATGATGGAATGAGATCTGAGATTAGCTGGACTTGGTTGTTAACTTGTTATGAATGATTTGAGGTTATTTTAGTTTAACTGTAAACAAAAGCAAAAAGTCTGTGTAAATGTAGGAGGCACTTGGCAATGTTAAAATGAGGTAATTATTTGTTCTTTCATTATTTGAAGTAGTTTTCGTACTGTAATGGTCAAAATAATTCATGGCCCAACCAGGATGGGCCACAGGACTAATGGGCCGTTAATAAATGGGTCGAAGACGGATGGGCCGAATAACAAATTGGCCCATAGAAATTTCTAGAAGGTGAGTGATGTATAAGTCATAGAGTTGTCCTGATTATGGAATAAAGAGTCCAAAAAAGGGTAGAGTTTATCAAATCTCCAGATTTAAGGGATTGATAAACTTAGGTAAATGGGTTTGACCCATTTACCAAAATTCTGTATAAATACAATGCCAAAGATTGAATGAAGGATCCAATTTTTTACCCCAATTATTATTGTGTATTTTTCTACATCTACACAATTGGCGCCGTCTGTGGGAAACGTTTATTATTGAAATCTTTTTCAATAAGCTTCCTATCCTCTACAAAAAGCTGAGATTCATACCATCAATGGCAGTGATCACACGTTCACACCAAACTGATTTACCTCCAAACGGGGGACAGCAGGCAGAGGATCCTATTAGGCGAGCCCTGGAGGAGAGGACCGCCGAATTGGAGAGACAGAACGCTGAACTAGTTGCAAAACTGGCCTAACTTCAGAACCCGCAAAAGGTCCAGAACGATGAACAGTCCAGCCAGCAGGAGCGGTCCATAGGCCATCGGTCAGAAAGGGAGAACCACCAAGTGAAATCCAACAACGATCGGGACGATCATGCAGAATCATCCCTACAGGTGCTTGGGGGCGCAATCCCGAGGAGATTCTGACCATGAGGAAGTTAGAGGAAATTATGACCAGATTCCAAAGAGAGGTGTTGAAGGATCTGAAGGTACAGACCCCTATCGATCTGGCCTCTGAGGCATCCATCGATGCCGTGCAGACCCCTTTCACCGTGGCGATCACTAGTGTGCCCTACCCGGAGAGGTTCAGACTACCGAAGTTCACCCTGTTCGATGGCACAAAAGATCCAACGGAGCACATCTACCACGTCCATACCAAGATGAATGTTTACAACGAAAATGAGGCCTTACTCTACAAAGTCTTTCCCACCAGCCTGACCGAAGCAGCCCTGCTCTGGTTCAGAAAACAACCATCCCGATCCATTGGAAGTTGGCTCAGACTCTGCGAGTTATTCATTGCCTAGTATTTCGGTAACAAAAGGCAAAAGAAAACTATCTCCAGTTTGTTCAACATGATCCAAGAAAATGGCAAGTCCCTAAAAAGTTTTGTCTCGCGTTTCAACGTCGAGATGTCCTCAATTGATAATTGTGACCAGCATTCAGCTGTCGAAGCCTTCAGAATGGCCCTGATCCCTGGAACCAAGTTCCATCAGTCACTGGTCAAAAGCCACCAGCAGACATCGGAGAGCTCAATTCCAGAGCACAAGGACATCTCCGAATAGAAGAGGAGTTTGCCATACGCTAGAGAAGAACAGTCTTTGCAAGCGTAGAGGCAAGGGCATCTGAACCTTCCAGGATAAAGGATTGGGCACCAGACCAGAAGTGACCGAGCGCTCCTCTTGCACCCTCCCCAGTCCTAGAGAAACGCCAGAAGTCTGAAGACAAGGTCACCCCCTTAAAGGTTACCCTGGCCAAACAGTACCAGGAGACTAAGGGCAAAGGAATCTACCGGCCACCACCACCCATCAGACAGCCAATGGACCAGAGAGATATGTCTAGGCACTGTTCCTTCCATGGCGAGTATGGGAACCACGCCAACGAGTGCAGAAGCCTCAGGAGACAGGTGGAAGCCATGATAGCAAAATGAGACCTGATCAAGTATGTTGCCAAGGAGGGAACCCAATCAGATCAACCATCTCATGCACCAACCAAGGGGGAAATGGGACAGCCCGTAAGAGTCATTCACATGGTTCACGGAGGACCAAGTCGATTAGAAGTAGAGGAAGCCCGTAGATCTCAGATGCTTCAAGCCCAGAAGTTGTGAAGGGTGGGAGAAGTCAGCGAGTTCCGAAGCCCGAAGGAGGATGCCCGTATAACTTTCTCCTCTGCAGATATGCGGGGCATTCAATATCCACATGACGATCCCTTGGTTATCTCTCTCATGGTCTCGAACTACTTGATCAAAAGAGTGATGGTTGACCCAGGAAGCAGTGCCAACATTATCACCAAATGGGCTTTTGAGAAGTTAGAGATCAATCCCCAGAAGATAGTACCTTCCAGGAGCCGGATAGCCGGATTTGATGGCAGAAGAGTGAAACCAGTGGGAGAGATTCAACTGCCGGTAACAGCAGCAAGACGTACGCTCAGAGAGACCTTCGTGGTGGTGGATGTCAAACCCTCCTACAATCTCCTCATGGGGAGGGGTTGGATCCATCGGATGCACGGAGTACCGTCAACAATGCATCAAGTCATGCGATGTCTCGATCCAAACGGAATTGATGTGATTGACATCAGAGGCAATCAGGTAGCATCCAAGGAGTGTTATGTTGTAACCATGAAAGGTCTAAAGAAAAGGGCGGAACCGGAACGGGGGTTACGATCCGAGGAGGTACCCGATGACCAATAACAATTACAGGAAGAGGGTGCGGGGTCATCAATAGCAGCTGAACCTTTGCTTGAAGTACAGATCTACCCCGATCACCCCGAAAGGTTGACTTATATCGGCTCGGGCCTTAGTGCTCAAGAAAGAAAAGAAATAAAGGCCCTACTACGCTCTAACACTGACATATTTTCCTGGGGACATATGGATATGACTGGTATCGATCCGTCAGTAGCCCAACATTCCCTCAACATGGATCCCGGTGCAAAACCTGTCAGACAAAAGCAAAGGCGGATGGGGGCACAACGGAACCAAATCATAGCTGAAGAGGTCGATCGACTTCTCTAAGCAGGATTCATAAAGGAGGTGCAGTATCCGTACTGGCTAGCAAACGTTGTTGTGGTTCAGAAAAAGAACGAGAAATGGAGGGTGTGTACGGACTTCACCGATCTGAACAGAGCATACCCGAAAGACTGTTTCCCCTTACCAAAGATCGATCAGATGGTAGATTCCACCGCAGGGTTCGAGCGCATGATTTTTCTGGATGCGTACTCTAGATATAATCAGATACGAATGAACCCCGATGACGAGGAAAAGACAGCATTCATCACCGAATCAGGTACATATTGTTACACTTTTATGCCTTTCGGACTAAAAAATGCTGGTGCAACCTTTCAGAGGTTGGTGAAAAAAAAATTCTAGGGCATGATGGGATCCACCATAGAAGCTTATATTGATGACACGGTGGTTAAAAGCAAAGCAAAAAGCGATCACCTGACCAATCTGTAGCAGGTGTTCGATACTCTCAGAAAATACAAGATGAAGTTTAACCCATCCAAGTGTTCCTTCGGAGTGGCTTCGGGCTAGTTCTTAGGACACATAGTTGATCGGACGGGAATACAAGCTAGTCCAGCACAAGTGAAAGCTCTCGTGGAGTCAATAGAGCCAAGGTCCCGAAAGGAGATCCAGGTGCCAACAGGAAGAGTAGCGGCCCTCATCCGTTTCATCTCTCGATTAACCGATCGGTGTAGGCCGTTCTTTCAAGCTATAAAGGCGGCAAAAGGAGAGGTCTGGGGATCGTAGCAATCAGAAGCTCTGAAGAAGCTCAAGAGCTACATGGCAAAGCCTCTTATACTGGCAACCCCAGAAGCCAATGAGCCGCTGCACCTGTATCTGGATATATCTTCAACGTCAATCAGTGCCGCTCTGGTCAAGGAGCGCAAGAGGTACCAGACACCAGTCTTCTACACCAGCAAAGCCCTTACTGATGCAGAAACCCGTTATACAAAGCAGGAGAAACTGGTACTATCACTGATCAATGCAAAATGACGTCTTTGGCATTATTTTAAAGCGCACCCGATCATAGTGCTAAATGCAACCCCGATCAGATCTATAATGGCGAAACCTGAGTTATCGGGGAGGGTATCCAAATGGTCAATTGAACTCGGGATTTTTGACATAACCTACGTCCCCCGAACTGCTATCAAAGGCCAATCAGTAGCTGACTTTTTACTAGAAATGGAAACTACAGACTCTTTGGAAGAAAATGAACCCGGCTTATGGGTTGTGTTCGTAGATGGATCATCAAATGTCAATGGAGCAGGGATCGGTGTAGAGCTCGTGACACCCGATGACACTAAAATCCAGCAGTCCGTTCGACTGGAGTTTCTTGCCTCCAACAACGAAGCCGACTATGAAGTCGTTCTTTTAGGAATTCGGTTGGCCCGAAGCCTTCAGGTACAGAAAGCAGAGATTCGCAGTGATTCTCAGTTGGTCGTGCGTCATTTAAAAGGGGAGTATGAAACTCGAGAGCCGAAAATGGAGGCATATAGGAATTTGGTTCTAAAGGAGGCCGAAGGGTTCCAACAGTTAACCTTTGAACAGATTCCCAGAGTGGATAATTTTATGGTGGATCATTTAGCTAACCAGGCCTCTGCAACCGAAGAAAATATGACTCGCATTGTACCAATAGACTTTATCGTCAGATCAAGCTTGGAGCCCCCCGAAGAAGTAATGGTCATTCCATAGGAGCCAAGTTGGATGAACCCTATAACAGATTATTTGAGGACTGGTGCACTACCTGAGTCAAAATCAGAAGCCCGGAAGATAAGAATGAAGGCAGCCAGATATGCTCTATACAACGGCCAACTATACCGTAAGTCTTTCTCCGGGCCATACTTGAGATGTCTCACGCCTTCCGAAGCTTCGGGAGTTATGGAAGAGATTCATGCAGGAGCATGTGGCAATCATTCCGGAGGAAGGTCTTTAGCTTATAAAGTTCTCACCCAGGGATATTTCTGGCCCTATTTGTCAAGAGACGCTGAGGTCTATACCCGACACTGTAAGAAGTGCCAATTTCATGGGGATGTCATTCATCCACCTCCAGAGTTATTGAACCCAACAATTATCCCTCACCCCTTTGCCCGATGGGGTATGGATATTGTAGGTCCACTCCCGAAAGTTATACGCTCTACCACTCATGCTCTTCTGGCTACATACTACTTTACCAAATGGGTGGAAGCCGAGGCATACCCCACCATCACAGGTAGCCATGTTATAAAGTTCATTTGGAGCCACATCATATGTAGATTCGGTTTACCCCGAACTATAATGATGGATAATGGCACCAATCTTGATAACAGGAGGGTTCAAGCATTCCTGGCAAAGCATGGGATCAATCAGAACACTTCTTCCGTCGGCTATTTGCAGGGAAATGGGCAAGTTAAAAGGATAAACAGAACCATTTTTGATACACTATGGAAAAAACTTGAAAAAGCAAAAGGGGTATGGTTGGAGAAATTGCCCGAGGTGTTATGGTCATATCGGACTACTCCGAGGCAACCAACGGGAGAGCCCCTTTCGCCATGGCTTATGGGGCTGAAGCAGTTATCCCAACCGAGTTGAGAGTACCTACTTTGAGGAGTCAAGCCTTGGAGGAAGGTCCAAACAATCAGCACCTGGCCCATGATTTGGACCTACTGGAGGAAAGAAGGGAAGTTGTCGGGATAAGGCTGGCTGCATATCAGCAACAAGTCAGGGCATGATTCAATCAGAAAATAAAAAGGAGAGAGTTCCAGGTAGGTGATATGGTACTCAGAAGAAATATTAGGATTGTGGGCAAATTACGAGAGACATGGGAAGGACCTTACACAGTAGTTGAGGTCATCAGACGCGGAGCTTATCGGGTACGAAAAAATGAAATAGGCCATATCGAGTCCAACTCTCAGAACGCTTATCGACTTAAGAGGTATTATCCTTAGGAAGTTTCTTTTTGTTGAAACATTGAAGTTGTGTCTCTCTTATGACATCTTCTTCTAATTATAATAAGGCATTTGTCCCCGATGTCGCCACCGCTGCTTCATAATTCTCAAGTTCATTTCAATAAAGATACATTCTATTCTTATGAGTGTTCCATGTCTAAATTCAAATTAAAATATTCCTAAGTGTTGAGTTCAAACTGACCAGAGGACAAATACAAGCCTCATGGGCCATATGCCCAAAGGCTCCATTTTAAATTAAAATATTCCTAAGTGTTGAGTTCAAACCTGATTTGAACTGACCAGAGGACAAATACAAGCCTCAGGGGCCATATCCCCGAAGGCTCCATTTTAATTAAAATATTCCTAAGTGTTGAGTTCAAACCTGATTTGAACTGACCAGAGGACAGATACAAGCCTCAGGGGCCGTATGCCCGAAGGCTCCATTTTTTCGTAAATCCTGAAGTTCAAACATAAAATATGAACTAGTCAGATGACAAAAAGCAAGTATCAGGGGCCATATGCCCGAAAACAAAACTTTGCAAGAAAAGCAAGATCGAAACAAATACTGAGATGGGAAAATCCTTTTTTCATTGAATAAAAAGAAATAAATTACAAAAGTACCCTTCGAGGGAAGAACAGATAAACTTTAAAAACTTATTCTACTGATCTGGGGATGATATTCTTCTCCCTTCAAGATAGCGGCAAACCGCTTCTTATTTTCGGAGGCAGGTGGGTTTTTGTAGGGAACAGACACTCCCATGTGGGCATCAAATTCCTCAGCGGTCTTGAACTCCCGAGCTTCCAGAGGAATATGCTCCATCTCGTGCCTCTCTCGCCAAGCTCTGGCCGATCGGAGATCACATATAGTGCAGTATCGGTTGTACATATCCAGACCTCCCAGGCGGCACACTTCAACCTTAGCCCACTCAAGAGCCTGGAGGTTCTCTGATTCTGCCTTTTCAGCTGCCATCTTCTGGTTAGCTGCATTCGTTTCTTCAAGTTCAGCATCTAGAGCTAGATTTTCAACAGTTAGAGCCCGTTTCTCTGCCTCACCGGTCTCCAGAAGGTTTTTCTGTTCTGAGACGGTCTGACGGAGGCCATCTGTCTCTTTGACCAGAGCAACCCAATGGGCATCATTTTATTTTATTTGGGCTTTCATATTGGTCATTTCCTTAACGTCACACTCCACAACATTGTTGTAGGCCTGGACCCCCATAGAGAAGCTGCACAGAAAAGACATATTAGTGTATAATGTGACAATAAGTAATGAACCAAGTTACAAAACGAAGAGCAAGTATATACCTCCATGACCATTATGGAAGTCTTCTTCGCTAGATCAGTCCTGGAGATTTTGAACTAAGCGGCCCTATCAGCTGGAGTCCAGATCCCTTTTGCCATATCCCGAAGAGCTTCTGGTTGGGTGATGGTAAGATGATCAACACAGACCGGAGTCCCATTTGGTAGAAGGAACTTCGGTTCCCAAGGAATTAGAGTACGGGATGCCTCCGGAGCCTGGGGGGTTTCACTTGTAGAAGCATTATCAGCTTGAGTTCTGGCCCTCTTATTGGCCACTCCACCCCCTGTGTTGGATCGGGTCCTGGTAACTGGAGGATTTACTAGAGGAGGCTGGGGTGGAGCTATCGGATGTTGTGCTGGCCGAGCTACCGGATTCTGAGCTGCCGGAGGTACTGGAGGTGCCGGAGGTGCTGTTGAGAGTGGTACAGCATCAACCAGGGTGACCCCTTCGGGAACTTGAGGGCATCTGGCAGAAAGAGGTTTGTCAGGTAAGTCCATCCTGTCAACAGCAGCGCCCAAGTTAAAAATTGACTCCAGGTTTGCCGAAGTCAGCAGGTCAGTAGCAGATCGAGCTTTGCCCCAGACATGGGTTTTCAGGAGGCCTATACGTTGTTTTATGAAAGTTAGGGGAATGTCCCTATCCTTATAACCCAGAAATTTATAGGCATAATCCCCCCGATGAAGATCACAGTGTTCGCAAAGGCAAGAGACTTTATGAAGGGGACGGTATATGGGCAGACGGATGGCACCGAACGTACTTGGGATCGGGAATATACGAGAAAATGGATAAAACCAATTACCACTCACGACTACCATTCTCTCTTTCCATCCCTTATCAGACTTTTCGGTATCAGTGCATATACTCCGACCATGGAAGGGAAAGAGATTGTATCTACCCTTACTCGCTCTGGCATTTTTGAAAAAGTAACAGAGGAGCAGGTCGGCTAAACCTAGGTTAAGGTCCAGATCCCTATTGTACAACAAGAGCATGGACATAATCCTAAGGCTGTTCGGGTTTAGTTGAAGGGGATGTAAACCTAGCATGAAGAACACATAATGAAAGAATGGATGAAGGGGAAACCTTAAAACCCTAAGGTGAGCAGCCGATAGCAGAATGCTACCAGGTGCTAGTCCTTAACTCTTGGTGAAATCAAGGTAACCTGGGTAGGGGTCCATATCAACATCCCCAGGTACTTGGGTCTCAGCCTGAAGATGTTTAACATCTACTTCAGGACGGACTCTCTTAAGTGGGGCCACTACGAATGGTTCAGAGGGTTTGGGATCCACGGATTCATTCGTTGACGAACCCGGAAGGTTAGTGTTTTGGGGAGTTGTTTTTTGGGCTCTTTGGCGATTAGACTGTGGACTATCACTACTAGACTACTAGTGGGATCGGTACCAGTAGTAGAGGACAAAACGACCTCTTCTACCGACCGGGTGTCGTCGCTATCAGACATAGTGCTAAGAAATGTAGAAGAGACAGAAGGGGGACAGAGGTGAAAATTAAAGAAAAGGAAGAGACTGATCGACTTACTCAGCTGATGGTGAAATGTTAGGGGAAGCTTCGGGTGGAAGCAAACTTTTGTTCTACTGGGAGATATGTACTGACCGACGGAAAGGATTGCAGAGGTAAGGAAGAAATAAAGTTTCAGAGATGAAGGTTGAAGAAGAAAGAGGCTTGAGCAGAAAATTGCAAATGAAGAATGAGGAAATGAAATGGAGTAGAGAGAAGGAGAGAGGCATGCCAAAGGATGCGCGAAACCCAAAGGTCACACAGCCCACGAGGAGCCGTCGTGGTGTGAAGATTGAGGGAGTAATGACCTCTCAATTTGAAATGTCATTAATACCTAATGATGGCATGATAACTCATCACCATCATTTCCCATAAGCAATATACATATATATATGTGTGTATAAAGAGCATTTAAATTTCGGTCATGGGCTTTTAGAAAGAGAATCACAAGCCCATAACCTAAGGGGCCTGTGTAATGGTCAAAATAATTCATGGCCCAACCAGGATGGGCCACAGGACTGATGGGCTGTTAATAAATGGGCTGAAGACTGATGGGCCGAAGACGGATGGGCCGAATAACAAATTGGCCCATGGAAATTTCTAGAAGGTGAGTGATCCATAAGTCAGGGAGTTGTCCTGATTATGGAATAAAAAGTTCAAAAAAGGATAAAGTTTATCAAATCCCCTGATTTAAGGGATTGATAAACTTAGGTAAATGGGCTTGACCCATTTACCAGAATTGTGTATAAATACAATGTCAAAGATTGAATGAAGGATCTAATTTTTTACCTCAATTATTATTATGTATTTTTTTGCATCTACACGTACTCTCCTCTATTATAGTTGTTCATGAGGTAATTATGTGTTCTTTCATTGTTCAAATATCCAAACATATATTCTTTAATTCCAATCTCACTATGTATGTATATAAAGTATATATGCAGTGTGTAATTCTTATTTTCATTTTTGAAAAGTGGACTTGTTGTATAGAAAGATCAGGCCACCCATTGCTCGCAATCCATATAGCGAGCCAAACCGTTCCGTGTGTAGCTGGCCACAAGTGGTCCCCACACAGTGGCTAGTTACCACACTCGCGAGTCCTTTGGCGAGGCAAGAAACAGTTGGGGGAAGAGAGAGAAGAAGGAAACGGTTGAGACAAGAAACACACCCATCAAATACATATATCCATATATATATATATACAAATCAAACACAAAATAAAAAAATAAAATTAACTATCACAGTTGGGTTAGGGATATATACACACATACACATCAATATACATATATACACAAAATCAAAAAAATTATAATATAGATCTACACATATACACATCAATATATATACAAACCCACATATAAATAAATAAAATTTGAAAATCAAAGAAATTGAAAACCAAATCTGGCAGATATATATACACACACACAAAATTGAGGACTTCACCGGAGCTTTCTCTACTTGGTGTCTTTGATCTAATCGACTTTCTCCCTCTCTCTCGCCTCTCTTTCTCACCGGAGCTGTGTGTGTCTCTCTCTCTATCGAATGAGGTTTGGTCTTCTTTATGTAGACGATAGGATCATGTATATAAAATATATAATTATATATATCCATGTATAACTTATTTATTCAAGAAAAACTAGTTGTTGGGGCCACACCATGCCATGGCTCGCTAAATTCTTTAGCTAATATTAATTGCTGAGGTGGTTGGTTAAAGGCCCAACATAGCCAGCCCAAATAGTTAGCACCAGTCTGGATGCTCTAAGGACGGATCCAGTCAAGGACCGACCAGCGGGGCAGTGGTTCCCATTAATTTTTTATTTTTTATCCTTAAATTTAGAATATTTAACATTAGCCCTCACTGACCTCCAATCCTAATTCTGGATGAGGATGAGCATTTTGGGTTGGAATAGGGTTTGGTATTTTTCTGGCTGCCACCATCGGCAGGATGTTGAGGGCCCCACCTTTTGGCATTTGTGGAGTCACGACGAGAAAATTTCAGGTGTTCTTGTTGTTGGGACCTAAAAGTGAAGAAAAAAGAAAACACAAACACACGTATTGATTTAGTGACAATATTCATGGTGGGAGTGCTTAGAACATATGAACTGAAGATAAATAAGAGCATGACAGCCTTTTTTATAATGACTGTGTTTGATTAATTAAAATATAATATAATAATCAGGGGCAACATGATTTTATATTTCTCAAAAAAATACAAACAAACAAAAAAAAACATGTCATTTCATATATTTCCGTTGATGGGATCATGGTTCGCCGAACCGGCCGGTTCGTAACGGTATTGGGCTGAACCGAAACCGGTTCAGCCCGATATATCGGGGTGCAGGCCGATTCACATCCGAACCGGCCGGTTCGGCGCGAACCGGCCGATATATCGGTGAACCGGCCGGTTCGTAACGGTACCGGTTTTGGTTGAACCGGTAAAAAAAAAAAAAAAAAAAAAAAAAAGTCTGTGAAGCGGTAGTTGGGGTGGTGGGTATGGGACCAGTCATTTGAGAGACTATTGTGTTTCAATGGGTGAGGTTGTTAGCTTAAAATGGAGTAGTTATATATTCTTTTTGGGGCAAAGGCAAGTTGAGTATCTGACCAGTAATAAATGGCAAAAGTTGGAAATCAATATAATATTCCTATATACTGTATATATATTTTCAATACATATTATTATATAGTTAACATTATACCATCACACCAGCAAATATTTAAGTGTCAAAAGTTAACATAATGTATAGATGCAAATGCATCATCCATGTCATTTTCTCGTTCATATTATATACTCTCTCCGTTCCGTCCCAAAATAAATATTCATTTTCCTTCTTTTAGTTATCCCAAAATAAATATCTATTTTGAAAAGTCAAAATATTTTATTTGATCAATTTAATCTTCAAGCATTAAAGTAATAAAACATATATATTATAAATCATCACATCACTATGATAGGACCATGAATAAAGTTGGTATTTCATTCACTAATACTACAATAAAAGTCATTCTCTAAATATCTTTAAAAAATATATAAAATTTACTTAAAATTATCAAAAAATCATCAAAGTTTAGTTATGTTGTCAAAAGTACCATATCAGTACATTTTTGCCACCATGTGCGAGTTTTAAAAAAATTCACGCTTGCGATAACCGAAACCGTTACGTAACCCCGATACTGACCCGGTTCCGTTACACCGATACCGAAACCGTTACACCAACCGAAACCGTTTTTGCGAACCATGTATGGGATACATTTCGTTATTTTTTTACATATATTTCGTTTTCGAAGACAAAGGGTGTAAATAATAAATATAATACTAGGGATATGTGTGCTATATAGGTTCGACTAAGAGGTGAAAGTGGTATTTACCTTCTTTTTTTTTTCTTTTTTTTTTTACCTATCATTTTAAAATGTAGAGAAAATTGGTACAAGTTAGAATGAAAATTCCTACAAGTTAGAATTTTCTAAATTGGTAGGCTAGTTTGTTTTTATGCACATTCTTTCACCAATCGAAGGTGATTTACCACAACACTACAACACCTGCATTTCTGATTTTTAAGATCACACCTTCTAATATTAATGGCAGCTTTTTTTTAGCTCATCATATATCTTGAATAGTCTATCACTCAGTAATTCTTTTTGGCGATAATTGTCAATCCACCCAAATCTTCAACATTTGTTGATTAATGAGATATGTACTCTTTTATGGATTTTTGAGTCTCTTGCCCGCAGTAAAAATATCATGTCGTTTATAGTAAATTTTTTATTTCGATTAAAACTTTTTTATTTATTTATGGACTCACTTTTGCATTAAAAATATTATATAATTTTTTATAAGGTTACAAACATCAGCCGATTCTTCCTATATAAAAAAAAAAGTTTTTTATTTCCATGCTTTATTCAATTTATTCTGGATTTTTGCATCTTTCTCGCCTTAATCATAGTTTATATAAATCAGTTTTCTCTATATTGCTAGGTTTTTTAAATTCACTACTGGTCTATTTAGTGGTTTGATTTTTAATCTATATTTTTTATTTTCTTTCAAAAGAAGGAGAAAATTAAAAAAAAAAACACCAATTTATATTATTTACACTTGTTTCTAATTTTAAATTTGAATTTTGAAGTGTTTAATAATTAATATTCAAAAGCACATATAATTATTTTTAATTTGAACACAATAATGATTTATTCTAAGCAAAGTCTGTAAGCTGTTGACAAGCACCTTACAACAAAAACATCATGGCTTACAATAAAAAACTGGTAGTAATTTCCCATAATTAATTTTTTTACTTTCTCTAAACTCATACATACACACACATCTATCTGTAAATACAAATGGGGATCGAAAGACATAAATAAAGGACCAACTTCAGGTGATGATAGCTTGGTCAAAACATATCCGAATTGAGTCATTCAAGAGTCTAAGTTCAATTTTGTGAAGTCAGTTTTCCAACGAGTTAAAGAACGTTAAAAATGGGCACCCGTAGCTCAAGTTATGACCGAAACAAGATAGCAGGGCCAAGCGGGAATTTATGCGTGGGAATTGACGAATTTAGCAACTTTGTGGACCCTATTTGGTGTGTTGACTTGTTAAGGACGTTTTGGAAAAACTTTATAGTATCTTTTGATCAGCCTTGAAGAGGGTGGACCCGTTTTATGAGATATACAGTTTAATTAAAGAATTCATCTAAAGAGACGGAAGAAGTTGACTCAAGAAAAGACTCCAGAGATCTAAATAGAAGTTTGCAATCAGATCATGGGACTTCTTCACCTTCTTTTCTTCACGAGAAAAAAATTAGTGTGTAAAAACACATCTTGAGAGCGATGAAGGGGAGAAGACCAAGAGAAGATAGAAGAAAACACCAAGAGGTTCATGGATTCGGGTTCAAGATCAACGATGTTATCTCCGATAGACATGGGCAACTAAACGGTATCTAGGGTTTCTAGCAAAACCCTAGCTCAAGTAATGTAGATTATATTTTATTTCTTTTTATTGTAAAAGGGGAAGCTAAAGAGTGATTCTATGATGATTATATAGATGAGAAATCATGATATTCTTTTTATATAAGATTTTACATTACCGTATTCTAGATTGGTGTTTTGTTAATCTTGCACAATTGTATTTAATCACTACGAGTTAAAACTCCGAAGGTTAAATTGCTAATTTTCTACATAATAGTGCTTCAAACAGGAAACCCTGGTTTGGACAATTTATACTAAGAGAATGTGAGATGGATGTGTTTTAATTTTATTCGTTGTAGGAGTATAGTAGAGTAGTCGCATGTCTATATTATATTCGTTCCAAAGATGAATTGTGATTGAGCCCCGTTGAACATAATCTTTATTGGGGACTAGGCACTCGCTTGTAGCGGCACTAGTTTGATTCATAAGAGTTGTCTCTCCCTTTTATAATAGAGTGAGTAGCATGTTTGTATTACGAAGCTAGTGGTGGCGCTAGATACGCCCTAGACTTTCTCTCTATTGAATTTTCTCAATTTATCTTTACTAGTTTGTTTTATTTAGTTTAGTTGTTTATTTAATTAGTTTAATATAAAAATCCAAATCAAATTATCTTCACAGTTCAAGAATATTATTTTATTAGAATTTAGTGTACGACTTAGTCTTTTGGGTTCGATAACTTGTCTCAAGCCTTACTATTTTACAATACGATTCGTGTACTTGTGATAGGTAAAACTATGTCAATATAGTCTTATTCTCAATCATTATTTTAACCGACCTAAAACACCGATCAACAACCATTAAGAAACCCCACCCATCCCCGCCCAAAATCGGCTAAACGGGGTGGGAGGTCACCCCGTCCCTATCCCCATCGGGGTTTTTAAAACCGTTGGCTGCGCGCGAGTACCCGTTAATAGTTAAAATTTTCAAATATGTCACTTTAAAATTAAACAACTCCACAAAATCATATACTTAAAACACTAAATTCAACATTATAAAAACTAAATAAACCACCAAATTATCCAACAATCCAAATTACAATATCTACCGAAAATAACAACAAAAAAAGTATTAGGTTCACTTCAATCAAGACAACAACAATAATATAGTTTAGGATTAGTGGGTTTCACTTATTTTTTATTTACTATATATATATTATAATATGTCTAAAATGGGTGGGGTGGGGTGGCCTAAAACCCTCCCCGCCCCGATAATGTACGAGTTTTTTTCCCAATCCATTCTTATTCCCACTCATATAATATAAATGGGGCACCCAAAACCTCACGAGGTGGGGTGAAGCGGGGCAAATTGTTCGTCCTACTCATTTCAAAGAAGTATAACCGCAATTGTCATCGTACTCATTTCAAAGAAGTATAACCGGTTATTACTGCTTTTTATTCTAACCAATACACATATATGTATATGTAAATTAATATTCTTCAATGTATGGTAGAAAAAAAAAAATATATATATATATATATATATATATCCTTTCTGAATGTATATATATATATATATATATATATATATATTATCAGAAATACATCCTTTCTGAATGTATATAGTAATATGTCATATATTATCTCTTTATATATATATATATATATATATATATATATATATATATATATATTATCTCTTTATATATATATATATATGTATTTGTTAATAGATATATATAGATCATATTTATCTCTTAATAAAAGAGTTTGAATAATAAAAATACATGCAATGATATAACTCCAAATAAATGTAGAGAAAATCACACAGATTTCATTAATTGCATTTGTTATTGATATCGCAAAAAACTCGAATTGCGACTGCATATGCGATTGTGATTAACATTCCTCGTCGTGGAAGATTTCCAGCCATTAATACCTGATCCCAAAACTTGATATGCACTAGGGGTGACAAATGGGTGGGTCAATGACCCATCTTTAACCCGTAATGACGGGTCACTAACAGACTGGATCATAAACTCAGGTTGACTCGACCCGTAATATTTTTTTTTATTAAAGAAAGAAAAATAAAATTACGGAAACATTAGTGGATTTGATAGTTTTCAAATAATTATTTTTTAATATATATTCAAATTTTCTTTTTTAATTTCCGGTCCACATTCTTAATTAATCTTGCATTTTTATCATTTCTACAAGGGTTAATTTCACAAAACCCCCTATACTATCCAATTTAATCAACTAACCCCCATTGTGTCTATTTTGTCCCATATATTATTCAATTTCATCCTATGCCCCCTCCCCTCATATTTTGAGTCAAAATACATAAACTACCCTCAATAGTATAGGGGGTTTAGTGAAATCAACCCTTTAAAAAAATTATTTTTTGAAAATCAATTATATTTTTCGTAAAAACTATAAATTTTAAATATATATATATATTTTGGAAAAAATATATTTTTCGAAAACAATATATATTTCGGAATATATATATATATTTCGGGACATATATGTGGAAATATATATATATATTGGAAAACGATATATATTTTGGAATATATATATATATAATTTGTCAAATATATATATTTTCCGAATTGTTTTAAAAAAATATGAATTTTTTCCGAAAAATAAATTTTTTGCGAAAAATATATATTATGTTCCAAAATATGATTTTTTTTGCAAAAAATATATATTATTTTCCAAAATATGATTTTTTTCCGAAAAAATTATATTATTTTTTCCGAAAATAATATATATCTTTTGCAAAAAAATTATTTTTCGGAAAAAATATGTTTTTTTGAATTTTTAATTTTTGCGAAAAATATAATTGATTTCCGAAAAATAATTTTTTTCAAAGGGTTGATTTCACTAAACTCCCATATACTATTGAGGTTAGTTTAGGTATTTTGATTCAAAATGTGAGGAGAGGGGCATAGTGATGAAATTGAATAGTATAGGAGGCAAAGTGAATACATTAGGGGTTAGTTGATTAAATTAAATAATATAGAAATGTTTTGTGAAATTAACCCTTTCTGTAACCATTGTTTAAGTATGTGAGTACAGATCTGGAAACATCAATACCCACTTCCAATCAATCTAACATACAGTGGGAAAAAAAAACACAAACCAAACTTAGAACTCAATTGATAGAAAAACAAATTTCTTTATTTACTGAAAATTCAATTACAAAAAATCAATATAATTGAAGAAAAAATATATTAAAAAAACACACACAAATATTTCAAAGAAACATCAGATCCAATAAATTTAAAATTGTTTAGCTAAAATTAATAACGGAACTTTACGCAAATTTGATTTGGTTTGGTGTTTCAAAATGATAAAATTTTCAATAAATTCGTCCATTTATGTTAATACTTACAAATATATATATATGCATGTACTCCATTCATATATATACACAGATAAAGAGGCCAAATCTGATAGAGGGACTGCCGCACTGACCGACTAAAGAGGAGATGACAATTGGAAATAGAGGTTTGACGGTGCCAATTGGGAAAGAGAGAGACAGAACGAAGGGTTGAGGGCTGTTCACGGGTTGACATGGGTACCGACCCGTTTTGTAGGAGTGTTAATTACCCTATCAGCTAATGACTCATGTCTTAATTACTCATCCATTAACTTAAATTTAGCGGACGGATTGGTGGATTTGGGTAATCTTTGCTGGCTCTAATCTGCACCAATTATTTCTCAACTGACGTCAACTTGTTCAATTTAAAATATAAATAGTTAAAATGCAAAATTGGTTCAGAGCAATTAAAAATAGTTAGCAGAGTGAAAATCCTAGATGTTGAAAATGCAAAATTTTGAAATTCTTCGACTTTCAAAAACATTAGAAACTCCTAATTGTGATTCAAACCTTCAATTTTTTTTAGATATATTACAAACTAACCAAAAAAATCCCCAAATTAATCTGGTAATTAGGTGAAGTGAATTTCAATATCGGACTTACAAAATCTAGACCAAAATTCAACACAGGGAATCCGATTTCAATAAAAACTTTGCTGACTAGGAAGCTGCAACTGAACACCTTCAATTGTTAACCATTCCCAAATAAAAATCCCAAATCTTGTAAATTCAAATTCTCTTTCAAAAATCTCAAAATTAATACTTAGGGTGCGAAGAATATCAGATTAAAAAAGAAACTTGATTTTTCAAATATATCAAAGAATTTTGATAGACATGGAAAATCAATCAAGCAGTCCTTTGATTAAAAATTTCAATCTCAATTGATAACATTAAATTATCAGAAAATAAAAAATAAAAAATAATTCACATTTATCAAATACCCAAAAGAAAATCCTCAAACTAAAAGTTGTGTTCTCAACAAGAAAAATACAAAATTTAAAATCAAAGAAGAAATAGTGAATTTCCTGAGATTGAAACTGAGTGGAAGAGATTATGTTAAACAGAACATATGGTTTCAGAGTAAGGAGAAATTCCAAACCAATTGACATTGAAATCCAATGTCAGTTTTTGGAATAGCTTCACGAAAGTCCCGTGACTGAGATCACACCAGAATAATCCAATACCACATACCAGTGACGGATCTAGGAATCCGTGTCAATGGGGGTTAAAAAAAAAATTTTGGATTTTTGGGGTATAAATTATATATATTTATTTCAGTGAGGTTTAAAATAAATTTTCAATGAGGGCTTATTTATAAAGAAATCTAAATTCTGTGGTATTTAAGGTAAAAAAAAATTAGTGAAAGCTAAATACTAAATATCTAAAATTTTAGAGTAAAATATATATATAAAAAAAAAAGTTTCAGTCCCACTAGGCCTGAACTGTATTTGTCCCTGCATATACATGTAAAACAAGACCTTCATTACCTTCTATTACAACTAGAGAAAATATGCGGTACCTCATAAAGGTTGGGTCATCAAGATAAAACTTGGGAAATCATTTGAACATAATAAGGCGCGGCGAATAAAGATCAACCCGATACTTGATAAACCATTTCGAATAGTCACTCTCCATCTGGAATACATCCACCATTCGTGATTGATATCTTTCGTTAATCAAATACAAATGCCCTCCAACTTCTCCGAAATACTTGATGTGTTGTAGCCGAGTGAGAGTGGATGGCATTGGTTTAAAACACTCATCCTCCACATCAAACCTCAAGAAAGGCTCAGATTCATACACCCATTCAAATACACTCCTTTGTTGAATATATAAAATTCAAGACTTCTATCATTTGACAAGCCACGCACACGGTGGGATTCGCTCCACATATTTGTTTCCGATTTGTAAGTATAAATGCGGCGTGTGTACGTAGTATCACCCTCCTCCTCAAAGTTGATCAAACCCCTCCAAACACAAACAACTCTGAAATGGTGAGATTTGTATGGATCAAAAGCTAAGCTGAATGCTACACATTCATAAGGGTTTTTTTCAATTAAAAGAGGAAGTTTCTTGAACTGATGGGTGGTGGTGTTGTAGATGAAACAGTTTGTGCAACGTTCAATTTCAGTAACTTCGTGGAAACACAAGAGCCCATTGCAATACTGGGGGTTTATTGGGCGGTGGCCGCAACGGAGGAATTCATCGAAAAGGGGGATTTTATTTTCTTCTTCTTTGAGTGAAAAGACGGCAAATTCAGATCCGTCGTTGTGGCAGAACAGGGTGGTGGGAGGAGACTTGGGGTTTTGGTGGCAGTGGCAGCGGCAGAATTGGGGGTTGGAGATGAGAGATAGCCACTGTTTGGACACACTTTCGAATCTTATGAGTGGCTTTAGAGGTAGGTAAAGGAGGATTTCGGTCAGTAGGTCTTCATTTTCGGTAATAACATCAACCGACGACATGTCTCTTTGAATGTCCGGGACTTTAGGCGCAGATCGGAGGAGCATAATGGGTTGGTTCAAAGACAACATAATATATATATATATATACACACAGTTTATGGGAAAGCCGAGTAAGAGAAAATGGAAGAAACTACTATGAGGGAGAGAGAGATTTTACACACATTTCGGATCTTCTGTAGAAAAGGATAATTTGATTTTAGGCGGTAATTTGATTTTAGGAAGTAATTTGATCTTAAGAAATCAGGGAATCAATTCAAATCCTCAAAACTGGCGCCAATTATTTGGTTTTTAGAATTGGAATTGGTAATGAAATATTTATGTGTTTAGATGTTAACAGGAATTGAAAAATTATTTTGCCTTCTACATTTTTATCCTTGTATAAAGATTATTCTCTACAAATATGACCCACCTTAATAAAAATAGTTTAATGCATGTAATAGAAATATTAATCAATATTTTTTTATATATTTGTTTTTACTCTATTTACCTAATCCTTTAGTACAATAAGTTGTTTCTGAAAATTTGAAGTAGAAGCTCCGCACGTTCAATTGTCTCTATTTTCTGACCCAACGTTGTAAGTTGCAAAAATAGAGTATTTAGGCTATTGATGTGGTCGGTCACCGATGTTGATTTTGCCATTCGAATAGTGTAAAATATTCTCTTTAAGAAGATCTTGTTGTGGAGTGACTTGGCCTCGTACAGTCTTGTCAGAGTATTACATATCTCCTTCGCCGTCTTCTTTTCCGCCACATTGGATAACATTCCACCGGCTAGTGCTAAATACAAATCGGCAATTGCGTTGCCGTCTATCTCGTTCCATTTGCCCTTGTTAGTGATCTCCGCGGGCCTTTCTCCAATTGCTGCCAAGCAATTGTCTTTCTGTGGAGTGACTTGGCCTCGTACAGTCTTGTCAGAGTATTACATATCTCCTTCGCCGTCTTCTTTTCCGCCACATTGGATAACATTCCACCGGCTAGTGCTAAGTGCAGATCGGCAATTGCATTGCTGTCTATCTCGTTCCATTTGCCCTCGTCAGTGATCTTCGCGGGCCTTTCTCCAATTGTTGCTAAGCAATTGTCTTTCCTTAAAATTGCCTTCATTTTCATTTTCCACAACGTGAAATTGCTTCTGTTGAACTTCTCAATTTCAAACTTTGCCGCCATTTTTGTTTACGACGATCTGCTTCCTACTAGAACCGAATTTCACTATTTCACATGAATAGTAACCGTGCAACCAAAGCTCTGATACCACTTGTTGGAAATTTATGGGTCGAAACTGGCTCTCAACTAAAGTGAAATTGGAAAAATGAAGATAAAATGAACACAAATATTTTACTTGGAAAAACCACGAGCTAATGGTAGAAGGATTTTATTATTGTAAAATGGGGATTACAATAACTTATTTCTTACAAATGAAATAACACAAGTATTTAGGAGAAACTTTTCTCTCTCTAAATCTCTCTAAACCTCTTTCTATTTCTAAAATGGGATGGATTTACAATGAAGAACCCAAATCTATTTATAGACCAATAAAGAAATCTCTAGAAGCTAGAACCGTGTTTGAAGTCTTGTGTATTGTTCATGGTCAAACTTTGACATCATCCTTTTCCAAGCTGCTTCAATGGCAGTGGTGGATTTTGCTTGAGTTTCTAAGATGTTCATGAAGCTTCCAGCTTGTCCAAGTTACTTCTTGAAGCTTCCTGCAGTATCTGGCTTCTTCTTAAGCCCTCTGATAGCCACAATTCCTACAAATCTCCCACTTGGATACTTGATTTTAATCATGTCTCCACATCATCCTTTCTACCTTGCCATTTCATGTTGCTTACGTTTCTGTTAGGCCGTATGAGAATCTCCACCATATAAACTTGTCAGTGTTGATTGGCTTGGTCATAACATTTGTTAGGTTCTCATCGGTGTGAATCTTCAACATATCCACACTTCCATATTCCACCATTTCTCGAACAAAGTGATATTGAACTCCTATGTGGTTCATCCTGGAATGAAAAGTTGGATTCCTTGCAATGTGCAAGGCACTCTGACTGTCATAAAACAATGGAATCTTCCCCTGTTTGTGCCCGAGCTCCTCCAATAACCTTTGAATCCAAAATTGTTTCCTTGCAAGCTTGTGTAGCTGCCATGTATTCTGTTTCCATAGTAGATAAAGCCACAACAATTTGAAGTATTGAAACCCAACTTACAGTTCCTCCTGCAAGTGTAAACACATATCATGTAGTGGATTTTTTTTTATCTAGATCACCTGCATAATCTGAATCCACATAGCCCCTGACAGTAAACTCCGATCCTCCATAACATAATGCAGCATCTGAGGTACCCTTGATATATCTCAGGATCCTCTTAATAGTATTCCAATGCTCTTTACCAGGATTTACCATGTATCGACTAACTGCTCCCACTGCTTAAGTAATGTCTGGTCTTGTACAAATCATAGTGAACATCAAACTACCCACTACCAATGCATACGGTACTCGAGACATCTCTTTCCTTTCTACATCATTGTTAGGACACATACTTGAGGATAACTTGAAATTAACAGGAAGTGGGGTAGAAATTGGCTTATAATCTTGCATGTTGAAGCGCCCCAAGATTTTCCTTAAGTAGTTCTTCTGAGAAAGCCAAATCTTCCTGTTATTTCTGTCTCAGTGAATTTGTATCCCTAGAATCTTGTTTGTCGGTCCCAAGTCCTTCATATCAAACTCCCTAGCCAACTGTGTCTTCAATTCTTGGATTTGATCTTTGTTGGGGCCTACCACCAACATGTCATCCACGTACAATAACAAAATAATAAAATCTTCATCACCAAACCTCTTGAAATACGCACAAGGGTCTACATTAAGTCTGTTGTACCCAAGGATCATGATATAGGAATCAAATCTCTTGTACCAACACCTCGGTGCCTGTTTGAGATCGTACAGAGATTTGTTCAACCTGCAAACCAAGTTCTCTTTGCCTTTTTCTGCAAAAGCTTCTGGTTGGAGCATATAAATTTCTTCTTCAAGATCTCCATGAAGAAAAATAGTCTTCACATCTACGTTAATGACAACCTTGTGGGCAGTGGGATCCCACAGGCGATACCCCTTGACACCATCAGCATACCCCAAGAAGATACATTTTCTAGATTTTGGATCCAACTTCGATCTTTCTTGGTCATTGTAAATCACCTACATAAGACTTCCAAATGTATGTAAACGAGAATAATTAGCTGGCTTACCAGTCCACATCTCCATTGGCGTCTTCAGATCAATCGTAATTGATGGAGACTGATTGATCACATAACAGGCGGTTTTGACTGCTTCGGCCCAAAATAACTTGGCTAGACCTGCAGTCCTCAACATCGCTCTCGTTCTTTCTAACAATGTTATGTTCATCCGCTCTGCCACTTCGTTTTGTTTAGGAGTGTAAGCCATCGTGAACAACCTCTTGATGCCTTCTTGTTGATAGAATGTATCAAATTCATCACTTGTATATTATCCTCCATTGCCAATCCTCAGACATTTGATCTTCTTTTCAGATTCAAGTTCTATCCGCGCTTTGAAAACTGGAGAAACATACACATTTCTTTTGATTAGATATACCCAACATCTCCTGGAGAAATCATCAATGAAAGATACAAAGTATTTTGCCCTTCTAGGGATGAAATCGGTGTTTACCAAACATCAGAGTGAATCAGTTCTAAGATGCCTTTACTCTTAGTCGTTGATGTGCCAAACTTTAGTCTATGATGCTTACTTATAACACAATGCTCATTGTTGGCCACATATTGACACCTAGAGGGGGATGAATAAGGTTAATTACAAACATTGAGACTTTTTCGGTTTGACTTTGTTTTATCAAAAATAATCTTTGTAAAGCTCATGTCAAACACTTAATGAATAGATGATCCTTAAGTGATTACCTCATTTCATACTTGTACTTATACAATAATGATTTGCATAATTTAAACATTGCATCATTGATTCAATTAGAATATGAAGTATCATCCAATAACAAAGAATGTAATTTACCTAACCAAATAAAACATGTAATAACACTTTCATCATTTATGGACATTATACATAAAGTGTTATTGTCTAGAAAACATTCTTAAAGAGTTTACAAAGGAATGTACACTTTCAAGGTAAAGGTTAGGATGAATATGCATTTTGTCAAGCACATGAGATTCATATAGACTTTCAAGGCTTTGGTTTGTTGAAGAAACATTTTATTAAACACATGTTGTGCAACAAGATTTATATTAAGATAAATGAGATGATAATCTAAGATATAATCCAATCATGCTCACAATCCAATCACCTACTTCAACTATCATTTTGTCATGCTCCTTATGAATTTATAATCACAAACAATTTCATAGCATGACATCAATATGAAGTTCAAGATTGTAAATGACAATTGCTTGTAAAGTAAAGAGTTTAAGGGAAAGAGAAAATGTAAACCAAGACACCAAGATTTTACATTGTTCAACCAAATCTTTGGTCTACATCCATGCCTTGAGAAAACCTCTCAAGGATTCCACTATCGTGCTTCTCTTTCCGGGGATAAGCAAACTCTTACATGCTTCCTTCTTCCGGGTGAATAACAAACCCTTACATGCTCCTTCTTCCGGGTGAAGAGCCAACCTTACTCACTCTTGCGGGTGAAGAGCCAACCAAATCCTTTAAGGTTGAGAAAAACTTTTACAAAGCTTCAACAAGTCATTCTCATGCCAAGACACTTCTTGGACTTTCACTCTCAAATGAATAAGAATTGAATTTGAGTGTACAACAATATATCTCAATAGATAGGTATAGAAATTCAAAGCTCACTTCCTCACATACTTAGAGTTATGAATGAAATATTCAATTGAAAAGCTCAACTCAACTATGAAGAATGAATCACAAGAAGAAAATATGAATGATGCTCATGGTGATTCCTATAGAAGAGTTTTCTACCAAAAAATGAATTCAAGAATGATGCACAAATGGTAGATTTCTTTCATACTCCTATCCCTCTCTTCTCCAACCCATTTTTGGCTCATATATGGCACATATATATCATAGGAACACAATATAGCCGTTTGGGGGTATTTTGGAAAGTTTTGAAACACTTGGATTCGAAACTAGCCGTTAGAATTCAAATCCAGGATGAGGCAGTCGACTGGGTGTTTTGGGGCAGTCGATTGGGTCTTTAAAAATTCATTCTGAAATTTATTTTTAGCTCTCTGACTCAGCCAGTCGTTTGGCCTTCTTGGCCCAGTCGAATGGGTCAACATGCAATCGACTGGGTAAACCCAGTTTCAACGCAATTCACTCTTTTAGTCATAACTGGAGTTTCGTAATTTGGATGGAGGCGTTCTTTAGCTTTTTGGAAATAGAACTTCAAGCTATTTATTTTAGGATTTTGAATCACTCCATTTGACTTATTATTGAGTGAGATATGGTCATTTGAATGTGACGCTTCATTTCGAACATTTAACCCACTTGACGGTTTTCGTGAAATCTTTTGGGATTTTTCCGAAATGACTTAGACACACTATTAGGATGTCTTAGAGACTTATTAAAGTCATTGACATTCCTAAATTAAATATTGAGATCATAAAATAATTTTCTAATTTAAACAAATTCTCAATATTAGACAAAAGTTTTTCATGATTTAACAATTTTGTTCAAGGCTTTAATATGCATCTAGAATCCATTTCAAGTTATATGAATTTAGTTAATGTGTTAGGACAACCTATTTGTTGATTTCTTCCATAGCTTATGAAAGCTTGAACTATCTCAACTTTAGCAAAGATTATTCATATAAATGTGTCTTCAATGATGTTCGTAGTCTATTGCTAATGATGCAATGACTCATGAATGATATGCATGGTCTTATATACTATATGGTCAAGAGTTGAGTTTTCAAAAAAGTTATTTCAAAAATAAATTTACATTAAGTCTAGCATTCACCTAAGCCTACTTTACCCAATTCTTTGATCCTCAATTTCTTTAAGCTTTGGGTTGATGTCTCCATCCTTGTCTTCAATGTCTTTTGATCTCTAAACACATTTGCTTGATCTTTTTATAGATCCACTAGCTCTCTTGAGTTTATCTTGAATTAACAACCTATTAAGCACAACTCAAGTAGATATTAAGTTCACCACATTCAATGGTTTGTTATTATCAAAATGTCATGTTTACCCATGGTGAAAAACCTTGGGTCAACACTCACAAAAGGGTAAAGATACCTTTGTAAGCCCAGGCAGTAGCTTCTGTTCAGAGAGAATCTTCTGGCCTCATTCTGACATATGGCTAAGCTTCTGATGCCACAACATTGTTGATTATTCTCCAGAGCTAGTTGATGCAACAGATAATTCCGCCTCCTAGTACGTTGCTCCCAAAAGTATGTACAAATTTGCAGCAACCTTTTCCGCCTTCATTCTTACATCCAACATCATCTAATTGTCCTAAAGACAATAGATTCTTCTTCATGCCTTTCACATGTCATACCTCCTTAATAGTACGAGTAGTACCATCATGCATCTTCAATTTGATGGTGCCAATACCAGCAATCTTCAAGGCATGATCATTCCCCATGAACACAGATCCTTCTGAGATAGGTTCATATTCATCAAACCATTGTTTTTGAGAGGTCATGTGCCATGTAGCCCCTGAATCCAGTATCCATACATTAGTGAGCTTCTTTCTGTCTTCAACAACTATTGTTGCCTCGCTGTATAAAACGTCACCATCATCCGAGGTATTTACCACATTCCCTTGAGCATTTGATGACTCAGGGTCTTGACTCTTCTTTTTACTCCAACAATCCTTTTTGAAGTGCCCTCTCTTGCCACAATTGTAGCACTTGATATCCTTCTTACTCCTGGATTTCGATCTACCATGATTCTGACTCCCACTGGAGCCACATTCCATTGATCTCCCTCTCGTCATTAACAACGCTTCCGCTTGTTGCGAGCTTGCCTGTCTGTTTACCTTGTTTTTGCGTCTGCTCTCTTCTTCCAGTACAACAGTTGTAATTTCGTCGAAGACTAGATAGTCCGAAAAGACGTTGTTCTTCAGGTTGATGATGAGTTGATCATACAAGTTAGGTAAACTTTAAAGTAGAAGCTCCACATGTTCAGTTGTCTCTATTTTCTGACCCAATGTTGTAAGTTGCGAAAATAGAGTATTTAGCCTATTGATGTGGTCGGTCATTGATGTTGATTCTGCCATTCGAATAGTGTAAATTCTTCTCTTTAAGAAGATCTTGTTGTGGAGTGACTTGGCCTCGTACAGTCTTGTCAGAGTATCCCATATCTCCTTCGCCGTCTTCTTTTCCGCCACACTGGATAACACTCTATCAGCTAGTGCTAATTGTAGATCGGTAATTGTGTTGCCGTCTATCTCGTTCCACTTGTCATTGTCAGTGATCTCCGCGGGCCTTTCTCCAATTGCTGCCAAGCAATTGTCTTTCCTCAAAATTGCCTTCATTTTCATTTTCCACAACGTGAAATTGCTTCCGTTGAACTTCTCAATTTTGAACTTTACCGCCATTTTTGTTTATGACGATCTGCTTCCTACTAGAACCAGATTTCACTATTTCACGTGAATAGTAACCGTTTCACTATTCCACATGAATAGTAATCGTGAACAGTAACCGTGCAACCAAAGCTCTGATAGCACTTGTTGGAAAATTATGGGTCAAAACTGGCTCTAAACTAAAGTGAAATTGGAAAAATAAAGATAAAATGGACACAAATATTTTACGTGGAAAAATCACGGGCTAACGGTAGAAGGATTTTATTATTGTAAAATGGGGATTACAATAACTTCTCTCTTACAAATGAAAGAACACAAGTATTTAGGAGAAACTTTTCTCTCTCTAAATCTCTCTAAACCTCTTTCTATTTCTAAAATGGGATGGATTTACAATGAAGAACCCAACTCTATTTATAGACCAAGAAAGAAATCTCTAGAAGCTAAAACCGTGTTTGAAGTCTTGTGTATTGTTCATGGTCAAACTTTGACTTCATCCTTTTCCAAGCTGCTTCCATGGTCGTGGTGGAGTTTGCTTGAGTTTTCTAAGATGTTCATGAAGCTTTCAGCTTGTCCAAGTTACTTCTTGAAGCTTCTTGCAGTATCTAGCTTCTTCTTGAGCCCTATAATAGCCATAATTCGTACATTTTGGAGGTAGGTAAAGGAGGATTTCGGTCAATAAGTATTCATTTCCGGCGATAGCATCAGCCGACGACATGTCTCTTTGAATGGTCAGACTTTAGGCGCAGATCGGAGGAGCATGGGTTGGTTCCTAAAATATATAGATATAGATATAGATACACACACATATAATTTGATTTTTGGCGGTAATTTGATTTTAGGATCTAATTTGATTTTAAGAAATTAGGAATGAATTCAAATCCTCTGCCTGAATGTTGTGTGGTTGGTGGAAGTGATGGGCCGGACCTTGGGCATTCTTTTACAGTCACTGACACAAATTTGAGGTGTAGTTTATGTGTTTAAAAAAAATTAATTTCATTTTCCCTACATGTTGTTAGGAATTAACTCCCAACTCACACTTAGGAATTAAACTCGCCCAGGATCGTCAGCACCCGACTTTTACTCACACACACAACAATACACACAACACACACATAACACACAATATTTAACGTGATTCAGCCCCAACTTTGGCTTACGTCTACGAACACACAATTTTCATTCCATATATAGAGATGGATTACATCGGCGCACATAACACCCTCAGTTCTTTCTTTGTGTCACACTGCACCATCACTCCTTTCTTGGTGTCACACAGCACCATCACTTCTCTTTCTCTCTCTTTTTCTCGGTGCCGTCCGTACCCGGTGTCAGTCCGTACCCTCACCTCTTAATTCACATCTCTATATTGCTATCATTTTGGTATGTCTTCTTTCTCTTCAAATGCCTCTATTTATAGGCATGAGTGAACAAGATACACAAGTAAATTTGGTACAAATTCAACATCATGCCAAACTTGTCAAACTTGACTTCTTTAATATTTGCCATGTGTTATATATGTTTGCTCCAAATCCATCTTGCATACTTCAAATGGTTGTCAAGTCAAAGGTTCACACTTCAATCTTCAACCAACCAACTTTTCTTCACCTACCAAATTTTGCCAAACCCAACAAACTCGACCTTTGGCAAAATTTCTCCACCTTGATCCAAGCATCATCATCTCTATTCTTTTTTTTCCCACCTCTCATAACTCCAACACGTGCACCAACACCATCATTGACGATGTCCCCTACAACAGTCTTCTTCTTCCTCTTGTTAGATTCAACATTATCATCGAGCCACAAGTGAGCCACCACTGCTATGCGCTCTCCACCACGCCGTTATGCACTGTGCCTCCGTGCATCAGCCGGATCTTCATCAACATTTTTTTCTTTATCACCTTTTTCATTAACATCGCGTCATCGGCCAACTCCCATTGCCCGTGCATCATGCTCTACCACGCCACTTTGAGCTCATTTCATTTTTTTTCTTCTTTTACTACTCTTTACTTCACCTCTTTCAACATCATTCTTTTTTTTTTCACACCTCTATGCTTCTTTGTTTTTTTCATGCTCCACCTTTTTTTATATATATATTTTTATTTTTAAGCACACCCACACCACCTAGCCATAACTACTCTACCACCAAGTTCTCATACCAATTGTTAGGAATTAATTCCTCAACTCACACTTAGGAATTAATCCCGCCCAGGATCGTCAGCACCCGAATTTTACCCCCCCACACAACAATACACACAACACACATAATATTTAACGTGGTTCAGCCCCAACTTTGGCTTACGTCCACGGACACACAATTTTCATTCCATATATAAAGATGGATTACATCAGCGCACATAGCACCCTCACTTCTCTCTTGGTGTCACACTGCACCATCACTCCTCTCTTGGTGTCACACATCACCATCACTTCTCTTTTTCTCTTTTCTTCTTTCTTTCTCTCGGTGCCTTCCGCACCGGGTGCCGGTTCGCACCCTCACCTCTTAACTCACATCTCTATATTGCTCTCATTTTGGTGTGTCTTCCTTCTCTTCAAATGCCTCTATTTATAGGCATGGGTGAACAAGATACACAAGTAAATTTGGTACAAATTCAACATTATGTCAAACTTGCCAAACTTGACTTCCTTAACATTTGCCATGTGTTATATATGTTTGCTCCAAATCCATCTTGCATACTTCACATGGTTGTCATGTCAAAGGTTCACACTTCAATCTTTAACTAACAAACTTTCCTTCACCTACCAAAATTTGTCAAACCCAACACATGTATGTTTGTCTATATGTGGATCCTACCAAAGACAAGTCTCATACAGTGTTCATTATTCCCTTATATCTACTACCTATTCAACCTTTGTTGATTATAAATGAGACTTCCCTCTTTTTATAGATTTTTTTGGGTAAAGTGCATTAAACCCCCTGTAATATTTTCTCTCTCTCAACTAACCCCCCTGAACTAACTAATGGCCCCTTGAACTATCAAAAACTTATAATTCACTTCATTCAATTATAACATCGTTAGTTAAATTAAGATAATTTGCACTCAGATTCCCTGAGGTTTTAGTCAATTGCACTCACCCCCTGAGATTTCATTTCCCTTGCAATGACGCCCCTTGAAGGGGAGAAATGACCGGAATGCCCTTGTGTTGTATCCCTTACTTCATGAGACAAATATCTAGGTGATGAAATTACCTCCATGCCTCAAGATGAAAACCCTATAATATATATAGATATATATAACAACTATTCTAAAATGTGAGGGGTTGAGAATATTTTCAAATATTTTATTCAAAATAAAAATTAATGAATTAATATGTATTAGTTGAAGTGCAACTCTAAGAAGTATGTCAAAACGATATAGAGTAAAAGAAAAGGGGTTGGAAATATTTCAATACTTTTAAAAAATAATAATAATTAATTAATATGCATTACTTGAAGTGTAACTCTAATGAATATTTCCAAAGATATAGAGTAAAAATATACGACAAGGGGTTATAAATATTTTCATATTTTTTAAAAATAATAATAATTAATTAATTGAAATTAATTGAAATGTAATTCTAATGGATATTTCATAAGATATAAAGTAAAGATATAAGACAAATATATTTCGGTAAGGAAAAATAATATAACTTAAAATACAGAAATCTGTATATTTATTTATCTATCTATATACTACTAATAAAAACACAAGAACTGTCTAATATTTTGATTCATTATCACCTTTTACAATATAAAAAATTATAATAAGTAAAGTTTGACATTATTTAAAGTGTAAGGGCTTAAATTAACTTTACAAAAAAAATAATAAATAATAAACCATTTATCATATTTTAAAAAAAATATAAAAAATTACAATATGTAAAGTTTGTTATTATTTTACAGTGTAAGGACTTAAATTAATTTTACACAAAGAATAATAAATTATAAAACATTTGTAACATTTTTATACATTTATCACCTCTTATAATATAACAAAAACTATAATTAAAATGTTTTACTAATTGTTTAAATTGTAGGAGTTGTATATTATTTATTTACAAAATAAATTAAATTATATGAGCTCACAAATATTTTATACATGTATCACCTTCTAAAATAAAATAAAAAAATATAATCATAAATAAAGTGTATTATTATTATTTAATGTAAAAGGTCACAATATTAGTTTTAGGAAAAAAATAAAAAATTATAACTTTTGGGGCCTATATTAAAAAAATGACAAATTTAATAAAATAATTTAAAGAAATGTGATAATATTTCAAAAATCATTATATCCAAAGTACTTGAAAAGTTTTCCAAATTGAGCTTAAGACACAAGGGTTGTTTGGTCAATTAATTTAGCCAACATATCTTTTACACTAAAGCAAGGGTACAAGAGTCATTTCATAGGGTCTTCACCCCTTCAGGGGGTGTCATTGCAAGAAAAATAAAATATCAGGGAGCGAGTGTAATTGACCGAAACCTCAGGGGATCTAAGTGTAAATTATCATAATTTAACTAACGGTGTTATAACGGAATTGAGTGAATTATAAAAGTTCGGATAATTTAGGGAGTTTTGTGTAAAAAGTGTAGTTCAGGAGAGTTAGTTGAGAGAGAAAATAGTCCGGGGATTTAATGCACTTTACCCATTATGTTTTAATCAACAACCATTATTATATAAATTTCTACAGTTTTCTTTAACCAAGAAACCCCTTATACTATCCAGTTTAATCAACTAACCCCCACTGTGTCCACTTTGCCCCCTATACTATTCAATTTCATCAATATGCCCCCCCACCTCACATTTTGAGTCAAAATGCCTAAACTACCCTCAATAGTATAATGGAGTTTAGTGAAATCAACCAATTAAAAAATTTATTTTTCAAAAATCAATTATATAAATCGCAAAAATTATAAATTCAGAAATATATATATATATTTTTCGCAAAAAAAATATTTTTCGGAGGGAGCATATTATTTTCCAAAATATGAATTATTTCGGAAAAAATAATATATACTTTTTGCATAAAAATTATTTTTCGGAAAAAAAATCATATTTTGGAACATAATAGTATATATTTTTCGCAAAAAAATTAATTTTCAGAAAAGATCATATTTTATAACATAATATATATTTTTTCGCAAAAAAATTATTTTTCGGAAAAGATCATATTTTAGAACATAATATATATTTTTTGCAAAAAAATTCATATTTTGGAACATAATAAATACTTTTTCGCAAAAAAATAAAATCGTAAAAAAATCATATTTTGGAACATAATATATATTTTTCGCAAAATAATTATTTTTCAGAAAAAATTCATATTTTGGAACATAATATATACTTTTTCGCAAAAAAAAATATTTTGTGTAATATATAATTTTTTTGGGAAAAAGTATATATTATGTTCCAAAATATGAATTTTTTCCGAAAAATATTTTTTTTGCAAAAAATATATATTATTTTCCAAAGTATGATTTTGTTTTCTGAAAAATATTTTTTTTGCGAAAAAGTATATATAATGTTCCAAAATATGAATTTTTTTCCGAAAAATATTTTTTTTTCCAAAAAATATATATTATAATTCAAAATATGATTTTTTCCTGAATTTTTTTTTTGCAATAAAATATTTATTATGTTCCAAAATATGAATTTTTTTTCGAAAAATAATTTTTTTGCAAAAAATATATACTATTATGTTCCAAAATATGATTTTTTTCTGAAAAATAATTTGTTTGCATAAAATATATATTATATTTTTCGAAATAATTCATATTTTGGAAAATAATATACTCCCTCCAAAAAATATTTGTTTTTGTGAAATATATATATATATATATATATAATAATTTTAATTTATAATTTTTGCAGAAAATATAATTGATTTTTGAAAAATAATTTTTGAAATTGTTGATTTCACTAACCCCCTTATACTATTGAGGGTAGTTTAGGTATTTTGACTGAAAATGTGAGGTAAGGGGGCATAATGATGAAATTGAATAATATAGGGGGCAAAATGGACACAATGATAGTTAGTTGATTAAACTAGATAGTATAGGGGGGTTTATTGAAATTAACCCTTAACTTAATTGAATATTATACAATTTATCAATTCTTATCCACTTTGTACCGTTTCAAACCTCTTCTACAGAACTACACTAATACAGGCACGTGTTCGAGATTAATCCTAAAATTTGCGAAAATTGAGTGAGGCTCCTTATCAGCTTTTTGTCGATCAACATTGGTAAAATATCGCCCTCAAATCAAATATTTTTAAAATTATATTAATTCAAGAATAGCACAAGTCTGAAGCCAAATACTTCAAACCCATTTCTGTTTATTTATAAATTAATTATAAAAACAACAAAAGCATTCAAGCACTAAACATATATATATATATAGTAATTAATAAAGTATAAAAAAATTGTTTATATATATTTGTAAAAGTAAGTGAGCATGGATAATATAACACGATGCTTTTCCATTTTTATTTTCTATTTTATGAAAAGGAACATAAATTAGTTAAAAGTGGAAAAGAAAATTATATTTTCGGTATATTTAAGATCAATTTTTTTTCGTTATCCGAATAATCATATAGTAAATGCCTAATATAAAATTTTAAACCAAACATTCAATTTTTTAAACATAAATTTTAAATCTCTAATCAATTTATTTTGTATTTTAATATGCTAATCTTATTTTTTAATCAAGATAATTATTACAAAATCTCACCATCTCTTCTCAAAGTGTCCACAATGTATCAATTATTGTACAACTTATAAATAACAAAGCTACTTTTTAAAACAAATCTATTTATGTTATGTAAGTTACTAAGTTTCCATACCATATTTCAAATTGAAATCTTTTTTTGAAAATTTTTTTTTTTGATGTTGTCACAACTTTTTGTAAGCAAAATATCACAATTACTATTTTTTTAATATCATTTTAAAAAGTTATAATATAATTAGGAGACTCATAAATAAGTGACCAAACAACTCTCGAGCTTTGTTTGAGGGTCTGAATGTTAACACTACCAGACCATTTTCTTATTGGTTGAAACTAATAAATTAAAGTAAAGCAATTGAGTTTTTATTTTTTCAAATAGCATAGGTGTGATAGACTATCTCAACATCGAAGGGTAGTTTAAGTATTAAATAAAAAATTTAATAGTGATGTGCCTAATTTGAACATTAGCTTGTGTATTGTATGTGTGTCAAAAAGTAAGAAATTTTACTGAATTTCTGTAAACATCATATAGTTTGATTGAAGATAAAATAAATTTTAAGAAGTGTAAATAAATTTAAGGATAAATTACTCTGACCTCCCCTGTATGATTAATATTACACTAATATTTTTATGCATTTACTAAAGTAAACAGAACTTTAGTATTTTAAACTGAATAATTTATGTTAAAATAACCAAAGCAACCTACATAAGAAGGGATAAAGATGTTTTAATTGATGTCAAATGAATAGTATTTTAGTAGTTTAAATGGTATAAGGTTATTAGATATGCAAATCATAAATTACTTTAGTTTGAAACACATAAGTTAATGGTACTTTACAATATGCACAAAAATATTAATGTAATATTAATTTTACAGAGAAAGTCAGAGTAAATTTATATAAACTTAAATATGAGAGTAATTATATAAAATTTTAGGGGAGGTCAGAATAATTTACCCCAAATTTAACCTATCAAATTTCTAAGTATGCTAGTTCAATCATTTCTTTAAATGCGTGTGATTACATGTGGTAATTAACAAAAAAATGTTATTTGATAAGGTAAATTACCCTTGCACTTTGTTTTCAATTGGACGTGAGCTTCTTAGGGCATGTTTGGTAACGCTCCCGCTTTCTGCTTTTGCTCATGCTTCTATTACTGTTCACAGAGCAGGCCTGTTTAGTTGGTTACTCCCGCTTCCAAAATCTGGAAGCAGACTAGAGCAAAACCTCAAATTTGGAAACAAGGCTCACCTTGCTTCCACTTGCTCTCATCACTATTTTTAGTGGAGCCCATTATAAGTTGCTCCCAAATTATTTGCAACATGTTAGGTTTGCTTCAAGGTGTATAAAATTTAAAAAAAAAAAACTTTAATTCCGAAAATATATATAAAATTAGAAATAAATATATAAAATTCCAAAAAATTATTTTAAATTTTGAAAAATATATAAAATTTGAAAAAATATATAAATTTTTAAAAAATATATAAAATTCGAAAAAAAATATAAATTCAAAAAAAGTAATTAAATTTTGAAATATATATATAAATTTTGAAAAAAATATATAAAATTCAAAATATATATATAAAATTCGAAAAAAATATATAAAATTTGAAAATTATATATAAAATTAGAAATAAATATATAAAATTCCAAAAAAATATTTTAAATTTCGAAAAATATATAAAATTTGAAAAAATATATAAAATTCGAGAAAAGTATATAAATTTTGAAATATATATATAAATTTTGAAAAAAATATATAAATTTCGAAAAATATATATAAAATTCGAAAAATATATAAAATTCAAAAAATATATATTTCAAAAAATAAAATTCGAAAAAAAATATAAATTTCGAAAAATATATAAAATTTGAAAATTATATATAAATTTTGAATTTTAAATTTTTTTTGAAATTTAATATATATTTTTTGAATTATATATATATATTTCAAATTTTACATATTTGTTTCAAATTTTATTTTTTTTCGGAATTTAATATATTGTTTTTGAATTTTAAATATATATATTTTTTGAATTTTATATCTTTGTTTCGAATTTTATTTATTTTTCAAAATTTAATATATTGTTTTTTGAATTATATATATATTAATTATCGCTTAAAATAATTTATTTTATTTGTTTAAAGATAAAATTGTAATTTTGCAATAGGGATGGGGTAAATTGCACCCAATTGGGATAGTTGAGGGATTTTTTTTGCCCCTTTTGTAGTTGAGGGGGGTTTTGTGCTCATGGGGCAATAGTTGAGGAGGGTTTTATGCACTTTACCCAAAATAAAATATTATAACCAAATGTCTTGTGCAATACAATATTATAATTTAGAATTTACCTACAAAAAAATTTATAGTTTACAAAAATATAATTATTTTTATCCAAAATTATAGTTTACAAAAAATAAAAAAATTATTTACAATATCCAAATGAGAGGCCTTGTGCAATACAATTTTTATTTTTTTTAATTGTAAAACTTATTAATTTCTTATATTCAATCTAAAATCAAAAAAAAAAAAAACAGAATCTCAAATCATTTGAATTCACCAAACATGTTTTGCTTTCACATTTTAGGAAATCAGCAGTTCCACCAAACATGATTTGCATGCTTCAGTTTTTATTTTTCTTATATCAGAATCATCGGCACCAAACATGCTTCCGCTTCAGAAAAAACTTGCTTCGCTACGCTTCAGCTTCCAAACCCGTTTGGAAGCAGGAGCAGGAGCAGGAGCAGGAGCAGGAGCGTTACCAAACAGGCACTAGTTACATGTGTTTGGAAAATCAATTTCAGCATTGATAGTGGACGGCTTTCTTTTAAGGGCTATTAACATAAAAACGATTTCAAAATTTTAACACACTCATGAGATGTCATTTAACTCTTGCACTTTTTTCATTTTACACACCTCCCCATCCTATCAATATTGTTAACGGTAATATGAATTTATCAAAATAATTCTAGTATAATTAACATAAACCCCCCACTAATTTCAGGTTTTTAACAAATACACCCTAAGTTTATTTTACTAAGTTTATTGGAGGTAATTTTATTAGAGTTTACTTTTTAATTAAGTTAAATAAAAATATATATAGATATATTCAAAAAGCCCCACACTTTTATAAATAGTATATATATATATATATATATATATATATTACTTAAGTATAAAATTAAAATGAATTTGAGTTAATGAATATTAAAATTAGTAACTAGAATAATTTTATTTCACTTTTGCAAAATCCAAACTAATAAAATGAATTTATTCTTAACTTTCTTTTCTTGCTAATCACATGCATATTGAAGGTTGTGTTTCTTTTTTTCCTTCACTTCACTCTTTAGTTTTCTCACTAGTAATTTCCCTCTAGTAAAAAATATATCAGATTCCCAAAAGTGCAAATGGATTGAATTTGGATTACAATATTAAAAATAGTAGAATTCTTTTTGAGCTGAGAAATGGAAAAATTAAGAACCCAAATTCTTTTTTTTTTTGGTTTTTTAATTTTATTCTTAAGTAATATATATGTATACACTTTAAATATTATTATTCTTTTATTTTTTAAGAGAATATAATGTATAGAAATATTATAAGGGCTTTACCCTTATAATTTGTAATATATATTTTCGGATTTGAATTTAAATAAATAAGTAACATTAAACAAAAAAATAATTTATAATTTATTCAAAAATCTTAATTTAGTTTTTTGATAAAATATGTGTATGGACTTTAACAATTCAACTCAAATCCATTTAGGGGTATTTTGGGTTTAAAATATCAATTTAAAGGTCATATGATTCGCATGACCAATTTCTAACGCCATTAACATAATAGTAAAGGTATGAAGATTGTGTATAAGGTGAAAAAAGTGCAAGTGACTAGATGACACATTGGGAGTGTTAGTTAAAAATTTGAAAACATAGGGAGTTTTATTCTTTTAACTCTGTATTGATAGTTTGATACAAGTTTTGTTTATGGGTTTGGGTAAATTGAAAACAAATAAATAAAAAAATTGGACTATGCCCAATTTGGCTAACACTCACATGAGATAAAATCTATGCAATAAACCTCTTAAACTATATTATTTTGTTGCAAAATGTATTAATGCTTTAATAATTTTTCATAAATGATCACATTGCCTTTCTTATTAAATTTTACTTAATATATTTTCTTATTAATATAAATTATGAAATATTTATGAGATATTACACCGACTTCCTTTGAGAATTGAACAAAGATCACATGGATGGAGCATTTGAGATTTATTAAAATTTCTTTCCCACAATTCTAACCATTGAACCCAACAGCCCCGTAAAAAATATAAATTCTCTCATATGAAAAGATAATATGAATCTTATACACACTGAAATGATTAGAAAGTATAATATAAACATTAAAACATGTATAATTTACCTATAAAGAAATTAGGCGAGGTCACTAACTTGATGCTTATTTTCATTCAAATATCTACATGATTACAAAAAAGTTATAACACTAATTGCTTAATATAATTTATATATAATAATTTCAAGTTATTTAAATAGAACTTTAAGTAAAAAAAAAAAATTTTAAGTAATTACTCAGTACAATTTATATATAACATGAGAAATAAGGTGTTTAATTTCTTTTTATCCTAAAATCAAATTGTTTTTGCTAAAAATATTTAATAAGATATATTCATACAAAACTTACTTACATGATAAACACCATTTTTCTCATGTTAGATATGTAAATAGTGTAGAGAAATTACTAAACAATTTTTAAAAATTTACTCAATGTGCATTTAAATAATCTAGAAATAATATTTATTCAATTAATTTTTAAAAATATGTGTAATTATGCAACTTTGAATGGATAAGACCACATTAAGTGAGGATGAATTATGAATTATTTCGTAACCTATTTTGATAGAAAAATAAATTATATCTAATCCAATTAAAAATGGCATTATTACTGTTTATAAAACAATTTCAAACAATATAGCATTTGTCACAAAATATAATAAGTTAAGAGGTGTGTGGCATAAATCATAATTGAATACTTTATTTTACAAATTTAATCATTGTTTATTGATTGGTTCTTCACTTCTCTCTAAAAGATTTTATGCTTAAAGTTGATAGGAATATGCCCAAAACACAAAAATTGGGGGGCATAACAGTAATTTCACAGTTTTATAAACCCCTTTGTATCCTCTCTTTTCAAAGTCGTTCGCAACAATCAGCAACAATCAGTCGCTCTCCATCTTCGCTGCTCCGCATAACCAGCGATTTAAGGTTCTCTCTTGCGTTAGGGTTTTTGAATTAATCCTCTGTTTGGTTGTTCAGAAAGCGAAAGAAAATTGAAGAAAGTAAATCTAAAACCTAACAAGCCTACTTATATGTGTTAGTCCTTTAAATGCGTTGTTTTAAGCTTCGAAATTAGGTTTTCATGCATTTTCTCAGCTACCAAACGGAGCTTTTATATGCATTGTATATTTTTCTGATCACATTTTGCGTGCAGGTGGATTTGACATCGGTTGATTGTGCCGTGTGAATAGCAAGATGGTATGCTACTCACTTGATTGTTTTGATACTTCCGTGAGGGTTTATATATATGTATATATAATATTGTATGTGTGTGTATATATATATTGCTTTTTGGGTATTTTGACCTGATTCAATGGTTCTGTTTCAGCTTCCACTTTCTCTACTCAAGACTGCCCAGGGGCATCCCATGGTGAGACTCTCATCTACTTCTTGAGAGTAATTTGCTAAATTAGGTTTTGTTTTGGGTAAAATTATGCTGAAAGTGAAAGAAAGTACATACATAGTTCAAATTTGTGCCCTGTGTGGCTGCGACGAAAATTTAGAGAAAGAAAAGAAACTAAATTTATTAATAGCAATATACAATTCTGAGCCCAAAAATAATATTATTGAGATTTTCAGTTAAAGGTGAAAATTTCTATCTGGTCAAAAATTATATGAAATACCTGGGATCTTAAGTTTTAGTTTCTTTTGTTTTTGTTTTTGTTTTTTGTTTTTTGTTTTTTGTTTTTTTGTTTTTGTCTCTACTTTCTTGATTGCTAAAGGGAGCAATGGTTAACAGTTTTTAATATCATTGGCATTTCTAAAAAATTATTGTTGTCGTGGCAGCTGGTGGAACTGAAAAATGGGGAGACTTATAACGGGCATTTGGTGAATTGCGACACCTGGATGAATATCCATCTTCGTGAAGTTATCTGCACCTCAAAAGTATTTGAATGTTTTTATCAGCTTTTAATTCATTTATATTCTTTTTTTCCTCTTTAATGAGAAAAACCATATGGATGTCATCTATGATGCTTGTGCCTAAAACTGAAAATCAATTGTAGGATGGTGATAGGTTTTGGAGAATGCCCGAATGCTACATTCGTGGGAATACAATTAAATATCTTCGTGTTCCTGATGAGGTATGTTTAACTTTTGAGTAGTTAGGAGTAGAGATATTTGAAGTCATTCCTTTTATGGTATATTTCAGATTTTGATGTTTATTCGTCTTTGTACATTTGTTTGGGCATCAGTGGACTAACTCCACTCAACTAAATGACACCTTAATCCCAATTACTTGACAGTGGTTAACCTTCCAGGATTGTTAATCCATTGACCATCAGCTTGGTTGAAAGGATAAACAAACAAGAGTTCATTTGTAAAATGCTTTGTTGAAAAAACTGGAGTTTCCTTTATTGAGGATTGAAACTTGAATTGGGAAGTTTATCGGTGTAGCATGCTTACACAATCACGACTTTTTCTTCCTTCAACAAAATTTGATTGTTCTGTAGGGGTCTACTGTCAAGTCTGTCATATTCTTTAAATTACAAATTACACAAAATTCTGTAGTAATACTTAACTTTATAATAGAGGGAATAAATGTTCTTTGTGGGTGCATGTATATATTATTAGTTATTCCCTTGCAAATTTCATGGTTCGTTCAAAATTTTGATTGTTGTTAAGGTCAAGATCTCTATATAGTAAGCTATTTTTTCCAAAATTTAACTGTTACTGTCACGGTTCATTTTTTTACTTATTTATTTATCAGTAAGTAATAATTTTATATAAAAAAATCACCCAAACGTGGGATGCATCCCATTACAAAAACCCTTAGAGGCCAAGAGAACCCATAAATTATATTTTTTCATCAATAGATGAACAATTCCTCCCCTCCACCCAACAAAACAAACAAGATAAAAATGAATCTTTGAAAGTCCCCAAAGAAGACTCTACACCCTCAAAACAACGCCTATTGCGTTTCATCCATATGCTCCACCAAAGGCAAAGGGGGGCCACACTCCAGAAAATCCGAGCATGAGGGCTAATTGGGACACTACTCCAAACGGCAAGCACATCACGCACCGAAGCAAGCATAACCCACTGAATACCAAAGAGATAAAAAATAAGGCACCAGTAATCAAAGGCAAAAGTGCAATGCAAAAGAAGGTGATCAACTGACTCCCCCTCCTTTTTGCATAAAAAACACCGATTGACCAAGCACATGCCCCATTGTCTCATAATATCCAAAGTGAGAATACGACCCCGAGCCGTCAACCATGTGAAAAAAGCAACCTTGAGGGGGGCTTTAGAGCGCCAAACCGCCTTCCAAGGAAAAGCCTCTTCCTCCCTAGGCGAAAGACATGCGAAAAAAGAAGATACCGAGAAACTCAGAGATGAGGTCGGCCTCCAAAGCAAAGAATTTGATCCACACCCAACCGTCAGAGAATACAATAGCTCAAGAAGACTAGAAACCTCCTCTAGTTCCCAGTCCTGAAAGTGATGCACAAAACAGACATCCCACACTAGCTTCATGGTATCAAGATGATAACAATCGGCTACTGAGGCATGACAATCCCGATCAATCCTGAATAACTGAGGAAAAGACATAGCAAGAGGCCCCTCCCCACACCACTAGTTAGACCATAAATCAACACACTGGCTTGTACCCGCCCTGAATCTGGTGAACGGAACAAATGAATCCCATCCCTGACGGATATCCTTCCAAACCCCTACCCCTCGGCGACCTTGAACCTCCTCGGAACACCATCCACCTCTAGCCTCCCCATACCGACAAACAATCACCCTCCTCCATAGACGATTCCTTTCCTTACCGAACTACCACAACCATTTACCCATGAGAGCCTTATTAAACGGCACCTACCGCCGAATACCCAAACCTCCATCACGGAAGGGGCAACAAACCGCCTCCCAACGCACCCAAAGGGGATCCACCCCATAAAAATTGCTTCTGAATTCTCTCAATCTGCTGAGCCACACCACAATGAATCCGATAAAGAGACAACACATACGTGGGCAAATTGGATAACGAGCTCTTAACCAAGGTGAGTTTCCCACCCTTGGAAAGATACTGCCGCTTCCAACCTGCCAACCGCCTCCTAACCGCTCAACCACTGCATCCCAGCAAGATCAACTCTGACCGGATGATCCCAAAGTCAAACCCAAATAAATCGTAGGCAACTGATCGACCCTGCATCTAAGAGTTGAAGCCAAAGCCGGTAAAATGTCCACTTTACCCACCGGAAACAAGGAGCTCTTGCTAGTATTAATCTTCAACCCAGAAATAGCCTGAAAGCAAATCAGAATACACCGAAGATAACGCAACTAAGACACGTCCGCATCACAAAAGACGAGTGTATCGTCAACAAATAACATGTGAGAGATGTCCACATACTGGGAGGCCACATCACCCACCTTAAAACCTCGGAGGACACCCAATCCAGTGGCACAAGTCATCATTCGGCTAAAGGCCTCCATCACTACGATGAAAAGAAGAGGAGAAAGAGGATCACCCTGCCTCAAATCACGAGAACTCCCAAAAAATCCCGACGGAGACCCATTCACCATCACAAAAAAACGCACCAAAGAAATACAAAATTGAATCCACCTGCACCATCGCTCCCCAAAACCCAATCTCTCCAATATATATAGGAGAAAGCCCCAGTTCACATGATCATAGGCCTTTTTCACATCCAATTTCACTAGCACCCCCGGAATGCTGCTCTGAATTCTAGCGTCCACCACCTCACTAGCAATCATGGCAGAGTCCAGAATCTAACGCCCCCTATAAAAGCATTCTGGGAATCCAAAATCACCCCATCCAGCACAACTCTCATCCTTTGTGAAAGGACCTTCGCAATTAGTTTGTAAACACATCCAATTAGGCTAATAGGTCTGAAATCTTTAATGTCTTTCACCTCTCCTTTTTTTGGGAAAAGAGAAATGAAAGTAGCATTAAGAGATTTCATAAAGCAACCCTCCTCATAGAAAGCTCCAAAGGTAACCATTACCTCCCCTCTAACTATAGGCCAACACTCCAGGAGAAAACGCATAGTGAACCCATTCGGCCCAGGAGCTCTGTCCCCATTACATTGTTTTAGTGCCCTCAGCACCTCTTCTTTCGAAAATGGCATCTCCAACCTAACCCGGTCCCCCTCATCAATAGAGTCAAACATGAGTCCATCCAAATTCGGCCTCCAACTCTCCCTCTCAGTAAACAATCTCCGATAAAAAGTAGATACTCAGTCGAATCTCCTCCTCAGAAGAAAGCAGAGAACCCTCCACCGTCAAGCTCCTGATAAAGTTCCTCCTCCTGCGAGCATTCGCCGATCGATGAAAGAACTTAGTGTTTCTATCATCTTCTTTTAACCAGATGGGTCGAGATTTCTGTCTCCATGAAATCTCCTCCTGATTAGCAATCTCCTCAAAATTAGTCAAGTACTGAACCCTCCTCAACCTCCTAGCCTCCTCAATACCCCTGCTTAACTCAGCTCTATCAATATCATCAATCTCTGACAGCAGCACATTTCTATGCCACACAAGGTTGCCGAAGACTTCCTTATTCCATGTCATAAGAGAAAATTTCAACAAACGCAATTTTGATACCAAGAGAAAACTCGGGGAACCTAGCCTGACAGAACAAGCCCACCACTCAACCATCCGCTGCTGAAAGTCCCGTGCCCTAAGCCACATGTTCTCGAACCTGAATGGAGATTTCCCCGAACTAATACCCCCACAATCCGGAAAAATGGGAACATGGTCAGAGGTGAACCTAGTAGCAACCGTATGGACAACACCCGGAAAATGCTCCTCCCAATCACCGGAAACGAGAAACCGATCAATACGCGAATAAGTCGGAGTCCCCTACAACTGGACCAAGTAAAAGATGCCCCACTCAGTGGTAAATCATGCAACAACTGCGTATGAATGAAATCACAAAAATCAAGCATCGCCCTACTCCACCGTCATGTTGAACAATGTTATTTTTATTTTTTTCTGATTATACTCCTTATAGCTTACTGTCATGGTACTTGTCCACTTTCTTTTTTATTTATTCATTTTGTGCGTGCGTGTGTGTAAGCTTGTGTTTTGTTTGGGTTGAGATTGGATACTCATGGACAATCCAGAAAGTTGTTGATAAAAATATCAGTTTTAAAGACTGTCATATGTTGTTGAAAGTATGGACTGAGAACTTACATACCCTTAGGCGTGACGTTGTACATCGCTATGTTTTTCTGATTGAACTCTTTATAGCTTACTGTCATGGTGCATAAAAGTGTTCTGTTCCACATTGGATGTGTACTGGGTGTGGTTGAATGGTGGATGTGGAAAACCACACAAGTGACTAATCCTTTTGGGCGTGGAATCGACCCATGGTGAAATTAGTATCACAGTTCCTGGTGTCATACAGAGTTCATTGGAAGAACTAATATGCAGGTCCCTCAAGGAGGTGTTGGTTTCCCCCATGAGGGCTCTGGACCTATCAGGAACACACATGTGTCTGTGCATTGAATGGTCTTGACATAAATAAACGGGTGTGGGGCATCACAATAGTGATTAATCTTTTAGGTGTAAAATCGGCCCATTGTGACAATAGTATGACTGTATGAGAGCCAACCTAGTAGAGTGGCTGGTCCTACCTAGAGTTGGTGGGTCCCCATTGTTAGTGCGCAAGCTAACCTTTAGAGCTTGTAAGATAATGGTAGAAAAGCTTGTAGCAAAAGGTAGATGTGTTCTGTCCCTCATTGGGTGATCTTCCTTTTGATGAATGAGTATGGGGAACCCCACCAGTGAGTAGTCCTTCTGAGTGCGGAACCAACCAACGTGACAATATGTTGGCTGATCCTTTTCAGGTTGGCTTAGTTCGCATTATTTTCATGTGAAACACTACTAATTGGCATTTAACTGCTCACGTTCACTAACGGATTGGTATTGTCAGTAGAAGCAGGAATGAAAAACAATTGCAAAGAATCTACAAGAACCGCCACAAACTATGCATGGCAACCCCTCTTTATCTCTTTTATTGAAATAGACAAAGACAAACACACATAATTTCATTCCTGTAGAAAATTAGGACAATTAGCTGTATGCCAGTTGTCCACTTTTTTAGCCAGATTTTTCGATATAAGGCAACTTTTTTTTTTACCTCAAATGTTTGACAAACATAAATGTTATTTTGTATTCTGTTGGATTTTTGCATCAGTATCCATGTTAACAACTCACAAAGTTTTCGTAAAATCTCCGAGATTTACTTATAGTTACTATGATTGCCAAAAGAATTGTTATACTCATAATGGTGCTTCAATACGCCCAATTTATTTATTTAGACTCTATTTGTCCTCCCTTATATATACCCATGTAGTCTTATACAAGTTCTTTTTCTGGTTCTTTTGGGGTTTGGGTTGGAATATTTGACATTTTATTAAACCATTTTTAGGAAATTGATGTTAGAAAATGACATCTGTTTCATGCGTGTAAGTGAAGAGGGGTTGGCTGGTAGGGTGGGAGCATGTACGAGTGAAATGCCAAAAGTTTTAAAAGGAGGGTTTTAGATATTTGACCATTGTTGCATTGTACGGTCTCCACGTCAATGTTGTCTGCAGTATCTCAGGAAACATTTTGGGGTTTCTAATGGCATCAATATGTTACGTTGCAATTTAAGGATAATAGCAATACTAAGGATGTCTATATTGGCATAAAATGAAATTTGGAATTCCATTATTTCTACTACAATTTCATTGCATGTTAGCTGCTTTACATTTTTGTCTAGTGATCTAGGATATAAGTCATAAATTTTTATGTCCTTTTCCATTTGTTTAACACAATAGATCTTCCCATCTGGGTTTGGTTCAATATATTACCTTGCAATTTACGCTTAATCGTGATACCAATGATGGCTATATTGGCATAAATGAAATTTGAAATTCCATTATTTCAACTACGATGTCATTGGATTTTAGCAGCTTTTTGTCTAGTGATCTAGCATATTAGTCATATATTTATATTTATTTTTTCCATTTGTTTAGCACAATAGATCTTCCCATCTGGGGTTTGGTTAACTGATTGCAATATCATATCAGCAATTCAGTCTCTAAGCAGTTTACTGACATTGCTATAAGCCCATATACTTTTCCTATAATCCCCAGGGCTTGATTATCAGCTGTTATTTATTGATCTTGCCTATGAAACGATATTGACAAAAGAATACTTTTTTACTGTTGTACTATCACTAAAGTGCTTCTTTGCTGGTTCATGACGTGATTAAAGACATTAGTCCTTTATTTGCGTCTTAAAGGATGGTAATATTATTACTACTACCATTATTTTCAGTTTGTTTCTGCTCTCATGAAACTGAACTGCAACGATGTACTGATGTTTGATTTCAAAAAGTTGACCAATGCCATTACTTTAAAATCTCGTGGGCTTATTTCTCTTCAGTTTTTGGTTTTGGTATTGTTTTTTTTAGGGTTTTTTGGACTTAAATCCTATTATTTTAGGTAGATTTTGACATTAGTCCCTTTTTAAAAAAATATTTGAGATTGGTCCCATTTTTTTATAATTTTGGCAAGTCAACTAACAATCAGTTGTTACCCTAAAAATTATTTGTCTATATTCCAAAATTTTCCCCTAAATATTTTCCCTCTCTCTCTATAGGATGGCCTATTTTTTAGGGTATCTGCTATTCAATTCTGCTATTTTTATTAGGATATGCATATTTGGTGAATTTGACGAATTTTTTCGTCACAAAGCACACCAGTGCTATGACTCTACAGTTTGGTTTTTTTATTTTTTTTCTCCTTTAATGTTCTAAGCATTTTTTTCCCCTCACGATTAAGTTGGCTTTTGTTTTGGTAGGACAATGCTTCAGGCTCATTGTTATTTTTTGTTTTTCTTGAGAAGCTAGTTTTTCTGACTCCTTATATATAAGATGTTGGTTTGGTGTTTAGTTTGAGTTTAATCTGCATAGGAATCCAAAGATGAATGTATCACTAAACCAACAGAATTAGGGTTTTGTTTAAGGGAAAAAGGGAGCAACATAGGCCACCTTATAGAGAGATAGAGTAAATATTTAGGGGGCAATTTTGGAATATAAACAAATATTTTTTAAGAGTAACGTTGACTGTGATAAAAAAATGGGACCAATCTCAAATAATTTTTTAAAAAGGGTAATGTCAAAATTTACCTAAAACAATAGGATTTAAGTCCAAAAAACCCTCTCTCTTTTTTATTATTGTATTTAGTGACGAGCTTTGCTGCTGTTATAATCTTGATTTTTCTTTTTTCAGGTGATTGATAAAGTTCAAGAAGAAACCAAGAGCCGTGGAGGTACCATTTGATATTTTATTGTTAAAAACACTTCGGAGTGGGTTATTTATATTTATTCTACTCCTAGTGACTTGGTTTACTACTTTCAATTATGTAACACATTTCTCCTTTCTGTCTTTTCTTCTTTATACACATTGAAGCCGGTCTTCGACGACCATGTAGGAATTAATGATAATTCATATTACCTTTCTCTATCCCCATGTCAACTGCGAATGTGGTCATATCTTTTAGAGTTATGATCCATGCATCCACAGTAAGGTGGATGAGTGGAGTGACTAGAAGAGATAAATTCAGATATGAAATACTGATAAAATCTAGAGGGGGTGGACATCGATGAGAAAATTAGAGAGAGTAGTCTTAGATGGTTTGGGCCCATACATCGGACGAGACCTAGGGATGATTTGCTCAAACGAGTAATATGAATTGGAATAGGAAGATTGGAGAGAGGTTATTCTTATGTTTTACCCCGTGATTAAGGCAAGCATAAAAATTGACTAGTCACATGCACTTCTGCTCACGCCGGGGCTCAAACGCCTCTCCTCTTTGAGATATAGAGGTTATACCATTGGCCTAGAGGCCCTTGGGGAATGCTATTGGGAACTTGTTTGAATCTTTGGTTCAAAATTTCACATAGGGTGCAAGTATGTAGGATTTTCATTTCGGCAATTGTTTCAAAAAAAAATTACATTACTCAGTAAAACATTTCAGTTTATTCAACTGGTCCTTTAACCAAATAGTATGGCCTGCATAATTGTTGTGCTTGCTTCTAAAAGATCATATGGCTTGTCTCACTACTTGCAAGTTATATGCTGGCTTTAGGAGTTCCAAGTGCTACACTGGTTGAAGTTCCATTTTGTCTGGTTTTTTCTGACGATAACAAAATTATGGAACTGTCTGGATAGAACTTATACTGGGTCCCACATCTTTATGTGTCTTATTTCTAGTCCGGAACAAAACATGGTAACAAAAAGTAGTAGAAAAGAAAAGATGTTTTTGAGTACATGAAGTGGCAGACAATTCTAGCTTTGTTGAAACCACTTCGATTAAAACTAAAATAGTCCAGAAAATTAAAGTCATGTTTATTTATTGCAACAACGTGTATTAACAGTTATAGCTAATAAATTTCGGGACATTTTAATTCATGTGTGCTTGCTTGCCATGACTATTTTGATTAATGCTGTTTATCACTTGTACTTAGAAATTTCCTTGCTTGTTGCTTTGCCTATACAGATAGAAAACCACCTGGGGTGGGGCGGGGAAGAGGAAGAGGCAGAGAAGATGGCCCTGGTGGGAGGCCAGCAAAAGGTATTGGGCGTGGCATGGATGATGGAGGTGGCAGAGGCATGGGCGGAGGCCGGGGCAGGGGAGCATCTGGTAGCAAGTCTGGTGGCAGCAGAGGTATAAGTTTTGGCTCATTTATTCCTACCCTAGGATACAAACACCAAAATTTCGTAATTGATAATTCTGATTCTCCTCATAAAGAACAACTGTAATTTCCCTAAAAACATCACGTCATTGATAACATTGATCACCATGTGAAATCGCATTGTAGATAATCATCAGAAACAACTGTGATTTTCTTAAAACACGTTGTCACTCGTTGATTTGCAATTTTCTCTAAATGGACACATCATGTTTCATGGTGATCATACCACTGGTATCCAGGCACTGTTCACGATCTTAAGCTTGTATTTTGCTATCTGACTTTGTAAGAAAAAGAAACCTCATGTAGAAAATTCATTCTAAGACGGTCATCACTTTGTACATGGCACGTGAACATTTGTCGAGAGCAATAGCAGTTGCATTTTTTATGCTTCATAAAGATAATCAGTTTATTGTAATTTGGCAGCAGGTGGAGGTCGCGGTCGTGGCTGATGTATGTAAAAGTGCCGAAGCAACTAAACTGAATGAATTTTGCTGCTTCAATAGGCAGTTTGTCCCTCTTTATGGCCTAAATGTGTGCGAAAAATACGTGGTTGAAAGAATGATCTTATCTGCTCCAATTGTTGAGGAGGATGTGAAGGAAAATTGTGTTTATGAAGTAACACAGATTGTAATACATTGCTTTGTTGTTTGTTTCTTTGCTACTGTAGGTGTGTGTGTGTCTTGCTTAGATTGATATGTAATGCAGTTGATTCTTCTTGGATAGTTGGAGAAACCCTACTCCTTACAAAACTATAATATGTTTCGTGCAAGGATTAAAAAGTATATATATATCTTTAAGCATAATTGTCAGATTAGCTTGTGTGGGTTGTTATTTATTTATTTTATTATTATTTTAATAAAATAAAATTTGAAGGAATTCGATCTTCGCATGCATGACCCTCAAACAAACTTCCGAGGGGGATGAAGTGAGCTAACATTTGTAAGTATCGGACCGATATGTATTCAGTAACTCAATTGTTTCACCGGTTCATTTCGCAATTTTTCTTTTATATATTATGTAAAATTATAATTTAGTCCAATCTTCCAACATTTTACACGAGAGTATTGGCATTATATTGATAAGTATAATAGGGTGTATAACATACAACCTTGATACAACTATTAAAAAGATCTTTAATTTCTTTCTCTATTACTGACGAATTTGATATTTACTAGTAACTCTCAACTAATATAGTACATGCGTATTGTTAAGATTTTCACACAGTGAGAGCAAGTGAATTCGAAGGAATGGGGTCTTAGACTAGTGTTGCTTAAAAGGTCCCTGCACTGTGAAAATAATAAAATAATAAAAAAACAGGAAATACTTTTGAATGAAATTGTTAAATACAATTTAAGTTAATATACAACATAATGGTTATATGATGTTTTGGGCAATGTGTCAAAATCTTTTTATTTGAGTAATTTGTAGTGACACCCCTTAGATTTGGGTCATTTTTACCACAAAGAGACCTGAGTTTTGAAAAGTGTTGCAAGCATGAATTGATTAAGTGTCTTTAATAATATTAATTTGCATACAAAATATCTCAATTACCCTTATTATCTAAATGCTAAACTTCACTGGATTTGTGCAGTGAGTGATCCAATGACCAGCAACAAGCCACATCTCAATGTAGGGCCCACTCAAGTTAAAAGTAAACTTAACTTTAATTTTAACGTTGGTTAGTGAATATATATAAAAAATAGGGTAAATACACCCCTCAAAGATATCCTAATTTCACACAGACCCTCTCGATATTCACTATTCCCACTCGGACCCCCTGTATCAGATTTATTAACGTTTTTGTAGAAAATTACCAAAATATCCTTCTTCCTCTTCCCCTTTCCTTCTTCCTCTTCCTCTCTCCTTCTTCCTCCTCCTTTTCTTCCTCTTCCCCTCTCCTTCTTCCTTTTCTTCCTCTTCCCCTCTCCTCTCTCTCAATATAGCAGCGTATATACATATATATACGTATATATAACAGCTATATATATATATACGGATATATATACGGGTATATATATGTATATATGGGTATATATAGCAGCATATATATATATATACGAGTATATAGCTGCTATATATATATACAAAGGTATATATACGGGTATATGGGTATATATAGTATCATATATATATATATATGTATATATGAGTATGCAATATATACAATCCCCATCTTCAATCTCTCTCCCAATTTCTCACTTCCAATCTCTATATATATATAAATTAGGGTTAGGGTTTTGGGATGCCCAAATTGAAGAAGAAGAAGGATATGCAGGTCATTTTATATCATTTTGAGGGCAAAATAGACAATTCACAGGGTGGTTAACGGCATAGTTTAACGGCGTGGAGACGGAGGGGGCCTTTGTGGGACAAAATTCAATTTTGAGGGGTCCGAGTGAGAATAGTAAATATCGAGGGGGTCTGTGTGAAATTAGGGTATCTTTGAGGGGTGTCAATGGTATTTACCCTAAAAAATATTATATGACATTGTGGTTTCTAATATATCCTTGAAAATATATACACACAACTTAAATATATGGAGGAGGAAAAAACATTTCCTCCTTTTCCTTCTCAAGCCGAATCCAATCCGACTGATACTAAACCCCAAAATTGTCGTCCTTTCACTCCCCCTTGTACTTGTACTGAAGCTTCATCCATCGCTCAAATTTCTACTTATGTTCCACCCGTCTGAAAACTTTCTGCCCTTCGGTAGTTTCATTCATGCTTGGTGAGGGTTTGATTCATTTTAGTCATTTGTGGGTGACAGATAGGGATGGCAAAAAAACCCACCCCGTTTATCCCGCCCCGTTAAACTAATCGGGATAGGTATGGGGCAAAAAAAAATACCCGATTATAAACGGGGCGGGTATGGGTCACCCCGCCCCGCTTAATTAGTTATTTACTAAACTAACCTTATATATTTAACATATTACAAACATAACCCATATATATATGTATATCTTATCTATTGTTTTTGCTATGAATGAAGTTCATAAATTGTTTTTTATATTTTTTTTACATTTCAAAGTTAATGATTTTAATTTTTTACATTTTATCTATTATTTTTGCAATGAACGAATTTCAGAAATTAATTTTTATAAAAAAACAAATTATATAAAAAAGAGGGAAAAATTATATATAACCGGGTCGCGGGGCGGGAATAACCGGGTACGGGGCAGGGAGGGGCGGAAAATAAAAAAAATAATCAAAAATGGGACGGGAAAATTAAACCGGGTTCGGGGACGGAGCGGGGAATACCCGCCCCGCCCCATTGCCACCCCTAGTGACAGATTTGTACATGAAGTTTGCTGCAATTGTATTCAAAGTATTTTGGACCACGTATTGAAGCTTGTTGGATTTAGTTTTGCCAGGTAAGTTCACCCCTATAGTAATTATTTGAGTTTTTTATGCTTCATGAATATTAAAATTGATGGTAATCCCCTGCTCTCTCTCTCTCTTTCTGAAAAATATATACATTTTAGTAAATTTTGAATAGAATTTGTTAGGGTGATATATGCATGATAGGTAGGGTAGCTTTTACACAATTGATTTGTTTGAAAGTTCACTTTTATTATGCATACATACTAGTATATAATTTATATACACGTGTTCCTTGCAATTTCAGTTTCCTTATAAAAATATTTTCCATACCATATAATTTTTCTACACTGTGACTTGCAATTTCAATTTGCTTATAGAAAATTAGAAACATCATTTGGGAAGTAATATTTTGTCCATGCATGGCCATTTAGATGGCCCACTTGCACTTTCAGTTTTCTTATAATTATATAATCATTAGTTGCGAAATAATATTTTATCCATGTTTTGTCAATTAGATGGCCGTATTAGGAAATCACCGAGAAAGAAACAATATTAACTTAATTTCAATAAAGAAATGTCGAGGTCGAAAGGAAGGGAGAAAGTTGTTGACAACAATAGTAGTAGAACAACAAAAGAAGGTTGTATAGAGATATCTAGGTCGAAAGGAAAGGAGAAAGTTGTTGACAACAACAATAGTACAACAACAAGAGAAGGTTGTATAGAGATATCTAGGTCTAAAGGGAAGGACAAGGCAACAAGAGGTGGACACAAACGCCGTCAAGCCGGTGTGTTTGTGCAATTCAGGTATATTATTTACATTAAAAATGACATAATATAGGACAAGCAAAAAAAACTTAAAAAACTTAGTTATGGGATTTTCTTTTCAGCATTTGTTAAAATTATAATTTTTCTATATTCAATTTAGGGAGGTGACACACTGAAAATCCAATTTGTTCCTTCTTAACTGATTATATCCACAATGTATTTTGAAAATTTTATGTAGGTCTCATTGGGTTCAGAGCTGAACATGGGCACAATAGAGTACCTGAACTTAGGTACAGAGATGTCCACCGAGAGGCTAAAGCTAGATGGACGTCAATGTCTAAAGCTGAGAGAGCCCCGTTTTATGAAAAACATGCAGCTGCTATGGATAAATGGAATAATCTGCCCCGGAGGAAGAGATGGATTACATAAATAAGGTGAATGAATCTGAAATAACTCCATATTTTTTTATTTAAAGTGTTATGTAATACACAAATGTCACTCATCAATTAGACTGCCTTTCTAACCTTTGTTTTTTTTATTTTTTTAGGGTGAATCCGTAGGTGCTAGTGATTTGGAATTTAAACCAAGGAATACAATTTTATAGGGAACTCAAAATCTAACCCACAAGACCCTAGACGCTAGAGCTATGACTCTGCTTTGTGCAAGCCGCAAAACTGAACGAAGATAAGGTTTGATCAGTATCAAATATGTATAAAATTAGAGATGGACATGTTTAGCCCTTAATTAACCATAATTAATTACACTTTTTAGAGATGAGTATGGTTATCCTTACATGTGCTGAGTTTACCTAAATTTAATTTTATACTAATTCCTCTCTCTTTCCATTAATGAAAAAATCAGTAATTCAGTTTTTGTTCAAAAAAAAAAAAACCCAGTAATTTTGTAACTAAATATAATCATATTCCCATAAAGTTAGGATTCATAGGAAGATAACAGTTATTTAAGATATATAGGGTTATTTGCACTGACATCCCTGAGGTTTGGGGAAATTATAGTTAAATGCAATGTTTGAAAAATGTGATTCAATCGCCCCCTGAGGTTTGAAAAAGTTGGCATAGACACCCCCAATGAAGCAAATGCCCCTTTTGACATCCAAGAACTGTCCATAGTACCCATTGACATTGGACTTGCAATATAAACATATTTTCATTTTCTTTCTTGCCCTTTTTTTTTTGGTAACCGGGGTGATCCGGGCCAGCTTACGCGCACTTCGACTAATATTTGGGGCCCTGAAATTAACGACCGGGTAAACCTCCAGTGGCCCAAACGAAAACGTAGTTGGAAGGATTTGAACCTAGGACCTTATGGTGAAGGATCCAGGAACTCTTGCATCTCACTCACCCGTCCGGGTTAAATTGACTAAATAACCATGCCCACACTTTAATTTCTAACTTTTGTGTTGTATGATAAATCCTCAAGTTAACTATTTTTTATTTTTTTATTTATTATAAGTACTTTTTATCATATTCAATATACGCTCCAGACACAATTTTTTGGTCCGCCATTGTGTGTGTGTAGATTTTAGTTTATTTAACTATTAACGATTACTTCTAGATATAATTGTAAGACTTGTTAATTCACTTTATTTAGAAAAATAATTTGAAAAGAACTGTGTTCACTTAGAACAATAATTTTTAGTTATATTTGGTAAAGTTGTTAGACTAATTTCAATTAACTAAATTTTAATAATGGTAATATATATGTTCAATTCTATCACTAGTAATGATTTTTACAAATTTTACATATTTGTCACACTTAAAAATAATTAATTTGCATAGAATAATTTGTTGCTAAAACTTTACTTTTTGGCACAAATTGCCAAATGCAAATATTCTGCAACCAAATGGACCTTTTTCATAAAAATACAGTTTTAAGGAACAAACATTCAAATTTGTTGTTAGAAATTATATTTTACGCAACAAATCGAAAAATTATTGCAAAAAATTAATTATCTACAACAAACAAATTTTGTCACTAGAGGTTAATTAATTTTCAATAAATAGTTTGTAGTTAATTTGTTTTTTTGTACGAATTATATTTTTGTCGCTAAATTAAAAAAATTTGCAATCAATTGGAACTTTGTTGCGAAAAATGAAATTTTAGACAACAAACATACAAGTTTGTGGGTAAAAATTAAAAACTAATTATCTACAACAAAATCTGATGTTATTCCATATAGGGCTATAGGCGTCATTTTATTATCCAATATTTTACTCATTTAATCAATTCTTTAATTGAAGGGACATATGCGTCATTAGGGTATCATTGTCAACTTTTCCAAACCTCAGGGGGAGATTGAAATACACTTTCCAAACGTTGCATATAGTTGTAATTTTCCTAAACTTAAAGGGATGTCAGTGTAAATAACCTTAATATATAAGTATTTGATAAATTTATTATTTTATGTTACAAAGTTGTCAACAACTAAGTGCGTGTTTGGCAGAATGGTTTGGTGCCAAATTTTTTGTTTTGGGGTGGAAAAGTTAGTCCAATCCATGTTTGGTAGCTTTGGTTCTAATGTCAACCCATTGGCATCAAATGAAGCAAATTAGGAACCATCTGAAGACATAGTTTTGGATAATGCGGTTACTATTCATAACCCATAACCATTAAATTAAAACCAACTCACAACCTCAAATCCATCATTAGTGTACCATTCTATTCTCAACAAAAGTCAACATTGTCATGCTTGTCATTTTATTAAATAAATAAAATAGAATTAAGTAAAATCAAATAAATAATAAATTTTTAGTAATTAATAATAATAAAAAAAAATTGAGTAAAATATTATATAAATTATTAACAATTAATAATTAATAATAAATAATAAATATTTAAAATAATAAATAAATAAAAATTGAGTAATAAATATTTTAAAATAATAAATAAAGTAAAACTAAATAAATAATAAACAAAAATCAAATTAATAAATAATTAATAATAAATAATAAATAGTTAAATATTAAATAAATTTGTAAAACAAAATAGTTAAATATGCATATATATTTATTTATTTAAAAATTTAATTTAATTAATAGAATAATAAATATTGTAAAACCAAATAAATAATAAACAAAAATAATATGAATAAATAATTAATAATAAATTAATAAATATTGAGTAATAAATATTTAAAAATAATAAATTGGTAAAAGAACATTGAAGTTTCAAATGGAAAAATATTATAAATTTTCAAACTACATATACGAACCAATTGAATAATTCTTGCAATACGGTGAAATATTATTATCCAATATTAATATTTTTTGTAAAAACAAATTCATCATTAATATATTTTTATTTTTTAAAACATATATATTTAGAAAATGTTATTATAAATAAATAAAATGTCAAACCATTTCAAGTTACCAAACATGGTTTGGTTTCAAAATTTCAGCCCATACCAACTCTACCAAACATGGTTTGGTTTTTCAGCTTCACTTTTTCTCACACTAAACATGATTTCAGTTCAGAATAAACCACATCAAACCCAACCCAACCCAACTCAAACCAAACCAACACCGCACCGGTTGCCAAATAGGCACTAAGATTGTCTGTTTGTCAGAACAATTATTTTATAAGATACTAAAACTAAGAATGGACCCACCCCAAAAATAGCTTATCAAATTTTATAGGGTTCATTTACACCATGGTTTGTCCTCTTATCACTTTGACCCCTCAGATTTGCATATCATCATTCACACTCCTTGTCAGATGCTTTAGTTTGACTCTGGTAAAAATTTCATTGAAATGTCCAAAATACCCTTACACCAAACACTCTTTAAACCTAATTGAAAGCCTGGATAGGAAATGAGATGTTTCCAAACACCATTATAACTAAGATAGTTAAGAATTTATTTTTTTTAACATATGACCCTATAAATATTATTGCCTTGTGGGAATATTATGGGGTTGTTTGGTAGGCATGTTTTTGTTGAAAAAACTTGTTTGGCTGAAGTGTTTTGGGCCCAAATGGTTGGTATACAGTAAAAAAATACCAAACCCAACTTAGGCCATTTGAAGAAACAAGGAATTGGTGTTTTTTTGGTTTTGGGTACTGTACAACTTAAACACAAAAGTCTTTCAAAAAATCATCAAAGAAATAAAGAAAAAATAGAAAATAAATCACTTCACAAACACCCCCATCTCCTACGCGATGAAGAGAGGTAACGACTAGGGTTCGTCCATTTCCTTCTTCTCTCCTACGTGATTCTTCACATGACCTTAGATCCGACCATAAAATCGTGAAAGTCATCATCAATTTCGCACAATTTAGGCTTTGATGAAGAGAGACGACAGCTAGGGTTTCTATTGGAGCGCGATTTCCTTGTCGATTTGAACTCGGGTTTGGTTTCGTTCATGCTTTTCATGTTTACCTTCTCCACTCTTCCCCCATAGCTGTATATATGTTATATTGGAGTGCGATTTCCTCATTGATTTGAACTCAGTACGATTTCGTGTTGTGTATGTGTATGTGTGTGTGTATTTCTGTGTATGTGTGTGTGTATGTAAGGTGAATTGTGTATGTGTTTCAAAAATTAATTGCATGTGTGTGTATGTGTGTGTGTGTGTGTGTGTGTTTCAATTTTTGTCTGAAGCACGAATTTTTGTTACTAAAATTGTGTCTGAAAAAACTCCATTTTTTGTTGTTTCAATTTACTTGCTCTTAATTTCTGAATGTATCTGAAAACCCCCAATTTTTTAATGTATGTGTGTGTTTGTTGTTGAAACGTGGAAGAAGAGTTCATGTTTAATTTGCCCAATGTTTAATTGGACAGATTAAGGAGTCTCGAAACCCCAGTATATTGGAAAAAACCCCAATTCTATATTAGCTTGAATTTTGTCTTAGCAAAAATATGAGGTGAATTCCAAATTAGCTTTAATTGATTTATGGGAATTCTGTAATTGAAAATGGATTGACTTATGAGAATTTTGTTTGACTAATTGATTTATGAGAATTCAATTATATTGGATAATTGATTTATGAATCAAATACAGAATTCACCATATTGAATTATGGGTGAGGTGAATTCAGAATTAATGATGTGAATTAAAATACAAAAGATTATTAGTGAGGTGAATTCTGTCTTAATTGAATTAAAATGTCTGGTTTAATCTTTGAATATGTTTAATTTGTTGTCGAAAGGTTCAATTTAATCTTTCATGGAATGCCATCAGTCAGACAGAACAAAGCTCTTTTTTAAATAAAGCATCAACTCACCTTATAAGTATTGTTTTGAGAATCAAACTGATCCACTGTGCCTGGATTGTAGCTGAGAAATTTAACAAGAAAATGTTATACAAAATGGCAATAAAATGTAAAAGAATTGAGTGCCTTCAACAACAGATTCTTACCATTTATCAATTGGAGACAATAATTGTATCTGTTGCCTGATTAACACTTCGTTCTTATTTCCAACTTCCTATACATACCAGAAGTATTGGTTACTTTAGAATATGGGATGAGAAACATAATGATTTGACTACATTTCTATTGGGACAAATTAGTGCATACGTTTGAACGACAAGGATTTGAATGTTTGTTGCCTTTAAGTTTTGAAGCTTTGGCAGTGTTGCTACATTTTGTTAGTTTGTCATTTTCTTTCAAGGAGGCAGACTTTATCAAACATTCCTTCAAAGTTGGTGAAGGTTCCGTAGTAACAGAATGGCATGAAGATGAAATTTATTTTCCTACAAGTGGTTCAGAATTTCCAAACCCGCCCTTTTCGTCCTCGTCATCTGTAGAAAACTCATTGTGCAATCCAATTGATCTAGGTGGGGAGGGAAGATAAGCACGTTTTTGCCTTCCAGATGGGTCAATCTCTTGGTTTGGAGTTTCATGTGTTTCCCTCCCCTGTGCCTTTGGGCTCTCACTTTGTTCACTCATCCTACTCCTTAATAAATCACTATTGTTGCATAATGCCACGTTTAATGAGTTGCACTTAATGACATCGGGTTGTAAGCTGTTCTCTTCGCATCTCTGGCCACATTTAGAGAGAGTGCTAGTAGGCTATAGTTCGAATTGTTTTGCATTTCTGGAATGCCTATATTTTTAGTTATGTCTGAGAATTTAAAATATTGTATGTTTGTACTCAATAGTATTATCAATTGGTATCTGATTACCTTCTAATTTTTATTAGTGATGGACTTGCAATATGTCTTATTGAAAATTTAGATGGATACCACTAACATGAATGAGGAAGTAGATCATCTTCGCGTTTGGGGGAAAGGGCCACTAGATATATTGTTCAGTTTGATGGAGGAACAAGTCAATCTGGGTTATAAGATAGAAGGATCTCTCACAAAAATTGGGTGGTCCCATATTCGTGAAGGTGTCAAAGACAAACTCGGATCTGGGTATACTCCTGTTATGATTAGGAACAAATGGCAAAGTCTGAAAAAAGATCACCGTTTGTTTCTAAATGTCAAAAAGGCAATAGGATTTGGCTTTGATGAGGCGACGAATATGGTGACTATGGAGTCTGAACAATGGGATAAGTTGGATCAGGTTAGTATTCTTGAATATAGTTTTAGAAGTTGAGATTACAATTTAGTAATATCATTTACTAAAATAGACGGTTTATATCATGTTATAGGTGCACAAGGGTTGCAAGGCAAAATTTCAGGGTAAACCTTATGTTTACTATAGGCAAATGACTCTCTTAGTGGGAGGTACTGAAGCCACTGGTGAACACGTCCGACCTTCTACTAGGTTACCCTCATCCTTTCCAGGGTGCTCGTCCCGTGCTCATGTTGAGATAGATATTGATTATGAGGATGATGTGGTCAATACTCCTGAACCAGTCCATGCCCGAAAGAAAAAGAAGCATGATCCAATGTCAAAGGCAATTTATGATTTGATAGCTATTATTAAAGATACTAGTGTTGCTAAGGTTTAGACCGTGAGTCAAAGCGTGGGTAGTGTTGTATCCGCCTATGAAAAATGGCAAAACTCAACTCCTAAGACTCCCCGCAGTGCAAACAGTGATGAGGCTATCTCACAAACTAAAATTGACAATACTTACCAACACTTTGAACAATGTGCTGATATATTAGGGAAGCTGGTAGGAGTGGATGATGCCCATTTTGCTAAGGCCATTGATAAGTTCGAGTGTTCTGAAATTTTCCGACGTTTATTTCTTAAGCTTTCAGATGAGAGGAAAGTGGCCTGGGTGATGAATCTGTAGTTGTGTGTGTACTTTTAAATTTGGAGGATTGTGTGTGTATTTTTAAATATTGGATGATTGTAAGACTAAATGTGGATGATTGTTATGTTATGCCTATCTTTAAATTGGATGTTTATGTTTTGGTCAAATAGTCAACTATTTTGTATTGTACCAAGAGTAAATTGTGCCTCATGATGAACTATAGTTTTTCTATTTTATCATTTTCCTATAAGGCTTGGAAACCTGTTGAATGTTTGTTTTAATACTGTATCATGATATCGTCAGTCCTATTCTACGCCATGAGTAATGATGGCCGTATGTTACAGGACATCTTCAACATTGTTCTTGAATCACTTGTTGATGATTCGGAAGAAAATTCTTGCATCGCTGTACTATGTCAGGTATTGCAACAATATAGGACACGGAGAAACAATATGCCGTGTAGGACTTCAGCTTTACGTGATCAACAATATGTTACTGAGTTAATCCGCGGGAATGAGAGTATGTGTTATGAAAATTTGAGGATGAACCCTGATGCCTTTGAAAATTTATGTGAGTGATTGAAGGGATTAGGGTTAAGCGACTCCAAATGGTTAACGACACAGGAATAGTTAGTTATATTCCTCCTAACTTTGAGCCATAATGATAGGAATCGGTTGGTAGGTGAACGATTTCAACACTCAACATGGACTATATTCACTTATTTTCACCGTGTTTTAGATATTATTGGAGTTCTTGTAACTGAAATAATTGTTCCTCCTAACTTCAATGTCGTGCCACCTGAAATCTTGGCGAATACAAAGTATTTTTCTTTCTTTGAAAATTGCGTGGGTGCAATAGACGGCACCCATGTCGATGCCCATATCGAAGCAAGTAAACAAATTCGATATAGGGGCAGGAAAGGGTTTTGTTCTCAGAATGTGATGGCCGTCTGTTCATTTGAAATGAAATTCACGTACGTCATAGGTGGATGGGAAGGGACAACCAATGATTCAAGAATTTTGAATGAGTGTCTTACACGGGGGGATTTAGACTTTCCCATGGCTCCTGAAGTTATATATTAACAAAAATATAATTGCTCCATGATTTTTTTTTAACATATTTTCCTAAGTTCATTCTATAACATATTTTCTGTTTACCAGGGAAGTATTATTTGGTTAATTCTAGGTATGCCAATCAACGGGGATTTCTAACTCCGTATCGAAGTCAAACATATCATTTGGTCGAATTTCGTACTTGAGGTAATCGTGTTCGCGACCTTGAGGAATTGTATAATTTCAAGCATTCTTCATTATGTAATATGATTGAAAGATGTTTTGGCATGTTGAAGATGCGATTTCCAATTCTTAAACAGATGTCTTGCTACAAGTTTCCTACACAGGTCGACATTGTAGTAGCTTGTTGTGCACTGCACAACTTCATTAGGATGCACGAACAGGCAGATGTTATATTTGATGGTACATCGGGTGAGATCTCGGGTGAAGGGAATGAGGATGATGATGGAGATGGCAATCATGCACTTGAAAATGTTACGCCTATGAGGGGTACAATGAATGCAGTTCGCGATACAATAGTTGACTTAATTTGGGCAGAACGATAGATGTTTTATTTATCTCATTTTGAATAATTGTTTAGGTGTATGTGTTATGGCTTTTCTATCTTTAATTTGGATGACTGTAATAACTTATATTATCTAAATTATGAATTATTGTAATAACTTATATTATCTAAGTTCTTGATAACTGTAATAGCTAATATTTATTTCAAGTTCTATTATTTTCTAACTTACTATTGCTACTTTTGTGATTTCAAAATAGAAATGTATCAGGATTTGGGGCACGACCCTCCATGTTGTTGTGGCATGGGTCCTATGATTCTTTATCGGGCTGGGACAATACAAAACGAGGGACGCTACTTTTATAGATGTCCAAAATGGAAGGTATGATTTCTAATATGGAGGGATTAACAAAATAGTTGATTCGAAGTAATTATAATTATTTTATATGTTTTGAAATTGTAGAAACACCGTAATAGTTTTATATGGTTGGATGATGTCCCCGCGGGATTTCAAGGAACTAGACAACAGGTTGAACAACAGGAGGACAATGATTTGGACAACGTAGTTGCTGTTATTCAACATGAACAATATCGGCAGAAGTATATTATATATGGTGGTTGTATTTGTCTAAGTTGTTTGTTCTTTCTTATGTGTTTTATCGTACTTCTTGTGGTTATTGTTATTGTAATTGACTAATGATATTTCATTTACTCATTTTTTATTCGGCCATGTAATAAATATATTCAGATATGGGTATATACTGAATGATTATAAAATATTATTGAATTTTCATCTCCATAATGGGATATGTTGGAGGACAATGTCTTGGATATGTCTTGTGATATTGGATATCTTGTGATAATTTTTGCTATCAGGTGGAAAAAAAAAATTGGACTTGTCATTTTTATGGGGAGTTGCTGTTGAAATTTTTTCATTTTCAAAAGTGTTCATGATTTACAATACCAACTTGTCATAGAAGATATTTGGTACAGAAGTGCCTTTGAATTGCCAAATATTTGCCATCATTAATTTTTGTATTTTGAAAAAACAAAAAAAATACATTTGAAGTCACCAAACGTGTTTTTCTGTTTCTGTTCTCTGAAATTTAGAATAAACAGACTCTGTCAAACATGTTTTTTTGTTTCTGTTATGAAAAACAGGGTTCTGCCAAACATGTTTTTCTGTTTCTGTTATGAAAAATAGGGCTCTGCCAAACATGTTTATTGATTTTTAATTTTTCAATTTCGACCCAAAAAACATCCCTACCAAGCATACTTATGTCTTTGGATGAATAAACAAAAAAAACAAAAAACGAGTTTTTTGTTTATTTCAACACAAACACAAACACAAACACAGCTCTACCAAGCAGGCCCTATATGTGTATATCTATATATTTACCAGTTCCAATTATTTTTTTTTTGAAAATTAATAATTTGTTTAATTTATATATTTGAAAATAGTTAAAGAAAAATAAAAGAGATTAAGATCTTTACTTAAATGTATCTCTATGGAGGGAATAAACCCTAATCCAAATTCCTTAAATTGCACACATTCATCTTCTCTTTTTATTCTTCTCCAAACCCAACCAAATATCACCGTTTGAAACCCAAACCATGAAGCTTTCACCCACCACAGCAACTCGCTCCAGATCATCTACTCCAGCACCGAGGTCAGCTTCGCCTTCATTCCCACCGACAAGATCGACGTTGGGCACACTAAGCGCATGTCGACCAAGTTCACAGTCGATTCATTTCTTTTGAGGTCGCCAATGAGCAGGTGACAGTGACGGCGATCAGGGAGGGAATAGACGAAGATGGGGTGATGGGTATGGGCCTGTATTAGGGTTTTCTTGTTAATAATTGTAAACAGTTACATATATATATATGGATGTATGCATATGTTGTTGAATTGGATTTTGATTTGAGATTGAATGATGAAATTGGGTTTGAGAAATTGCTAATGGGTATGGGTGTGTTAGGGTTTGATTGTTGTGATGCTAAATTTGATTTCGATTTGAGATCAAAGAATGAAATTGAGTTTAAGAAATTGATGATGGGTACGGGTGTATTAGGGTTTCATTGTTGAGTAAACAACCACACATATATATAAATATATATACACATGATGTGCGTCAATCAAGGTTAAAAATAGTGTTTAAGAACAGACCATTATGACGACAAGGTTTTACCTATCAAAGTGCACGAGTCGTGTTGTAGTACAATTCGGCTTGAGAAATGTTATCGAACTCAAGTGACTAAGTCATATTCTGAAATCTCATAAAATAATACTCTTGAATTACTATAAAAGTATGGTTTGTTGTTTATGATTTATGAACTAGTTAACTAATAAAGCAAGTGAAGATAGATTAAGACAAGAATAGTAGAAATAAAAACTAGGGTTTTCATACTCCACCACTAACCGCATAATATAACTATCTAATTGATCAATTGTAAGAGGGTGATCCATCACCCGTGAATCAGATTGTACCGCAAATAGTCGAATATATTCCAAAAAGGATATCGTCCACTAGATTCCCTATAACTCATCTTCTGACAGAGTGTGATTAGTGTATATTATCTACTTTACTCTAATATACCCCTACAACATGAAATTAAACTAAAACATGTCTATATCACATCGCCGAGGCATGACCTGTGTAAATCTAAGATTTCAGGTGTTAAACACCATTGTGTAGAAAATCATAATATGCTAGAGAACACCAGATAAACATGATTGGTTGAGATAATACATTTATTCAATCTAAGACAAGAATATAATAAATATAAAACCCCTTATCATAAATAATTACGGTCACACATCTACACAATCATCACAGATGTGATATTCAGTTTCCCCTTGTTACAATTAAAATAAATAAATAACTACATTACCTGAAAACCCTAGATACCAAATTAGTTGCTCATAGTGGTGGGAGACTGCATCGTTAATGTAAACACGTTCTCCATTATCTTCTTCTCTGGATCTCTAGGTCTTGAATGACTCCCTTCTTTAAAAGATATAAATCTCTAGAGATAGTGCTATGAAAATTATGGAATTAGAAGCTCCTCAGATCTGGTCCAGACCTTGGTATTTATAGAAGAAGTTGAGAAAAGTCTTATTTGTATTAGACTTGTCCCATTAGGAGTATGATTCCTCTTTTATGTGTTTCTCTTCAATTCTGAGTCAAACCCCTTTAATCTGATGTAGAAACACTTTATACACGTGTTTGGAAGTGTTGGAGTCGAACACAAAGTCATCCGGGTCAAATTGGGATTTTTGGCCGAATTTGCAATTTTCAGTTTTTTCTTGCAGACACATCTCACTCGTTTGATCATAACTCGAGATATACAACTCGGATTGAGGTGTACTTTAGCTTGTTGGAAAGCTGACTTTAAGCTCTTAAGTATATAATCGTGTGGTTTCTAGGAATTTAAAACCTGATTTCCTTTAGGCTTAAGAATCACTCCATTTGGACATGTTTTGACTGAGATATGGCCGTATGAAGTTGGCTGTTTTCTTTCCCCTATTGTATGTGCCCAAATTCGGCCCGAAATATCAAAATCTGACCTTTTGCAATTCATCATATTTTTGGACATTATTTGTTCCTATGGCACGTACGTTGATATATAATACATGTTTAATGTCCGTTTTGCCCTTCGAAATACGTCTCTTGGTTCAAAACTTTGTTTTTCTTCTCTTTTTGAGTGGTAACAATCACAACCTTGGTTAATTCACCAAAGTTAGCTTGTTTTCTTCATCAAGTTCCTGAAACACGCTTAAACATGCAAACCACATAAAAACACCAAGTAACGAAATGATAAGACGTAACAATAGCGAGTTAGGGGCCTAAAATGGACAACATTCAGCACCTATCAACAAACATATATATAACTGGGAAGTATGATTTAGGAATTGTAAGGGTTGTAGGTGAATGCCTTGTAAGGATTTTTTATATATTTATATTTATATATAAGGATTTTTAAAAATATATAAAAAATATATATGTATATATATATATTATTAAATGATAATATACATATATATATGTACATACTAACTTCAATCAGAACAAGAAGTACTTAGAGGGAGTGAAATTGATAAATTAAAGTGAGCAAACACTACCCTTGTATCCAAACAGCAAGATGAGGGGTAGAATATGAATTAAAAAAAATATTTTTGCTGATGTCAGGTCTGATGTGACAGGAGGGGGTGTAAATGAGTTGTTTTAGATAAAGTAAGGGGTGCAAATGAAGATATGCAAATGTGGGGGGTCAAAATGATGAGAGGACAAACCTCAGGGGTGTAAATGAAGTTAACCCAATTTTATATTAAACTATGTTATCTATGCAAGTGGAATGGTATCCCAAGCTTCTGCTATTTCTATCCGTGTTTTCTTTTTTCTTTTGTTTTCTTTTTTTTATTTGTTCTTCTGTATAATCTAAAATTTTGAATTCTTTTTTATTCTCTTTTTCTATCCAATTTCTAAAAATGGGTTTCATTGTTCTAGAGATATCAAAAGAAAAAAAGAGGGATTTGTCTATTCTGTCCAAAAAAAAGGGGGAATGAACATTTGTTTGAAACAGTTCCTAATAACTATTTTAGGTCTTTGAGTGCACCTAAAGCCTTTGATTATGTTTTGATGAAAATTTGATTATTGTGAATAACGTATTAAAGCCACTCGTCTTTTTGCTTAGAATTATTAGTCCCAGTATTGATATTTTCTTGGTTATTAGTAAAAACCACTACACGTTTTGTTACACCCCTAAAATTCTAAGACTTTCGAACCGGGGCATCCAAGAACTCCGGAGTGTGATCCATACATAGAGCGACCAACTAAGATCACCAATAATAATAAAACGAATGGAATATATTAATAACAATAGTTCCATACACAACTGAGCGGAAGCTAAAACCAAATGATTACATAAGGCACATCGAGGCTCCTAAAGAATACATCTCTACAATGATACAATGATATCAAATACAAGGAAGGAATACGCCAACAGACTGGCTCCCAAGAAATACAGTACAATCCCAAGACAAGGGGGCAAGCAAAGGATAATCTAATAAAAGCAACACTATGCGTAAATATCCCAGTCCCGTAACAGCACTCGCGCCACGAGCCATCCTGCAGAAGAACCTGGAACATGCAAATGGGGGTTAGGGAAAAGGGGAAAGGGGTGAGCTCACTAGCTCAGTAGGAGAAAACCTAAACTGCCACATCCCCCGACCGTCCAAGTAGTGCTAAATAACCCGTGTGCATGCATCTATCCTAGGTTTCTCAATCGTCCCACATGGCATTCACGCCAATACGAGACCCTTGAAACACATCCCTCTAGTCCCCTACCATGCATCAACAAACAGGGCAAGTAGCACATAGTGAAACCATAACATAACAACAGATGAAAAACGCACACCTATATTTTTTATATAGATACGTATATATATAGAGACGGATAGATAATATAAGTCACATAAGAAGGACCACCTCAGATATCACTATGACTCATACCTACCAATCCAACACTAACAGTCTACACCACGCATGTCACCAAACCATAGGATAAACACTCCTACTCACAACACCCAATAAGGAGAACAATCACGCTCCCTAGATCACGAGCATACTAAGCTCCAAATCACCACATCACTACCAATACATCCACCGAGAGAGACATTCGCTCTCACATCAATGCTACCAATCACCCCACTTATCAATCCCCACCATCCCTAGGCTCAATACAGGGGTATAACAATCACTTCAACCTAAGAGAATTCACAAAGTCATCGAAAAATAAAAGGGGAGTGAAAAGAATTAAACAACTCATCAAACTGATCACTTCAAGGTAACATATGAAATTGTCATTTCAAGGGAAAAAATGAAATTTAAAATTTTACCTCACATATTTGGACATAGGTCAAATTATAGAAATAAATGGGACCTAAATAAAAGAAACGAGGATAGAGATATGAAAAATTGAAAATAATGTCGGACAACGCTGATCAAAACAGAAAGTTGAAGTGCCCCACTTTCACCAACGGTAAAACAATCGTTTGAAGGGTAAAAATGAAATTACAAATTTTATCTCAAATATTTTGACATAGTACATGCAATAAAAACAAACGAGGCCTAATTCAAAGCAACAAGGCTAGAGATATGAAATTTTGAAAACGGTGTCGGACAACACCAACTAAAATGAAAAGTTGAAGTACCCCACTTTCACCAAGGGTAAAACAGCCATTTCACAAGAATATATGTGATTTTAAATTTTATATCAAATCTTTGGACATAGGACAAGCCATGGAAATAAACGGAACCTAATTTGGAGGTGTGAGGTCAGAGAAATGAAATTTTGAATATCGAACATCAGGCGAGGAATTGCCCAACTGCAGGCTGCGAGATGTCACCTGACAGTTTTTGGGCAAAAAAAATGCTTTTTTCCAATTTTCTCATAAAAAGGCCATTTTTCAAACCGTGCCCGATTTTGATGCTTCCGGTCCCAAAAAATCATAAATATTTTAAAAGTGAGTTTTTCATTCACATATTCCAAAAATAGTCGTCGAGACTTCGGGAAATGCGAAAAGCGCAAACTTTAAATGAAAGTGATTCTCTAAAATTTTGTAAAATTATCCGTCTTGCCTCGGTCTCCGTTTTGTACACCGCCAACTTTCAAAGGTCTAAATCTTTTATAAAATAAATTTAAAACCATTTCAAAGCTCAAAGTTTTAGTCTAGATTACGGGGGTGAGCGAAAATGGGATTTTCACTTAAAAATTGAATGGATTCAAATACAATTCTTGTGAAAAATTCCGTTTTCGGATAGGCTAACCGAAAAATCGACAAAAATATCAAAGCGAATTTATAGACGCTCAATGGAGAAAGGAAATGAAGAACAGAAAATAAATGGCTTCTCTAAGGAAAAAGCAAGTGGCTATACATAAAGACACTAACCCTAATCCAACCACACTTAGTTCAACATCCAAATCCATAAACACCGTAATGACTTAATCAAGAATGACCATAACTCCAATGAAATTCCAATCCTTAAGATTGCTAAAAGAAACCTAGTGGCCTTTGACATGAGACCAACTAGTTTCAATCAAGACCTCGTCCAATTCATTCAAACCTCAATTTCACATTTAGTACCACATCACTTAGATTATTAACGAGGTCAATAGTCATTATCACCCAATCGACTAGATTCAATCATAATCTCGTTCAACCTAACCAAGACCTCAATATCACGATTGATGCCACGTTCCTATACCAACGCTAACTAGCTCAACAAAAAATATTACGCTAAACTCATATATCTATATCGAGTATAAAGACATAAGTTAAAGAATCTATCAACATTGCACTATATGACCAAAACAAGTGTGTACATAATCACAAGTATAAGAGTTCAAATTCCATTATACTTTAAAGGCAATCATATAAATCATATTCTCACATTATTCAATTTCATTTGAGCATTTTAATAACATATGAATTAAAATATCAAGAATCACATTAAATATGCTCCACTACCACATTGAATAACATCATGATCTACATGTAAAATGGAATCACATAATGGCAATATGAATGCAATATGACTCAACACCACCCATGATACACATACGCTAACTCTAAGGGTCAAGGATATCATTCCTCTAACCATTCACTTTTGAGGCTACCGACTCATGAATGAATGTAGAGAAGTTCGTCACGATCATTCCAATAAGAGATATGTAGACTCAACTAGGAATATCGAAAACACGAAACACGATCCGTGAATACGAGTTCGGAACAAGTCCTTCTCCATCGTCTCTATTTCTTGGAAGACTAGTTCCGCTGGAAGCGAGAAGCACCACCTGACCAGTTATTGCGAATTATCCGACACAAGTCAATTCACACATGGTTACACAACCCGTATAGACGAACACTCATGCACTCAACATGATACGGTGTACTAAATATTCATAAAGGGCTTCAATAAAAACCATGCATCAACACAAATATGTTTCTCATCATATTTATGAAAAATATTCCCAAGAATGCCAACATGAATACCATCAATCCTTTATCATGCTCTTAAATCACAATAAAACAATAATCAACAAGGATGTTTTCTCATATACAATTCATGTTCCAAATCATCAAGTTGTCCTTTAATTCACAAGGATAACATTTTCATTCTTTTAAACATGTGTTTTATTCAATTAAAGGCATGATTCATATTATCTCATTTTCATACACATATTATCTCATTTTCATACACAAGTTTAACTTCCAAGATAATAACTTCAAAATTCACAAGAGTGAGGGAACTAGAATAATGCTCTAAGTTCATGATCCCACATCACACAAATCATTTACATCCACTTTCCAACATACTGTAGCTAGCCTAATTACACCATAAAGGCTACACCACTAATACCCATAATCATATATATATACTTACACTTATACATATACACAACCATACCCATATATATATACACATATAGGCATACAAGCATACTTTTTATATCAAACTCTCAAGAACTATAATTTGACTAGCATACACCATAGTCCTATCCACATAATCATCAAATATGCTATAAACAAGGGTTATATCACATAATCTCCTCCAAACCCTAACTTCACATTTTCATGTATACACTTTAACATACACATATAGAGTTAGGAAACTTTAGAATGAAATTCGCACTCTCACGTACTAAAGGATGAGAAATGATAGAAGTTTTCCCTACCTTAAATGGAGAACTAAGCAACACCCCAAAGTGAGCTCCATGAAACCCTAACTTCCACCCAATACCAAAATTAAAGAAGCCAATTTGTGGAAAGCTTCACCATAGTCTCCTAACAATGAGTTAAGATTCAAAACAAGATGAAACCAATAATCAAATGTGGTTCATCATGAAAAATAAAAACTAGGGTTTGAAGAAGAAACTCACAAGGATGGAAGAACACTTACCAATCTTTGGCTTAAATCGAAGAGGAGAACACCATGAACAACTTTCATGTTGAAGGCAACATCAAACTCCAAGCTTAAGGTGATGAAATCAAACCAAAAGTGGAGAAGATTCAAGAAGAAAAAAGGAGATAAATGAAGATAGCTTCTAAGAGGTGAAGTCTTCAAGTGGAAGACTTGAGAAAATTTGTAAAGATTCTCCACTATCTCTAAACCAAACCAAGGGTCCAAAACAAATATGGGGGAAAAGAGAAATGGATCCAAGGGTGTACATTAAGTCTTACAAATGGAAGACTTAAATCAATACACACAACCCTTATACACTTGCCAAACAAGGCCTTAACATCCAAAGGTTGAGATTAAAGATGGGAAAAATAAGAATGACATCCAAGGGATGAGGTTAAGTCTTGCATTTGGAAGACAAAAGAGGTGTAGAGATTTCCCACTCACAAACAACACTCATCTAAGGGTTGTGATTGAACATGGGAGGGAAATGAGATCTAATGGCCATGAATTTGACAACACCTTAAAGTGAAAACACCAAAAAACCTATAACTTATGATCAATTACAAGAGTACCATTAAATTATCTTTCTCACTCGACTATAGTCCTCCACTCTATTTACCTCTATGTCACTTAAGTGTTATTTTAACACTTAGACGAATTTCTAGAATTTTCCACTATCTCTATACTAGTGAAAATACCATTATACCCAAGTTATTATGTTCTCGAAATCATTTTAAACTATTTTCATTATTTACAAAATGAAAATACAGCAATCAATTCACATATTTACACATATCAAGAAATACTCGTTAAATATGGTAAGCACATCAAACATATAATCACATAAGTGCTACACCGAACGTCGACAATAAAATAAGGTAACACTTTCGGGAACGTAACACGATCGTTGAAGCTCCAACGAGAAATTGTTGCAACGAACCCACGTAGTCGCCAACGAACAATAAATCATGAAGACGAAAACGAAAGTCCACGAAGTTGTCCCATTAAGTCTGAAACATAAATGCAAAAAATTTACACGTACCGAGATTACACAAGACGTCGTGAATAAGTGACGTCACAAACCGTTAACACTTGGAAAAGAATTCCAGAAAGGAGGAAGAAAATGTGGGGTGTTACACGTTTACTTTTTCTCGAGCGAATCTGCTGTTGCACTGCCCCGCCTTCCTTATTTTCTTTTTCCATTTGTTGTTCAAAATCCTTGATTAATTTGTATGACCATTGAGGGACTTTCTTACTTACAGTTACAACAGCTCGAGATATGATATATTACACCCGCACCCCATGTTGTTTGGATAATTACAGCTAGACCGTCTCAATTTTGTAAGTTTTCCCTCAAGGCATGGTCAAACTTAATCAACGCTTACATCATCACTCTTTTTCAGAGGTGAAATGTTTAAAAGACCCTTAATTAGATGCAAAGACATTTAAGCCCATGAAAAATAACTATGGGTAGATAAGTCATTTCACAACATCAATGAACTAGAGGGGGTGAAACTATAATTATTGAAACGATAGGGGGTGCATGTGTAATATATCATATCTCGAGGGGTGAAATTGTAATTTACCCTATATAAAATGGAGAGTTAAGTCTTTTTAAATACATAAATCTTAAATTCTATTGTACCAAAATATCTTTTAGTGTTCCTATTTATTTATTATTTTTGCTTCATATCTAGTGTTAAAGTTTATTAATGCCACTTAGTTTTTATGTCCAAAATTATTTTTATTGTGTAAACCTTTTTTTTTATTCAATTAGTGTTAAAGTTTGTTAGTGTATTATGTTGTATTATTATCTAAATATTTTTTTCCATGAGAAATACATTCATTAAAGTCGAACTGCATATGGAATTCTAACCATGACCATCACCTTCACCCAAAATGATGATATTAACCTCTCTCCCTCAAAGCATTCAAAAATTCTTAGGCCCTATTTGGTAGGCTGTCTTATTTGGTCTGGTCTTTGCTTTCAGTGACCAGACCATGTTTATTTGGATTTGGTTTCAAAATTTGGAACCAGACCAAATGAGACCAAATTGAATCAAATGGGGTGTTTTTCGAACCAGATTGTTTTATGGTTCAACCTGATTCGGTCTGGTCTTATTAATAAAATATATTTATAAATAATTAAAAATGAATAAATAATAATAAAAAATTAAATAAAACATATTTTAAACATAAAATATAAATAATAAATAATAAACAAAATGAATTAAATAATACCTATTAATAATAAAAAATGAATATAATAATAATAAATAAACATAATAATAAATAAATGAATATAATAAAATATATTTATAAATAATTAAAAATGAATAATTAATAATATAAATAATAAATTAAATAAAACATATTTAAAAATAAATAATAAATAATAAACAAATAGAATTAAATAATACATAATAATAATAAAAAAAAATGAATAGAATAATAATAAATAAATATAATAATAAAAAATGGACTAAATAATAAATTAATAAAATATAATCGTAAATAATTAAAAATGAATAAATAATAATAACAAATTAATAAAATAAATAATAAATTACATAAAACATATTTAAAAATATAATAAAAATAATAAATAAATAAAAATGAAATAAATAATAATAAATAAATAAATATAATAATAAATAAATACTTCATAATAATAACAAAAAATGAGTATAATAATAATAAATAAATATTAAATTAATAAAATATATTTCTAAATAATTAAAAATGAATAAAGAATTTATAAATAAAATGAATTAAATAATGAAATAATAATAAATAAATAGAATATATTTAGAAATTAATATATAAATGAATAAATAATATTATAAATAATAATTTAATAATATAAATAATAAATTAATAAAATATATTATAAAGTGAAGAAATAATAAATAAAAGAAATAAATAATACATAAATAAATATTATAAAAAATAAAAAATAAATAGTAAGACCAGACCGCTTACAAAACAGACTTTTATGTTCAGGATCTAGACAAGTTAGACCGGACCGGACCACACCAGACCAGACCAAATAAGACCACCTACCAAACATGGCCTTAGCACGATGTTGATGTTGTGGACTATCATACAATCAAGAAGGTCGCCCTCTCCTTTGAGCCCCACATTGGGGATAAAATAAAATCTAGATGATTAAGGATATTGATGACATATAGGCCATGTTTGGTAGGCTGTCTTATTTGGTCTGGTGTGATCTGATTCGGTCTGGTATGGTCTGCTCTGGTCTGGCTTGTCTAGATTCTACACTTAAAAATCTGTTTGGTAAGCAATCTGGTCTTACTATTTTATTTTTTATTTATTATAATATTTATTTAGGTATTATTTATTTATTTATTTTATTTTTTATTTCTTCACTTTATAATATATTTTATTTAATTTATTATTATTATTTATTCATTTTTAATTATTTATAAATATATTTTATTAATAAGACCAGATCAAACTAGGTTGAACCATAAAAAAATCTTGTTCCAAAAATACCCCATTTGGTTCAATTTGGTCTGGTTTCAAATTTTAAGACCAAGTCCAAACAAATATGGTCTGGTCCCAGAAAACAAAGACCAGACCAAATAAAACAGCCTACCAAACAGGGCCATATGAAAATTTGGAAGATTAAATTACAAGTCAATAAATCATTTATCAAATAAGAATATATATCTCCTCGATTTCTTTAATGTATTATGCATATTTTTGAAAATTAAACAAATATAATTTATTGCTTTGTAGATGGCTATGAAAATGGATATATTTCTATGTTTACTATCTATGGCTTTAAATATCAGAAAATTTGCTTTTTTTTTTTTATCAATATATCTCATATTTTATTTTTATATTATAAGTGGTTTATAAATTTTCAGAAACAAAATTATATGTTAGTGATTGTTAAAAGAGTAAAAATAAAAATAATATTAATTAATATTTGTGTTACATTTATTATTTTATATATTTGAGTATTATTTTTTATTTTAGGGTAAATACCACTTACACCCCCTCTGATTTACCTATATCCCAGTTACACCCCCTCTACTATGGTATATCCCAGTTACACCCCCTTGTCATTAACACCGTTAGATTCACTGACGGAAAAGCATGAAATGACTCTTTTGTCCACCATTATATTATTAGTTTTAAATTAAAAACATAAACATTTTAAAAAGACATAATTACCCTTAAAATGTATATACATGGATATATATATATCATATATGTATGCACATGTCTACCAATCTCTGCACATGGATTCATTATCCACCAATCTCTGCACATGGATTCATTTTCCACCAATCTCTGATTCTCTGCACATGTATATGAATCCATATACATAGATATAAATATATCATATATGTATATACATGTAGAGAGAGATCTAGGATTTGGGTGTTGCTTCCACCTCGTCACCGGCGCTGCCTCCGCTTCCACCTTGTCGTCGGCACCGCCTCCGCTTCCTCGTCGGCGCCGCTCTTCCTTCCTCGTCGGAGACCCCTTCGCCAGCGCCATCTCCGCTTCTTCACCGGTTACATATGTATATATATATAGATGTATATATACATAAATCTATACATATATATAGATAGAGATATATTATTTAATTTAAATTAAAAATTAAATAATAAGAAGTTATTTAATTTAGAAATTAAGTTAAGAATGTATATATAGAGATATATTATTAAATTAAACTAAAAATCTAAAAAATAATTTTTATTTTAAAATTAAGTTAAGGGTATATATATATATTATTTAGTTTATTAAAAATTAAAAAAAGTATTATAAAATTTTCTAATTTTAAAATCTCAAGGATATATAAATTAATTATTTAGTTCAAACTAAAAATGAAATAAAATTAAAAGGTTTTCTAGTTTTAAAATTATGTTGGGTTGGTTGGAAATTTTAGGAAGGCAATGAGGGTTAAAAAGGTCATTTCAAAGCTACCAAGGATAAAATGGACAATTTAATACCATGACGTCATCACATCGCAACTGACATCTAACGGCTATTTAACGGAAGGGGGTGTTCGATACACGGAACTAAATTTAAGGGGGTGTAACTGAGATATACTATAGTAGAGGGGGTGTAACTGGAATATAGACAAATCAGAAGGGGTGTAAATGGTATTTACCCTTTATTTTATTAGTGCTATGTTTAGTATCTAAGTTGAAGGTCTTTTTGAAAGGTATAGATATATATAGATATAAAAGCAAGGGTAAGTATCTAAGTTGAAAGGTGTGTTTGAAAATTGATATTTTCGTTTTTAATCTTGTTTTTTTCACTGTTCACGAGAATAAAAACGCGTTTGAGAGCCTTTGGTGGTTTTTGTTTTCGTGAACAGTAAAAAAATATTTTCTCACCCTTAGTTCAAAATTTGATAACACCAAAATGGTGTTTTTTTTTGTTTTCGGCACTATTTGTTCTCAGCAAAAAAAAAAAATTGTTGCAGATTCCCTAACCGCCATCTTCAACCTCCAAACCCTAACCCCCACCACCACTGCAAATCGACATCACCATAAACTCCCACCACTGCAAATCGACACCACCACTAATACAAACCCTTAGGGCCTGTTTGGTAGCAGTGTTTTTGTGTCTGTTTATGTGTTTTGTGTTTATAAACTTGTTTGGTTAGTGTTTTTGGGATATGTGTATTAAAAAATACTTTTTCACTTAGGCAAATTTTAGGCATATTCCAATAAACATGAATTTGGTGTTTATTGGGGTGTTTCTCACTTACACTTTCTTCACTTTATAATATATTTTATTATTTATATTATTAAATTATTATTTATTAATTTATATATTAATTTATAAATATATTCTATTTATTTATTTATTATTATTTCATTATTTAATTCATTTTATTTATAAATTATTTATTCATTTTTAATTATTTAAAAATATAATTTATTAATTTATTATTATTATACTCATTTTTTATTATTATTATGAAGTATTTATTTGTTATTATATTTACTTATTATTTATTATTATATTTATTTATTATTATTATATTTATTTATTATTTATTATTATATTTATTATTTATTATTATTTCATTTTGTTTATTATTTATTATTTTTATTATATGTTTAAATATGTTTTAAGTAATTTATTATTATTATTATTTATTATTTAGTCCATTTTTTATTATTATATTTATTTATTATTATTGTATTCATTTATTATTATTATTATATTTTATTTTATTTATTATTTATATTATTAAATTATTATTTATTATTTTATATATTAATTTATCAATATATTCTATTTATTTATTTATTATTATTTCATTATTTAATTCATTTTATTTATAAATTATTTATTCATTTTTAATTATTTAAAAATATATTTTATTAATTTAATATTAATTTATTATTATTATACTCATTTTTTATTATTATTATGAAGTATTTATTTGTTATTATATTTACTTATTATTTATTATTATATTTATTTATTATTTATTATTATTATTTATTTCATTTTGTTTATTATTTATTATTTTTATTATATTTTTAAATATGTTTTATGTAATTTATTATTTATTTTATTAATTTATTATTATTATTTATTATTTAGTCCATTTTTTTTATTATTATTGTATTCATTTATTATTATTATTATATTTTATTTTATTTATTATTAATTATTAATTATTGATTTTTAATTTTTCAATTTCAACCCAAAAAACATCCCTACCAAACATACTTATGCTTTTGAATGAATAAACAAAAAAACAAAAAACGTGTTTTTTGTTTATTTCAACACAAACACAACTCTACCAAACAAGCCCTTACCTCTGCAACTTGACATCCCCAATCGAATTGGGGTGATGTGATCTTTATACATGCTACTACTTATATATTTATATATATATTTTCTTGTATGCTAATTTTTTGAACAACAGCAGAGTGGTCATGTTCATTGTTGTATGGAAGACTTAGAATGTTTGTACAAGGGATGACAATCAAGTCAAACTTAATCTCACCATTTGATAATTTGTTTTCTACTTTTTATTCCAAATAAATTTAAAAAACGTGTTTTTTTTTTGTTTCCGAAAATTTTTTAGATAAAATTTTCAACCAAACATATTTTTATTTCTAGATTACCCTTAGAACAAGAACAATAATTTTTTTTGTTTTCAAGAGATAAAAAACGAAAACGAAAATACTAGTTTCCAAACGCACCCAAAATTTTCTATTATGTTGATTTAAATTCTCACTTTACGAAAAATATTGTTTTAAAGGACTTACAAAAACTTCAAATGTGTTCTTCAACAAGATTAAGGTCAATTAATTTAATTTATATATATTAAATTAAGGAAATGTGTTCAAATGTGTTCTTTAATTTAATTTAAGGAAAAATAAGACCCTTCTCCAAGTCATTAGGCTAGTATTTCACTCTCAATCTATCTGATCTATACTTCTCTGTCGATTGATTGCTTTTCCAAAACAGTGTTCAGCTCCGAATCCTCTGTCCTCGTTCACTCTCAATCTCTCTGAGCTATATTTGATTCTACGGTTTAGTTTTTAGGATCTACAATGGCGCCTAGCTTCAGCGGAACCACCGGAGAGGAGGCGTCGCTGAAGGTTCCCGCCAAGAAGAAGGATGAGAAGAAGGACGAAGATATGGTAAGTTGGATGCTGTTTGGTTGCCGAGAAAACGCAGGAAAATAAATAATATTTGGGGGTTTTGTAACTGATTTGTTTGTATGTGCAGTCGGATGAGGATTTGGCGTTGAAGCAGCAATTGGAGTTGTATGTGGAGAGGGTCCAGGACTCCGATCCAGGGGTACAGAAGATGGCACTTGAGAGCATGAGGTATTCAATTTCTGATGCAATTTTTTTAGTCAATTTAATTTAATGGGTAGATATTGTATATCTAAATTTCTCATATGAACCCATATGAACTGTCTTCTTTTTATTTTTTAATTTTTTTAATTTTTAATGGGTGGATAAAATTAGATTATTAGAAGAAACCCATATGAACTGTTTTTTTTTTTTTTTAAGGGACAAAATGTAATTAAGGCATTCTTAATTTTTAAATATGGAGGGATAAAGGTAGAATTGAAAATTCAAATTAAAGAGTGAGAGGCAGATTGAAACTAGTTCATCAAACTTGCTTCATCACTACTTTTAGTTTTAACCGAATTTAACTGTTCAATATTTATGTGCAACCGTTTGCACTCAGATGTGCTTACTAGTAATTTGTTAGAAGCAATGACTACTCATGAGTTAGATTAGATTGCACACGTTTTGTTTTATCAAACCAAACCATTGCCCTTCTCTTCTTGCAGGCAGGAAATTCGGACCTCAACAAGCTCAATGACTTCAGTTCCAAAACCATTAAAGTTTTTGCGTCCTCATTATGGAACTCTAAAAGCGTTTTATGAAACCATGGCAGATTCAGATGTCAAGGTATAACTAACTGATCACTTAGGCTCTGTCCGCTCCGCTATCATTTGCATGCAATATGGCGCATCTGATCTTGATTCTTATTTTTTGACGTAGAAACTCCTTGCCGATATACTTTCTGTTTTGGCCTTGACCATGTCAGCAGAAGGAGAACGGGTATGTCAAAGCACTTTAGAATTCAGCTTCCGCCTTTGAACTTCATCTTTTCTCAAGGCAATGCCTTGGGAGATTGTTTAATTTGGCCACTTGTGGGGCATTGATAATGGATGTGCTGTTATGTATGGCTTATGTTATCCTTTGCACAAGTTTTTGAGGTCTAATGTATAAGTTTTCTGTTGTGTTTGTCTAAATAAATTATTCTACTACATTAGTGAGTGAGTTGTATTTGCGGTTCCTCTGATCTTAGTTTCATATAACCATTATTTCAGGAGAGCCTAAAGTATAGATTGTTGGGTTCTGAAGGCGATATTGGTTCATGGGGTCATGAGTATGTCAGGTGAGAATCATCTGTCTCTGTACTGCTTCGGACAGTTGTGTTATTTTACGCTCATTTTATTATACATTCAGATCTCTAAGTTTGGTCCGGAATTATGTGTGTAGCTTAACTTGTGTCCTAGGGGTAGATGCAAACTTCAAGTTTCTATCATGTGCTTGAAGTTGTTTAAACTTTTCTGTTTAGCCATTGACAATATCACTTGGAAATTATTTGCATAGGCGTTCACATAATTGTGTAGAAATCCTTTTTGTATTGTTAATTCCTATTTTTGCAATTACTTTTGGCCACTTTTGAAGTCAAAGCCCAGTTCCAGGGTGTACTCCCAGTCGTCTTGTTCTATGTTTAGCTCTTCATATTTATAGAGAAGTTGTATGGTCTGTAGTCTTAAATGTGTCAAGAGTCCTAAGGCATAGAGATATGCGTTGAATGGAACTTCTAAATTAAACCCTGTAGGCTATATCAAATTCTTAGGTTAATGGATGATGGGAATGCTGAAAAAGAACTTTAAATGAGCATAAGATTCTATGTATGAACTCTTTTATTGTTTTAAAATAACCACCAATATTTGGTGCAACACCTGCTTTTCCTTTTATTCTTTGCTCTCTTTCGTCTTTAATTTCATGATTGTCGTCGTTAGCCGATTACAGTGCGAGGTCGCATGTAGCTTTGAAAGTAATGCTTTTGTAACTATTTTTTTTTTCTGTTATTCCATTCTTTACGTAATCCGTGTGGATAGTACTGGAAGTGATGGTCCACCTGTGCATTATATTACTTATATATCCTTTCCACATTGCATTGTACTTGTATTTTTCAGGCTACCAAGTTTAGTTATTTGGTAGAAGATTCCAGATTATTGTGATTGCTCATTTCAAACTACTTTTGCTCACGAGTTATGACTTGTTTGTGATAGGAACTTAGCTGGAGAAATTGCACAAGAATATGCAACACGACAGGTCAGGCTCTGTCATTTAGAAATTTTATGATGACCTTTCCACATGGGGAACTGACAGATTTTGGTTCAAGCCTTCGTAGAATAAATTGTATTATTCTCTCAGTAAAAGGGTCCCATGTTCATGTGCATGCTATATAATTTTATTGACTTTTCTCTTCTACTTTCTCTTCCCAAAACCCCAACCCCAACTCCAACCCCTTCTGCCCGAGGGAAACATAGGGAAATTTTTTATTTATTTACTATAAGGATCACTCTTCATGTCATGCTACTTGTAGTTATAATCATTTAGAACTTTTTGTAAATGTCATTACTTTATATGATCCATTGCAGGGGGAAGAGGCTCCAATAGATGATCTAATGGAGCTTGTACAACAAATAGTTTCCGTCCATATGAAGGTACAAGCAAAATGTTTACAATGAACCTGTAATATTCTATTTGTAGAAGAATTAAATATTAAAGTTGCACCCTCTCTAATAGTTTAAGCTTTTAGAGTAGTTGAGTGGTTAACATGGTATCAGAGCCAAATGTCTCGTTTTCAATCCTCATCGTCACCCTTTGTTGAAAAGTTGTTACACATGTTGGACCAAAAAGTAGGCCACACGTGAGGGGCGTGTTGAAGAATTGAATATTAAAGTTACACCCTCTCTAATATCTTAAGCTTTTAGAGTAGTTGGGTGGTTAACTTTAAACATCATTTGCAGATTTCATATACTAGTAATATTTTTTTTTTTGTTGGTTTAAGTAGTAATTTCTTTTCTGCATTGCAGCATAATGCTGAACCTGAGGCGGTAGATATTTTGATGGAGGTATGACTTGTTAATTATATTCTTGTATCTTCTTTGACATATGTGCATGCATATACCATATGAAAGTGATATCTTTGGTTACTTAAGGTAGAAGACCTCGATTTGGCCCTGGAGTATGTCGACAAAACAAACTATAAAAGGACTTGCTTGTACCTCACTAGTGCATCAAGGTATGTATTAACTTATTACTTTCAGTTTCTGTGTATTTTAATTCGATGCTTTCTTACAAAAGTTTATCTAGATAATGTGGTGATGGCCATATTGGTAGTTGAGGAATCTTGCTTCTATTGAGTATTCATTACCTTATTTATGCTCATAAAGTATTAAGAAAAAGTAGCGAACCTGCTACCTATTCCCTTTGTTTCATTTCACCAAACACTATTTATTGTTAATTATTAAGAATATTAGTTAATTGTCTTTGGATTTTGATTTACTCATACAGATTACCTATTGCAGCTTGAAATGAGTTCCGTAGCATGGAATCATTGACATATTTTTTTTCCTATTTGATTGGATTTTTGTTTTTTGGTGTACATACACATTATTATATAGTTATATGAAACAGACACATTTAAAGTGTAGAACATATCTATTTTATAAGTAGTCATGTATCTCCAATACACATGTGCCCGGATGCGTGGTAAGTTGATTTTAGAAATGCTGAGAGGTTAGCATACCTGTATTTCTCTTTCTGGAGCAAGGGTATAGATATTTGCACGAGGGCGTGAGTTGTGATGCAAAACAGTAGCGAGAATGCTAACTGCAGCAAAGAAAAGAAACACTAAGGAAAAGAAATTCCAGCAAGAAACAATAGAACAAAAGATAGAACAAGCAAACAATTGAAGTGGAACGTAGATAGTTGAGTTCTAGGGCAAAAGACCCAAGAGAAAACTCAATCTGAAATTCTGGAATCAATAATATCAAAATACTGCGTATAAAGTCTCTTAAAAGACTATTTATACTAGGGTTCAACAACCCTAGCATCTTACCCCTTGATTACTTCAATAGCTAATAAATCCTAGCCTTCTAAATTACTTAAAAAGTCACATTACTACTTAAAACACCTATCAAATAATATAAAACATTTAAATAAATAAAAACATAGGAAGAAAGCAAGTAATAGAAAATCTAAAGACTAGTTGGCCCGATTAGTCTTCTTGGATAGCCTTGTAGAGGCACCATCATCAACTCCACCCTGTTGGGAAAAACTAGACTCGGGCGAGAAAACTTCAATAACTAAGTCATATATCTCTGGATCAACTCGTTTTAGCTCTTCCTCAGTTATCCACGTACTGTCACAAGCTGGTTTACCCAACCACTTCACTAGGAATCGCCTATACTGATTGCCCCTCCTTGACTTCACCTCTTTGACATCCAATACATCTTCGATAATATTAGGTTGCACTTTTGGAAAATGCTCAAGTTGCGCCTCTGTTGAAGCTGGCTCCCCATCAAATCCTTCAAGCATATACAAGTCAGACACATCGAAAATTGGACTTATTTGGAGGTCAGGTGGTAGCTCTATCATGTATGCATTTGAGCTAATTTTCTTTAACACTTTGCAAGGCCCAAACTTCTTTGATTTTGCCTTTCGGAAATCTCTCTCTCCTCAAATGCACCAAAACCATGTCGCCCTCTTCGAAATTTTTGACCTTCCGGTGTTGATTGGCTGCTGTTGCATAGGTTTCATTACTAGCCTTGATTACTGTCCTTACTTCTTCATGCACCCTTTTGATGTGATCCACAAATACTTCTCCATCATCACTAACTTTTGCCTCATGTGGTAGCGGCACTAGGTTAAGAATATGTTGCGGTTTTAGTCCATAAGCAGCCTCAAAAGGTATCTACTTTGTAGATCTGTTCACAAAATTATTATATGCAAATTCAGCTTGTGGAATTATCAAATCCCACGTCTTCACATTGCTCCCAACAAGGCATCGCAACATATTGCCCAAACTTCGATTTACTACTTCAGTCTGCCCATCTGTTTGCGGATGACATGTGGTAGAATACTTTAGTTCAGTCCCAGACTTTCTCCAAACAGTCCTCCAAAAGTGCCCAGTGAACTTTACATCCCTATCCGAAACAGTGGAAGTTGGCACGCCATGTAGTCTCACCACTTCTTTGAAGAATAACTCAGCTACATGTGTGGCATCAGCAGTTTTAGAACATGGAATGAAATGAGCCATTTTGGAAAAACGGTCCACAACAAAAATACTATCATAGCCCCTTCCAGTCTTCGGAAGTCCCAAAACAAAATCTATGTTAATATGAACCCAATGAGCTTCAGCCACGGGTAAGGGCGTGTATAAACCTGTGTTTTGTAAAGTTCCCTTTCCAAACTGACAAATCTGACACCTTTGCCTATTAACATCTTTGTACATCCCAGGCCAATAATAACGATCAACCACCATTGCCAGTGTCTTGTCTCTACCAAAATGTCCTCCTAATCCGTTGCCATGAAGCTCTCTAATAATTTGTTCACGTAATGACCCCTCTATAATGCACAACAAGTTCCCTTTGAACAAATACCTATCATGCATTCTAAATGGCAGCATCTTCCAACCAACAGAATCTTGGATTTTGGCAACTATTGAACTGAAATATGGATCTGCAACATACTGATTTTTCAGCTCCTCAAACCCAATAACTTGAGTACTCATCACTGTCAACAACATATTTCTTCGACTCAAAGCATCTGCCACCTTATTAGACTCGCCACTTTTGTACTTGAGGCAAAAATTGAACTCTTGCAAATAAGAACTCCACTTGGCATGTCGAGTATTTAACTTCTTTTGAGAGTTCAAGTACCTTAGAGCTTGATGATCTGAAAAAACCATGAACTCTTTATAGGCTAGGTAGTGTTCCCAATGTTGGATGGCTCGAACCAACTCATAAAATTTCAAGTCATAATTGGAATAATGAGATTTAGAACAATTTTTCACTAAAGAATTCCAATGGCCTTCATTCTTGACTTAAAACAACCTCTATTCCCAAATGTGATGCATCACACTCAATAGTGAACAACTTGTTGAAATCCGGTTATGCGAGCACTGGAGCTTCTGTCATCAATCCTTTTATTTGTTCAAATGCTCTTTGTGCTGATTTTGACCACTCAAAAACATTTGCCTTTAAGCATTCAGTAATTGGACTCATAATGGAGCTGAAATTGCGAACGAACTTCCTATAGAATGAGACCAATCCATGAAAACTGCGAACATCAGTTACTGATCTGGGTACTGGTCACTCTTTAATAGCCTAAACTTTCTCGGGATCAGGTTGCAAACCATTGGTTGAAACAATAAACCCAAGAAACACAACTTCGTTACACATAAAAGAACACTTCTTCAAGTTTACATACAACTTCTCTCTACGAAGAACCTCCATAACTTGGCGGAAATGGATTAAATGCTCTTCTTTTGTCTTACTATATATTAATATGTCATTAAAATAAACAACAGCAAATGAGCCCAAGAAAGGTCGAAGTACCTCAGTCATAACTCGCATAAATAACTAGGAGCATTGGATAGTCCAAATGGCATCACCAACCACTCGTAAAGTCCACTTGGAGTTTTGAAGGCTGTCTTCCATTCATCTCTACTCCTCATACGAATTTGATGATAGCCGTTTCTCAACTCTATCTTGGAAAACAACTTGGACCCCATTAACATGTCGAGCATATCTTCTAATCGAGGAATCGGAAATCGGTACTTTACTGTAATTTTGTTAATGGTACGACTATCAACACACATCCTCCATGACCCATCTTTTTTCGGTGTTAGCAATGCTGGAACAGCGCAAGGACTCTTGTTTTTTCACACAAAACCTTAAGTAATCAAGTCTTCTACTTGCCTTTGAATTTCAGCCCGTTGCATAGGTGGCATCCTATAAGCAGGAAGGTTTGGTAATGCCGCACCAGACACTAAATCAATAGCATGCTGAATAGTCCTCATTGGTGGCAAACCTTGTGGCAAATCATCACCAACCAGTTCTTGGAACTCCTTAAGTATATGCTGAATTTCACCTGGATGCTCATTAAATTTTAAAGGCTGATCCTCTTGCACTTTCTTAGCAACAAGTGCATACACAACTCCCGACTCCTTGCTCTCAAGTTCAAATTTGTGGGTTGTCAAAAACCCATTAACTTTGGCAGCTTTACGAACGTCAGTGACTTCTTCTTTGAGTGGTTGCAAAGTCAACTTTTTTCCATCTTTATGAAAAGATTAAGTGTTGGCTCTAGTATAATGGATCATGTCTTTGTCAAACAATCATGGTCTTCCTACTAAGATATGACACGCATCCATAGGAACAATGTCACACCAAGCTTTATCATTGACATTACTACCCATGGTGAATTTAACCAAAAGTGACCAACACCTCATTTCCCTTTCGAAACCATGCAACATTGTAGGGATTCGAATGCTTCTCTATTGGTAGTTGAAGTTTGTCTACTGCCTCTCTTGAAATTATATTTTCACTACTTCCCCCATCAAGAATCAAGGTACATACCTTTCTACCACAAAGGATTCGTGTTCGGAATATGTAATGTCTTCTCCAATTTTCTTCCTCGACTTTAGGTGTTGTCATCATTCTTCTCACCACCAAAGACTCTCCTTCTACTGGAAACAGATCAACAACCTCCTCTTTGCCTTCGTAGTCATCATATATTGGTTTATATAACTCTGTTTCTCCATTTTCCAACTTTGTGTTAGGTTCACCCTTCGTTGTGGGCAAACATAAGACATGTGCCCCTTTTCTCCACAAGTGAAACAACTAATTTGTGACGAACCACTAGCCTTTGAATTGCCCACACCAGCACTGTTTTGTGGGCCAAATCTTGCTGTTTATTTTCTCTTTTCACTCCTATCAGCCCCCACAATGTTCCCACCACCTGTTCGGGCACTAAAGGTAATACCTTGAGCACTTTGCGCACCTCGAACAGCCGCTGTATTCTTCTGCCAAGCACCATCTAGGTGTCCAGAAACAAATTTCCTGCCACCACGACGTATCACTCTTCTTTCGGCCATTAAGGCATATTGTCTGGCATCTTCAAGGTTGAACAAGCGGACAACTCCCATCTCATCTCTAATGGACTGATGCAAACCAGAAAGATAACGTGATGTCAATTGTTCGTTACTTTCATTTAACACGACTCGAATTGAGAGATTATTAAACTCTGATGTATATTCTTCAACTGACATGTCTCGTTGCTTCAAACCATGAAATCTTTCATACAACTCCATCGAATAATCAGCTGGCAAAAATTGTTTCCATAATTTTGATTTCATATGTTGCCATGTGTTGATTTTTTGTTTTCCTTGCCGAGCATGCTGTTCTTCAACTCTCTTCAACTCATTAACTTGTATAATCTGTTTTTCAAAACAAAAGCATTAAGGTTGGCATTATTAGAGGGTTCTTATTTACAAGTACTGCTCACTTACATATGGAATATGACCTTTGTAGAGCAGGACTTTTCGAACAGGCCAAATTGCTGGTCATTTAATTAATCTATCATGGTAACCGGGTATGGTATAGTAGTTTATTACACGTCAGTGTCTATGCTGCACAGGTATATGCATGAACAATGTTGTTAAAGGTGTACTTAGGCTCCAGGCTCCTTGAGGCGCATGACTTGCACCTCTTGTGTGCGCAGGTGTGCCTTTGACAATATTTGCACCTTATTGAATATGAATGCTTGCGTGGTAATTTTATCTTTTCATTGTGTTTTCCATTGTATGCCTCACTTCACTCAGGCATGCGCCTCGTGCCTAGGCTCCAGAGGACCTCTAACGCCTTGGTGCGCCTCGAGCCTTTAATAACACTGTGCATGAACAAAGATCATATTGATGCTGATGTTTTTGCTTTATCAAAAATTGCAGATATCTTCCTTTACCAGATGATACGCTCGTCCTAGATATTGCATACATGATCTATCTAAAATTTGAAGAATATCCAAGTGCACTTCAGATTGCATTAAATCTTGACAACATGCAGGTCTGCACTTTATTTGAATTATAAGCTTACTTTTCTTTATATGTTATAAATTTTATCTTTCTGATGAAAATTTGAAGTTTGTGGTTTTTCACTCGTAAATATTGTGAAATTTGAGATGAAATTTATATAGAATTGTTAGATGTTTCTTTCTTTCCTCATTCTTATTTATGTTTGTTCTAAAATTTCATTGTACACAATGGCAGTATGTCAAGCAAGTTTTTACATCTTGTGGTGATCTGCTGCGAAAGAAGCAATTCTGTTACATCCTTGCGCGGCATGTAAGTGATTTTTAACATGTTTTAAGTTCTTTTCTCATCGTTACTGACTTGACATCTTTTTCTGTACAAGACGATGCAATTACCCTGTGTTGTACCTGTCTACGTGGGGTGTTTTAAGAATAGATTGGAGTCGACCTAATCTTCTCCGTTGTTTTCATGAATTGGTTGCTCTCATAAGAATCCACATTCTTATACTAGTTAGTCATGTTGTTACCATTGCACCAAGCTTTTACTTGTTGCCGCTCACAGCTGAAGACAGACCTTTCCGTTTGATGAGTCATTTCATTATCTAGTAATAGATCGAGGATGCATCTATTACTATTATATTGAAAGTAATTTTAGCATGCTTTGCTTCTCGTGTTTGCTTCTGATTCCTCAAAAGGGTCTTGTCCATGGATTAGCTATTATCAGTTGTGCCCTTTTGTGCTGATCGGTTTTTTGCCTGTCATAAGATAGACAAAAATTAGAAGTATATAATAACTAATGAGTGGAATGAATGGGAATTTAAACTTCTCTCCTGTTACATGCGCGGGAATTAAAGTTTCCTTTTTCTTTTCTTCCCGTCAAGCATGAAGTTAACCCCCCCTCCCCCCTTCTCTTTTTGTCTGCGTGCTTGTTTGTTTAGTGATATTCTTTCATGTAGGGTATAACATTTGAGCTTGATGACGAGATGGCAGCAGATGACGAAGATAGGGAGGCATTGCAAGAAATCATCAATAATACTAAATTAAGTGAAGGCTATCTTACTCTTGCTCGCGATATAGAGGTCATGGAGCCCAAATCTCCCGAGGATATATACAAGGTTGAACTTGGCTATCCATATTTAGTTACTGATATTATTGTTTCATGATGTTTGTGGATACAAGTACTCCTGTAATATTTTTGTTCTGTGCCTGTTGCTTATGGTTGTTATTCTGTTTTGTCACAAAAACCATTTTTAAATCCGTTCCATTCAAATCAATTTGATGTTGTACATGCTTGGATTTGATTAGGCACATTTGCTTGATGGACGGGCTAGTGCTGGTGCGAGTGTTGATTCTGCCAGACAGAATTTAGCTGCCACATTTGTTAATGCATTTGTAAATGCTGGCTTCGGGCAGGTAAATTGTGTATTCCACCTGCATATGATCTAGATCTCTGGGCGGGTTTTTGTAACATCTGACTGTTTTTTGGTTGAAGGATAAGTTAATGACAGTCCCCCCAGAAGCTTCTAGTGGAGGTTCTTCAGGCAACTGGCTTTTCAAAAATAAAGAACATGGGAAGGCCAGTGCTGCAGCAAGTCTGGTATTATGTAGTTCTTTACCATCAGTCTATATGTTGTGAATGAAGGTATTTTTCGGCCGACCCTCATGGTTATTCCTCATTGTAGGGTATGATACTGCTTTGGGATGTTGATTCTGGACTTGCTCAAATTGACAAATACTTCCACAGCAATGACAACCATGTCATTGCGGGTGCGTTACTGGGAGTTGGAATTGTTAACTGCAGTATTAAGAATGATTGTGATCCTGTGAGTTCCAGTTAGTATTTTTAGCAGGCATAAGAACATCTCTATGACTGTTGATCCGTAGATTGCTGACACGGTTTCTTTTCCAGGCGTTGGCACTTCTTGCTGACTACATAGATAAAGAAGATTGTTCCATTCGAATTGGTGCAATAATGGGGCTTGGCCTTGCTTATGCAGGTGCTCAGAATGAGCAGGTGGATTCCTTTGTTTTTGCATACTGATTATTGTGTAGTTCAGAGCTGTAATATAATGTGGCGTGCATGAGATACCTTTCTTGAGTTGAAGTTTTGGAAGTGTCATAAATGGGATCCTTTGTCTATACAACTTTAAAGCATGGATACTTCTTAAAGAGCAACGTACTTTGTCGGTTATGTGTCGGATACTGATACTCCTTAGCTACTTGCAGAGACGTGTCCGATACTTTAAGCATATTCATAATTCTAAATTATATTTTTAAGCATATTCATAATTCTAAATTATATTCTTCAATTAATAACATCTATTTGATACTTGTTAGATACTTCAATCACATATTCAATACTTCTTACATACCAAATAACACATTTTTAGCAAGTTATAAACATCAAAATGTAAATTTTCTACCAATATTATCTTAGTACAATATTTAAGCAAAATTCAATGTTTATTAAGTGTTGAGATCATATGTTTGTTTTAAGTATTACAAAAGGAACTATAGTATATTAGAGCTCGCGTTTAGATTCATAATATTTTATAAAAATTGACCAAATTCTTTATTTTAAGAATCTCTCTCTCTTTCTCGTTCTCTATATAGATATATATCTATTCTCTTGTTTTTTTTTTTTTTTTTTTTTTTTTTTCTTTTCTTTTCTGAACGCCTTATCTCAACGTCCTTATATCTTGTGTTAATTTTTAGATTTGTTGTCTCCCCATGTTCGTATCGTATTGTATCCACACCCCTTATTCGTATCAGTTCTAGATAGATTCAACATTGTGATGATATACATCCTTTTTACATGGACTTTGGTACATGTATCTAACAGAGGTCAGACGTGTCAAGTATTAAATAGAAGAACACATGGACACGGCTAAATATTTGGCTTATTTAATGTTTTAATTTTATTAGTAAGTGTATAATAATGTTTTCCCCAAATATAGTGCTCAAACAAGACATTTTGAATTATTTTAAATAATAATATGTAGCAACGTGGAATCATTTGGATCTAAATTTAAGTGTCTAACCAAAAGTGTCGGACACGTCCCATACCCTTGTCCGACTAATATGTGTCGACATGAGTACTTCACCTACCTTAGAAGTTTACATGTAACATAGGTTGGATTTACTGCAACCATAGATTGTTGAACATGCGAAGATTGTTTTTGTTTTGGGATTTTATCTACCACATTCGTATCAGTGACTGGATTGATGCCATGTTGTGATGCAACACATGGGTTGTATTCACTGCAACCATAGGTTGCTGAATATATGAAGATTGTTTTTGTTTTGGGATTCGAGAATATAAATGCCTACGAAGGTGACTGGCTTGGCTGATTGTTTCCTGTTCTTTAAAATATGTTTCTGTTCCTCTTGAATCCAATTAATCTATACATTCATTTGCCAGATCCGCAGTAAATTGACTCCTATCCTTGGAGATGCAAAAGCACCCCTTGATGTTATTGCGTTCACTGCAATTTCATTGGGTTTGGTATATGTGGGTTCCTGTAATGAAGAGGTTGCTCAGGCAATTATCTTTGCACTAATGGACCGAAGTGAGTCGGAATTAGGGGAGCCCCTAACACGACTTTTGCCTCTTGGACTTGGTCTTCTATACCTTGGGAAGCAGGTAACGCTAAATCATAAGCCTTTGTTTCCTTTTCGGATTATCTACTATAGTTGTTGGTTCAGATATTGGTTTGAGTTACTTGAGAACTATGATCTATCTGACTTGTATCAACCTGACTTACAGGGTTTATTCTTCTAAATTCTAATTGTCTTTGGGATTCCTCTTTGATGTCTAACAGGAAAGTGTGGAGGCCACAGCAGAAGTTTCAAAGACATTTAATGAGAAAATCAGAAAATATTGTGATATAACCTTGCTTTCTTGTGCATATGCTGGAACAGGGAATGTGCTCAAGGTAATGAATAGCCAGTGAATTGCACTTGGAGATTTCTGTACATAGATGAATTATTAACCGTCTCTTTGTCTCCAAGGTCCAACACCTTCTCGGTCAGTGTGGGCAACATCTTGAGAAGGATGCGACCCACCAGGGAGCAGCAGTACTTGGACTTGCTATGGTAGCAATGGGGGAAGACCTTGGCCTTGAGATGGAAATTCGCTCAATGGAGCATTTGTTACAGTATGGTGAGCAGAATATCAGAAGGGCAGTTCCTTTGGCGCTTGGTCTTCTATGCATATCAAATCCCAAGGTAGTCAATTGTACTTCCATATTTGTGAATGAATTGAAGTTAATGAGATTTATACAGCGTCCTTCTATGAGTAGGCGATAACCTATTTTTCTATTGGGTGTTTTGATTAGGTCAATGTCATGGACACATTAAGTAGGCTTAGTCATGATACAGATACAGAAGTAGCGATGGTATGATGATGCAATAGCTTGCTTATATCCCGTTGGTTTTCATCCTCATCTTTGTTACTTCATTATTGTCAGTGGAATTGACTTGCTTTATAAATTTGTTTTCATTAAACAGGCTGCCATAATCTCCTTGGGGTTGATAGGCGCAGGAACCAACAATGCTAGAATAGCTGGCATGCTTCGTAATCTTTCGAGTTATTACTACAAAGAAGCTAGCCTTCTCTTCTGTGTAAGACTTCTCTCTTAAGCTTTTTCGGAAATTTCTGTTGAGCCTTTACAGAAAAATGCACATGTCTTGTCTTGTTTTCATCACCAAGGTTCTCATAGAGAATGATCAACAATTGGCACTTTTGCAGGTACGAATTGCTCAGGGTCTTGTACATATGGGGAAGGGCTTGTTGACTCTTGCTCCATACCATTCTGAACGCTTCTTATTATGCCCGTAAGTGTTTCGCTGTCAAGAAAATTTAAATCTTAGAATTTTCCTTGTAACCTAAGGCACCATGTATCCTGGCTGCTATTCGAAACAGAATGGAACCGTTCATTTCGATGGAATGGACATAAACTTTTAAACAATCTCCCAAAATTTTCAATATGCAAGTAAAATGTATTGTTATTGCACTAAAGAACTATATAAAAGTGTAAGTGAACATCCTTGTGTAGGAGAGGATATGATCCTAAATCGATTGCTAGATAAATATTTTACTGATTGTTTTGTCTTGGTGATGGTTTATTATTTTCCGAAGTGTTGCATGTTGTATCACATGTATTTTGATGATATCTGTTAGATATGTTTAATGTTTTTTTGATTTTTCAGTAGAAAAAAGTTGTAATGTTATTTTAAAAATTGTAGTTCCATGAGAAGCTAGAGGCAATAGAAGTATATGATCTTACTACAATCCTGAAATCCTACAATTCTATGGACCTCTGTCGGATCTTATCTTAACTTTGAAAAGAACATATATTTTATTTCTTCCCAACAATCCTTCAGTTATTTAACATTAGTTCGTAAAAAAATTAGTCATGCCACTTAGTTCTTTATTTATATATTTATTTTGTGTATTTATTTTGACCTCACCTTCTATTTATTTTCTTGTTTCATACAGAACTGCACTGGCTGGAATAGTCACCCTGTTGCATGCATGTCTTGACATGAAAGCCATCATTCTGGGGAAATATCATTATGTCCTTTACTTCCTGGTTTTGGCAATGCAGGTTCGTTGTCCATCAGAACAGCCCCACTTCATATTAATTTATATATTTGTTTTGTGTGGTTGGGTGAATAATATATTCATTGTCATTTTGCATTTTGATCCGTTCCAGCCAAGAATGCTGATGACAGTGGACGAAAATCTGAAACCATTGTCGGTACCTGTTCGGGTAGGCCAAGCTGTTGATGTTGTTGGTCAAGCGGGTCGACCCAAGACCATAACTGGTTTCCAGACGCATTCTACTCCGGTACTTCTGGCTGCTGGGGATAGAGCAGAACTTGCAACAGAAAAGTACTAAATTTTTTTCTTGGGAAGTTGCCGTTTAAATTGTGTCCTATTTTCATGTGTGTGGATATACTGAGGTCTACTTCTTTCTGCAGGTATATCCCCCTTTCTCCCATTCTCGAGGGTTTCGTGATCTTAAAAGAGAATCCAGAATACAGAGACGAGCAGTAGTTATGTTGATCCACTTTGAGTCCAGCTTTATATTGGATGGAGTATGGGACTTGTATCAGGGTTGTGCATGGACGCCATTTGTTTTGTTATATGTACAATATACATACATGCCGACCTATTTTACAATGTTTTTATTGTTATTTTTTTCTGTAAACACCACCTCTGACACTTGACACCTAACCGTAATGAAGTTTAACAGAAGCGACTTGTGGAAAACATACAATAGTCTCAAAAAGCAATCTTACTCCAAGTTCAAATTTAAAAAAATTAGTTTGTTTCCATAATACATAGATTGCACCATGTGTACAATAGAACATCCTTCCTTACCTATAATTAAAGCTTTTTGAGGCAAAAAAAATATGTATGTATCATTGATTTTACATGGGTATGGAGAGAAATTGGTGTTTCATTTACCTTTGTCAGATGGAATTTGAGAGACCCCCAAAAACAAAAGGCCCAATTGAGACATTATTTAGAAAAGGGTAAAGTGCAACAAACCTCCGAATTATTTTTCTTTTGCAACAAACCCATTAAAATTGTGTATATATTTTAAAAATAATTAACATATTACCAAAACTGACTTTGAATTAAGTAATAAAACTGATTATTCTAAGTAATAAAGAGTTTCTTTTCATAAAATTAAACATATTCAAAAAGAATTAATCAACTTAAATAAAAAAATATATACTTTTTATCATGTTATATATATATATAGTGCTGAGTATTTAATTAACCTTTTTTTAAAATTTATATTTAAATTTTGTTTAAAAAGCTGAAACACATTATTTAATTAATTAAATTTAAAAGTTATGTGAAACTTTCTACAACTTTGAATGGGGGCTTGCCATTGAATTAATAACAAATATTTTCAAATTTATGTTAATGAAAAAAAATGCATTAATCATAATTGATAAGGGCATTGTGGTCATTTATGAAAAATTTTGAAGAGAAAGGAGCCATTTGCAACAAAAGGTGATAGTTTATGTGTTAGTTACACAAACTATAGTTCAAAGGATTAACAATCATTTGTTGCTAAAATAACCAAAAATTTTAACACCCAAAAACACACAAATATCAATGAAATCTTAAAATTCCCTTTTTTTCAAAATAAATAAAATGGATTAACACCCAAAAGTACATAACAATCAATGAAAGCATAAAAAAACCCGAAAGAAAGGAAAAAAGAAAAGGTTTTTTTGGATTCAATTCGAAAACTGAGAAACAACTGAGACATGCTTGGGGATGGATTTGAAGGAACCAAACTCAACTTGTCCTTCTTGGAGTGACCACTGTGGCGTCTTTTTCTAAGCTTAGGCATCTCCTCCAAACCAAAATCCTTCTCTTCTCCAATTTCGTGCTCCAATCATGACCTCCATCTACTCCTTTGGAGAAGCACATCCCACTAAACCCCGTTGTAGCATTCCTATTCCGGTGTCTCCGGCGTGGCCCAGCCGCCTCTCAGCCAATTCGAGTCTTTGGGCAAGACGGGTCTTGGACCGCTTGAGAGGCGAAGGCGAGAGGAGTACACAAATTCTTTGATTCATAGTGCATCAGTATCCCATGAATTTTTTTTTTCAAAATTTTCTAAGATTTTTTCACTTATAAATCTCCGTGTTGTCTAATGATTAATTTTTTGTTCTTAAATTAATATTGCTTAATTAATCATATTAGAGAATTATGATTTATTACTCATTAAAATTAATAATTTTGCAAATAAATTTTAATAGGTCATTAAATTGATAAAAAAATCTATTCACAATCCTTCTAGACTTATTCCACTATTTCTTAGGTAATTTCCTCGATCCTTTGACAGCTTCAGCTTCAAGCATACGTATTGGGCCTTGTGCCTCCCTTCATTGCCTCTCCTTGGCGGAAAATAATCCTCTCATTTTTGCTTCTCACTGGCTTAAGTGCCAGTTGGGTGAAAATGAGAAAGTTACCACAGGGACAAAAAGGGCATTTCACATCAATTGATATTTATCTTGTATATATACAAACTTATATACACATTTACACTTATATATATGGACTGGTATACGCATATACTTATATCTATAGCCTCGGTATACACATTTTCAGTCTCCTCCGAAAGCCGAAATTAGGCTGCGCGAAATTCAAATGATTTGAATTTTTGAATCTATGTTCCAAATCTGAAAAATCCCTCCAAGTCTTCCAAATCCTGAAATATAAATAGCTATGATTTTTTATTTCGAAACAGACGACAGTTTTTTTTTTTTTGGGAGATTGATAGAGGGCGATTGAAGGTATTGGAAAAAGAGATTAGTCTACAAAGCTTACTGAATCTTGTTTGAGAGATTGATATCAGAGGGCGATTCAAGCGAGAAGAAGAGATTTGTCTCCGAATTTGTGGATTTGAGGCACAAAGAAGAGCTGAAATTAGGGATTTGAGAAACTGGAATTGGGGATTTGAGGCACTAAAGTGGAATTTGGTTTATGCAATGTTTTATCTTATATTTTTCAATGGATTTAAGATTAAATTTATTTGATACTGTGTTTAGGTTGATGAAATTATGTTTTATTTTTTCAATTTAGGGCTGATATTGTGTTTAGTTTTACGAATTTATTTGATGGAATTAGAGTGTGTTGCTTTATGAATTTATTTGATGGGATTAAAGTGTGTTGGTTTACAAATGTTGTTGCATATTTGATGGAAATTATTGCTGTAACCCTAACCCATGGGGCAACACCTGATGTATATTGTTGCTGCATATTATATCTGCATTCATATTAGATGGCCATTACAGTAATTTATTACTAAATATTTTGTTGTTGGGTTACTGCAAATGTCGTATGAGACATCTATATTTCATTAAAGATAAGTCTGTAAGGATATATGTGGAGCTTAAGAAAACCCAATATATGTGAGTAAATTAGATAAGGTTGAGTTATTTTGGAGCTTACTATAATGATTCAACACAATTAGTACATGATGCAGTGGCAGTAATTTATTTAGGTATACTGAATTTTAATTGGTGGGAATAAATTTAAAAGAACATGACCAAAAGTATGATAATTGAGATGTGTATTGTATATTTTGCTGAATGTATTTATAATTTTTGGTGGGGTTTAAATGTTTGGTTGGTTGTAAGCGATCGCGATCAGTATTGTACTGAATTGTTTGAGGATATTTTGATCAGGATACTGATTGTAACTGATCCATATGGGGTAATTTTTATTTTTATCCATTTTATGGTTTATAATTGTTTCAGTTTATAATCAGTATAGTTTTTGTTAGCCATTTCATTGTTATATTTAATTGTAGTTAGTAGAAGTAAATGATTCAGAATTGCATTAATTTGCAGTAAAGTATTTATGATGAATAGTTGCATTAAATTTAGTTAGGTGTATAGTTTCATTATGTTTATGATGTGCCATGTTGACTGCCTTTTAATTGAGCATACTAAATTGGGCCATTAGAGTTGAGTGAAAGTTGAGGCAGGTATTGCATTAAAGTGCAGTCAAGTAGTGGTGCTCCAAGTTAGCTGACCATATCCTTTAAAGTGGTCATCATTGTCATGATCCATTAAAGTGGTCTATATAGTTTTTTTTTTTTGGGGGGGGGGGGGGGGGGGGGGGGTGTAACAGGGCAGAGTATTAATTGCACTTAATATTGAGTTGCAATTGTAAATTGAAGTATATTGCATATTCAGATAACTGAATATTTCACGTATCCGAAAATTTCACCTTTAAGATATACTGCATCTATAGGAAATATGTTTGACATCTCATTAAAGTATGTGTAATGTAGAATTTGCATGTTAGATGGCGACTGAAGTGGTGACCGTTGTTGACAGCTTCCACAGTGATTCTGATGACCATGATTCACACATTGAGGGGGACATTAATGTGGACAGTTGGATACCTGAGGTTGGCATGCGTTTTGAAATAGAGCAAGATGCATACGATTTGTACAACAAATATGCATTGAGGCATGGGTTCAGCATACGGCGGGAGTACGGAAACCGTAGCCGTGCAACCTCCATGCTATTTGTATGCGCGAAAGAGGGGGCTAGATCGAAGGACAAACGCGACTTCAAGACCAAGAAAGCACGGGCTAAAACACGCACCGACTGTGGAGCGCGAATGGTGATCAACTACGACAAATGCAAAGAAAAGTATTTTGTGAAGAAAACAGTTATTGTGCACAACCACCCACTGATGCCCCAGGAGTGCAGCTATATGCTTCGTTCGCATAGGAAATTTAATAATGTTGATGTGGTTGAGTCGAACTTGCAGTAGATTCTGGAATAGCAGTACGCGAAGCCTTTGAGTTAAATGCCCGTATCACCGGAGGCAGAGATTGTGTTGGATTCACTAAAGTTGACATCCAGAATCATATACGTACGAGACGGCAACGCGAGTTAGAAAGAGGTGAGGCCACGTGGCTAATTGAGTATTTTCAGAAACAAGCTTGCGAAGACCCGCATTTTCATCATTTTGTTAAATTGGTCAACGATGAGATGATTGCCAATGTTTTCTAGGCAGATTCTAAGATGTTAAGTGACTACCATAATTTCGGTGATGTCATGAGTTTTGGTACGACATACAAACTGGTTGATGGGAACCGTCTTTTCGGTGTTTTCGTTGGTCTAAACAACCATAGAGAGACCTGTATATTCGGTGCAACTTTGATGTACGATGAGACTGCTGATTCCTTTATGTGGTTATTCAAAACATTCATGAGGGTGATGCAAAACAAAGCCCCAAAAACTATATTCACGGACCAAGACGCTGCCATGGCAAAGGCACTGATGGGTGTAATGCCCGATACAACTCACCTACTTTGCACCTGGCACCTTCTCTAGAATAAGCAGAAGAATTTGGGCAACATTGTGTATGATGATGTTGGAATTAAAAGTGTCATATCAAGGTTAATGTACGAAGTTGAAGAGGTTACTGTATTTGATACCGATTGGAATACTATGATTGAAGTTTACAAGGTCCAAAAAAATAAGTGGCTAGAAAACTTGTTTTCATTGAGGGGGAAATGGGCATTGTCATATATCAAACATGTGTGGACTGGAGGAATCCGTACGACTCAGTTGAGCGAAAGCTTGAACGGGAGAATGAAGAAGTATTTAGCGAGGCAATATAAACTCCCCGACTTCTTCCGCTACTATGAGAACTTGCTTCACGACAACCGCTATAAGGAATATGAAGCCCGTTATGGTCTTATCGAGAAACTCCCTTGGTTAAAGCACCCCTGCCTAATTCTTTATCATGTTGGTAAATTATACACTGCAAGGATCCTTGCTTTATTTCAGGAACGCCTCCTACGTGCTGGATTAGAAGAGAAACTCATACGATCTACCGAGTTTGTGGCTGGTATGTGGTTATACGAGGTTGGGCTACACGGAGATGTTGTACCCCGTCGAGTGACCAGGAGTGGTGATGGTGGATTGGTTTGTACATGCGGAAAATTTGAAAGGGTTGGGGTCTTGTGCAGCCACATATTGAAGGTACTGAAAGACGTAATGCATGCGAATGAAATTCCAACACGATATATTCTGAAATGGTGGAGCATTAACGCAACAGAGGCTTTCCCAGAAACTGCACATTCCAATGATATAACGGCAGACCCGATTTTGGAAATGCGGCGACGGCATAGGGCTATGTGCCGTTACATGAATTAGATCTCCTCAATAGCTAGCTATAGCGAAGATGGATATCAAAAAATAATGATTCAATTGCGAAAGCTGAAATCTGTTGTCGAGGGCTGTTCCAGCAACAAGTTCAAATATCATATATTCAGTAAATTCTTGCAACAAGAGGCCTACGGTTATTTTGGACGACGATAGGCAGGACCTAGACAGTTCAGGTAACACGGCAAAGGGATTTACGAAGAAGGACATTTCAAAAGGGCAAAGGTGATGACATATAGAAAGCATGGAGAAATCAACAACAATTCGTAAAAAAAAGGAATTTCGGATAGCGAAAAAGGTATGAAACTCACAAGTACGATGATGTACTCCTACATTTCTATGATGATATTTATATTTCAATGCTTATTAATTATTGAACACATGTTAGGCTTCGCAGCAAGTTGATTTTGGGGTGAATGGAGATACACGACATACACGGCCATTAGCCGAGCACGACATTTCATTGACTCTTTCTATAAACCCCCCGTTACTGGTTAATCAGGTATCTTCCTCATTATTTGAACACACCATCTTCCTACTGGGTCAGCTTTTCGATATTTGCGGATACCATCTTCGTATAATGGATCGGCTTCTGCATATGAATTTAATGTAAGTTAACAAATTATTATGTGACAAAATTATCTAAATTTGTGATATTACATGAGCACCGAAACACACAATGGTAATTATTTACTTTGGGTTGTGCAGATTTTGAAGGATTTTGGATTTAATTTTGATGTTTCACCCATAACAGCAGCAAAGCTTGCTGACGAATCCAGTTGCAGGCAAAACAAGTTAAAGAATCGGCTATTTCATCAAAATGATTAAATTTGTGGACGTACTATTGGTAATCTCTATTTGTGATCACTAAGGATTCAACTTATTATCCTTATGGGTAAGCTACTGTAATAGTCTGATGTAATTTTGTATTTTATTCTTACTACGGGTATTTGATCATTATCAATCTTTTGTATACACATATTTTCTCCTGTGATGAAATACCAAATATTAATTCAAGAACCATAATTGTGATGTGTATGTTGGTAATATTCCAACTATGCAAAATATAAATGCATCATAAGTGGTAGCTGGGGTTGCTGGTAAGGAATTAATATCCAACTATATGAACCCTTAGTATTGATAGTTATTTAAAGCCAGTCTATGTGTTTTACCTGTATCCATCATACATGATGGAGGCTGGATTTTTTGTTGTGTTTAGAGGAAGGGAAGTTGGGGTGTTCATGAAACAAAGCAATGCTCTTATGCAAACTTCCTCCTTCCTCGGTGGTTTCTATTACTCCTACAATTCTCGTGAGGAAGCAGACGTAGCATTGTCATCTTGGAGGATCCTGCATGAACGTGAAGATGTTCATTTACATGAAATTGTGTCGGGTCCTGGCAATTCGTCAAGCAAGGCCAAATTGAAATCGTGGAGGATCTTGCATGAACAACGTGAAGATGTTGAAGGTCCTGGACATTCGTCAAACAAGGGAAAAAAACAAAGGGTGATAGTGAAATTACTGAAAGACCGCTACAAGGAACTAATTCAAGCAAGAAGTGTCATTGTGGCTGAATTCAGGCGCAATGGTCTTCCTATACCCAAGGGCCGAGCAGCTGAGATGGCACATTCAGGTAAGGAAGACATGAAAACAGTATTGTTTCAGCTGAAAAGAGAATTGCATCAACTGTATGTGAGATGGCGAAAATTACAACAGCTAAACAGTGCGACTAATTCCAAAGACCCTACCGTAGAATATGTGCGAATACTAAACGATCCCGATCTCATGTCTGATCCAGAAATGTCCGACTACGAAGACTCCGGCGACGATGACTTTGTTATTCCTCCCCCAACCTCCCAAAAAAAATATAGTTGATGTACTAATGAGTGTACTAATGAGATAATAGACACGTACAACTACTGATGTTTATTTGGTTGGAGGGGAATTAAATGTTAAGTGTACTTGATCATTTTACAAAAATATAAGTAATAGGTACCAAATATGTAAGTCATATCTGATATTAATTATTGTAAAAGTTTGTGGATGAATGTGGTTATTAGTATTTATTTATAGTTACTTATGTAATACATGGGGAATCCTATCCGTAATAACTATCAGCTAGTTGTGTAATAGGTATCTGCTCATTTTGTAATATGCATCAGTAAAACTCAAATATAGGCGTAATAGGCACCATTTGACATTTGTTTGTTGCAAAATCTTTAAATTTTTATAATTTCCAGTCCAATACATACCATTTACCACAATTCATTGGATAGAAGCTTTGTTACTTCACGTAATACATGGGGAATCCTATCCGTAATAACTATCAGCTAGTTGTGTAATAGGTATCAGCTCGTTTTGTAATATGCATCAGTAAAACTCAAATATAGGCGTAATAGGCACCATTTGACCTTTGTTTGTTGCAAAATCTTTAAATTTTTATAATTTCCAGTCCAATACATACCATTTACCACAATTCATTGGATAGAAGCTTTGTTACTTCAAGTAATACATGGGGAATCCTATCCGTAATAACTATCAGCTAGTTGTGTAATAGGTATCTGCTCATTTTGTAATATGCATCAGTAAAACTCAAATATAGGCGTAATAGGCACCATTTGACCTTTGTTTATTGCAAAATCATTAAATTTTTATAATTTCCAGTCCAATACATACCATTTACCATAATTCATTGGATAGAAGCTTTGTTACTTCACGTAATACATGGGGAATCCTATCCGTAATAACTATCAGCTAGTTGTGTAATAGGTATCTGCTCGTTTTGTAATATGTATCAGTAAAACTCAAATATAGGCGTAATAGGCACTATTTGACCTTTGTTTGTTGCAAAATCTTTAAATTTTTATAATTTCCAGTCCAATACATACCATTTACCACAATTCATTGGATAGAAGCTTTGTTACTTCACGTAATACATGGGAAATCCTATCCGTAATAACTATCAGCTAGTTGTGTAATAGGTATCTGCTCGTTTTGTAATATGCATCAGTAAAACTCAAATATAGGCGTAATAGGCACCATTTGACCTTTGTTTGTTGCAAAATCTTTAAATTTTTATAATTTTTAGTCCAATACATACCATTTAGCACAATTCATTGGATAGAAGCTTTGTTACTTCAAGTAATATATGGGGAATCCTATTCGTAATAACTATCAGCTAGTTGTGTAATAGGTATCTGCTCGTTTTGTAATATGCATCAGTAAAACTCAAATATAGGTGTAATAGGCACCATTTGACCTTTGTTTGTTGCAAAATCTTTAAATTTTTATAATTTCCAGTCCAATACATACCATTTATCACAATTCATTGGATAGAAGCTTTGTTACTTCACGTAATACATGGGGAATCCTATCCGTAATAACTATCAGCTAGTTGTGTAATAGGTATCTGCTTGTTTTGTAATATGCATCAGTAAAACTCAAATATAGGCGTAATAGGCACCATTTGACCTTTGTTTGTTGCAAAATCTTTAAATTTTTATAATTTATAGATTTTTACAATGTATGAGCTCGTCTTGTAATATGTATCAGTAAAACTCAAATATAGCGTGCACGTAAAATAAAGCCATATTTGTAATTCAGCAAGTAGTACATATCTTCAAATTGAAAGTACATAGTTAGATAGGGCAAGTAGTAGTAAACAAAACATTTGCCCTTTGTTTTTTAGACATAAGAGTTCAAATGATCGGGGAGCCCCCCTGGAATGCCCCCGGTCCGGAGGAACTTGCTCCTGTGTTACCCATCGGAATCATATGACTAAACTCCGATACACGATCAACAAGTTCGCAGACAGCTAGCTCAAGCTCAGCAACTCGAATCTCCAGTAGTTCGACTTGCTGTTTGTGCCAACTTTTGAGTTATGCTATTTGGCTAAACAGGGTGAGAAGTGACTGGGGAGGAGGATCTGGGAAGGTGCGGTAGTGACGGTTGTTTCCATTTCCGTTGGTGTTAGCCATTGGTTAGTGTTATAAGTTTTTTAGGTTGTGAGGGAGTATCAATAAGTGAAATGAGATATAAATTTCAGGATCTTCCAGTATCCTGATACTTAATGGAGACGTAATCTACCAATTAGAACTTACAAAGAATCAGGTCATTCAATGTAATCAAAGTACAATAATATATGGGAAATCTATGAGCTACAATATTAAAATATAAACCAGATATGAAATGTGAAGATAATTTGAAATCCTAGGCCAAGCCTATTAGTAGGGTAGACAGACGTTTTTAATGACCGGTGTCTGATGATTACACAAAATATTTCCTAAAATGAAGTAAAATCTATCATGGTAATTAGAGAGATTCAATCAAATCAAGTGTTAAAAGTGTAAGATAGGTTGTTGGATGTGTATTACAGAAAAGATTTCCTAATATAAAGTAAAATATATCATGGCACAAAATCATATTCATTCAATGAAGTGTAAAGTCTAATGTTAGGTTGTCATTGATTACAGTAGTGGTTGTTGTATTGCATGAAAAACACAACTACCAAGGTAATGGGCTATAAACACAACATTCAATGAATGGTAGGGTCGTACTAGTAGTTAACTATGGTAGCTGATATTAATTAATGTTCTTCTTTTGGTATAAATATATATGATATGATATCGCATTAAGAAAACAAATAGTGTAATAACATAGAAGAATAAGATATGGTTGGGAGGAGGATTGAAGCAACTGACCACATCCAGCACCAACCACCACAGCAGCCCCCACGTCATCCAACTCCCACCTCCAATGGTAATGGTAACGCGAACGGTAATGGTAACCCGTACACCGGTAGCCGACACTATAACGGATTGCCAACCTTGCTTCATGAAACTATGGTTGAGATGCTCCAGGATATCGCCCAACTAAAAAGGAGCAAGGAGTTGGAAATAGAGTTACTGCATATCCGCATGAAGGAGGTCGCGACAACCGTTGACGATCTGGATTGACGAATGAACCATATTTTCCCGCCAAATACACCCAATACTTCTTACCCATCAACACCAGAAACATCAGCACAAGAAACATCTACACCAGTTTTACCTTCTGAAGTTGATGATTTCATGGAGCCATGAATTCACTTCAGTGCGTTGAAGAAGTTTGGTTTGTGGGCGGTATTTTGCGTAAGAAGGGAAGGAGGGAGGTATTTTGCTTAATGTACTGTTACTTCCCCTATGTTGTAGTCCATCATATTTTCCCTCTGTAATATTTTCTGTAATGACAATGGATGAATGTTATGATCGATTATGATTACATATTATATTATACTCGCTGATGTCAATGGTAGTTGAATATGCCTATTAACAACATTCAATGTTATTGAAGATACAAATAACCACCGGTAGTAGGATCATTTAAAGTTTGACATAATACAAGGGGCAAGCTTTAATGCCAAATTAATGCCACTTGGGTTGGTGGATGTTTTACTCCAATATATATGAGGATGTAGATGGATGGGTGAGGTGTAAAAAATAATGGCAAACTCAGTTAATGGCCACAATGGGAGCGTCCAACACCAACCAAGCATTATCAGACCACCACCAAACTCCACGTTTGTTTCGCTTCAACAGTATATGGGGAATCTGAAAAGAAGGCACAAATTATAGTTAGATTTACTTGAGATTTACATCAGTGAGTTGGAGGAGGAGGTGGAGGAATTCCGTGAAAAGATTGCGGCGAGGAATCAGCCGAGCCCCCCACTTTATTTCCCGGGACCAACATCAGCACCGACCTCCCCAAATGCGGGTAATCAGTAAGCCATGACGAAGTCCATATGTTATATGTGTCGGAAAAACTGTCTTCTTGTATTTTAGGGTTTAGGGACTGTCAAAGTATTGTCTTCTTTCATGCGTACTTAAATTATGTATTGTGTTGTATTATCTTATTCAAGTTTATTTGGGGATTATCTATTGTCAATAAATTATGTATTGTCAAAGTATCCCATATAATATAAATATATATATAATTAAAAATATATTTAAATAAAATAAAATATATATATATAATTTGGAGACAAAATTTAAACATTTTGAAAAAAATATAGAAAATTCGGTTCAAAATATATTTTTTCATATATATATAAAATTCGAAAAAAAAATACATAAAATTAGAAAACATATATAAAATATATATCAATTTAGAAATATTTATATGTAGTTCGAAATATATATATCAAGTTTGAAATATATATATCAATTTTGAAATATATATATAAAAATATAAATAAATCCTTGATTCCAAAATTATAAAATATATTTATAAAATTCCAAATAAATATATATCAATTTTGAAATATTTATAAATTTATTTTGTTTATAAATTTTTTATCAAATATATAATATATATTTTCCAAACTGTATATATTTTTTTAATTATATATATTTTTTCAATTTGTAAACATATTAAATATTTATATATTGTTACAAATTTAAAATATATTTTTGAATTTTGGGGAGTGAAATTGAAATTTACCCATTGGGGTGGGGGGCAATGTGAAATTCAATAATTTCAGGGGTGAAACTGTAATATGACCTTTTCAAATTAATAGCCGTTAGAGATATGTATCAGTAAAGTAATATGACCGTTTGAATCTTTTATATATATCTCCTTCATCTCATGGAAGGACATTTCAATCTATAGAAATTAGTTTTCAATCTATACATAATACTTTTCCTTCTTCTTCACTTTTTCCTTCATATACACCTTCTTCAACATATGTTTTTATCCAACATTTTTACTGTACACCTTCTTCAACAGATATTTGTAGCAACATTTTGACAACTAATCATGTCGAGGGCATCATCATCGAACATGCAAAGAGGAAGTGAGACCGGGGTTGTTCGTCCACGATATTGTTATTGTGGTAAACGGACAGTTGTCTTACGATCAAGGACTCAGAAAAATCCAGACAAATTATTCCACACATGTGCATCAAAGAATCCTTGCAATTTCTTTGATTGGGAAACACCTCCTAACAACATGAACATGGTTTCAGCTCCTACCCAGAGCATGATTTCAACTCCTACCCAAAACATGGTTACTAATCCAATACAAGTTAACGGTCACGGAATAGAAAGGGTGTATAATCTGATTGTCCGGGCCACAATTGTTCTATCCATGCTCATGGTCATTTTGTGTATCTTGCCTGCAATGATTCTGTCCAAACTAGGGAATAGGAGTGCTAAGTCTTTTTTCTAATACAATAGTTGTTTCATGTTCACATCCAATTTTTTTTCCCAAAGTAGGAATATGCTAAGAGGGTTTTCTAATTCACATGCTGACATATTTGTAATTTACCATGAATAAAATTCTGTAGTATCATGGAAAAAAACTGCACTTGCATTGTGAAGAGTTTGTTCATACAAACACTGCACTACAGGCCATTGTCGCGCCTGAGTATACGAAAATGTACCAAAATTTGTCTACTCTCAATACGTAAATCTACCAAAATGTGTACAACAAATGTGTCAAAAGTTAGTGTCTCAAGAATGTGTCAACATTGTTTAAAACTATGTAAACAACAGAAACCCGATGAGTTACAGAGTATGTAACAAGTATAAATCATATTCAATTGGTCCGAATGAAATGGAACCAAGAAGAGAGAAGCATCAAAAGGTACCAATGCAGTGAAGATAATCATCCGCTGTCATCTGCGCTTTCATCCACTAGTGTGTGTTGGGCCGCCAAATGCAGTGTTTCCCGGAGATAGTTGCTTGGTGAATCAAGGAGTTTTAGTATTATTTGTGACCTCAATGACTTCACATTCTTAGGCTACAAAACATGGGGTTATTAATTAGTAATGACACGGGGTAAATTAATCGTCAAAAGAGTGCACTAACATTTTTTATTGTTGGGTCAAGTTCACTACCATTCCAACGCTGCATATATCTTATAGCGAAAACTCCGTAACTAAATCTGAAACAACAACGTAATAGCCCTTCAATACTTTGTTGGCATGAAGAAAAAAAGACTAACAAATTAATGTATGGTAACACGAAACAGATTTGGTACATACTCATCGAGTTGACTTGGAATATCAGCCTTTAAGTTGTCCGTCATACGTCCTAAATTGATACCGAAGCCAATTTGCACAAATTCCTTCTGCAAGAAATTTTTTTCCCGAAATTACATAAGCCATAGGAAATGCCCCAAAACATGAACTAAGTTTAATAATAACAGTCTCCATACCACTAAGCTACCCATGTACTTAAATCTGTGTGGCAAACCATTTGGGCAAAGGTAGTCGATTGTTTTCCGTGGACGGTTCACGACCAAGACAAACCAATGGCTTCCGATGCAACCAGGGAAATAAAACTGTAACAGTGTGAACGAAGTAAATATGTATTGATATGGAAAATGTATTCACATGGGAAATAAAACCTAACCATTCAAAACGTATATAACTCATACCAAAGTTTTACCCTTCGCACCATTGCGGAAAGGGCAACAGACCTTTTTCTCATAATCATTCCAAACACCTTTTATGGACTTCTTCCTTCCAGCTACTTTCATTGATGGCTTAATAGCAGCGTCCGATGTCTCCAATAGTTGTATGGCCATGCTGCTGAAGAAGTATCGATCGGATTTGGGGCTGACTTCATGGTTTAGTGTTGTGACAACCATGTTGACAACCTGGGAAATAACATTACCAAGGGTGAGCTCCACAGTAACTTAAAAGGTATTTATATAGTTTAAATTCATCCATACTCACCACACTTATAACTTGGTTCGGATGAAACAATGTTTGGAGATGTAGACGATCCACTTCTTCATCATACGCCATAATCATTGTTTCACTAGAAATACAAGCATAAACTATCATATGATGTCTTCAATATATAAATAAATAAATAAACAAGGCAGTTTAATGATTACTTTCTAGCCGAAATTTTCCTAGCAGCATATTCCAACAACTTCAGTTGCGCATCTGTGAATCTCAGTTTCTTTATGCTAGTCTTTATCCACGGTGAGTACGCATACTTGCCTTTTTTGGTCACTCTCCTTACCCTTTCTTGCTTTTCTGTTGCTGGAGACAGCAAATCAGTGGATGTTTTGTTGCTTTGAAGCTCCTTCTCAACCACTCCCCCTACTACAGCATTAAGTGCATTAACATCAGCTGTCTCCAGCAATGCTGGGAGGCTTGGACTTTCGCAGATATTATTACATCGGTCAGGATTTAATTGCTCCATAAGAAGAGAGACATATGGCCCTTGAGCAGTTTCAGAAGGCATTGCAGAATCAGTCTCCCCCTGTTCAGCAGATTCCTCCCCCTGTTCAGCAGATCCCTTTGATCCGCCTGCATCCTCACCGGGAATGCTACTATCTTCAGATACATGTTCACTATAATGTTCAGAAGATGTTGAGACAACATTGTCATCAAAGTCCGATTCTGATTTGCCGCTCTCAACATCAATTTTTGTTTTTCCTTTCTCTCCTGCAATATAATCAGTACTCTGTTCACCAAAAGCTCTGCATGACTTTGACGGACTTTGTCCGAGGCTACACTTGGATCTTTTTTATATTACTTCATGATCATTTGGGTCCTCAACTACAAGCATGGACCCCTGCTGTTTGATCATTTGTTTTAAAACTGCTCCAATCTCCCTGTGCAACCGCTTCATGTTCACCTATTATCATAATTGAACTTTTAACTTTATTAAACTATAATGCGTGGAAATTTATGAAAAGGACAAAAATGGGAAGACTACCTTTACATGAATACCATCAACTTCCGATTCATCGCTTTTATAATCGGGGCGGATGTCTACTAACTAGTGCAGAAAAATACTTGTATCAGAATTGCATTGCTGCATGATTCTATATAGATATCTTATGTATAAAATGGTACCTTATGTATAAAAGGGTCTTAAGTTATAAAATGGTACCTTCCCAATACCGAACCCTCCCATTGCTGCCTTAAAATCAAGTCTGGCGCGAACTAGATTCGAATTCCAAAACCCAATTCTCTGTCTATCACCCTTGGGGCAATCAGGCCAAACTTTAAACAGGCGCATGATATAGAACAACTGCATAATAAACTAATTTAAATAAGCCCACCACTTTAAACACCAATAAGTTAATTTTAAACTTCGTGTTAACTTTAAAAAGGATAAGACAACGCTAACAAGTTGAATTTTAAATACAAACGCTAACCTGAAGAAAAATCATACAACCCCTGTATGTTTTCTTAATCTCGCCATTGTTAGGTTGTGTCAGTGCTCTTATCAGGCAATCAGCCACATATGCACACCAATTATATTGGGATATCATCGCAACATTGTCCACTGATGCCAGCAGCCCTGAAAGACATTCCCCCCGACCATTTGGAGACAAAATGGCGCCACATGCAGTTAACACAAAAACACGTTTGAATTCATCGCCACCCTTCAATTCTTCCAGCAATGAGAAGAGACGGTCTAAGCTCAGGCCACCCTTCTTTTTAAAACCTCCTATTTTAATCCAAAAAGCACTGTAATGGCTATTAAAGGGGACTTTTGAAGCTCCGGCCGGCAAACGGAATATAGAAAGAACATCATTGCCACTGAGATACAAATAACCGGTTTTAATTAAATTGAAACGGCAATGGTTAGAATCAAAATTTGAGATGAGGTATCCACACAATTGCGGTCCAAGAAATTGCATCTCAAATTAAGCATCTCCTCAAAACCCAACTCCTTCACCGCACGACGCTTCTCGGAATCAAACTTGGACATTGCTTTAATGAACCTGGACAGCCCATTTATGTGCCAACTCCTTGGACCAAATATGTCTGAGGCTACGTCCGACTCATTTACGCATTTAGTTTTCCCTTTAGCTTTCCCTTTAGCTTTACCTTGGCCATTATCAGCTTTGCCTTTGCCTTTACCTTTATCCTATAAATATATATTGGGGTCAAATCTATTGCTTTATAGGCTAAATATTTAGTAATATGGACACACTTGATAATCAATTACGGTAATATCTATTGCAAAACAAATATGTAAAGACAGATTTCTGCAGTCACATTTTTCTCAGCCTCTGTCAGATTTTTGTATAATTCCAGATCAGCATTGCGATCGACATGAAAAGGAGCTTTATCATGAATGGTCATGTCATCCCATTTTGCTGTTATGTCCTTGTGAAGATCCCTGTAGGTGTCGTCATCCACCTTCTCCACACCACTGTTTTATCGGAATTCAGCGACGCGGTAAGATCTGCAAATTGTGTTTTGTTTCTTAAATGGGGAATTTACAGATAAAATATACAAATAAAATACATAGATAATACAGATAATACATAATTAAAAAATTTATACATACCTGTAGTAAAAGAATACTCCCGGTGGACAACAATATTTGCCGTTCTTTTTTTTCATGAAACTAATTCCTTTACCAGTGACCTCCATTTAATCTTGCAAAAGCTAAGAAGACGTAAATTTAAGTTATATATTAATCTATGTATAAATTGTGAAAACAGTCCCACAATCAAATCACTGCATTGATTGAATATAAATTTAACAAGAGATACAATATGGAGCAGAATTTTATTTCTATACACTAATTAATCACAAACAGCTCTCAAATGGCAGTGAAAAAAACATGAACACCCACAGTAAACTTGTACCTATATATATCTATATATAGAGAGATCCGGATTAAATTACCGAATACCCAATCATTGGATTCTCAAATAAATTGAAACTGCATACACCATTATAAGTTGAAACTGCATACACCATTATAGAGAGAGGCAATTGCATACATACAACACCATTATAAGTTGAAACTGCATACACCATTATAGAGAGAGGCAATTGCATACATGATTATAAGTTGAAACTGCATATTCAATTTTACAATGCTTTAATTGATTACTCCCCAAATGCACCAAATACACAGAAGAAGTGTTTTCACCACAATAATTTCAAATGTCTAAAACACATACATATATATGTATTTGTATTTGTATCCATAAAACAACAAGATATATGTACAAAAAAATAACATTTCAAAACAACAAGGGCAATTTATTTATCAGAGGCAATTGCAAACACGATTATAAGTTGAAACTGCATATTCAATTTTACAATGCTTCTATTCATTACTCCCCAAATGCACCAAATACACAGAAGAAATGTTTTCACCACAATAATTTCAAATGTCAAAAACAAATACATATATATGTATTTGTATTTGTATCCATAAAACAACAAGATATATGTACAGAAAAACAACATTTCAAAACAACAAGGGCAATTTCTTCATCAGAGGCAATTGCATACACGATTATAAGTTAAAACTGCATATTCAATTTTACAATGCTTCAATTGATTGTATAAATAAACCAGAAGAAGTGTTTTCAGCACAATAGAAGAAATACACAGAAGAAGTGTTTTCAACACAATAATTTCAAATGGTCATAAACAATGTATTTGTTTGTATAAATAAACCAAGAAAAATTATTACCTGAAATTGAATAAGAAGATGGTTTCTTCACTAGAATGTTCGTCAAACTAGTCTCCGCCGGCGATTTCAATATGCGGGTTCTCTGCATACACAAATCCAGAACTTGGGTTCTCTGCATACACAAATACAGAACTTACTTCGGCAATCACGGGAAATTAGGATCGATTAGGGGAAAAGGTAAGGAAAATACGCGGGAAATTTATGATCGATTAGGGTTTCTTTGTTGACCGATAAAGGAGAGAGTGAAATTAGAATTTAGGGAATAGGGTTTCGTGTTTGGAGAAGGAAGAAGATGTTCAGTAGAATTTGAATTTCGTGTTTCAATCGATTCGGAGAAGGAAGAAGGAAAGCTCAGTTTCGGCTTGCTGATATAATTGCTATATATAGCTAAATTCGTATATATCAGTATATATACCAATATAACTTTTGTATATATATATCACTGTATAATATATCACTGTATAATTCGTATATATGACAATATATACCGTATATATTATTTTTGTATATATAAAGTGAAGGAATAGTGAGGGATTGTAAATTTTCAGACAAGAAGACTATGTTGGGACTCACTTGGGCCTACCATCATCAATCCCCAACAAAAATTGCCAGGTGGAGCTCTCTCTCACCATTTGATTCCAACTGGCACTTAAGCCAGTGAGAGGCAAAAAGGAGAGGATTAGGATCCTCCTGGCACCATTCCATTAGAAACTAAAAGCACAAAAGATCAGTCTGGTGTTCATGTTGGTAACTCCTTTTTGTTGTCTTTGTGGCATTAATGAGCCTGAGAACCATAAACATCTTTTCTTCAATTGCAGCTACTCCTCTAGCATATGTCAGTGGTGTCGGGACATATGTGGGATGTATCTTGGGGATTAGTCTCTGGTTTCCTCATTGGTTGGGGTTCCAAGATGTGGATACCAAGCTCTTCTTCTCTTGTTTCTATCATGGTTCGCCGAACCGGCCGGTTCGTAACGGAACCGGCCGGTTCGTAACGGTATTGGGCTGAACCGAAACCGGTTCAGCCCGATATATCGGGGGGCAGGCCGGTTCACATCCGAACCGGCCGGTTCCCGCCGAACCGGCCGATATATCGGTGAACCGGCCGGTTCGTAACGGAACCGGTTTTGGTTGAACCGGTTCCGGAAAAAAAAAAAAAAATAAAAAAAAATAAAAGCCAAAAGTTGGGGATGTTAGCTTAAAATGGAATAGTTATATCTTCTTTTTGGGGCAATGACAAGTTGAGTATCTGACTAGTAATAAATGGCAAAAGTTGGAAATCAATATAATATTCCTATATACTGTATATATATTTTCAATACATATTATTATATAGTTAACATTATACCATCACACCAGCAAATATTTAAGTGTCAAAAGTTAACATAATGTATAGATACAGATGCATCATCCATGTCATTTTCTCGTTCATATTATATACTTTCTCCGTTCCGTCCCAAAATAAATGTTCACTTTCCTTCTTTTAGTTATCCCAAAATAAGTATCTATTTTGAAAAGTCAAAATATTTTATTTGATCAATTTAATCTTCAAGCATTAAAGTAATAAAACATATATTTTATAAATCATCACATCACTATGATAAGACCATGGATAAAGTTGGTATTTCATTCACTAATACTACAATAAAAGTCATTCTCTAAATATCTTTAAAAATATATATAAAATTTACTTAAAATTATCAAAAAATCATCAAAGTTTAGTTATGTTGTCAAAAATACCATATCAGTACATTTTTACCACCATGTGCGAGTTTTTAAAAAATTCACGCTTGCGATAACCGAAACCGTTATGTAACCCCGATACTGATCCGGTTCCGTTACACCGATACCGAAACCGTTACACTAACCGAAACCGTTTTTGCGAACCATGGTTTCTATCATATTCAAACTTAGCTTTGGTAAGAGCTTCCTGGAGACTTCCTAAAAGGTAGTGAGTAGTCCATTATTTGGTAAGAGCTTGGGTCTGGTTCTTGTCCGCCTAGCTTTTGCTTGGCTTTGTTTTCTTTCCTTTTGATAATGTGAGATCGGAAGAAAAAAAAAAAAAACAAATTAGAGTTTCTCTAAATTATGAGTTGCCTCGCACAAACTTAAAAAAAAAAATTTAATTCGTTAGAACTAGTCACTTCCCCCAACCTCACTACTTAGGCAATTAATTATGTGTAGGTCCAGCAAATTAAGATAGTAGTAGTTATCAAAACATTACACACAATTATATATATACATGATAGTGATCAAAAGAAGAAAAGCTTAGCGATACTATTTTGTTGTATCATCTCCACATGAATATATAATAGTGTCATTATCTTTCTCCTTATGTGTAATTACATGCTCATGGGCAAGCAAATTCAAAAGATATATGGTGCAATATTTGACATACTTAGTTTACTTATGTAATTGAATCAAATATGAAGAGATGTCAATCTATTTTGCTCCCAAAGAAACAACAAGTACTTTCAAACTTACTCCATCTCTAAAACGATTAGAATAACCATATCCTGTATACTCGAATTATTTATGATTTTTTTTTTCCAGAAATGATTATCTATCATTCTATTGCTCAGTTTCTCACAACTATGTAATACTTGGAATTGTGCTCAGTGCTTTTCTTAAAGATATATTTATATACCAGAGATATTTACAGAGTAAGTTTGACTGAGATTGGGAGCCCAATAACATCATAGAACTGGGCTAACCCGTTAGAGTCGACGATTACAATTTTACAGGAAATCCAATATCTATAATCCAAGAGTCCTGAAAGCTATGATCCAACAACCATTAGTGTATAGGTTGCAAATGAACTTAGCCGAGCAGAGTTTGAGTCAAACTCAATTCACTTATTAAACAAGCCTAAAAATTATATTCCAATTCAATTTATTTGTTAAACGAATAAGTTCGAGCCGATATCTAGTTTTAACGAGTCGAGCTTGAATTTACTCACGAACGATCCAGTTACGTTGCAACATATATTACTCTTTTCAATAACTCATAGATTGAGTTTTTGCATGTTTGTATTTAACATATTTTCATTTTTGAATATCGTGTTCTTTTGTTCTTGTTTATTTTATTTTCTCTATTTTTTTATAAGTACAAATATTTTTGAAGATTTTAAGAAATGATTGTATCAGTCCTATAATTCTCAATATCTCAATTATTTTAAATCGACACATTCTCTTTAGAGATTATGAGATAATCTTATACTTTTACTTACACGAGAGTATGTTCAGGAGCTTGGCTCATTTATTTAAGGGGCCTAAGAAATGTGCTCGGCTCATTTGCTAGACAAACGACCTCGAGACGATCTCTTAACGAAAAGAGCTCGAGCTTACTCGCAAATGATTTGGTTCATTTGCAATCCTACCAAGACCGACTAGCGGATGTTTTAGGCGAGATTAGATGTGAGACCCTTTATAAGTAAGGCTTCATGCGCTTAAGAAATTATTAATTTTTTTTATAAATATATTAATATTATACATTAAATATATTAATATTAAAAAAATTGAAATCAACCTCAAACATGGTGTAGTCGCGTGACAAATTATTGTCATTGTGCGAGTGTGGTAGTCACGAGAGCCGTAAGTGTAGTCGCCAAATATTGTGCAAGTTGATAAAAATCTTTCAACTCTAATAAGAATAATTATTGGATTTGAATTTGAATTTGAATTTTAGTTTCATTAAGTTGTAAAATTGAGAATTTTATTTTTTTTAGTCTATAATCGTAATAACTCAAATATAAAATTTTGGAGCCCAAAATTGTGAAATTGAATTTGGATTTAGTACGAATTGGGCTATTAAATAATTTATTTATTTTTACCTATACAAAATTAATTTTTATTTTAAAGAATGAGGCCCTTGAATTGGACTGAGGCACTAATTATTATTATTTTTTAAAATTATAGTTTACTAAAAATTTTTTTTAAAAAAAATACAAAAAAAAAAAAAATGCCCCCTTGGGCCCGGAGGTCCTAGGCAACTGATTAGGTAGGTCCCCTAGCCTCAGGATTGGGCGTGCATCCTACTAGTGTAGATGTTGACATTTGACAAAAACACAATCAATGATGAGTTTCTGCTCAGTATGAAATATGTATAAAATTAAAATATATATGTTTTGGTCCTGTCATATAAGATTTTCGCATGGATGGTAGTTTTTGCCTATAGTATTGTTGTCCTCTATGTCCTTACATGAATCGTTCTCTCTTCCATTCATGAAAAATATAGTAATTTTATAATTAAATTGAATCATATATCTTGGCATAAAGGTAGATAACATGACAATGGTGTGAAGTGTTATTTTGTATGAGGATGGAAAATAAAATTATGAAGTTACATAGGAGGTATTTTGCATGATGATGGATTATAAAACTATATTTTCTCAAATTTATAACTTAATGAAACTATGAAGTTAAGAAAGGATGAAAAATATAATATTAATTTAAGATGTTGGAGAAAATTAATACATTGAGGTTGAATAAATTTGATACTCTTGTGTTTGGGATCTCTCCTTAAATGATCAAAGTTCAAACCCGAATCCGGAACGGGAATGTCGTTTTGAATTTGCATCTCTGGTCTCGTTGCATGGATGTGAACATGATTCTTGAAGCTTAATAAAATTAACAATAAATTATCATTTACTTTACTTCTATTAATATTGAACTTCCTATTTGTCATCTTTATTTTATATAGATTCCGAATTGCCCGAAAATGATTTAAGCTAATTGTTGTTAAAAAAAAGAAGAAAATCATATTAAACTTAAAAAATATTATACAATCTCACTTACATTACTCCATTTACATTAGTTGTAATCCAGAGAAAGTTTGCACTTAATTGAGTTTAGATGATGTGCCTCATGGTTTCTCTCTATCTGTGTATAGGGTTGGCATTTAACTTTTCCTCATTATGACTTAGGCATATATTTCTGTCAATTTTGTATTTAGAAATTAAATTCCTCTTTCATTATGACTTAGGCATATGCCTTCAATTTTGTACTTGGGAATTAAATTCCTCTATTTTATGACTTAGGCTGTCAAGTTTTGTACCTAAATTAGTCGTTCAATATTTTTAGTACTTTTTTTTATTTAAAATATCATTGGAGAAATACATGTTATTCTCTTCTCTTGAAGGGAAGTTAAATTAAAACTCCCCTATCCCGCTCTTACCATTTACTTTTTGAATCTTAGTAATGTCTAGTCGAATTTATTTTCTCGTTATTAGTTGTTTAAGTTTGAAGTGTTGTGATTTAGTTCCATTTTCATTTATAAGAAACAAAAGAAAAGATTTACTTTGAAGTATGATTAGTAGTTTTAATGGGTTATTTATCAAATATATAAATTAATTTGTTTTTATTGTCACCATGCGTTAGTGAATTTGATAGTGTGTATTTATTAATAATTGGAATTCAAATTAATTTAATTAGTCCTGTGTTTGTAGCCAAATATATGTTCAATGTGGGTGTAAAATGAGATACAATAGACATGTTATTGAAGGTGACCCATGTCCATGTAGTGTTGTAGACATGTAGTGGTGAGGTGGCAAGAAGTTGGTGATGTAGGAAAGGATTCAATTAGTTATAAAAGGTAAATGCAGCACACACAAACCCATGTATAGTCGATATATATATGTTCTCATATTAAAAAGTCAATCACATATTTGCGAATTACATAGAAGGAACTTCCTTCAAGGACGACACATACACATATCATAAACTTGAAAGGGTTAATTTACACCCTGAGATTTATTTTTATTTTAATTAGACTCTTTCAAATTTAAAAATTTTCATTCACATTTCTTATTTTTTTATGACATACATCATTTACACCCTTTCAAGCATGACATTATTTTAAAATTTTATTTTAATACCTAAACTACCTTCAATTGTTATCCAGATTGTGTTTGAAAACAAAGATTGATTTTTTTTTTTTTTTTTTTTTTATCAATTTGACCCCCTTATTTTATAACTTGCCCAAATATTTTTTATTTTTTATTTTTATCAAATTAACCCCCTCAAATCATTAACTTCGTTTTTACCCCTCCAATTATTTTCTCAATTTAACCCCCCTTATTAAAATCATAAAAAAAGTGTTTGATTCTTAATCTATTTAACCAAAAATAAAATAATAATAATTTGTATTTTTGATAACACTTTTCTATTTTTTGAAAACTGAAAATCAGAAAACTGTAGAAAAAATCTACTTGGCTCAGTTTTCTAAAAGTTCAGTTACAAAAATAGATGTTTTCAGATAACTTATTTTTATTGTTCTCGGAAAACTGTTATTTATTTTCAGAATTCTCAAAAACAATTTTCAGAAATACAAACCAAGTAGATCCACTCTTTTCACGAAGGGAAATGAAATGAATATATCCTGAGATAGGTTACACTTAACTCTCCTTAAGTTTTGCCATGATTACATGAAATTCTCCAACATTTCCAAAATTACTCAAACCTCCCCTAAAAACAAAACTTTGCACCACATCACCCTTAAATTGTATAATTGAACTTAACATCACTCATGGTAGAGAGATTGACAAAGACAAAGAGCAATCCAAACTGTGTAGATTCCCAAATTAGGCGAGAGACAATGCAACCGGACTTTCACTTGCACAAATGCACAAATACTTTTTGTATTTTTCTTAGTGCTCTTCTAAATAAAATATTAAGAGTTGGCAATAGAAGATGCTGAGAATAATGAGTCTCTCAATTACCGAAATCTAACAATTTATAAATGGAAAAAATTATCAATACAACTATTTACAAAATAGGTAACTTCAGTAAAATACTTTTTACTTGCTTCAGGCCATGTAAGTAGGAACTCCCTACTCACATATTGTATGATCTAATGAAAAATATACATATGTCCTAAAACTTTGAAACATTACTATAAGTAAACTATTTTTAAAATTTGAAAAACCAATCAAATCAATGATTATGAAAAGATTTTATAATTTATGAAAATGTTTCTAAGTTTGAGGATATGTGTAAATTTTTTATTGGACCATGTAAGTAGGAAGTTCCTCCTAATAAGGCCCAAGACAAATATTATCCAAAAAAATATATATAGTAACAGAAGATATGTTTTTTTTTTTTTTTTTTACCATTTAGCCTTTGCACTACTGTTATCAACTTCTTTCTTTAAGTCTTTTTCGTATAAAAACAAAAACTCCTGTCTTTATGCCAAGCATGCTAAATTCAGTGAATAAACACCAACTAGAATTCGAAAACTCTCAAAATTGTTCCTACCTAATAGTAAAACAGAACTTTATGAATGGTCTCACCCAAACTACAAAAAAAATCACCTTTAAAACTGGTCAATTCGATCCAAACTTACTAATTGGCAACTAATTTTCTTCACGTCCAACAAATATAGTACGAGTTCTCGAAACACCACAGACGCAATTATAGTACATGACAGTGATCAGAAGAAGAAAACATTAGCAACACTGTTTTGCAGAGAGAACTAAAACTGGAAGCACATCCTCTCCACATGGATAGTAGTGGCATAGGAACTAAATAGCATTATCTGTCTCCTGATGGGAATTACATGCTCACGAAGCGAAGAAAAATATATATTTTTATACATCTATCCTCACGTTCGAAGTTAGGAATCCTATGAAAGCTAAAGGCCACATTACATCTAATTTCAATCAACAATCACACACTTCATCGCCGAGTTCCTCCCCCATCAACAAAGCAGTGTCAGAAAGTTTTTCCGGCTTTAAGATAGCATCTTACAAATACAAACTCATACGGGGACTTGCAGTACAATCAGTCCGAGCTTACAAGACCAAACAGCGGTTTGTCTCCTAATTGTTCTCGGCCCTAAGATGAGAAAATATAGCAAACAAAAAAGGAATTAAAAAACCAGTTATAGATTATAACCATTACAATCAGTCGACACTGGAATTGTATTCTGATGGAGGATATTAGGGAGTTTCTATTTGATAAAAACTTTAATGTCATCCCACAGTTAGTGTCAAACCACCTGTGTTATTCATATAGGAAAGAATCGCCATAAATGGTATGCTAACAGATGATTTTTTTCATCGACAACATTGTGAGTATTGTCGGTCTATTACTAAACCATCAACATTTCCTCACCCTATTGGGACCTTTACTTGCTCTGTTAGGATTTCTACAAAATATAAGTCATTTACGCTTGATGCATTCATCTATAGGTCTATAATTAGATCTTGATATATACTTGTAACTATAGACATTAACAATCAACTTGGTAGCCATCTAACCATGCAAATGAAGCATTTTTGACAGGATCGAAATCCCATTCCTCAGATCAGAGCAGGTTTAAGTTTCAACAGCAATTCTAATATAATGACCCTATTCTAGAAAATTGAACAGAAAATTATGCTATTCACATATATTTTGCACAAAGCTCGTCATTTGAAATTAGGTCCATACCTTTAAATATGCCAATTCAATCACGCAGGCACACTCAACTACTTGCACCCCAACACGCTCTGCAGAGAAAAATTAACAAGACATCAAACTTCAATGCTAATTATGTGAAGAGAGGCTATTTCTTAAGCCATATGAAATATGACATTACATCAACCATGCGTTACTTAGAATATCTACTGTTAGGTGTAAGCAACAGTCTAGTGAGACACAATATTCAGTTCAAATTGCCTTCACACTAGAATGCCATATCTCACACCAACCCATATAGAGAATACAATTACCAAGCATGGTTGTAGCCAAAAAACATGAGCAGGTACTTAGTTGATTAATACCCACAGAAAGAAGGGAAAAAAAAACACACAGAGAGAGAAGAAATAATCTTCATCTGTAAAACCCTAAACTATCACACAAAATGAATAAACTTATAACCGATATTTTACCCAAACTAAAATAATTTTACCATACTGCTTAAACTTTGAACTTCTACAATAAATCCGCGATAAATCTCCTTCTAGACTGTTGGTTTGTATAGGAGGAAGCATTAAATAAAACTGATTTACGCACCACATACAATGAAAACCAAGCACATTTAAGCACATTTGGAGTTGTTTAGACTAGATGAGGATCTATTTTACATGGACTCGGGTATAAGTGTCGGGTACGGGTATAATATATCCATGCGTTGGATGTGTCAAATTTCCAATTTATTTTAACTACATTACTTTATTTTCTAGAGTAATGTAATGTTTTCATCTAATATAACCCTCAAAACAGGCTTTTAACTCATTTTAAAGTAATAATACAATATAATTAAATGACTAGATATGTTTTTCAAGTATGTGTCCTACCAAAAGTCGGACACATTTGCCACACCTATATCCAATGAATATATCTCCGACACAGGTACTTAACTACTTCTAAAGAGTCCATGTAAGTTGGATGAGTATCTAGGCATCAACAATAAGATCTGACTTGGACTCAAATATTGATATGCATCTTGACTTTAAAAAAAGTCAAATTCAATTGCCATGGATCTACACAACTTCAGGCCTTTTGCTCCACCAAAGAGTGTGGAGCAAACTTTTGCACCGAATGGCCAGCAAATCAAGATGTATGTCCGCCTGCCATTTATCTTGCAGACAAGGGAGGCAAGAGAATACTTCTTTGACCTACGGACAAAGCTACTGAACATGAGCAAACATGAATAGGGTTGGCTCAGTTGGGAAAGACTTGCAGCTTGGTGCCTCAAGAAGCATCATGTCTCAAGTTCGATTACCACTAGGTATAAATAATTTGTTGGGGTCACGACTGCAGACATGGACCGAGATTTACCAGATCTGTGTGCATGGGTTGCATTGCAATGGCCCCATGGATCAGTCGAGGCGGGGCTATGGGCACCTTGGTTATCGAAAAGAAAAAGAACTGAACTTGAGCAACTTTTCGACCCCCACAATACGCTTTCAATGAAAAGGAATGGGGCGGGGAGTGAAAGAGTAAAAGGCAAGGTTATTTACGGTAAAAGGAAAACAGAACCCTTGATATTCTTCGGTTCAAAATGTAACAGAAGTTTGTCATGCACATGTCATATGACTGTCATAATATTCTGGCCTTTATGAACACTCCTCCCTTCCCCACTCCTAATGATCCAATACTATAAAGTTGTCAGCTGGTAGTGTCATAGTAATACTAATAGTAAGTATTATTATAAATAAATGAATTGGAAAAGAAAAGGAAAAATAACTGCACAAAGAAGACTTTTGCAAATACCCTCGACAGTGAAAGTAAAACGACAATAAATATATTTACAAAGTTAAGTAAATAGGAACTTTAGTATTGACCCAGTACCAAGTAGTCGGATTGCGGCGCACAAGGTCCCTCCAGTCGCAATGAGATCATCAATTACCAGGGCACGTTCTCCTGCTTGTACAGCCCCAACATGCATCTCCATTTTGTCTGTTCCATACTCCAAAGAATACTCTTCCGAGATAACTTCCCCTGTCAAAGCCATCTAATCAATAAAAACTCAAAATATTTAACCAATCACCTAAGCGATTTATCCATATGTACACTAACTACATATATGGGATAGAAATTTCACTAAGTTGGCAAATCATCAGGGCCGCTTGGCAAACACCTTGTACAAATAAATTTTCCACAAAGAATCAAGACATCTACAAGACACTATAGCTGCATATAACTGGGCGTGCCAGTCAAATGATGTACAGTTATAGTGCATTGTTCTACATATAAACAAGATTTCTAAACTTTTAACTGTGTCCTCAAAAGCAGCAGTTCGAAAAACTATTCTTGATGCCAATATATGTTCAAAATCAATTCTAATAACCTCTATGTTTCAAATATCACCACAGTATTCTTCATCTAGAGTACATATGAAGTACATCTCAATCCTGCGTGAAATGACGCAAACAGCAGCAGTAAATTTTAGATACAGAGCTGATCTAGTACCGGCGCCATCTGTCATTCAACAACTACATTTTAATTTGAAGAATTTAATGGTTACTGAAGAGTATCCCCACTAGAAGAAAATCTTACTTAGACTCTTTCTATAAGTAAGCTACATTTGAAAGGAAAATGGATCCAAACATGAAATTTCTCAAATTGTTAAATTACAATATCTACATAAAGATCAAAACTTACAACTACATCACTTACATGAATGAATCTACAATAAATGTTTGAAGTCTTCCAGCATGGAACTAATAATGAAACATCTTTAAAGATCATAATAGGAGGCAATACACTCAAATCACCCAATAGTAAGATGTTGCAATAGACTTGTCATCAAAAGATCTCCACCATCAACCCGGCACATGTTAGATGGCGGCAAGAAATCAAGATTCACCTATTGTTGTTTTGAGTGGTATCAAAGCTTTAAAAAGCCCTATGCCTAATACCGTATAAATCCATTATTGCCATCTGGTTACAGCTCTAGAAATTTCAAATAAAATGAGAGAAACCACATCATTTGAAAATAAATCCGTAAAACAAAATATATTTTTAAACCAGGAAGATTAACTAATTAAACAATTAATCTTAGAAGAAGACACCTTTTAGGTTGAACATCTTAAAGATAGTAATAATTTTTTTGCAGAGCAGGTTTAAATATTCTTGAACATCATAGTAAGTTTATTATTTATCATCTTTAAGATACTTTTGGAGATCAACACTATCTTTATAATATTCTTGAACATCATAGTAAGTTTATTATTTATCATCTCAGACGCTAATAGTATTTTGTTTCAGGTGCCTAAACCTCTTCCCTTAATGCCTAAACACCAGCTATCAAAGCACTTGGCTAAAGAAGATATGAGAGTTGGAACAGTGAGTAGTGTAAAACAATCTATATGACAAGTTCAAGTTCGCTTAATGAAATTTGATATACACTGAGAAAATATACTGCAAAAGGTTCTTTATGCAAACTATGGAACCGATTGTAGACCCAGAATATTAGCAACTAATAAACCCCTTCGATATCAGTGCAACTTATTTAAATGATTTTTCTTTTCATGTTGATAGGTTGCATCCCTGTCGCTACCAGATAAAGGATTCTCCGTTGTGCCCACAAATTTGTTAAAAAAGAACTGTGTGACGATTATGTAAAGCAAGGATGAGATATAGAAGGTTACCAGGCAACTTTTTGGGTTTTCTCAAGGGAACAAATTTAGCTCCAATAGCCAATGCAATTGGAGGGCCAAAAATAAAACCTCTTGCTTCTATACCTGCATCATTCGTTGATACCAAAACACCGTAAATAGTTGCAACTAAATATATTAATACAAGCAAAATCATAACTAATACATGAATACATCTAATTCGAGTTTCAAACAGTGACATGCCAGGATACTATACCAATTTTTTATATTTTTCAAATGGTGCCTTTAGGTTTGAAACTGAGCTGGTTGGGAGGGAGAAAAAAGATGCTGAAGCGTCTTCAATTAACTTTATAGTTGTGTGAGCGAGCGACCAAACCTTGGTGGTTTCCCCTCCCCACAAAGAAAGCTAATCTAAGGCAACAAAGGGACTTCTCTCAATATTTTTCTTCGTACCTATTGATTGTAAAACTGGATCATATATGACCGGGAAGCCACCAAAACCAGATTTATTCCCCACAGAAAAAACAACTGCAATGTAGCAAAATTATGGTCTATGGACCTTGTTCTTTTGGTTGGCAAGTGAGAGACGTGTTCAAGATCAGGTGAGGATTGGACACGGAACTATGGTACTGGCTCCAAGAAGCTATAACAACTAACCGGGCACATAAAAAGCCAAAATATAACTGGAAGTCATTTTCATCATCCGAATTAGCAGTTGAAGAAAAATTGGATTGTACGCATGCTGAAATATTGTTATTCTGTTCCTATACCCTGCCTATCCAGTAATAGGGTTGTAAATGAGCCGAGCTTTTAAGTGTTCAAGCTCGGCTCGGCTCCCTCAGAGGGGGGCTCGAGTTCGATTAAGTTGTGAAAAACGGAGCTTGAGCTCGGCTCGATCAAAGCTTGATAGAGCTCGAGCGGCTCAACAAGCCGCTTTTGCTTGTTGCCATTCACAATTAAAGTGAATGATTGAAAACTTTCGAAATAATTTAATTTTAATTAATGTCGTTAATACTTGATAGTTGACACCAATTTATAGAAAGCACCCAAGCACTTTAACTTCTAAAGGGAATAATATATTTATATGCATAACATATCCCTAACTTTCACTACATAAGCGATGTGGGTCAAACTTTTAAACAAAACACACAACCTCTTTATAGGCACAAGTATGCAACTAATTCACTGGACAACAATTGTGAGATAGAGATTAAACCAACCCATACAATTCTATACCCATTTCTCTTGGATACTCATGGATGCATGTAAGGTAAGTAATTTGCTTCAAGTTTTCTTTTGTATCTATTTTTTTGTACAACATTATCTTGTAATTTACTAGTAGTGGGTATCTTCAAATTTTGTCATATATTTAAATTTTAAAAACTAATTAGTAAAATTATTTTAAAAGTAGTATTATATACATATATATTCTTTTTGAAAAAAATATATTTCAAAAAGAATATATACATATATACAATCGAGCTTTTAGCGAGTTTTGTTCACGAATTATGTTTGTGAACATGTTCACAAGCTTTGTTCGCAAACATGTTCATGAGCTTTGTTCGCAAACATTTTCTAGCCAAGCTCACACCTGTTTGAGCTTGGTTCATTTACGAATCGAGCATGAAAAAACTGTTTGAACTTGGTTCACTTACTAAATAAACAAACGCGAGCCGATTTATTATCGAGCCGAGCCTGAGCTACTTGTCGAGTGCTTGGTTTGTTTATAGCCCTATCCAGTAATATATCTATTTGTACTGTCTAAAGTTTCCCGGTTCTTAAATCAAAGCAGCACTAGTACAATGTTTATGTTGGAAAGGCCATCTTTTATCCTGTATTATTCCGCGTTTGTATGGGATGAAGGCAAGATTGATGATGATGTTGAAGATGATGGTAAAGTTCAGTGGCATAATTTTTTTTGATAAGTTAGAAAAAAAAAAGTATGCCACTACTGTTCACATGACTTTTCCTTTTGATATGCAAATCTAATAATGAGATCCAGTAATTAATCTTAAACATCAAAACACAGATTTGAGGCTGAGGCCTGTCACTTGTGCGAATAATGCAGAAAGTTCATATTTTGCTCCAACCATCTATCGTGGCACCTTTTACTAATGGAGACAATCTTGTGCAGGACCTTTTCAGAATAAAAATCACATATACACAGTACTAGCAAGAATAATCACCAGTGTGCAAAATTTTGGATCATAACGAGTTGAAAGGATTTGACTTGGCTCCACATAATAGTAAACATTTGGAATTGGCTTGGGATGACTCAAATAAATAGAAAAGTTAACCCTGATACCATATTCAAATTTTGCTTAGTCTTCAAGATAGCTCAACTGATTTTGAACTTCTACAAGCCGACACAAGCCTATTTGATGAACCTATACGAGCCTATGTTTACATGAACGTGTTCATGAAACAACAGCTTTGTATTCACGAGTCTACAAACCCAACAATATTCAAGATTAGCTCGTTAACTAAATGAGCTCAAAAATCGGGCTTGCTGTGTATATATCCGCAGAGACAAATACAATTAAAATACTATTACACAGTAGTAGAAAGTGGGTATACTTGGACTTACTACTTAGTATAACTAATGAGGCTCCAATAGAAGGATCAGGGAATTGTTATTGTAACATACATAAGTGTGTTTCGCAACGTGATTTTCTTTTTGGTAAAAACAAAGAGTTGACTTTACTTAAACAAAACACCATTACAAAAATTCATGTGCATGATGCGCTGAAAAGAGGCAGTAGTAAAGTACCAAGCTGCCAAATATATTGTCTATTGCTATCAATCTATCACCAACAATGCAGTTTCAGAAAATATATTTTGAACAGTAGAAGCATGCGGAGTTAAAAGAAATCTCAATCAAGTAAGGAAGCATAAGTTAGGTAGAAAGGAAGGACTACAAGGCACTTGCACCAGTTCTATATCCTTCGAAACCAATTATGTCGATTGTGGAAAACACATAGCTTACTCCAAGACAAGCATCATCAAACCTTTCCTATATTGCAGTGGACAATAATGCAGCAGTCTCAGACTTTTTAAGCCTTTAATTAAGTATAATCTTTAATCTTCTACAAGAGTCTCTGAAATTAGATTATTGGGTCCTCATTATAACAGAATTTGATAGATCATGTACAAAAGTTGATGAAAAAGGCGACACAATGAGATTGGCAAATCCAATGGTGGACCTTCTGCCTTTTTTCAGGGAGAAGTGAGAATTGGAAGTAAATTGAGTTGTTGGAGGGAGAAATGGACGGGAAATGAAATAAAGCAGGGTTGCAAATTAATTCTCCTTAAGGCTTCAGCCATACATTGCTAAGGAAAATTCAACTCTAGCTGATTGACTTGAACAACAACACCACTACATTTCGAACAATAATTATTATGCAGATTCCAAACAATCTATCCAACCTTTCGCTTGTATACAGACAACATACACATAACCCCAAGGTCAAACACTCGTCTTCAAGAAGATGAATTTTCAGAAACAATTCTCCTATTGGACCTATTCCCTATGACTTACATTTAGCAAAAGTATTTGGTACTTCGTCAACCCTCCATAAACGCTGATATATTTTAAGCAAAGCAACATCACATGTACTGTAAATAAATAAACAACATCCAAAACATTCCGTTCAAAAGTTTTGTTAATTGATGGTGTTCCATATATACATACATCTAGACAAACACACGTGCAAAAGACACACACAACAGTATCATAGTATTGTTAGATATGATGCAAGTGAAGAGAAAGCAATCATATCCCACTGGTAAATTTCTTCCTATCTAGGGAGCACAGACGCTTCTACAAGAGAGATGCATCCCTATCAGATACATGCCCTATTGGGGATAAATGCCCCATTTTTCTTAAATATATTGATAGTTTTAAATCATATTTTCAATTTATAACACACATCTGCTACTTCTTAGTACTTCAATCGCACATCTCCTACGTCTCAAATACTTCCTGACACATTTTTAACAAGTTAGGGACATTAAACTACAACTAAGAATATTATTATATTATAACCTATGTAGCACGGACATGAACACGAGAATACGGCAAATCTAAAAAAAACATGACACGGGTACGACGGATACGGCAAAAATTAAATAATAAATAATAAATTATATAAAAAAATATAAATAATTTTATCGAATTTTTTTTAATATAAGAAATCTCAATGTATTATATACAATGTTAATAAACTAAGAAAAATTAAACACAAGATATAACATTATCACAGATTAAATATCAAATTTCACATTTGAATCATTAATTAATTTAAATATATAAATCATATGTTTATAACTTCCTTTATAAAAAAAGGTTAAAAGACGGTATTTCATCACAAAAATATTCGTTATATTATTGAGAAACAAATGACATTACAATCAGTAATTTTACAATTTAAAAGTCATATTTCATTACAAAAAAAGAAAGTAGATTTTTAGCAACTTATTTATTTATTATTTTTAAATATATATATATATATATATATTTTGTCTTGTCCTGGCTGTATCCTAAGCGTGTTCTTGGCACCTTGTCGTGTCTCAGTTGTGTCCGAAATTAAAATTTTAATTTTAAAAAGTAGGAGTATCGGACGCGGGGCCTCCGAGGAAGTGTCCGTGCTTTCTAGATTATAACACTATTAAAAAAAAAATCTCAAATATGTTTAAGCAATAACTACATATGCTTGTTTCATATAATACAAAATGATCTCCCCCCATAACTGCATTTAAACTCCAAATATTTTTTAAAAAAAAAAACCTCTTATCAAGAGTTAATTTATTGTATATGCAAAGGGCCTGTTTACTAACAAGAAACATTTCCTGTTTTTATTTCCTGAAATGAAGAAGTAAAAGTAAAATCTTGTTTCCCAATTTATTTTTCCTTCTGCCCAAGAAAAGAGGAAACAAGAAAAATGGTATTTTCTCTTTCTGTTTCCTCTCGCCTTCAAAATGACTAAATTTCAAAATTGTAAAATTGAAACTTTCATGTCTTATGCATTAATAAATTTAAATATTATATATAAATAATAAATAAATTAAATATTTTTATAAATTAAATAAAAAACATTTATAAATTAAATAAAAAAAATAAACAAAATAATAATAAACAAAATAAACAATAATAAAATAGATTAAATAATACATAATAATAATAAATAAATAATAATTATGATAAATAAAAAAAATAAAAAATAAAAAATACAAATAAAAAATAAATTAAATAAAAATATAATATATAATAAATTAAACAAAATATATTTATAAATTAAATAAAAATAATCAATGAATAATAATAAAAATAATACATTAAATATATTTATAAATTAAATAAAAATAATAAATAAAATAATATACAAAATTAATAATAAATAAATAAAACTTATGATAAATAAAAAATATAAATAAAAAATAATAAGAAATATATATAATAAATAAATAAAAAGTAAGAATAAAATTCTTTTAGTAAACATAATTTCTATTTTTTATTTTTGTTTTTGAAAAATATCAAAATTTAATAAACAAAATTTTCTTTTCTTCAGAAAGTGATTCTAATTCTTCAGGAGGAAATGAAAACGAAACTGGAAATGTTTCCGGTTATTAAACATACCCAAAGTAACATATATTTTGTTTTCCCCGTAATTTTTTTTTTTTGAGATCAATCGTCTCCTTGGGTCAGCCCAACCCGAACCTGTGAACCCGATTCCGGGTTTGATCGGGCCGGGCCAACCTTGCACCAACTTCGGGTTTGGGTTAAACCCGAATCCGGAATAAACGGGCTGGTCGGGTCGGGTCTAGTCAACCCGTTTTCATGTATATTTATTGTTTTCATGATTTTCTCAAATAAAAGTATCTAAAATTTAGATTGTAATTAACAATAATAAAAGAGAAGAGTAGATAAAAGAAGAAGGGAGTGAGTGAATGTCGGATCGAACAATAATTTTTTTTTTACTTCTTAGGATTATTTTTTATTAAAGAAAAGAAATAATAGTAATGAAATATATACACTTATCAACTAATATTTACCTCTCTTAATATTGACACATATATATATATATATACTAAAAATCAGATCTGGTACAAATCAAAGACAAAATCTCATTTTTCTATATATATATATATATATATATTTGTTTCAATTCAAATGTATAGATCTGAAGACATCAGATCTGTATATATATATATATATATATATATATATATATAAGTTTTATATTTGTGTATATAGTGAGAGAAAGAGAATAAAAGAGAGGGATGACGGCAAGACGGCTTTGGAGTGGCGGCAAAGGAGTTGCGACTTGCAAGACAATAAAATTATGTGTACGTGTGTTATATTGTGTATATAGTGAGAGAGGAAAGTGAGCGTGTTTTATATTGTGTCTATAGTGAGAGAGGAAAGTGAGCGTGTTGAAATATAGTGAGATCGAGGGTTCTACCATACTCATAAATCAACGGTTGAGATCTAATAAAAAATTTGAACGGCTGAGATTTTTGCAAAAAAAATTAATCCGGGTTTTGGGCTGGGTTTGGGCCTAACCCGAACCCAACCCGAATTAGAATGTAACCCAGTTGGGCCTAACCCGAGTTGGCTCTTTTACTAACCCAAGCCCGAAAAGTTCGGGCTAGGCCCGCTCATGTTGCAGGCCTAGTCTCCGTATAAGTGTATATAGATATATACGCAAATTCAGTACATTTTAGTCTACAATCATGATCATTTCCAAATTAATCAGAAGCTAACTTGTACTATGTGATTTTGTGTGTGTGTGTGTGTGAGAGAGAGAGAGATTTACCAGCAACAACAGAGATGTCTTTGCCCTTGTACCTCTCAACAAACAGATCGATAGTGTCCTTGAACGCCTTGGGATCAAGAAGCAACGTCGTTATATCCTGAAATAGAATCCCTGTCCAAAATATCCAACAAAAAATCAAAACACACACGCATATATGTATAACTCTGTCTGTATGTATATCTATCCATACATATATATGTGAGAGTTGAAATGCTCACCGGGTATGGGGAAATCGGGGATGACACGAATAGCAGAGGAAATACCGGCGATGCGATCGTCTTGGAGATGGGCCATCTGAGTAAAGATCGGTCGATTTCGCGAGTAGATCGGCCGGTGTCTTGTAGCGATTGGGTGGGGCAATTTTAGTGTGACCGAATTGCCATTGGTTAAGCTATGTCTTTGTATTTCTTGTGGGACGATATTGACTCTAGGGGTTTTGAGGACGAGGTCCATAGTTTGGGAATTCATGCTGGGTTTGTGTGGGCAGTGGAAGGAGTAAAATGAGAATTGGAATTTGATCGGACCTTTTCAGCTTTTGGGTGTCAGTGGACAAGACAATAAGGACTAATCACTAGTGTTCAAATGACTAATGCTACACAAGTCTAAAGGTAAAATGATTGGATCGGATCCTCTCCTGAGCTTCTTTCTCTCCGGCCCTCATCCAAAGCTAAAATCTTGACCTTCATATATGATTCACGCATGTTTACTAATTATTTCTGTTTTCTGTTTATAATTTATGAAAAACCAGGATCAGATTCTGTTTCTTATAGAAAAAATAAACTAAATTTATGTTTACTAATTTTTCAAAAACAAAGATTAAAACTATATTTATTAAAACAATGTTCAAAAAAGAATTACAATTTTTCTTTTTCACAAACATTAAAACTATTTTGAAAAAAATATTAAGCTACCTTTTCCAAATTTTATTTTATTTTATTTATTTATCATTTAATTAATTAATTTTATTTATTTATTTATTCAATTTTATTTATTATTAGTTTTATTTTATTTAATTTATGAATAATATTGTTTTATCAATTTTTATATTATTATTTTTTTCATTTTTATTAATTATCTATTCATTTGTTTTTATTTATTTATCATTCAATTAATTAATTAATTAATTAATTAATTATCTTTATTTATTTTATTTTATTTTTTATTTTTTATTAATTGTATTTTTAATCATTGTTTAATCATTTTAGTTATTTATTATTTATTTTACTTATTTTATTTTGTTTATTAATATATTATTTTTTATTAATTATCTATTCATTTTATTTTATTTCTTATTATATTTATTTATTTATTTTAAATAATATTTTATGTAATTATTATTTTTATTTTATTTATTTATTATTAATTTAATATTTCTTATTCTTTTTATTATTGATGATTATAGTGAGTTTGAGGAAACAAAAAGAGAAAACACATTTTTTTTTGCTTCATCTTTCCTTTGTAATGAGAGGAAACGTTTTCTCAACTCAAAAAACAGAAACAAATTAAGAAACATGTTTTTCATATTATTTTCAAATTTCAGGAAACAGAAAGCAGAAACAGTTAGTAAACAGGCCCTTAGAGTGGTGCAATTTTTTATTTTTTTATTGTTTAAATTAGGATTAATTACAGTTAGATTTCCTCGAGATATGTTAAATAAGAAATAGACTCTCTCTTATTTGGTAAATTACAGATAGATTCTTCATATTTGTAAGTTCTAACAAATACCCCTTACTTTCAACTTCCGACCAAGTCAAACTCAGTTAATGCTGTGAAATATCTTAAATGCCCTCAAATAGATGAAAAAACAATTATACCCATTTAAAGGACATGTGAAAATTTAATTTTTTGTAAACAAATTTTAACTAATTACTTATGTACATATAAATTATTTTATTATTAAAACATTTATACGTATAAATTATTTTATTATTCATAAATTTATTCATATACGTATGAATTATTTTATTATTCATAAATTAAAGTTTCTAGTTAAAAAAAAATCTTAATACATAAAGTTGATGAAAATAATATAATAATAAATTTTTATACTACAACATGAATTAAAATTTCTTTTAAAAAAATTAAAGTTTTGTATGCCACTTTTTGAATAATAAAATAATTTATATGTATATACTATATAAGTAATTAATTAAAAATTGATTTATATGTATATAAGTAATAAGTTAAAATTTGTTTACAAAAAATTAAATTTATGTATGGCTATTTCTTTGACCGAGATTCCATTTTAAGCTTTGTATAATAAAATAATAAAAAATATGTACAAAAGTTTGAACATTTAAATGGAGCAATAATTTAAACAATAAAATAATAAAAAGTTGCACATTGTTGACCATTTGCTTAACCATAGATGAAGGCCACGTGTTAAGATTTTAGCCTTTTGGACGAGGGCCGGAGAGAAGAATCTCAGAAGAGGATCCGGTTCCAAAATTATTTGGGATAGAGTTAGAATCGTCTACAAAATGGGTAAATCCTAAGGCCCGTTTGGTAGGCGGTCCGGTCTGGTCTTATCTGGTCTGATCTGGTCTTATTTGGTTCGGTCTGGTCTGGTCTTATTTGAATGGTATTCTGAAAGTCTGTTTGGTAAAGCTGTCTGGTCTTATGGTTTTATTCAAGCTGTTTGGTCTTATGTTTGGAAAATAATACAAAAAATAAAAAAATAATATATAAAATTCAAAAAATATATTAAGTATAAAAAATATACAAAATTTGAAAAAATATAAAAAATTTGAAAATAATATAATAAATTCAAAAATAATAAATTTTCCAAATTTTATAAATTATTTCAAATTTTTATATTATTTTTTCAATTTTATATATTATTTTTGATTTTTTATATTATTTTCAAATTTTTCATATTTTCTCAAAAATATATATATATCTAATTTTGTATATTATTTTTGAATTTTATATTTTTTTTCAAATTTTATACATTATTTCAAATTTTTTATATTATTTTTCAAAACTTATATATTATTTTTTAAATTATATAGATATTCAAAATTTTATATATTAATTTTGATTTATATATATTTTTTTATATACATTATTTTAAAATATATATATTATTTTTCAAATTTTATATATATTTTTTATATTATTTTTTTAATTTTATATATTATTTTCAAATTATATATATTTTTTAATTTTATATATATATTTCAAATTTTATGGTCCCATGTGTTAAGACAATTGTACATAAGACTACTTGAGATCATCATTTTTTGTTGTCTCAAATTACCCCATTTGGTCCCAAGTGGTCCTTATTTTTTTGGAACCGTGTTGCCAAACAGTGTCCGGTTCCAAAAAAACCATTATGAGACCGGACCACATGGAACCGGACCGCGAACCAAACAGGGCCTAAATTCCCAATCCAGGAAGGTTCCGACTCACTTCAATCCTACTGGGATTTGGTATAACCTTTAAATTATTTGGTATTAAAAATCAAAATTCAACGCGGGTTCAGGTTTTTACAATTTGTTTGTATTCTAGCATCATTGATTAATTAAATTCTTATTTTAACATCACTTTAATTTTATTTACCAATAAAAATTCTTACTTTTCGATTTAATTTTAAAACACTTAGGGTCCTATATTCATCACATCATTCAAGATTATATATAAAGAATAGTTTCAAGATATTTAGCACTTTTAATTAGAGAATACAAATTATAATGATTTGCAATATGTTCAAGTTATTAAAATTGTTCGTTCGATATTTCTGGATGAAATTGAGAGAGGGAGAAGAGCTAATGAAATTAGTACCTGAAAGTTTCAAATTGACATTTTTTAAGATAAAACTTGTCGAAACACAACTTCATTTAAGATGAAAAATGAATTTCTCCTTGCAAGTTACTTGTATATCGGTACTGAAAAAATATTGCTCACAAATTTAGTACACATTTTACAATATACTTCCTTCGTTCCAAATTATAGGTTCACTTTTCTTCTTTACCTTATCCTAAAATAAGTGTTCACTTTTGAAAAGTTAAATCATTTTATTTGGTTAATTTACCAATTTAACATTCAACCATTAAAGTTATAAAACATATGTACTATAAATCATCACATCACTATGGTGAGACCATGAATAAAGTTGATATTTTATTTACTAACATTACAATAAAAGTCATTCTCTTAAAAAATTAAATTTTCTAAAGTGAATCTATAATTTAGGACGAAGGGAATATAAAATTTTATTGTTAGAAAAAATTTCGAGGTCACCCCGAGATTCCAGAGTCGAAGAACTTATTAAGAGAAAGAAAAAGAAGACAAGGTGTCACAAATATTCCCTAAAAAAGATGGTAGACTTTTTCATTAAACATAATGGTCTACCGTTGTTGGAAATGTTAGAAGCAAAAGAAGACAACGACATGTGTCACCTTGGTCTTTGTCAAATTACCATCTTCAACTATAGAAGCACTGTTGTAAATAGTAAAAATTTAATAGGCCCAAGCCCGTCTGAGAAGTCATTAGTGTGTAGTCCCATGTATATATAAATAGTTATCTGGCCCATGATTTTAAGCCCATGTAAAATAAACAGCTCACCATGGTCTTGGATAAAAAGAAGTAACGACCCACTACCAAAAAGATAGTGGGTAGTTAATAATCAAGTGTGTCATGACTCCATATAATGGGGGCATGATCCAATTAAATAGGAAAGACATTATTGGATTGAAAGGTATAAATTTGGCCATTAGTGTCTGAATAGAGATATCTTTTTGATATGAGTAAATTTTGACACTTACATTTGGCGCCATCTGTGGGAAGTTCGATATTACTTTTCCACTTTGAAAAACTTTTTCACTTTTATTTGGCAAAACACGGTATCTACTCGGTCAACAAACAATGAAGCGAGGTTCGAAGAGGTCATGAGGCAGTTGGAAGCTGTAGAACAGAGAAACGCTGCCCTTGAACAACAGAATGCCGAGCTGATCCATAGGGTGGCTCAGGGGCCGTTTCCCTTACGAAGTTCCAACCCAACTGATGGTGCAGAACGGTCTAGGAATGACGAACCGGAGCTTTCAAATTCTCATCACGAACGAGACGCATCGGCCACTCGAACAGGCAAAGTGCAGAGGGAAGAAGAAGAATCCTCCCATCCCATAGCAAGGGAGGCCCCGACAACACATGTCCCGACCCTGAACGACCTGCACGAAATGGCCGCCAAGATCCAAAGAGATGTGATGAAGGATTTAAAGATGCAGACCCCTGACAATCTAGCTATCCACGCAACAACATATATGACGTAATCCCCATTTACAGAAGAGATTGAAGCAACGGAATTCCCGAAGAAGTTTGTGCTACCAATTTTTGCACTCTACGATGGTACGAAGGACCTGCTCGATCACATCTACCAAGTGCAAACTAAAATGACTGTATATGGGAGAAACCAAGCACTTATGTGCAAGGTATTTTCAACCAGTTTAACAGAAGCACCACTTCTATGGTTCAGGAAGCAATCCCCCGGGTCAATCAGTAGTTGGAACGACCTTTGTAGGCGTTTCATCGGTCAGTACTTCAGCAACCGAAGGCAGAGAAAGACTATATCAAGCCTTTTCACCATGACGCAGGAGAAGGGGGAGAGCCTCAAGAGCTTCTTATCTATATTCAACGTGGAAATGTCCTCTATTGATGACTGCGACCAGTTGTCAGCAGTAGAGGCCTTCCGTATAGCGGTCATCCCAAGCACAAAATTCCATTCCTCACTAGTGAAACGCCCCTATCAACATCGGTAAGCTTAATTCCAGAGCACAAGGATATCTTAGGATAGAGGAAGAAGAAGTAGTAGACAGGCAAAGAAGAGCCTCTCTGGTAACAGTGGAGGCAAAATCGAAAGAAAGAATGAAGGATTAGAGGCCTCAACAGCCCGGGCCATCCCAACAAACCGCATCATCTAGACTACCAGATAAGCGTTAGCGAACATAAGAAAGGACAACTCCGCTCAAGACCAGTCTCGGAAAACTCTTTCAAGAAAACAAAAGTAAAGGGATTTTCAAACCACCTCCACCGATCAGACAACCGATGGAGCTGAGGGACATGAACAAACATTGCGCCTTCCACAGTGAGTATGGGCATCATACAAATGACTGCAGGAACCTCTGGAGGCAGGTTGAAGCAATGATCGCAAAAGGGGAACTTGCAGACTACATAATAAAGGACCAGCCAAAACCAGACAGGTCAAATCAGACCCCTCAGAATAACTCCGCAGCGGGACAACCGGTGAGGGTCATCCATATGGTCCAAGGAGGCAAATAGGACGTTGAGTTCGAGGAAAGCCGAAGGTTAAAGCTACAAAGGCACACAAACTCAGACGTATTGGTGAAATTTGTCAAACAACCATCATCCAAGGAGAATCAAGAATTACATTTTCAAAGGCCGATATGCAGAATGTTGAGACACCCCATGTAGATCCTCTGGTAATTACTTTTCTGGTAGCTAATTGTCTGATCAAACGTGTGATCATTGATCTAGGAAGCAACACCAACATTATGACTAAGTGGGATTTCGATAAAATCAGGATTGATGTGTCACATCTATGCCCAGCTCGGACGCCTCTGGCCGGATTTGATGGATGACGCGTTGAACCGATAGGAGTAGTCCATCTGTCAGTATCTGTAGCACGTCGGACCTTGAAAGAAAGCTTTGTAGTGGTGGACGTCAAGCCGTCATACAATTTACTGATGGGACGAGGCTGGATCCATCGGATGCAAGGAGTTCCTTCAACTCTCCATCAGGTTATGCGATGTCTTGATCCGAATGGAGTGGATGTGACATAAATCCCTAGAGACCAAGTAGTAGCAAAAGAATGCTATTCGGTAACTCTGAAGGATCTGAATCTCAAGAATAAACAAGTCATGGAAGAACCAGAGAAATCTCTGTACAATGAGAAATATCAATTATAGTCAGACCCTTCCATCGAGGGTCAAGAAACTCAGGCAACCACGGAACCCCTAAAAGAAGTGAATGTTAGTCAGACAGATCACATCAAGGTCACATTCATCGGTTCGTACCTCCAGAAAGAAGAAAAGAGCGAGCTGATCCGCTTCCTCCAGTCAATTCAGACGTATTCGCCTGGTCTCATCTTGATATGTTCGGGATAGATCCCTCAGTCGCTCAACATAGCTTGAACGTGGATCCAGAAGTCAGACCGGTCAGGTAGAAGCAGAGGAGGTTTGGTATAGAACGAAATCAAATTATATCTGAGGAGGTGGGAAAGTTGTTAGAAGCTAGATTCATAAGGGAAGTCAAGTATCCATCATGGCTATCAAATGTGGTGGTGGTCAGAAAGAAGAATGGGAAATGGAGGGTCTGCGTGGACTTCACTAACTTAAATAAAGCCTGCCCAAAAGATTGCTTTCCTCTGCCAAAAATTGATCAGATGGTGGATGCCACATCAGGATATGAGAGACTCTCATTTCTTGATGCATACTCCGGCTACAACCAGATCCCGATGAATCAGGCCGATGAGGAGAAAACATCATTTATTACCAAGAAGGTATGTACTGCTACAAATTAATGCCTTTTGGACTTAAAAATGCAGGTGCCACTTATCAGAGGCTTGTCAGAAGGATATTCAAGAGTTAGATGGGGGCCACGGTTGAAGCCTACATAGATGACAAAATGGTAAAAAGCAGAAGGAAAGACGACCATCTCAGGCACCTCGAAGAAGTGTTTGATGCACTCAGAAAGTATGGGATGAAGCTCAACCCAACCAAATGCTCGTTTGGAGTCTCATCCGGGCAATTCCTCGGTCATATCGTTAACCGAATAGGAATCGAAGCCAGCCCCTCACAAGTCAAGGCACTGATAAGCTGTGAAAAGCTAAAGACGTAAAATGAGGTTCAACTCCTGACAGAAAGAGTAGCTACACTGAGCCGATTTGTATCCCGATTGACAGATCGATGCAAACCATTTTTTCAGGCAATCAGATATGGAAAAGGAAGCATATGGGGACCAGAACAATCCGAGGCCCTTCAAAAATTGAAGCAGTATCCTCAAAATCCGCCAATCCTCACTTCACCAAGTCTTGGAGAACCATTGCATATGTACCTTGCAGTATCAACATCTTCGACTAGTGCAACATTGGCGAAGGATATAAAAAGTGCCAGAAGCCAGTCTTCTTCAGCAGTAAATCTCTATCTGATGCTAAAACCAGATATACTGCGGCGTTTGAGCACTAATCAATGCCAAGAAGCGTTTGAGGCATTATTTTGAGACCCATCCAATTGTGGTACCACCATGCCTATAAGAGCCATTATGACAAAGCCAGATCTGACAGGAAGAATCACCAGATGGGCGCTAGAACTCGGAACATTCGACATCACATATGTGCCAAGAACAACCATTAAAGGTCAAGCTTTAGCTGATTTTCTCCTAGAAGCAAAACCAGAGTCAATTCCGAATGATCCAGATGAACCCGAATGGACGCTTTATGTAGACGGATCCGTTGGATCAGCAGGTTCAGGAATCGGGCTCTAAATTGTAACACCAGACGGAACCCGAATCCAACAATCAATCCGTCTGGAGTTTTCTGCTACCAACAACGAAGCCGAGTACGAGGCACTCCTAGCAGGACTACGACTGGCTCAGAGCCTCTGTGTCAGAAGAATCCGAATATTTAGTGACTCACAGCTAGTAGTCAAGCAAGTTCGAGGCGAGTATGACGCGGGGGAAAAGTTGCAACCCTATAAGAAGCTGGATCAGATGGAGTTGGATAGATTGGAGCAGTATACCCTCAGTCAGATCCCTAGGGAGAAAAATGAAAATACAGATAGATTGGCTAATATGGCGTCCGTCAATGATCAGGATTTGACCAGAGTCACCCCGATCGACTACCTCAATGTCCCGAGCATCAATCAGCTAAATATCGTATGTGTAATACCTTGGGAGCCAAGTTGGATGGACCCCATAGTAGAGTATCTCAGGAATGGCATCCTTCCTGACGATAAAATAGAGGCTCAGAAAATTCACATGAAGTCATCCAGATACACCTTGCTGCACGGCCAACTTTATAGAAGATCCTTTGGGGGTCCATACCTTCGATGCCTCACACCTTCAGAGGCATCGGACATTATGAAAGAAATCCATGAGGGATCATGCGGAAATCACTCCAGGAGATGAGCGTTAGCCCATAAAGTTTTAAGCCATGGATATTTTTGGCCTTATCTCTCCCAAGATACTGAGGCCTATGTCAGAAGATGCAAGAAGTGTCAGTTCCATGGAGACTTCATCCATCCACCACCAGAGTTGCTGAACCCCATTTTCAGGCCACACCCATTTGCGCAATAAGGGATCGATGCAGTAGAACCACTCCCAATAGCCCTCAGATCAATAAATCAAGTGCTAATAACAACTGATTACTTCACAAAATGGGTCGAAGCAGAATCCTATTCCACCATCACTCACAGACATGTAATCAACTTCATATGGACCAACATCATCTGTAGATTCGGAGTGCCAAGGGTGATAGTGATCGACAACGGAAGGAATTTGGACAATCGGTGGACCAAACAATTCTGCAATGAACATGGTATTCAGCTAAAAACATCATCAATCGCATATCCTCAAGGAAATGGCCTGGCCAAAAGATCCAACAGAACAATACTGAATACCCTGAAGAAGAAGTTGGAAGATCATAAAGGAATATGGCCAGACAAACTTCCAGAAGTACTCTGGTTTTATAGAACGACATCAAGACTCCCCATAGGAGATACACCATTCTCAATGGCTTATGGAACATAGGCAGTCATCCCAATAGAGCAAATAGTGCCAACTGCCAGAACAAAGCTATATCAAGAGGAACTGAACGACCAATGACTTGTTGATGGACTGGATCTGCTCGGAGAAAAATGAGATCAAGCCGCCATCAGGCTAGCAGCCTACCATCAGAGGGTTAGAAACACCTTTAACAAGAAAGTCAGAAGACGTGAGTTCCAGGTGGGCGATATGGTATTAAGAAAGAAGATCAGATTAGTCAGAAAGCTCAGGGAGAATTAGGAAGGGCCATACACAGTCACAGAGGTCATAGGACATGGGGCTTATCGCCTCAGGAATAATGACGGTAATATGGAACCCAATTCACAGAATGCCTCACGACTGAAGAGGTACTACCCTTGACAAATTCATTTTGTTTTTAAAATAAATAAACAGAGGTATCCGAGCCTAGCTTTACTGATGTGTTTTTTTTAAAAAAATTCCATGTATGTAATTCTGGCTTAGTCAGATGTTGCTATTTTGTAATTTCCCCATTATAATAAAAGATGGTCATCCTTCTATCTTGCAATCAAAAAGCTTGATTCATAATGCCAAGAATAAAAATATTTCCGAAGTGTTGAAATGACAGAGGCTCATAAGCCTGATTCACACTCTCAGAGGATAAAAATATAAAATATTTCCTAACTGTTAAAATGACAGAGGCTCATAAGCTTGATCCACACTCTCAGAGGATAAAAATATAAAATATTTCCTAAGTGTTGAAATGATAGAGGCTTATAAGCCTGATTTACACTCTCAGAGGATAAAAATATAAAATATTTCCTAAGTGTTGAAATGAAAAAGACTGATAAGCCTGATTCACACTCTCAGAGGATAAAAATATAAAATATTTCCTAAGTGTTGAAATGACAGAGGCTTATAAGCCTGATTTACACTCTCAGAGGATAAAAATATAAAATATTTCCTAAGTGTTGAAATGACAAAGACTTATAAGCCTGATTCACACTCTCAGAGGATAAAAATATAAAATATTTCCTAAGTGTTGAAATGACAGAGGCTCATAAGCCTGATTCACACTCTCAGAGGGTCAAAATATAAAATATTTCCTAAGTGTTGAAATGACAGAGGCTTATAAGCCTGATTCACACTCTCAGAGGGTCAGAGTATAAAATATTTCCTTAATGCTGAAGTGATAGAGGTTGATAAGCTTGATTCGTACTATCAGAGGAATTAAATACTTTTAATGACATAAAAAGATAACCTGAAGAGATGATAAAGTACACTTTCATAAAACAAAATTACTGTCGTTTGAATGTTACAAAAAATTGCCCGAGGGGCACATTACAAAATACAACATTACAAAATGGAAAAATCTAAGTATTGCTTGGACCACTAAAATCCTTCCCTAATGAGTCGACATGCTCAGTAGGAGGGAAGAATTGAATAGAAGGGTTGAGAGGGTCAGCGGGCAGATACCCTTTGATGAATTCGGTAAAAAGGTTATGAGCATGACTGGGTTTAGGACTGGCATAGGGCCTTTTCACCCCTAAGAACTCGTACATGGCATTGGGGTCCTTGATCTTCCTCTTGGATGGATCTTTCACCCCCACATTAAAGCCCTTCCGCCAGAATTCCCCAGCCACTATCCTGTTGATCCTTGAATAGTGCTGATGCATGTCAGTTCCTCCCCTTTTACACATCTCCAAGGCAGACTGGGAGATGCCGAACTGGTGCTGAAGAGCCTCATAAACAGATGCAAACTTCTCCTTCTTGCTGGACAACTTTGCATTCAGTTCCTTTGCCCGTGCGAGCTCATCCTCCAACTGAGCAACCCAAGAAGGAAACTCCCCCAGCTGAGCCTTCAGCTCTTTCTCCCTATCATCCCTCTCGGTTAAATCGGTCTTGAGGCGCTCAACTTCCTTTACATCAGCCTCGTGAGCAAGACACAAGGCATTTACGCTGAAGAGAGCCTAAAAAGAAATTTTCAAGGCAAAGTGGATCATCAGTTAAAGCAAGAAAAACATAACTTAAAGTCAAGCAGTCACGTACCCCCATTATCAGGCCAGGAGTACGACCAACAATTAGGTCAAGGTCAGCCTCTCTTTGGACTTCAAGCTCCTCAGGCGTCCAAAGGTCTTTTGCCCGAGCTATCATTGCAGCCATTGAAGTGATGCTAGGAGCAGATTGGTCAGAGGATGTGGAACTCTTGTCCTTGCCCTTGTGTTTCCTTCTCTTGGCGGGTTTGTCCTCGCCCACAGGCCTGGTTCGAGCAGAGGAGGAATGTGGCAACTCAGGAATAGTGGTATGCACAAGTGTCGACCCAGAAGCATCACCCGCCACAGCAACGGTCACAGTTTGAAGTTCAGAATTCGGAGGCACTTGTTCATTTCCCATTGGTGGCACAATCATCTCCTCCACCTCATCATCATCATCTTCGATTATAGGTCTGATCGAATCCATCACGATCCTGAAGTTGACACCTAACCTTGATATACCCTGCAAATTGGTAGGAGTAAGTAGGCTCGTGCACGATTTACGGTACGACCAGACTGATGCAGGGGGATCCGAGTCAGACGATGCCGAGCTGTCAGATTGCTTATTGATGGCGCTGGATTACCTGGAGCGGGAGGATTTACGGTCTGATCGAATCCATCACGATTTACGGTCCGACCAGATGAGGTGCTGGGTGCACCTTGTTTTGAGCCCTAAAGCCGATGTTTTCCTTTTCAAATCTCTATTTTTAGTTATTTTTTGCTATTTATGGTAATCTTTTATTTGTCAATTAGGAAATGATTCTGAACCCGATTTAGGCCAGATTTTTGGCAATCTTTTGATTTCTTTCCGTATTTCGTTTTGGTAAGACTTTTAGGATTTTGCTATTTTTGGTAAAATTCCATTAATGGTCGATTTTTAGCTATTTTAACCCGGCTTGTGGGTTGTTTTTTGTCATTCTTGATTATAAACAATTTTATTAAATCCCAGAGTGTTCTCTGAATTTTGGGTCGAATTCTCATATTTTTTCTTGCAAATTACCTATTGCACTAGCCTGCAGAATAATCTCTATTCTGTTCGGCGTCGCAGACCTTAGATTTCAGTTGAGCAAAACGAGTCTCTACATCCTGAGCCACTATATTAGTATCATCATAACCTAAAAATTTATATACAAAATCTGCATTGAGTTGATCACACCCAGAGTAGAGGCACGACTCCTTATGTATGAAAGAAAATGGAAGAAGGGCCAGACGCCCAAAAACTCTAGGGATCGGCCATGTCTTAGAATGAGGATAGAACCAAGCCCCCTTCACCAGAACCATCTTTTCCTTCCAGTACTTTTCCATTTTTTCTGTTCCATTGCAGATTGACCGACCCTTGAAGGGGTAAAAGTTGTACCTCCCCTCACAGTCCTTTAGATCCACAATTTTATAAGACAAAAACAAGACCTAGTGCCATGTTCTTATCTCTATTTATCAGGATCAACATGGATACTATTCGAATAAAGTTTGGGTTGACCTGCAGAGGGGCAATCCCAAGGGTAAAGAAAATGAAATGGAATAATGGATGAAAAGGGAACTGAAGTGCCTTGATCTGAAGAGTAGACATCAGTACTTCATCTGGACCCACTCTGTCTCCCATCCTAAAATCATAAAAAGGGTCATACTCCTGTAGGATCACCTCTTTAGGGATCTTGCAATCCCTCCTCAAACTCTTGATGTTCATAGATTTCCTCTTATGGGCTTCAAGAGGCTCAGCCATAAATGGGGCTGATTCAGTAGAGGCCCCAACAGGAATGCCTTCAGGTGCATTTGCCCTTACAGAATTAATAGGAACAGAAGCCCCAACGGGAAAAATAACAGGCACATCTACCCCATTGTGCGTCTCAGAAGCAGAAATCCCCTCATGATAGTCTGGCACCGGAATTGCTGAGTTGGGAGGGTTCGAGCGATTGATTAAAGGCGTAGAGGAAGAAGGTGAAGATGAATAAGACGGGTTCACGGAAGGGGGGCTCGGTGCATCAGATCCTCCATACTCCCTAGGAATTGTTCCTTCAGTCGACCTTGACGTGTCACTACTAGACATAATGAGAAGATATCAACTTACACAAAAAACTCCAATGAGAAGGTCGGGGAAGCTCTGGTTGCTAGACTGTAGATATCGGCGAAGACTTGGAAGATGATTGCTTAGAACTACAAGAAAGATATGAGAAAGTGATAATAAAAAATGAAGCCAAGAGAAGACTTATATACACTCAGACATACCAACCGCCGCCATTAAATGGCTGAGGAGGCGCATCGATTCCCAAAGCCTCAAATACGGTGAAAGTGGAACATGCAGCCGTCTTTCTGAAATTCAAAAACCACACGCCTCTTAGCAATTATGACGTTGACGTCATCCTGCAGCTGTAAAGTAATCATATTCTTGAAATTCGGGTCAAGCCCATGAACTCATATGCCAGACCCGAATGGGGCTAGTGTAAATAGTAGAAATTTAATAGGCCCAAGCCCGTCCGAAAAGTCATAAATGTGTAGGCCCATGTATATATAAATAGTTATCTGGCTCATAATTTCAAGCCCATGTAAAATAAACAGCCCATCATGGTCTTGGATAAAAAGAAGTAACGACCCACTACCAAAAGATAGTGGGTAGTTAATAATCAAGTGGGTCATGACTCCATATAATAGGGGCATGATCCAATTAAATAGGAAAGACATTATTGGGTTGAAAGGTATAAATTTGGCCATTAGTGCCTGAATAGAGATATCTTTTTTATGTGAGTAAATTTTGACACTTACAACTGCAAATCCGAATCTTACACAAATATTCCCTAAAAAAGATGGTAGAGCTTTTCATTAAACATAACATCATATGCCGTTGTTGGAAATGTTAGAAGCAAGAACCTCTTTTAATGCCTAAGAATTGATTTTTAATTCTAACACATTCTATAAACTTTATCACTCTAACAAAACGAAAATTCACGAGTTTAGTGTGTCGAACTTTACGATGTTTAAACTCGACATATTTAATGAACGAGCTTAAATGAAGATTTTATTATTCTAAACGAAACGAATCTTCAGGAATTTAGTGAGTCAAGCTCCGCAATGTTCAAACTCGACTCTTTGAAAATTTTGAAGAAACTTATATTCTTGAATACCTAGTTATTTGAAAATGATTTGTAATGTAAAATCAACAAATTTGAATACTTGATAAACTTTCATGAACAAGAAAAGCAAATTTTGAATTTCAATAAATTTTTATGAAGATCCTGGAAACATAAAACTATATTCAAATAACCATAATAGATAATTATCTAGAAAATGACATTTTCGCAACTGAGATGGTCTGAAAACAATTTTCAAAAATTGAACAAAAGCAAATTTTTTTTGTACAAATTTCTAATTTTGTAGTTCTCTAAAGAAATATAAACTATTTTTAGAGACACAAATCAAACAGATGCGGTAAAAAAAATAAAAATTGGACAAAATGAAAACAAAAAATGAATCAGGATTTATTAAACAGCAAATACCAAGCTCTTTTCCGATTGCTGAATTACGTGGGATAAGTTAAATGAAACCAAGTCTTCATTTCATATTTGAACGAAATCTACCAGATTGGAACGGTTGAAGAGACATAAAACTTGATTAAAAATAAATAAAATAAAAAAGAGCTATTGTCTAATAAATTGGACTAAATTATCTACAAATATTGAGAAAACCAAAAATGCTAAATTCCAATAAAATGAAATGTAATGCCATTGTCTAATAAATTGAGTTACTCCACAGAGTAAACCAGTATAACTAAACTTGATGACAAAAGTCACCAAATTTTACATTCCATCTTTCAATATAAAGGACTAAACATAAACATAGTATTTTACAACAAAAAACAATCACCTGTTCATTAGATATAGATTGTGAAAAATAAAATTTGATAGATTGTGGAACCCCTCGGAAACATTAGCAGTTTACTCCGAATGTCTCCCTCTTTCTTTTTTTTTTTCTTTTTTATTTCCTCAAACAAATTGTCATGTTTTGCAATGCTTTCGCATTTCTCCAAATATACTCCATCAGCTTCAGCTCATCTCTCAGCCCAATAAATCCTCTAAATTCAATTGTTTGAAGATAGGAAATACAATAAGGCACCTCTTTTCGTTCAACAAAATTGAAATCCTCGGAACCTTCATACCGAGAGCCCTATTTTGAATGAAATATGAACTTCAGAAACAGTGAATAAAAACTAGATAAATACTTCGAAAATTTTCAGTATATTTACATAATCACCTTCATTTTCTTCAAGACAATATTTATGAGTCTAGGCATGCCTTTGAGCAAGTCTAGTAGACTTCCCCAGTCATAGCGATCGTAAATATACAGATTCAAATGAATCAAATTCGGAAACGAAAGAAGTCTACCATTTTTAGCACAGTCAAAAGCCTTGATAAGATTTGAACACAAAGCAAAATGAGTGTAAGTATATATAAGAAACAAAACAAATTTTTAAAAAAACAATCCGGATAAGAAGCGCAAACTTACTTGCATGGTATCAGCTCCTAGAGAGAGATCTTTGACACTACCGATTTTGCAAAGAACCTTACGTACACGATCCACATTTTCGGTTGCCATAGCCCCAGCTGACCAGCCACTTCCGACATTAATAAATTCTGCTTTAACCAATGAGGTTACATTGCTTAGCACAAAGCAAGGCAAGCAATCATCGTGAAGAACTAAATACTCGAGACTTGGTGCATTAACCAGAATTTTGTTGACATCATTGTCCCCAAACATATATCTACATTGTAATTTCAGTCTCTTCAGAGTGGGGGTGGTGATGTCTAAAATTACTTCATCATTGTGATTCTGAATAATTCATTCCATGAACAAATCTTCAAGAACAGGACAGCTGCGAAAGATATTATTGACCAAGAGATTTTGCGCCAAGCCATCTTCTAGATCATTAATTGAAAGATGGAGGATTCTGAGATTGCCCAAAAAGGTTGAGCAAGGAACATTAAATCTAACTCGTTCTCTCAATTTGAAGACCCTCAATGTGGGTCAAGTGAAGAGGCTTGAAGGTAACTCTAGATATTCCTTGGGTGGTGCAATGTTTATATCAAGTACTTGAACACCACATTTGATGGCTACACTTATCCACATATATATTCTTGATAAATCAATGCCACGATCGTAAGCACGGGATAAAGAAAACTTCTGAATGTTGGACAAATCATGATTGGAAAGTACTCGATCAACAAAGGTCATAAAGTTGGAACAACGCTTACTATTATCAACAGGATCAAGAGGTTTAATTCCCAAGTTACTATCAAAGTCAAGTGTGGGAACAGAAGCCCAGAGGCGCTTCCATCTTGAGGAGAGTATACTGGTTCCGACTGCATACTTTGTTGGAAGGAAAGAAAGAATGTTAACAAGAACGGAGTCTGGCAAGCTGCTGATCCTATCCCCCTTGGGAAAAAACCTTTCCAGCTTTTCTGAAGATCTGACATGTTTTGAGCTTGAAACCATATTCTGCAATGAAAATCATGATAATATAGTTAAACATTTCTAGAGTATATAATGGGACTATGGTTGTAAGGTTGAGTGAGTGTCACGGATAATATGAGCATGTGTGCAGACATGAGCACCAAATAAGGAATGAGATTATTGAGAATTTTGAACTAGCCAAGTAAACAAAAGGATTTCCAAGACACAGATTCTAGGGCTTTGGGACCTTTGATTAGACCACATGTAATTGTTTATATCCAAATAACATGGATTTGATGATGTTGAATTTGTGCATATTATTATTATTATTGATATGGATTTTATGTTAAATTATATCTTTTATGATTTGAATATTTATTTGTTTAAAATTAATATTATGAATAGTTATAAGAAGATCGACGACACATTTAAATTCATTAATAAATTATTTTGGGTACTAAATATCTTTAATATATATATATATATATATATATATATAATTTACTTAAAATTATTAAAAAATCATTAAAGTTTAGTTATGTTGTCAAAAGTACCATATCAGTACATTTTTACCACCATGTGCGAGTTTTTAAAAAATTTATGCTTGCGATAACCGAAACCGTTACGTAACCCCGATACTGACCCGGTTCCGTTACACCGATACCGAAACCGTTACACCAACCGAAACCGTTTTTGCGAACCATGCTCTATATGTTAGTCGCGTAGGGAGTGCTAAATGGAATCTAAGGAATCACTTTAGAAGTACAAACAGGGGATCGCAACCTCACTTGTCGATGTCTAAAGTTGTGCACCTTGGAGAGGCCAAAAGCACTCGAGGTCGTGAAAATGGTACGCATGCAAAAGGACATGACCTAGGCAAAACTATGACATCACAAGGGAATTGGCTGCCCAAGGAAATACCCTGGAGGGGCCAAGATCGCGAGTGGATCTTGCGAGGGGGAGGGGTTGCGAGGCGCCTGGAAAGGATCGCGATTTCAGAATGACGTGGCATGAAGGGTCGTGGATCTGCATCTGTCTCAGCGCTTATAAATATGGGGTCAGGACCTCATTCAGGAGAACTTCAGAGTTTTAGAAAGAGAAAGAGTGTTTCTAAGGCCTTCTAGACCATTGTTTTCTCTCATTTTCTCATAAGCTGTGTAGTATCATCGCACATCAATAAATTTGCTATTTTAAACATCTCAGTGCATGTGTTGGAACAATCTCTTATCAGTTTAACATTCGAACCCTACAATTTGTATTCTTTCACTATTGCGATCTGCATTAATCTCATCATCTCGTGAGTTGTAACCACTAATATTAATACAAATGACGTGTGCAGATAAGGGAAGAAATTCATCATCAGCATTTATTGTGTTTTTTTTTTTTTTTCTATCAAATCTGTTTCACGTATCTCAAAAAAGAAAGGGGGAGGGGTGTTCTTTTTCATATATAAAAGATGTGTCTTGGTCTGGCCTACCAAATTACCAATAAGAAAGAATTTTACCCCCTTAAACTATATGAGCAACTCACCGCTACGTAATTGTAAAAAAATTGAGTTACTTTACTCCCCTTAGGTACCGCCGGTCACTGTCAATTTCATTACTAATTTTGCCAACAATTAATACAATAACAATAATCAAAATGTTAAATACGACAAATGCCTGCACGCATACACATATGGAGATGTAAACACATGTATAACCCACAAGACCAATCCACGTAGAGGGAGAGTAGCAGATACATCCAAAAGAAAGAAGAACAAGGTAAAGTCTTGCTTTCAGCTCAACTTTTATCACATTCTCTCTCCCTATAAAACTAACACGCACTAATATATCGGTAATATGTATATATATATACACACACATTCAACTGGGTTTTCTAAAGTTTTTTTTATCTATGGAGTATATATTTATCTATTCCACTGACAATAGATTTTTGGGGATTTTATGCAACTCATGACTTCATAGTTGGCCGGAAAGTGGTAGGCGAAGCCTGACATGGATTTAAGGTGCTCAACTCGCATTTTAAAGTAAATAATACTAATTTGCTACTAATTTGTTCACTTTTATAATTTAAGGTGGTATTTTGCACTTTTTATAATTATTCAAAATATCCAGTATTCGATGCACCTGATAAAGGCTTAAAATAATTATTTTTCTTGCTCTTTCTTCTAAGTTACATACTACATAGTACTTTTAACAAACACCAAGAGTTCATGACGCAACAACCTCATACCAAATCAAAGAGTGTCATATAAAATCTAACAGTTTATATAGAAAATGATGTGATATTTTTGTGTAGCAAATGGATGAACCGAATAACCAAATGTTGAAGTAAATGAACATATATAGAATAGGTAGTATATGATTCAAATGACAAGATGTACTCGAAATCTATGAAAAGCGGAAAAAATACATTATACACATAGTTACAGAATGATACATAAACTGAAGCTGTGAGTACATATAAATTGTATTGGTATATATATATATATATATACACTTTTGATTAAATAGAGGAAATGGAGATAAATTTTGATTCTAACTTTCCCTTACATTCTATGTTTGAAAAATAAATTCAAAATGACATTTTTGCCCTCATTTTTTTATATTAAAGTTGTTCTCTCTCCCACTTTCCCTCTCTGCAAATATATATATATATATAAAGGGTAATTTACACGAACCTCCCCTGAGGTTTGACCAAATTACATAGACCTCCCTTAAAATCCAAACGTTATATCACTGACACCCCAAAGTTAGAGTCAACCATGGTCAATGACAGAAAAAGATGACGTCACTAGGTTATAACATTTTAATCCCCATAATACCCTTAAGTATGTAAAATGTCATTTATGTCCATGAAACTGGTTTGTGTAATGACTAATTTACCCTCATCTCTCCCAAATATGATTGTTGTCTCTTTCTTCCCTATATACACATACGAAAACCCTATATATATCACCCCCATGTAACAGAGCACATATATGAAGAGGATTTGAGCTGGAAAAGGAAGATTGATGGTCTTAAGTAAGTGAAACATGTATATTTTAGTTTCTTGTCCATTGATTTTGATCTTGTATGTTTTCCTCTTTTAATTATGAAATTAGGGTTTCAAATATGTCTTCGAATACAAGATTCGGTTCATATGAGCAGAGGTTTAAGGATGTATACTGTAAGTGTAGAGGATACCCAAAAGCTGTTATCAAAGTAACAAGTTCAAATTCCCACAATAATAGGGGAAAATTCTATTACACTTGTGCTCTTAAAAAATATGGGTTTTGGGACTGGTGTATTCCACTTAGGGAAGGAGATGAAGATGTTGAATCTGCAACAAAGGTTAGTGAAGTCATGAGCCATATTGTTGTGTTAAGGGATGACATTGGTGAGTTGAAGTCAAAAGTGCACAAGCTGGAGAAGAAAAAAAAGGGGTTGAATATGGTTTTAGCATTTGTTGTATTTGTGACTGTGTTGATGTTTGTATGTTTCAAGTGATTATGAATGTAATCCCAGTTTCTTAATTTGAATGAATGTAATGCTCAATTTCAGTGTTTATGGGTTCTATGTAATGCCAGATGTATGTTTCAAGTGAATATGAATGTAATCCCAGTTTCTTAATTTGAATTAATGTAATGCTCAATTTCAGTGTTTATGGGTTCTATGTAATGCCAGATGTATGTTTCAAGTGATTATGAATGTAATCCCAGTGCTCAATTTCAGTGTTTACATTTCAGTGCTCAACACATAAACATATCAATTCAAAAGCATAAAATTGAGAATGGCATATAATTAAACACATAAACATGGAGCATTCAACACATAAAGTTGGATTACTTCAACCCAAAAAAACATAATAATTTAACCACCAGTTTGAGATGTGGCATAACAAAACAAGGATTGAAGATACCAAACTGACAAAAACTATCCAAGTACCCATCACAATCCTAGTTATAGTACAATCCAAGTGTCCATCACAATAAAAGACAAAAACAAAATGACATATAATTAAAGTGATCCTCTCATTGACTTGAATTTGCTTCTCCTTGGCTTGAACTTGCTTCTCCTTCCAGTTGTTTCTTCTTGATCAACAATTAAAGTGCTTCCAATTGGCATAGTCAATCATCAAGCCCAATGAAACCCCTGCATCCATTGTTGAATCCCTTTTGTTGTGCATCCATTGACATAAATAGTCTAAGGAACTTCATGGTTGGCAAATTCCTCTCTAACTTTCATATACTCCTAGGGTTGGTTTTCCAAATTTCATTGACATAACTGGGAATCAATAAAAATTCCTGACCATGATTACCAGTTAACTCCCTCATAGCTCTCCTTTTGGCTCTATACAACTGCATCACTCTTGCATTCACCTTCAATAGCTTCTTAACCAATGCCTCTAAAACATCTAGTGTTATGTCTGGATTGTCTTTAATATGGTCTCCAAGTTGTTTTGCAATCCTTGTTGAGTTAACATCCCTCACTTTATCACTCCTCACACAGTTGTGGTTGGGATTTATTGACTTAATCTTATATGTTATGCTATCAATTAGAGGGGAAACATGTACCCTCCATGGACAACCTTTAGTTTCACATTTGACAGTAACTTTTGATTTTTGATTTTTTGTTCTTTTCCAATTGCACCCCTCTTGGCATATAAAATCCATAAGCACCTCCCTATCGTGGTCAACACTAGCAAATAGTTGACCATCTTCCAAAGTTGTAGTTCTATCTGCATTTCTCTTAAATGTTTTGCCATCTAATGCATGTGAAAAAGCCCTAGTTTCCTTTTTTTAGCATCCAACTCACTATCTAATGACCTCTCCTCTTCATTCACATAAACATCATTATCAGAATATGTTCCAACTTCATCTCCAGATCCATAATCTGATAGCCCATCATCACTGTAGTTTTTATCTACACTAAGATTTCTTAAATTCACATCATCAACAACATTCTTTCCATTTCCCTTTTTTCTGCTAATACCCAGATCAACATCTTCATCACTAAACCCATAGACTTCATCAGCCATATCAGGTTCAGGAGGTAAAGGTTCATAAACTATATGAATGTGTATTACCCTCTCCCCCTCCCCAGTATAGTCTTCAAACATTGCCATTAAGTGCTTATCAGATTCAATTGGCCTTTTATCAACACTACCAGGTATCTCATATGACATAGACACAACTTAAGGAATACTTAGTGGAATGTAATGTAAAGAAGTTTTCACCACATCATTCGTAAGATCCAAAAAACTATATCTATCAGGGTCAACATCCTTAATGGTAGTTGTTTCATTTATGAAACTGTTATGAACAAGAATATCATACATTTTATCCATCACTGTAACAAAAGAAAGTATACAATGCATCAAATAACACTCTTTGTAAAAATGAAAATAGAGTAACAAACAAACCCTTAAAAACACACAAAACATAGAAATGCATAAAAAATCCTAAATCATCTGACGGAAAAATCAAAACCGCAAACATGAAATCAAATAGTATAAAATTTTAACTTCAATATAACCACTAACATATATGTACATGATTGTCAATACGTGCTCTGGTATTGCAAAAATACACATACCACGACCAATATTGTCACAAAAAACCCTAAAACCAAAAAATATTAAAGTTTTGGTCATATAAACATAATTTTAAATAGATAAAACATAAAATATGAAACCATAACCTTTGATCCATCCACGTAACTCCGATCTGACATTTCTTCTTCACCTTTCTTCCTCCCGTCCTTTTCCAGAGATCAATTAAAAAAACCTGATATCTAAGGGTACATGTTTGACTCCATCCACTTGATCATGGTGGAAGAAGACTGCATCCTTGATGTAGAATCGCCCTCCATGGTTTCTTCTCTAGATCTCTAGGTCTTGTATGACTCCTCCTTGAGATGAATCTCCAGAGATTTCTCTGGAAATTATATGAACGAAGCTCCTAAACTCTGTAGCAAAGCTCAATATTTTATAGACAAAGGTGAGGGAAACCCTGATGGTTTCCCTTTTTGGTAATTTTACACACAAACTAATCAAAACCTTATATTCTGATGTATATATGTGTATATTCATGTGCATCGAGGTGTAAATTCGCAGCCGCCACTAGGGAAAACAAGTTGGGGCAAAATCGGGATTTCGCAGCTTTAAAATACGCAGAAAAATACGCGTGGCTCATAGAGACCCTACGCGCGGCGCGTAAGAATAGGCTATGCGCGGTGCGTAGCTTTTCCTACGGGTGGTGCGTAGCCCCATTTTCAAGATCCGTAAGTAGTCCGTCAAAACAATATTTTCTAGCCACTTTTAGCTACTGGGTTCGTAGGATTTTTCATGGAAATCACTTTTCTTGGTAGTTGCACCGTTGAACCCCCTTGACTCCATTACAATGATTCTAGAAGTTACAGCTCAAAAAAATGATGTTTTCGCCCTCCGGGAGACATTTTTCTTTTGGAAACACCTCTTTAGCTCTCCTTTTAAATAGAAATAAACACTTCTCTAGTTAATTCACCAAAGTTAGCCATTTTTCTTCATTAAGCTCATGAAATACGCTTAAACACACAAACAGTATAAAAAAACAAAATAACGGAATGTAAGGACATAACAACATCAAGATAGGGGCTTAAAATAAACAATATTTGACACCTATCACACCCCCAAACTTACACATTTCTAGTCCTTTAGCAATGAACTCAGGAAAATTATCATGTGATGATCTTTATTCTAGTTTCTCTATACTAATCTACAGTAATCTATACTACTCCCTTGCTTTCATGAAGGTAGAAGATTACACGTAGCACGTGTAACAAGCATTTTAAACCCCTCGACCGAACCGAGAGGACGAGTGAAGTCTCGTGAGGGTTGGATATACTACCCACAACATCTCCATTCTCTGTAGTCACGTAATCATGAGTTCACACACGTATTAACCAAGTCATGATACAATACATAAAATAATATGGATACAAGTACTCCCACTCACTACTGAACAATAACTATCTCAAGCTTTGTGTCATGAATGGTTTTCACTAAAGTGAATGCCTTCGTTACTCTCTAATTCCAATCTAGACAACCCTCCATATTTATATGAACATTCTACCATAATATTTCAATTCCTTTTCTCCCATTTCATTGATCAAACTTTACCATTTTTCTTAAAAAATCATTCTTTCCATCATATCACTTTTTATCCCTTTTTGTTTTTCTAAGCTCTGCACTTTCCAATGAGGATTTTTAGTCCCAACCAATTGGGCCCTAGCTTATTTATTGGGATTTATGCTCATTAGTTTTCTCCCATTTTTACGCGAATAATGATATTGGTGATACCAAGGTCCGGTTACTCAGATCGAATAACTACTTTTTACATTTTATTTTTCACAATATATTTTCAACTTTCTCCATTTCAACCATAACATCTACCCTTCTCCCTTTTTATTGTGGCAAAGCTAATTTTTCAACTACATAGTCAAAGATCAACTGATTTTCCCATAATGAATGTGTGTTTATGCTTATAGGTCAAAGTTATCCTTTTCGGTTTCAATTTCACTAATTCACTCACACATGTAAAACCACATCACATCACTTCACTCAGCTCGATTTAATCATCACTCTCATGAATGGAAATATCACAACACATACTACTCATGCATTATATACACAAACTCAATTAACTTGTAATGCAAATACATCAAGCGAGGCTGGTTCATGCATGTTCGTTCATAGAGTTCTTCCATTGAAGAGAACCACCATTAAAGACCTAGAGATCCGGAGAAGAAGGCCATGGAAAGCGTTTCTACACCGACAATACAGATTCTCTCAGCCATGATCAACTAACTCGGTATCTAGGGTTTTCTTGCAAAACCCTAGCCAAGTAATATAGTTCTGATTTTATATTCAATTGTAGAGAGGGGAAACTGTGACTATACTGTGATGATTGTGTTAGATGAGAGACCATTTTTATTCGTGATATAAGTTAATATATTTGAATTGATTCTTGTCTTAGACTTTTCGAATATATTTATCTTACACAATCACAATTATTCATTATAGGGTGGAACTCAGATGCTTAATCTGTGATTTTTTACACAATGGAGGTCATAAAACTCAAAACCCTAGGTTGATACAGGTCATGCCTTGACAAACTGATATAGACATGATTTAGTTTAATTTACTGCTTTAATTTACTTTCTGTTAGTAATTGACATGCACTAATCAGTTTAGTCTTGAGATGGGTTGTCGCGATCCGGTTGAGAGTAATTCTTTTTGGGGTTAAACGGATGGCACGGTGCGACCTGATTCACAGTCAATGGATCGCCCTCATGCAATTGAAATAGAATTTTGATTATATTATGCGATTAGTGGTGGAGTGATGAAACCCTAATTTTCTCTTTCTCTAAATCATAACCATTATTTATCATTATTTTCTATTTTATTTTCATTATTATTAGATAATTCACAAAACCAAATTATTTTCGGAAAACTATAATTCAGTGTTTTTAGACTATTGAAGTGAACAATCCTCGTCTCTGTGGAATCGATATTCCCCTACTCAAGCAAAACTATATACAATTGATATGTGCGTTTGCAGAAAGGTAAAACATAAAATGTCATTAAGGTGTCATTTTTAACTACATATTTTGCACATACCTGACGCCCACCACTACCTCATCCCCATATGACTCTTTCAATGACGCCGAAGTGCCAAACTAATCAGTTACGAAATGCGACATGCCATCACCCTGCAATGACAATGTCCAACTCACATTATTAGCTACTACAGCAGTATAACACAACATATTTGAAAGTATATAAACGTTCTGTACTAAACCTGATCACAGTTTTTAACATCAGCCTTAATACTTGCATCCAAATGCACATAGTGAGCAGGGGGTTTTGGCAATTGGAGTCTCCGCCCCTGGAGAAACACTGGTCGAGGGGTTACCAACACCACCATCAACGAATGCCCGCTTTTTTTTTTTTTTGATTATTCCGGGCTCTCTTCCCTAGCTGACAAGCAGAATCATATGCCGACTTCGTCCTCTTAGACATCCTCCCCCTGCATGTATTTTTTTAGGCAATACCATTTGCATGGGTTCCATTATTTTATTGGAAATATTGTCCATTCTTATCGACATTTCGGTTTCTTTCATTGGATGGACCGGGATTTGTTGCATGGATGTAGGCATGATTATAGCTTCCACTCGTTCGACTGTTGTGCTTCTTTTTCCATTTTCTTGCTGTAAAGAGGAGACTAGTGAATAACTTGTCATCGTGACAAGCAATGGAACTTAATTCCGTCAAGTAATATCACATTACTCTATTTCTTTGATGAGCTCGCAGTCTTGGATCAATAATAACTTCACCCCCGTGGATATCTTCTACGGCTCTTTCTCTGGCATTTTTTGTCCACCGAGACAAAATATAGGTACCTGGAATTTGATTCAAGGCATCGCCACTGTAGGACTTTAGAACTACTAACACATGGGAACATAAAATACCTTCCATCGTAAATTTGCCACATGAACAAATTAGGAACTGATTGCCTGATTCCGTAACACGCCTTTCAATCTTTTGCCCAGGTAGCGAAACAACAGAAACGCGCTGTCTTTTTTCATTCTCATAGCTTGACCTTATAATTGCACTTGTGCGACCTAGTAATAACTCATCTTGGAATGTCTGAAATGCGCTACTTGTGTATATTCTGCCGGTATATTGTAGAATGGGACATGAAGTTTTCAATAAAGGGAATTTTGTCACCAGTCCGTAATCGGCTTCAAGTTCTTTGTACCGCTTGTCCGCCAGCAACCTGTCTATGATAAAATTAACTTTGCAGTAAAACTTTAGATTAAATTTGTATATTCTTGTGAGGTCACTGTGCTAAACACCTTTAAAAGAAAAGTTAAATTTTAATTAACCATTTTCTATAAGGGCAGCCGGACTGCACCTTGCCATATATGGCTAGCTATTATACCACTATAGCTAGCCACGGAAGCATTTTTGGTTAGCTAAACTATTTAGCTAGTGAGGCCATGGTGTGGAGCATTTGTTTTTCTTTTCTTTTTAAGTTAAAAATATATATAAAAGTAGTATTTGATTGAGTATGTATAAATAGTATTTGCTAAATACTATTATAAATTTTTTATTTAATTTATTAATAACTATATTTGCTAAATAATAAAAAATAACATGAAATTTTTTAAAAAACTAAATAATAATTCATATATTTTATTAGATAATCAAATTAATAAAAAGACATTACATTAAATAAAATGCATTACATATTTTTTTTTCTAGATAAATAAAAACATTACACATCATTACTTTCTTGAGCTATTTTTTTTGCAATTTTCTTTTGTTGTGCAATGATCCATGCTTTTGATTATTCTGTGGGAGCCTTCAATGGATCTTGAAACATTATTTTCGCTTCCATCTCCATTTGAGCCATCCTTTCTTTCGCTTCTATCTCCATTTGAGTCATCCTTTCTTTTGTTTGTATCTCCATTTGTTTAGTTCGTTGTTTGTCTAACGAATTTGAAGCCTAACTGGATCGGATTCATTCATTTTTCTGCCTTCTTCTGCTACAGATTGCATTTCTGCAAGCAAATTTTGTACTGTCGAAGACATAGATGCATTTTTTTTCCTACTACTCTTCATTGTTTTACGTCCAGCCGGGCGTGCACTATGTGAACCTTCATCAGTATATATTGGCGACTCGTCATCGCCAAGGTTTATCGATCCTGGAGTTGATACACCAGGAGTCGAAGAACCTGGTGTTGTTGGTATCGATTCGGATAAATTTTCAGGCTCATTAATATCCAAATCAATAACACCTCTCTTTCTTATGTGTTGAGTTGATTTTTGCTTAATACTGCAATGGTCGTGCCATTTTTGTGTTTCTCGAAGCACAATCCAACAATGCTCAAACTTAAATTCTTGATCTTCTTGTAGTTTATATAGTTGTTTGGCAGTTTTCATCTACAGTTTATGGGAAAAAAATCAATATATTGAATTTTTAATAATTATTAAATAAATAACTTTTAAAACAAAATTTAAATAAATAAATAAATTGCTCTTATAATTAATAATAAAAACTTACTATATCACGGTCATTAAAGCCGTTGGCTGGATTATCGCGGACATTATTGTAAAATCCTGAAAATTTGTTTACTTTTACTTCCAAGGTTGAGAAACGGTTCATCAGAGCACAATTGTTTCTTCCGGACATGCCTCCCAATTGACTAAGAAAATGAGAGTGAATTATTTTCCACAATGTGGACTTACTTTGAGCCGTTCCCGTTACTGGATCTTCACCAACCATGCTCCATGCTTTGTACAATGCTACATCTTCTTCTTTTGACTAATTTTTGTTCTTTAGCCTTGAAGGGGGTTGAGATTGAGAAGTTTGCTGAGATGAGACTTGGAATTGAGTTTGTGGGTATTGGAAGTTGGATTGGGATAAGAATTCATATGGGGTAGGATCTTGGAAGTTCCACCCATAATTAAATTCGGGTGGTATTTCAGAACTACCAGATTGGTTAGTGTAAGGATTGTTGAATGAAGGTCGATTATCCATGAAATTATAGAGATAGAAAATTGAATAAAATGTGATGAAGCTTGAATGATGAAATTTGAAGGTCAGAACTACTAAATTTGAATGATGAAATAGAAACAGATTCTACACTTGATATTTATAAACTTTTGGCAACGACTATATTGTGAATTTAACGGCTATAATTTGAATTGATTGACAATGGTTATATTGTGACAAATTGTCACAAATTGACAAGTGGCATATATATATATAATGTCACAATATAGAATATTGTGACAATTTGTCACAAATTAACAAGTGGCATATATATATATATAATGTCACAATATACACTATTGTGACAATGTGACAATTTGTCACAAATTGACAAATGGCATATATATATATATATATATATAATGTCACAATATCCACTATTGTGACAATGTGACAATTTGTCACAATAGTCTGACAAATTGACAATTTGTAATGTAACGACTATATATACATATATATAATGTAACGGTTATATAATAATATAACGGCTATATTTTTAATTCCTATATAAATCATTCATTATATGTTTTGCAATACCTCAACTCTAATTTAATTTTTTAGTCCTCATTTACCAATTTTAATTTCTCAAATTTTGTCCTTATTTATATTTTTGCTCAAAAACATTACATGGAATCTTCATCCCAAATTCCATCATTTTCTTCTGAGTCTGAGTCTGAATCATCCCTTGATTCGTTAGATTCTGATCGAGACGAGAGAGAAACAGCAGTTCAGGCTCACCAAAAACGAATCAAAACGGTTCTGGGAAAGTTCACACCTGAACTGATAAAAGTATTGTTTGGTTCAAATAAGAGACGATATATTAAGCGTGATCGAGAGGAGGTAGCCCAGCAAGTGTTTAAAGATTACTTTGCCGAAAATCCCATTTTTCCACCCGAGTATTTTCGTCGACGATACCTTATGCGACGAGAATTATTTCTTCGCATTTTGAACGATGTTACTGGTCATGATAGCTACTTCAAACAGAAGCCTGATGCCGTTGGTCGTATGGGCTGCAACCCTATCTTGAAGATGACAGCAACGATACGTATACTTGTGTATGGAATTTCAGCGGATCTATGTGACGAGTACACGAAGGTTAGCGAGCGCACTGCAATTCTATGCTTGAAGAAGTTTTGTGGTTCTATTATTGAATTATATGCAGATCAATACCTACGCTCACCAAATGATGCTGACATAGCACGTCTGCTTCAAGAAGGGGAGGAAAGAGGGTTTCCAGGTATGCTTGGTTCTATTGATTGTATGCATTGGGAATGGAAAAATTGTCCGACAGCTTGGCATGGCACACACAAGGGAAGGGGTCGCAAACCTACTCTTATATTAGAGGCGATTGCATCAAAAAATTTGTGGATTTGGCAGGCTTTCTTTGGTATGGCTGGTTCACACAATGACGTGAATGCCTTAGATCATTCTCCAGTATTCAAGCGTATTATCAATGGTACAATGCCTTCTGTTAATTACGAGGTGAATGGGCGTCAACGAACATTGGGGTATTACTTATCTGATGGTATCTATCCGAAGTGGGCAACTTTGATGCAGACTATTCCACATCCAACAACTGCAAAAGAAAAATTATTTGCTCAAAGACAAGAAGCAATTAGGAAGGATGTTGAGCGGGCATTTGGCGTGTTGCAGATAAGATGGGCTATAACACATGGACCAGTGTACTATTGGAAAAAAGAAGATTTGGGCAAGATAATGAAAACGTGTATTATATTACAAATATGGTCATAGAAGACGAACCGAGTACCAATATTTTGAATTGGTCACCTCCACCAGAAGAATCAGTCTCGCTTCCACATTATAATCGAGACCCATCATTTTTGGCAGCACACATCTCTGCCCGACTTGGTAGAATTCGCAATACAGAGAATAATTTGGATCTCAGGCAAGACCTCATGAATCATTTGTGGAATAAATTTGGTAATGAAGAAGTGTAATACATAAGTGTATGTTAATTTGCATTTATTTGAGAAAACCTTTTTTCATAATGTATGTTTATTTATTCGGTTGAGATTGTAACTTTTACTTTATTTGTGATGAATAAGTAGTAATTTTAAATATTTTATTTTTTTATTAAAGTAGGTAAAATTTGCAATATTATTAAATTTAAAGATATTGAATTTATATTATTTAATTAGGTTATAATAATTAATAAAGTGGGACATATATTTATACACATATAACTTTACATCTATATAATTGATTTGCTCTAATTAAAAAATTGAAAAGTGGGAATTTGATTTGCTGTCACAAAAACCGGATACCAAAATTGAAAAGTGGGTTTTGTCTATATGTTCTCTATCTCTATATACATATATAATTATTCATATACACATAATATAATAGAGAAATAACTGCTATAGGTTTTTACAAAAGAGGGAAAGGGGAATAGCTGGTTCGATAAAGAAGAGAGAAAAAGGATCGCTCCAATTTCTTGCTCCAATTTCTTCATCTCCGTTAGCTGGCTTCTTTTACCCCAATTTCTTGCTCCAATTTCTTCATCTAGATATGGGTCTAATTTTCATGTGTATATATATATTGATGTGTATATCTTCTTCTACCCCATACGCATATATATATATATATATATATATATATATAGATATAGATATGGGTTTGATTTTGTTATTCTTTGATTTGTATGTGCATTTTTATATATATGGGTCTGATTGTTTGATTTTGTTTCTTTGATTTGTATGTGAATTCTCCCACATGAACTTATTATTCTTTGATTCCTCAACTGCCTATCCCTCATCTTTAACCGTCTCCCACCGTTTTTGCCTCGCCAAAGCACTCGCCAAATTTGGCGAGGCATATGGCCAGCCAGCGCAGGCCCCCTAGTTGTGGCGACCCTCATACCATCATGTTTGGCTCGCTATATTGATAGCGAGCTCGCCACAGCGAGCAGCACTCCGACTGCTCTAAGTCCTATGGTCTATGATAAAATATTTTGCAATAAAAACAAAATATTATTGCAATAATAATCTAATAGAATACACATTTCACATTTGTACGCACAAATAGAAAGGGTAAATAACATTAAATCCCCCTCAACTATACTCTCTCTCCCAACTAACCCCCTCAATTATGTTTTTGACTGTAAACCCCCCAAACTATATTTATTGTTACAATTCAGTCCCTCCCGTCAAAACGTCGTTAATTAAATTTAGGGTAATTTGCACTCAGATCCCCTAAAGTTTAGGTCAATTGCACTCACCCACTAAGATTTTATTTTCCTTGCAATGACACCCCCTGAAGGGGTAAGATCCCATGAAAATGACTCTTGTGCCATTGCTTTAGTGTAAAAGGCATGTTGGCTAAATTAATGGACCAAACAACCCTTGTATATTAAGCTCGATCAATTTGAAAAACTTTTCAAGTACTTTGGATATAAGGATTTTTGAAATAATGATATCTACATATAGGTAGACATAAGGATCACTAATTACAAATAGGTAAACTTTTACCTTTCAATTACTAATACATCAACTTAACTAAACTAATTACAAATGGGTCAACTTTTTGTTTAAAGACTCAAATACCTCCAAAAAACTCCAATCTTATTTTTCTTCTTCTCTCACATTCCAAAATTCTCAAACACTCAAAAATAAAAATAAAATATTTCAGAAAAAATATAAATATTTCAAAAAAATTAAAATATTTCAAAAAAAAATGAGGAAAAAAATATTTCGGGAAAAAAAATATTTTTGGAAAAATAAAATATTTCAAAAAAATGAGGAAAAAAAATATTTCGAAAATATAAAATATTTCGTGAAAAATAAAATATTTTGAAAAAATAAAATATTTTGAATATTTTTGTTTATTTCTTTTTTACTTTTTTTTTTCTTCTTTTCAACGAAATGTGTTCAAGTCTTAAACCTCTTGGTGATTACAATGCAATATTTTGGAGTCAAGTGTGTCAAGAAGTATCAAGAACAAGTTGAATTTGTTTTGAAATTTGGTGTCTTAAAAAGTAATAAATCTTAGGTGAGTTATATTTAGATAATTTATTTCAATATGACAGTGGACATAATCTGAATCTTGCTTGTTTAGTATGAATTGCTTTGAATGCATGTCATAAAATATTTCGGGAAAAATATTTTATTTTTTCCGAAATATTTTATATTTTCGAAATATTTTATTTCCCAAAATATTTTATATTTTCCAAATTTTTTATTTTTCCTGAAATATTTTATTTCCTAATTTTTTTGAAATATTTTATTTTACCCAAAATATTTATTTTTCCCGAAGTAGTTTATTTTTCCCAAAATATTTTTTCCCCTCAAATTTCAAAACAAATTCAACCCAATCAACTCGTTCTTGATACTTCTTGACACACTTGACTCCAAAATATTGCATTGTAATCACCAAGAGGTCTAAGGCTTGAACACATTTCGTTGAAAAGAAGAAAAAAAAGTGAAAAAGAAATAAACAAAAATATTTCAAAATATTTTATTTTTCCCTAAATATTTTATTTTTCCAAAAATATTTTATTTTTTCGAAATATTTTATTTTTCATGAAATATTTTATATTTTTGAAATATTTTATTTTTCCTGAAATATTTTATGTTTTTAAAATATTTTTTTTCCTCATTTTTTCGAAATATTTTATTTTTCCAAAATTATTTTAATTTTTTTGAAATATTTATATTTTTCCCAAAATATTTTATTTGTATTTTTGAAAGTTTGGGGATTTTGAAATGGGAGAGAAGAAGGAAAAGAATATTGGAGTTTTTTGGGGGTATTTGAGTCTTTAAACAAAAAAGTTAACCCATTTGTAATTAATTTAGTTAAGTTGATGTATTAGTAATTGAAAGGTAAAAGTTATCTATTTGTAATTAGTGATTCTTATGTCTACGTATATGTAGGTATCCCTATTTCAAAAATTCTTGTATTCAAAGTACTTTAAAAGTTTTCCAAATTGAGCTTAATATACAAGGGTTGTTTGGTCCATTAATTTAGCCAACATGCCTTTTATACTAAAGCAATGGCACAGAGTCATTTCATGAGGTCTTAATCCCTTCAAGGGGTGTTATTGCAAGAAAATGAAATCTCAGGAGGTGAGTGCAATTAACCAAAATTTCAGGGTATCTGAGTGCAAATTATCCTAAATTTAACTAACGGCGTTATGACTGGAGGGACTAAATTGTAACAATTTCATAATTGAGGGACCATCACTTAATTAAGGGGGGTTAGTTGGGAGAGAGAATATAGTTGAGGGGGGTTTAATGCTATTTACCCCAAATAGAAATTACAGTTCAACAATACTTAGGTCATGTTTGGTAGGCGGTCTTTCTGGTCTGGTCTGGTCCGGTCTGGTCTAGTCTAATCTGATCTGGAAAAGTCTGTTTGGTAAGCGGTCTAGTCTTACTATTTATTTATTATTTATTATAATATTTATTTATGTATTATTTTATTATTTATATTATTAAATTATTATTTATATTATCATTTATTAATTTATAAATATATTATATTTATTTATTATTATTTTATTTATAAATTATTTTTATTTATAAATTATTTATTCATTTTTAATTATTTAAAAATATATTTTATTAATTTAATATTAATTTATTATTATTATACTCCTTTTTTATTATTATTATGAAGTATTTATTCATTATTATATTTACTTACTATTTATTATTATATCTATTTATTATTTATTATTATATTTATTTATTATTATTATTTATTTCATTTTGTTTATTATTTATTATTTTTATTATATTTTTAAATATGTTTTATGTAATTTATTATTTATTTTATTAATTTATTATTATTATTTATTATTTAGTCTATTTTTATTATTATATTTATTTATTATTATTGTATTCATTTTTTATTATTATTATGTTTTATTTAATTTATTATTTATATTATTAATTATTCATTTTTAATTATTTATAAATATATTTTATTATTTATTCATTTATTTATTATTATTATATTTATTTATTTATTATTATATTTATTTTTTATTATTATTAGGTATTATTTATTTCATTTTGTTTATTATTTATATTTGATTTTTAAAATATGTTTTATTTAATTTATTATTATTATTATTAATTTTTTATTATTATTTATTCATTTTTAATTATTTATAAATATAATTTATTAATAAGACCATACCGGACCACCAAGAACCCCCTTTTTTATTTGTCTGAAATGAGGTCATTTTGTGCTGATTTGGTCTTACTTTGTCTAACCAAAAATTTGGGACAATTCTACCAAACATGGTCTGGTCCCATAAAATACAAGACCATACCAGACTACCTGGGACCAAACCACCTACCAAACAGGGCCAGTATACACTGTGAAAACCAACAAACCTCATACATAGTTTTCATGATTTAGTTAATCAAGTAGCTACCTAAATGATTTTGTTGATAAATATGAATATAATGAAGAGAGAGAAAGAGGGGAAAATTAGGGAAGTAAAATAAAGTGGGCCCATCAACAAAAAGTAAATTAAAAAATTGAGAGAAAAGGATGGGTGACTAGCACCATACCACCTCAGATAAATTCTAGCTAGCCAAACTACCCGACATGCTGACATGCTTATGTGACTAGCCAAAACACATATTTTAGCCATTTAATTTGGCTAGTATCATACCAGATGCCCTTAGGTTGCGTTTGGTAACGGTGCGGTGCGGTGCGGTGTTAGTTTTTGGTTTTGATTTGGGTTGGGTTGGATTTGGTTTGGTGTGGTTTTATTTTGATTCCAAACCATGTTTGGGGCAGATGATTTTGGTGTGAGAAAAAGTGATGTTAAAAAACCAAACCATGTTTGGTAGAGTTGGTATGAGTTGAAATTCTGAAATCAAACCATGTTTGGTAACTTGGAATGGTTTCACATTTTATTTATAAATATTAAAATATATTTAATATTAATATTAATATATTAATTTTTAGGAAAGATAATAAAACTATAATATTAAAATATATTAAATTTCAAAAAATATATTTTAATATTAAAATATTAATAATATTAATATATTAATATATTAATTTTTAGGAAAGATAATAAAATTATAATATTAAAATAACTTCCAAAAATATATTTTAATATTAATATATTAAAATATATTAATATTAATATATTAATTTTTAGGAAAGATAATAAAACTATAATATTAAAATAACTTTGAAAAATATTTTTTAATATTAATATATTTTTTAATATTAATATTAATATATTATAATATTTTAATATATATTAATATTAATATATTAATATATTAATTTTTAGGAAAAATAATAAAACTATAATATTAAAATATATTAAAATTTCAAAAATATATTTTAATATTAATATATTAATATTAATATATTTCCATATATATTTTAATATTAATATAATTTCAAAAAATATATTTTTATATTAATATAAATATATTAATATTGTGCAAATATTTGGTTTTGGTTTGGGGTGAGATGGTGCAACCATTTGGTTTTAGTTTGAACTGCTACAGTACCGCACCACCAAAAACCATCTCATTAGATGGTTCCAAAATCATGGGTTGGTACCATCATTTGGTACCATTGGTTTGGTACTGTTGAACCAACACCAATCCTAACAAATATGGGTTGGTACCACTATTTTGTACCAAAACCAAAAAATTGGTACCAAAACCAGCTACAAAACAGGGCCTTAGGGACGTGTGGCTTCCTTACACCAGCAATGCATTAATGTAGTCCTTAATGTATGGTTATCTCCATTCTCAATCAGTTTTACATGAATAAAAAAAACGCACAGTATTAAAACAATTATTATTCAAAACGCACACAGTTAAATAAATCAATTCAGTGTTACAATAAAAAACGCACAGTATTAAAAAAAACACGTAGTTACATAAATGGTTTATTATTCAAATAATTAAATTATTAAATTTAAAACTAATAATAACATAGCCTCCACGTGTTATATATGAATAACCAAATAATGCAAGTAACGCATATTTACAAGACAAATATTCACAATTATTTTACCATAGGCGGGGTCACATGTGATGATCATTATATATAAGGCATCGCCTACTTAAAAACCATAAGTGATAAAAAAAATTATTAGAAAATATACATTACAATAGTGTAGTAAGGAAATGTTGTACCAATGCAACACATCAACAACAATCTTCTAGTCCAAATTAGAATTTGTTGGATGCTAGCCTTAATTACATAATTATCATATACTTTCCCAAATATATTCAGTGTTTCCGTATAATATATTTGGGAAAAAAACTTTAATAAGTATAGAAATTTACTTATTGTTAAACTTTAAAAAATTTAAGATGTATAGAAACTTTTTTCAGTATAATTTTTTTTTAAAGCATAACATATATTGTTAAACCCTAAACCATAATATATTAGGACCAACACCCATTAAACATCTACATCTATTCTCGGTATACATATAAACTAGGGTCATTAACAAAGAACCCCCTATGGTTTTAGATTCTTGACAAACACCCCCCTGAGGTGTCAAATAACCCCCTGCACTTTTCTTCGTTAACAAACAACGCCCACTCCGTTAACAAATACCTCTCAGCCGTTAAAAATAGATATTTTATGCCCGAAATACCCCTAAATTGATATTGTATGCCCAAAATATCCCTAAAATAAATTGGTAATTAAATTAAGATTTTTTAGTAAATTACAAATTATTATTCTTTTAACTAAATTAAGATTTTTGAGTAAATTATAAATTATTTTTTTGTTTTTTGTTTAAGTTTAATTATTTGTTTAAATTCAAATCTAAAAAAATATATTACCCCCCCCCGGTCTCAAATTATAAGTCCCTTTTGGGGAATTTAATTTTTTAAGAGGATGACTTTTTATTGTAGTGTTAGTGAATAAAATACCAACTTTACCTGTGGTCCACTATAGTGATGTGATCGTTTATAAAATATATGTTTTGTAACTTTAATGCTTTAAGGTTAAACTGGTAAATTGATCAAATAAAATGCTTTGATTTTTCAAAGTAGACACTTATTTTGGGATAGAGGGAGTACAAATTATTAAAAAAAACCATTATTGATAATAATACACTTTAAATAATATTTGTTACTTTTTTAAAGAGAATAGATGCATAAAAATTTTAAAAGGGCTTTGCCCTTGTAGATGCATTAAAGTTATAAAATATATACTTTATAAATGATCACATCATTATAGTAGGACCACGAGTAAAGTTGTTATATTATTCACTAACATTACAATAAATCTTAAAAAATTGAATTCCCCAAAAGAGACTTATAATTTGAGACAGAGGGAGTAATATATTTTTTCAGATTTGAATTTAAATAAATAAGTAAACTTAAACAAAAAAACAAAAAAAATAATTTGTAATTTACTCAAAAATCTTAATTTAATTACCAATTTATTTTAGGGGTATTTTCGGTATAAAATATCTATTTTTAACAGCATGGGGTATTTGTTAACGGAGAAAAGTATAGGGGATTATTTGACACCTCAGGGGGTGTTTGTCAAGAATCTGAAACCATAGGGGGGTATTTGTTAATGGGTCTATAAACTATTATTTCACATTATTTTTCAATCCCAATTTGTCTCACAATAGTGGAATCTCTAACAACAATACTAATAATTTAGTGGGAAACAAGATAAGAGCCTAAAAAGGACCCATTAAGCATAACATATATAGTTAAACCCTAAACCAACATATATCAGTACTTCCACCCATTAAACATCTATACCTATTCTCGGTACACTTCTACACTATAATTTCACATTATTTTTCAATCCCAATTTGTCTCCCAGAGTGAAATCTCTCACTACAATACTAGTAATTTAGTGGTAAACAACATATGAGCCTAAAAAGGATCCATTAAAGCATAACCTATATCGTTAAACCCTAAACCATAATATATCAGGACCTACACCCATTAAACATCTACACATATTCTCGGTACACTTCTACACTATAATTTCACATTATTTTTCAATCCCAATTTGCCTCCCAAGAGTGAAATCTCTCACCACAATACTAGTAATTTAGTAGTAAACAACATATGAGCCTAAAAATGATCCTTTAGGGCCTGTTTTGTAAACAGGTTTGGTGCAAAAAATATGGTTTTGGTGCCAAAAAATGGTACCAAACCATGTTTGGTAAAATGGTGCCAAAAAATGGTACCGTTACTGTAGCAAACCATGGTGCCAAATTTGTGAAGGATTTTGGATTCATCTTTTTAATGGTTTTGGATGGTGCGGGTACTGTAGCAAACCACTGTAGCACTCTACTGTAGCAACCCGAATCACTGTAGCACCGAATATAATATTTAAATTTTAATATTATAAATTTAAATATTAATATATATATTAATATTAATATTAAAATAATATTATTATAAATTTTAATATTAATATTTCAATATTAAAATTTATAAATTTTAATATTAATATTTCAATATTAAAATTTATAAATTTTAATATTAATATTTCAATATTAAAATTTATAAATTTTAATATTAATATTAAATTAATATTAATATATTATTATATTAATATTAAAATTAAAATATATTAATATTAATATAATAATATTAAAATATTAATATAATAAAAATATAATAATATATTTTAATATAATAAAAATATAATATATTTTCAGATAATAAAAATATAATATATTTTCAGATAATAAAAATATATTAATATATATTAATATTAAAATTTATATTAATATTAATATAATAAATATATATTAATATATTTTAATATAATAAAAATATATTAATATATTTTAATATAATAAAAATATATTAATATATTTTAATATAATAAAAATATATTAATATATTTTAATATAATAAAAATATATTAATATATTTTAATATAATAAAAATATATTAATATATTTTAATATAATAAAAATATAATATATTTTAATATAATAAAAATATATTAATATATTAGTATATTAATATATTTTAATTTTAATGTTAATATATTTTAACCCATACCAACTCTACCAAACATGGTTTGGTTTTTCAGCATCATTTTTTCTCACACCAAAACCATCTGCACCAAACATGGTTTGGAACCAAAATAAAACCACACCAAACCAAATCCAACCCAACCAAACCAAAACCAAAAACTAACACCACACCAAACCGTTACCAAACGCAACCTTAAAGCATAACCTATATTGTTAAACCCTAAACCATAATATATTAGGACCTGCACCCATTAAACATATTCTTAGTACACTTCTAAACTACAATTTCACATTATTTTTCAACCCCAATTTTTGTCTCCCAAAAGTGAAATCTCTCACCACAATACTAGTAATTAGTGGGTGTAGGGGTTCGCAAGTTGATGATGCGAAGATAGTTCCTACACAAGTATGTCAGTCAAATAAAGGCAATGATGTTCTTATTGCTTTTGATTTGCTTTTACAGAGAAAAAGGAGGAAAAGATAACGAATACAAGTATTTGAGAAGTGCTTTCTTTCTCTTTGGGAATTTCTCTCTCTTAGTCTCTGGAAAAGTCCCCTTTCAAATGAGCTCTCACACCTCTATTTATAGATGTGAGTGTTCAATAATCCTCGCGGACTTGTATTGCCACGTCAGCATTTGTCTCGCGATATGGCCCCTGCGTACCAATCCGCGATACAAGTTCTTTGCATAGTATCATCTCGCGCATTTGTTTACGCGAAACGGATTCGCATAATCTCATGCGCGGATTTATACAGTGCGCGATAAATACCTTGCACAGTGTTATCTTGTATTCGACTATGCGAAACGGATTCGCGTAATCTTATGCATAGGTCATGCTGTGCGCCATGCCCCGTGATTCGTGCCTATTTCATCGCGGATCTGATTTATCCTTAGCCAAGGATGCCGTTATAGCTTTGCTGGGTCATGACCAATCATGCATGTCTTGATCATGTCCCTGAATATTATCGGCCTCTCTAAGGTACTCTTGCTTAGGACGATGTAAATAAGGTCGCGACCCACTATTTACTCATCCTCAGCATTTCCCCTAGATTCCGAATAGTACTCCTTACGCGAGTAGCATATAGGGTTATGAGTTTCTGATGCGAGTTATAAACACATCAGCCCCTCATACCTCCCTCTGTATAATGCAAGCTCTCGCGTAAAAACCATATTTGAGCTATTTCCCCAAGAAATCAATTATTTGGGCCAATCTCCCAAATAATCTTTTACTTGGGCCGGTTTCCCAAAATATTCCAAACCTGAGCCATATCCCAGATCAATAAAGCTTGGGCCATATCCCAAATAAATAAGCCTTGCGGATTAGTTTTCTTCGAGAGTTACCACCTTTACAGTGGGAAACAAAATATGAGCCTAAAAATGACCGATTAAAGAATAACATATATTGTTAAACACTAAACCATAATATATCAGGACCTGTACCCATTAAACATATACATTTATTCTCAATACACATCTACACTATTATTTCACATTATTTTTCAATCCCAATTTGTCTCCCAAGAGTGAAATCTTTCACCACAATACTAGTAATTTAGTGGGAAACAACATATGAGCCTAAAAATGACCCATTAAATCATAACATATATTATTAAACCATAAACCATAATATCTCAGGACTTGCACCCATTAAACATCTACACATATTCTAAGTACATATTTACACTATTACTTCACTTTATTTTTCAATTCCAATTTGACTCCCAATATTGAAATCTCTCACCACAATACTAATAATTTAGTGGAAAACAATTTATGAGCCTAAAAAGGACCCATTAAAGCATAACATATAATGTTAAACCATAAACCATAATACATCAGAACATGCACCCATTAAACATCTAAACCTATTCTCAGTAAACATATAAACTATTATTTTACATTATATTTCAATCTCAGTTTGTCTCTGAAGAGTGAAATCTCTCACCACAATTCTAGTAATTTAGTGGGAAACAACATATGAGCCTAAAAATGACCCATTAAAGCAAAACATATATTGTTAAACCCTAAACCAGAATATATTAGGACTTGCACCCATTAAACATCTACACCTATTATCATTAAACATCTACACTATTATTTCACTTGATTTTTCAATCCCAATTTGTCACCCAAGAGTGAAATCTCTCACCACAAAACTAGTAATTTAGTGGGAAACAAAATATGAGCCTAGAAAGGACCAATTAAAGAATAATATATATTGTTAAACCCTAAACCATAATATATCAGGACATGCACCCATTAAACATTTACACCTATTTTCAATAGACATCTACACTATTATTTCACTTTATTTTTCAATCCAAAATTTTCCCCCAAAAGTGAAATCTCTCACCACAATACGAGTAATTTAGTGGGAAACAACATATGAGCCTAAAAAGGACTCATTAAAGCATAACATATATTGTTAAACCCTAAACCATAATATATCATGACTTGCACCCATTAAACATCTACACCTATTCTCAGTACACATCTACACAATTATTTCACTTTATTTTTCAATCCCAATTTGTCTCCCAATATTGAAATTTCTCACCACAATACTAGTAATTTACTGGAAAACAACTTATGACCCTAAAAAGGACCCATTAAAGCATAACATATAATGTTAAACCATAAACCATAATATATCAGGACCTGCACCCATTAAACATATACACTTGTTCTCAGTAAACATATACACTATTATTTTACATTATTTTTCAAACTGAATTTGTCTCCCAAGAGTGAAATCTCTCACCACAAAACTAACAATTTAGTGGGAAAAACATATGAGCCTAAAAATTACTAACTAAAGCATAATAAATATTGTTAAACCCGAAACCATAATATATTAGAACCTGCACCCATTAAACATCTACACTATTCTCATTAAACATCTACACTATAATTTCACATTATTTTTCAATCCCAATTTGTCTCCTAAGAGTGAAATCTCTCACCACAATACTAGTAATTTAGTGGGAAACTACATATGAGCCTAAAAATGACCCATTAAAGAATAACCTATATTGTTAAACCCTAAACCATAATATATCAGGACCTGGACCCATTAAACATCTACACTTATTCTCCGTACACTTCTACACTATATTTCACATTATTTTTCAATCAAAATTTGTCTCCCAAGAGTGAAATCTCTCACCACAATACTAGTAATTTAGTGGTAAACAACATATGAGCCTAAAAAGAATCCATTAAAGCATAACCTATATTGTTAATCCCTAAACCACAATAAATCAGGACCTGCACCCATTAAATATCTACACATATTCTGAGTACACTTCTACACTATAATTTCATATTATTTTTCAATACCAATTTTTGTCTCCCAATAGTGAAATCTCTCACCACAATACTAGTAATTTAATGACAAGCAACATATGATCGTAAAAAGGACCCATTAAAGCATAACATATATTGTTAAACCCTAAACCATAATATATTAGGACCTGCACCCATTAAACATTTACATATATTCTCAGTACACATATACATTATAATTTCATATTATTTTTCAATCCCAATTTGTCCCCAAAAAGTGAAATCTCTCACCACAATACTTGTAATTTAGTGGGAAACAATATACGAGCCTAAAAAGGTCCCATTAAAGCATAATATATATTGTTAAACCCTAAAGCATAATATATAAGTACCTACACCCATTAAACATCTCCATCTATTCTCAGTACACATATACACTATAATTTCACATTATTTTTTAATCTTAATTTATCTTCCAAAAGTAAAAAAGCTCACCACAATACTAGTTATTTAGTAGAAAACAACATATAAGCCTAAAAAGGATCCATTAAAGCAAAACATATACTGTTAAGCCTAAACCATAATATATATGGATCTACACCCATTAAACATCTAGACATATTCTCAATACACATATACACTAAAATTTCACATTATTTTTCAATCCCAATTTGTCTACCAAGAGTGAAATCTTTCACGAAAATACTCGTAATTTAGTGGAAAACAAGATATGAGCCTAAAAAGGACCCATTAAAGCATAACCTATATTATGAAACCCTAAACCATAATATATCAGGACCAGGACCAATCAAACATCTTCACCTATTCTCAGGACACATCTACACTATTCTTTCTCATTAATGTTCAATCCCAATTTGTCTTCCAAGAATGAAATCTATCACAACAATACTAGTAATTTAGTGGGAACAACATATGAGCCTAAAAATGACCCATTAAAGCATAACATATAATGTTAAACCATAAACCATAATATATCAGGACCTGCACCAATTAAACATCTAAACCTATTGTCATTACACATCTACACTATTATTTCACTTTATTTTTTCAATCCCAATTTATCTCCCAAAAGTGAAATCTCTAACCACAATACTAGTAATTTAGTGGAAAACAAAATATGAGCCTAAAAAGGACCTATTAAAGAATAACATATTTTATTAAACCCTAAACCATAATATATCAGGACATGGACCCATTAAACATCTACACCTATTCTCAGTACACATCTACATTATTATTTGACATTATTTTTCAATCCCAATTTGACTCCCATGAGTGAAATCTCTCAACACAATACTAGTAATTTAGTGGAAAACAACATATGAGCCTAAAAATGACCCATTAAAGCATAACATAAATTGTTAAATCCTAAACCATAATATATCTGGATCTGCACCCATTAAACATCTACACATATTCTCAGTACACATATACACTATAATTTCACATTATTTTTCAATCCTAATTTTTCTCCTAAGAGTGAAATCTCTTACGACAATACTAGTAATTTAGTGGGAAACTAGATATGTGCCTAAAAAGGATCCATTAAAGCATAAAGTATAATGTTAAACCATAAACCATAATATATCAGAACTTGCACCCATTAAACATCTACACCTATTCTCAGTATACATCTACACTGTTATTTAACATTATTTTTCAATCCCAATTTGTCAACCAAGAGTGAAATCTCTCACCACAATACTAGTAATTTAGTGGAGAACAACATATGAGCCTAAAAAGGACCCATTAAAGCATAAAGTATAATGGTAAACCATAAACCATAATATATCAGAACATGCACCCATTAAACATCTACACCTATTCTCAGTATACATCTACTCTATTATTTCACTTTATTTTACAATCCCAATTTGTCTCCCAAAAGTGAAATCTCTCACCACAATACTACTAATTTGGTGAAAAACAACATATGAGCCAAAAAAAAGCATAACATATATTGTTAAACCCGAAACCATAATATATCAGGATCTACACCCATTAAAAATTTACGCCTATTCTCAGTACACATCTATAATACTATTTCACATTAGTTTTCAATCGCAATTTGTCTCCCAAAAGTGAAATCTCTCACCATAATACTAATAATTTACTGAGAAACAACATATGAACCTAAAACGAACCCATTAAAGCATAACATATACTGTTAAACCTTAAAACATAATATATCAGGATCTGCACCCATTAAACATCAACACATATTCTCAGTACACATATACACTATAATTTCACATTACTTTTCAATCCCAATTAGTCTCCAAAGAGTTAAATCTCTCACCACAACACTAGTAATTTAGTTGGAAACAACATATGAGCCTAAAAAGAACCCATTAAAGCATAACAAATATTGTTAAACACTAAACCATAATATATCAGGACCTGCACCCATTAAACATCTGGACCTATTCTCAGAACACATCTACACTATTATTTCACATTATTTTTCAATCCCAATTTGTCTCCCAATAGTGAAATCTCTCACCACAATACTAGTAATTTAGTGGGAAACAACATATGAGCTAAAAAATGACCCATTAAAGCATTACATATAATCTTAAACCATAAATCATAATATATCAGGACCAACACCCATTAAACATCTACACCTATTCTTAGTAAACATCTACACTATAATTTCACATTATTTTTCAATCCTAATTTGTCCCTGTAATAGTCAAAATAATGCATGGTCCAACTAAGATGGGCCACAAGACTGATGGGCCGAGGATGGATGGGCCAAAAACGGATGGGCCGAAGAAATAAAGGGGCCCATAGAATTCTCTAAAAGATGAGTGATCCATAAGTCAGGGAGTTGTCCTACTTATGGAAAAGAGATTTCAAAAAAGAATTAAGTTTATCAAAACCCATGATTTAAGGGAATGATAAACTTGGGTAAATGGGCTTGACCCATTTACTGAAATTATGTATAAATACATGGCCAAAGATTGAATAAATGATCCAATTTTTAATCCAATTATTATTGTGTATTTTTCTGCATCTACACAATTGGCGTCGTCTGTGGGAAACTCTATTATTGAAATTTTTTCAATAAGCTTCCCATTCTCTACGAAAAAGCTGAGATTCATACCATCGATGGCGGTGATCACCCGTTCACAACAAACTGAGTTACCTCCGAACGAAGGCCAACAAGCCGAGGATCTGATCAGGCGAGCCTTGAAGGAGAGGACAGCCGAATTGGAGAATCAGAATGCTGAATTGGTGGCAAAACTGGCCCTGCTTCAGAATCCTCAAGAAGTCCAGAACGACAAGCAGTCCAGCCAGCAGGAGCGGTCTGTAGGTCATCAGTCAGAAAGGGACAACCACCAAGTAAAGTCCAACAACGATCGGGAGGAACACGCGGAATCATCCCTACAGGTGCTTAGGGGGTGCAATCCAGAGGAGATTCTGACCATGAAGAAGTTGGAGAAAATTATGACCAGATTCTAAAGGGAGGTGCTGAAGGATTTGAAGGTACAGACCCCTATCGATCTAGCCTCCGAGGCATCCATCGACGCCGTGCAAACTCCATTCACTGTGAGGATCACCAGTGTGCCCTACCCGGAGAGGTTCAGACTACTGAAGTTCACCCTATTCAACGACACAAAAGATCCAATGGAGCACATCTACCACGTCCATACAAAGATGAATGTCTACAATGAAAACGAAGCCTTACTTTGCAAAGTCTTCCCCACCAGCCTAACCGAAGTGGCCCTATTCTGGTTTAGAAAGCAACCACCCTGATCCATTGGAAGCTGGCTCAGACTCTGTGAATTATTCATTGCCCAGTACTTTGGCAATAAAAGATAAAAGAAGACCATCTTTAGTCTATTCACCATGATCTAGGAAAAAGGTGAATCCCTGAAAAGCTTTGTCTCGCAATTCAATGTCGAGATGTCCTCAATTGATAATTGTGACCTACATTCAGCGATCGAGGCCTTCAGAATGGCCCCGATCCCTGGAACCAAGTTCCATTAGTCCTTGGTCAAAAGGCCACCAGCAGACATTAGAGAACTCAATTCCAGGGCACAAGGGCATTTCCGAATATAAAAAAAGTTAGCCATATGCCAGAGAAGGACAACCTTTGCAAGCGTAGAGGCAAGGGAACCGAACCTTCTAGAGGAAAGGATCGGGCACCAGATCCGAAGTGACCAAGCGCTCCTCCTACACCCTCCCCAGTCCCAGAGAAATGCCATAGGTTTGAAGACAAAGTCACCCCGTTGAAGGTTACACTGGCCAAGCTGTATGAAGAAACCAAGGGTAAAGGAATCTTCCGATCACCACCACCCATTAGACAACCAATGGACCAGAAGGACATGTCAAGACACTGTGCCTTCCATGGCGAGTATGAGCATCACGCCAACGAGTGCAGAAGCCTTAGGAGACAGGTTGAAGCCATGATAGCGAAAGGAGAGCTGACCGAGTACGTTGCCAAGGAGGGCACCCGATCAAACCAAATGTCGCATACACCCGCCAAGGGGGCAATGGGACAGCCCGTAAGGGTCATTCACATGGTTCATAGAGGACCAAGTTGATCAGAAATAGAAGAAGCTCGGAGGTCCCAAATGCGTCAAGCCCAGAAACTACGAAGGGTTGGGGAAGTCAGCGAGTTTAGAAGCCCAAAAGAGGACGCCCGGATAACTTTCACTTCTGCGGATATGCGGAGCATTCAGACACCACATGACAACCCCTTGGTTATCTCCCTCATGGTTTTGAATTGCTTAATCAAGAGGGTGATGGTTGACCCAGGGACCAGCGCCAACATTATCACCAAGTGGGCCTTTGAGAAGTTAGAGATCAATCCCCAGGAGATAGTCCCTTCCAGAAGCCCGATAGCCGGATTTGATGGCAGAAGAGTGAAACTAGTGGGAAAGATCCAACTACCAGTGACAGCAACAAGGCACACGCTCAGAGAAACTTTTGTGGTGGTGGATGTCAAACCTTCCTATAATTTTCTTATGGGAAGGGGTTGGATCCATCGGATGCACGGAGTCCCTTCCATGCATCAAGTCATGCGGTGCATCGACCCGAACGGAGTTGATGTGATTGACATCAGGGGCGATCAGGTAGCAGCTAAGGAATGTTACGCTGTTACCATGAAAGGTTTGAGGAAAAGGGCTGAACCGGACCGAGAGTCATAACACAAAGTGGTACCCGATGACCAATAGCAATTACAGGAGGAGGGTGCGGGGTCATCAATAGCTGCTGAACCTTTTCTTGAAGTTCAAATCTACCCCAATCACCCTTAAAGGTTGACTTATATTGGTTCTGGCCTCAGTGCACAAGAAAAGGAGGATATAGAGGCCCTCTTATGCTCCAACGCTAACGTATTTGCCTGTGTCCATATGGAAATGACTGGCATCGATCCGTCAATAGCCCAACATTCCCTCAACATGGATCCCAGCGCAAAACCTGTCAGACAGAAACAAAGGCGGATGGGGGCTCACCGAAACCAGATCATAGCTAAGAGGTTGATCGACTTCTCCAAGCAGGCTTCATTAAGGAGGTACAATATCCTTAATGGATGGCAAACATTGTTGTGGTTCAGAAGAAGAACGGTAAATGGAGGGTGTGCGTGGACTTCACCGACCTAAATAGAGCATGCCCGAAAGACTGTTTCCCTTTACCAAAAATCGATCAGATAGTAGATGTTATTGCAGGATTTGAGCACATGAGTTTTCTGGATACATACTCTGGGTATAATCATATACGAATGAACCCAGATAACGAGGAAAAGACTGCATTCATCACTGAGTCAGGTACATATTGTTACACAATTATGCCTTTCGGACTAAAAAATACAGGTGCAACCTTTCAGAGGTTGGTAAACAAAGTTTTCCAAGGCATGATGGGATCTACCATAGAAGCATACATTGATGATATGGTGGTAAAAAGCAAGGTAAAAAGTGACCACCTGGCTGACCTGCAGCAGGTGTTCGATACCCTCAGAAAGTACAAGATGAAGCTCAACCCATCCAAATGTGACATCTACTAGCGTCGCTCTGGTCAAGGAGGGCAAGGTGTACCAAATACCAGTCTTCTACACCAGCAAAGCCCTTGCTGATGCAGAAACCCGTTATTCGAAGCAGGAAAAGCTAGTACTATCACTGATCAATACAAAGAGACGTCTTCGACATTATTTTGAAACATATCCGATCGTAGTGCCAACTGCAACCCCGATCAGATCCATAATGGCAAAACCTGAGTTATCAGGCAGAGTATCCAAATGGGCAATAGAACTCGGGATTTTTGACATAACCTATGTCCCCCGAACTACCATCAAAGGACAAGCGGTAGCTGACTTTCTGTTGGAAACAAAAACTACAGATTCCTTAGAAGAAAATGAGCCTGGCTTATGGTTTGTGTTCGTGGATGGATCATCAAATGTCAACAGAGCAGGGATCGGTGTAGAGCTTGTGACATTAGATGGCACTAAAATTCAGCAGTCCGTTCGATTAGAGTTTCCTGCCTCAAACAACGAAGCTGAGTATAAGGCCCTTCTTACATGAATTCGGTTGGCCCGAAGCCTTCAAGTACAGAAAGCAGAGATATGAAGTGATTCCCAGTTGGTCGTATGGCAGTTAAATGGGGAATATGAAACCCGAGAACCTAAAATGGAAGCGTACAGGAATTTGATACTGAAAAAGACCGAGGAATTCCAACAGTTAACCTTTGAACAGATCCCTAGAAGGGATAATATCATAGCAGATCATTTGGCTAACCAGGCCTCTGCAGTAGGGGAAAGTATGACTCGAACTGTACCAATAGACTTCATCGTCCGATCAAGCTTGGAACCCCTCGAAGACGTGATGATCATTCCATGGAAGCCAAGCTGGATGGACCCTATAGCAGATTATTTGAGGACCGGTGCATTACCTGATTTGAAAACTGAGGCCCAAAAGATAAGAATGAAGGCAGCCAGATATGCTCTATACAACGACCAACTATACCGCAAGTCTTTCTCCGGACCATATTTGAGATGTCTCACGCCCTCCGAAGCTTCGGTGGTCATGGAAGAGATTCATGTAGGAGCATGTGGCAATCATTCCGGAGGGAGGTCTTTAGCCCATAAAGTTCTCACCCAGGGATACTTCTAGCTCTATCTGTCAAGGGACGTTGAGGTCTACACCCGACACTGTAAAAAGTGCCAATTTCATGGAGATGCCATTCATCCACCTCCGGAGTTACTGAACCCAACAATTATCCCTCACCATTTTGCCCGATGGGGTATGGATATTGTGGGTCCTCTCCCACAAGCTATACGATCTACCACTCATGTTCTTCTAGCTACATATTACTTTACCAAATAGGTGGAAGCCGAGGCATACTCCACCATCAAAAGTAGCCATGCTATAAAATTCATCTGAAGCCACATCATTTGTAGATTTGGTCTACCCCGAACTATAATGATGGATAATGACACCAATTTGGATAACAGGAAAGTTCAAGCATTCCTGGCAAAACATGGGATCAATCAGAACACTTCATCCGTTGGCTATCTACAGGGAAATGGGCAAGCTGAAAGAACAAACAAAACCATTTTTGATACACTTAGGAAAAAGCTTGAAGACGTAAAAGGAGCTGATTGGAGAAGTTGCCCGAGGTGTTATGGTCATATCAGACTACTCCAAGGCAACCAATGGGAGAGACCCCTTTCGCCATGGCTTATGGGGCCGAAGCCGTTATCCCGACCGAGTTGAGACTACCTATTTTAAGAAGTCAAGCCTGAGAGGAAGGACCAAACAATCATCCCCTAGCCCATGATTTGGACCTACTAGAGGAAAGAAGGGAAGTTGTCGGGATAAGGCTTGCTGCCTATCAGCAACAAGTCAGGGAACGGTTCAATCAAAAAGTCAAGATAAGAGAATTTTAGGTAGGCGATATGGTACTCAGAATAAAGATTGGGATTATAGGCAAACTACGAGAGACATATGAAGGACCTTACACAATTATTGAGGTCGTCAGACACGGAGCTTATCGGGTGCGGAAGAATGAGACAGGCCGCATCAAGCGCAACTCTCAGAATGCTTATCGGCTAAAGAGGTATTATCTTAGGTAGTCTCTTTTTTGTTAAAGCAATAAAGATGTGCCTCACTTATGACACCTTCTACTGATTATAATAAAGCATCTTTGCCCGATGTTCGGCACCTCTGTTTCATGATTCTAAAGTTCATTTCAATAAAGATACGTTCTATTTTTTGCGAAGGCTCCATTTTGAAATTAAAATTTTCCTAAGTGTTGAGTTCAAACCTGATTTGAACTAACCAAAGGACAAAAACAAGCCTCAAGGGCCATATGCCTGAAGGTTTCCTATTCAAATTTAAAATATTCCTAAGTGGTGAGTTCAAACCTGATTTGAACTAACCAGAGGACAAAAACAAGCCTTAGGGGCCATATGCTCGAAGGCTCCATTTTGAAATTAAAATTTTCCTAAGTGTTGAGTTCAAACTTGATTAAACTAATCAGAGGACAAAGACAAACCTCAGGGGCCATATGCCCAAAGGCTCCATTTTGAAATTAAAATTTTCCTAAGTGTTGAGTTCAAACCTGATTTGAACTAACCAGAGGACAAAGACAAGCCTCAGGGTCCATATGACCGAAGGCTCCATTTATAAATTAAAATTTTCATAATTGCTGACGTTCAAACATAAATATGAACTAGCCAGAGGACAAGAAACAAGTACCAGGGGCCATATGCCCGAAGACTAAAGTTTGCAGGAAAAAACAAAATAAACACTGAGATGAGAAATTCTTTTTCATTAATAAGGAAAAGAAATTACAAAAAAAAACACCCTTCTGAAAAGGGTAAGTACAGATAAACTTGAAAAATCCTATTCTATTCAGGAGGATGATAGTCTTCTCCCTTCAAAATGGCAGCAAATCGCTTCTCATTTTCAGAAGCAGGATGGTTTTTGTAAGGCAGGGACACTCCCATGAAGGCATCAAATTCCTCAGCAGTCTTGAACTCCCGAGCTGCCGAAGGAATATGCTCTATTTCGTGCCTTTCTCGCCACGCTCTAACCATTCGGATGTCACAGATGGTGGTGTACCGGCTGTGCATGTCCAGACCCCCTAAGTGGCACACCTTTACCTTGGACCGCTCAAGAGCCAAAAGATTATCTGACTCCGCCTTTTCGGCAACCATCTTCTGGTAGGCTGTCTTCACCTCTTCAAGCTCAACAGCTAAAGCTATCTTTTCGGCAGTCAGAGCCCTCTTCTTCGCCTCATCGGTCTCTAGAAGGTCTTTCTGCTCCGGGATGCTCTGACGAAGACCATCTGCCTCTTTGACCAGAGCGACCCGATGCTCGTTGTTTTGCTTGATCTGGGCCATCATATTGGCCATTTCCTTGACATCATACTCCACAACATTGTTGTAGGCCTGAACCCCATAAAGAAGCTGCACATAAAGGACATGTTAGTACATGAAGTGGTAATAATAATGAACCAAGTTACACAAGGAAGAACAAGTTATATACCTCCATGACCATTGTGGAAGTCTTCTTCAGAAGATCAGTCCTGGAGATTTTTGACTGAGCAGCCCTATCAGCTGGAGTACAAATCCCTTTTCCATAACCTGAAGAGCTTCTGGCTGGGTGATGGTGAGTTGATCAGCGCAGACCGAAGTCCCATCGGGTAGAAGGAACTTTAGCTCCCAGAGGATAGAAGTACGGGGGGCCTCCTAAGCCTGGGGGTTTCGCTCATAGAGGCATCAACAACTTGAGTCTTGTGGCTCTTATTGGCCGCTCCACCTCCTGTACCGGATCGGGTCCTTGTGATTGGAGGATTTACAGGAAGAGGCTGAGGCGGAGCTACCGGACTCTCTGTTGGCGGAGGTACTGAAGGTGCTGGAAGTGCTGTTGAGAGCGGTACAACATCGACCAGATTGACCCCTTCAGGAACTTGAGGGCATTTGGCAGAAAGAGGTTTGTTGGGCAAGTCCATCCTGTCAACAGCAGCACCCAAGTTAGAAATCGACTCCAGGTTTGCCGAAGTCAGAAGGTCTGTAGCAGATCGGACATTGTTCCAGATCTTGGTTTTCAGGAGGGCTACACGTCCTTTTATGAGGGACAGGGGGATTTCTCTATCCTCATAGCCTAAAAACCTATATTCATACCCCCCCGATGTAAATCACAGAACCCACAAAGACAAGACGCCTTATGGAGGGGACGGTAGACGGGTAAGCGAATGGCACCGAACATATTAGGGATCGAAAATGTACGAGAAAAAGGGTAAGACCAATTACCGCTCATAATTACCATTCTTTCTTTCCACCCCTTATCAGACTTTTCGGTACCAGAGCATATACTCCGACCATGGAAGGGAAAGAGGTTGTATCTACCCTTACTTTCTCTGGCATTTTGAAAACAATAACAGAGAAGTAAGTCAGCTAAACCTAGGTTAAGGTCCAGATCCCTATTGTATAATAAGAGCATGGACAGAATCCTAAGGCTGTTCGGATTGAGTTGAAGGGGGTGTAAGCCTAACATGAAGAACATATAATGGAAGAAAGGGTGAAAGGGAAACCTTAAAACCTTAAGGTGAACTGCCGATAGCAGAATGCTACCGGGATGGAGTCCCTAACTCTTGTTGAAATCTAAGTAACCTGGGTAAGGGTCCACATCTACATCCCCAGGTACATGGTTCTCTGCCCGAAGATGTTTGACATCTACTTCAGGACGAATTTTCTTAAGTGGGGCCACTATGAATGGTTCAGAAGACTTGGGGTCCACAGATTCAGTGGGACCCCTTGAAATGGGTATTCCTGGATTCGTTGACAAACCTGGAAGATCGGTGTTTTGGGGAACTGTTCTTGGGGCCCCTTGACGGGTAGACGGAGGGCTGTCACTACTGGTGGGATCGGTGCTAGTAGTAGAGGACATAATGACCTCCTCTACTGACCGAGTGTTGTCGTTGTTAGACATAGTGCCAAGAAAGGTAGAAGCGACAGAAGGGGGGCAGAGGTGAAAATTAAAGAAAAGGAAGAGACCGTCCGACTTACTCAGCTGATAGTGAAGAGTTAGGGAAAGCTTCGGGTAGAAGCAGAGTTCTGTTATGCTGGAGGATCTGAACTGACCAACGGAAAAGATTTCAGGAATAAGAGGGAGACGAGTTTCAGAGATGAAAGTTGAGAGAGAGAGAAGTGAGAGCAGAGAGTTGTAAATGAAGAATGAAGAAATGAAATAGCTTGGAGTGGGTTTTTATAGAAAGAAAAAGGTATGCCAAAGGACTACGCGAAGCCCGAAGGTCACACAACCCACGATGAGCCGTCATGGTGCAAGGATTGAGGAAGTAATGGCCTCTTATTTTGAAATGTCATTAATACCTAATGATGACATGATAACTCATCATCATCAATTCCCATAAACAATATATATAGGTGTATATATGAAGGTATTTAATTTCGGTCATGGGCTATGAATTAGCCCATAAGCCCATACCTCAAGGGCCTGTGTAATAGTTAAAATAATACATGGTCCAACTAAGATGGGCCACAAGACTGGTGGGCCAAAGACTGATGGGCCAAGGATGGATGGGCCAAAAACGGATGAGCCGAAGAAATAAAGGGGCCCATAGAATTCTCTAGAAGATGAGTGATCCATAAGTCAGGTAGTTGTCCTACTTATGAAAAAGAGAGTCTAAAAAAGAATTAAGTTTATCAAAACCCATGATTTAAGGGATTGATAAACTTGGGTAAATGTGTTTGACCCATTTACCGAAATTATGTATAAATATATGGCCAAAGATTGAATAAAGGATCCAATTTTTAACCCAATTATTATTATGTATTTTTCTGCATCTACAGTCCCCTAAGAGTGAAATCTTTCACAACAATACTAGTAATTTAGTGGGAAACAACATATGAGCCTAAAAAGGACCCATTAAAGCATAACCTATATTGTTAAACCCTAAACAATAATATATCAGGACCCATAAACATCTACACCTATTCTCAGTAAACATCTACACTATAATTTCACATTATTTTTCAATCCTAATTTGTCTCCGAAGAGTGAAATCTCTCACCAAAATACTATTAATTTAGTGGAAAAAAGCATATGTTCCTAAAAAGAACCCATTAAAGAATAACAAATATTGTTAAACCCTAAACCATAACATATTAAGACCTGCACCCATTAAACATCTGCACATATTCTCAGTAAACATCTACACTATAATTTCACATTATTTAAAATCCCAATTTGTCTCCTAAGAGTAAAATCTCTCACCACAATACTACTAATTTAGTGGGAAACAACATATGAGCCTAAAAAGGACTCATTAAAGCATAACCAATATTGTTAAACCCTAAACCATAGTATATCAGGACCTGGACACATTAAACACCTAGACCTATTCTCAGTTCACTTTTACACTATAATTTCACATTATTTTTCAATCCCATTTTGTCTCCCAAGAATGAAATCTCTCACCACAATACTAGTAATTTAGTAGGAAACAACATATGAGCCTAAAAAAGAACCATTAAATTATAACATACATTATTAAACCTTAAACCATAATATATCTGGACCTGTACCCATTAAACATCTACACCTATTTTCAGTACGCATATACACTATAATTTCACATTATTTTTCAATCCGAATTTTGCCCCCAGTAGTTAAATCTCTCACCACAATACTAGTAATTTATTGGGAACTAATATCTAAGCCTCAAAAGGTCCCATTAAACCATAACATATATGGTTAAACCCTAAACCATAATATATCAGTACTTGCACCCATTAAACATCTCCACCAATTCTCAGTACACATATACACTATAAGTTCACATTATTTTTAAATGACAATTGGTCTCCCAAAAGTGAAATCTCTCACCACAATACTAGTAATTTAGTGGGAAACAACATATGAGCCTCAAAATCAACCATTAAAGTATAACATATATTGTTAAACCCTAAACCATAATATATCTTGACTTGCACCTATTAAACATCTACACCTATTCTCAGTACACATATACACTATTATTTCAGATTATTTTTCAATACCAATTTGTCTCCCAATATTGAAATCTCTCACCACAATACTCGTAATTTAGTTGAAAACAACTTATGAGCCTAAAAAAGACCCATTAAAGCATAACATATAATGTTAAATTATAAATCATAATATATCAGGACCTACACCCATTAAACATATACATTTATTCTCAGTAAACATATACACTATTATTTTACATTATTTTTCAATCTCAATTTCTCTCCCAATAGTGAAATCTCTCACCACAATAGTGGGAAACTACATATAAGCCTAATAATAACCCATTAAAGCATAACTTATATTGTTAAACCCTAAACCATAATATATTAAGATCTGCACCCATTAAACATCTACACTTATTCTCATTAAACAACTACACTATAATTTCACATTATTTTTCAATCCCAATTTGTCTCCTAAGAGTGAAATCTCTCACCACAATACTAGTAATTTAGTTGGAAACAACATATGAGCCAAAAAATGACACATTAAAGCATAACCTATATTGTTAAACCCTAAACCATAATATATCAGGACCTAGACCCATTAAACGTCTACACATATTCTTGGTACAGTTTTACACTATAATTTCACATTATTTTTCAATCCCAATTTGTCTCCCAATAGTGAAATTTCTCACAACAATACTAGTAATTTAGTGGTAAACAACATATGAGCCTAAGAAGTATCCATTAAAGCATAACATATATTGTTAAACCCAAAACCATAATATATCAGTACCTGCACCCATTAAACATCTCCACCTATTCTCAGTAAACATATACACTATTATTTTACATTATTTTTCAATCTCAACTTGTCTCCCAATAGTGAAATCTCTCACCACAATACTAGTAATTTAGTGGTAAACAACATATGAGCCTAAAAAGGAACCGTTAAAAAATAACATATAATGTTAAACTACAAATTAGGACTAGCTCCCATTAAACATCTACACCATTTCTCATTACACATTTGCACTATTATTTTACATTATTTTTCTTTCCAAACTTTTCTCCCAAAAGTGAAATCTCTCAAAGCAATACTAGTAATTTAGTAAAAAACAACATATGAGCTTAAAAAGATCCCATTAAAACATTACATATAATGTTAAACAGAAACCATAATATATCAGGACCTACACCAATTAAACATCTCCACCTATTCTCAGTACACATCTACACTATTATTTCATTTTATTTTTAATTCCAATTTGTCTCCCAATAGTGAAATCTCTCACCACAATACTAGTAATTTAGTGGGAAACAACATATGAGCCTAAAAATGACCCATTAAAGCATAACATATATTGTTAAACCCTAAACCATAATATATCAGGTCCTGCACCTATTAAACACCTACACCTATTCTCAGTACATATCTACACTATTATTTGACATTATTTTTCAATACTAATTTGTCTCCCATGAATGAAATCTCTCACCAAAATACTAGTAATTTAGTGGGAAACAACATATGAGTCTAAAACGTACCCATTAAAGCATAACATATAATGTTAAACCATAAAATATCTGGACAAACGCCCATTAAACTTCTACACATATTCTCAGTGCAAATCTACACTATTATTTCACTTGATTTTTCAATCCTAATTTGTCTCCCAAGAGTGAAATTTGTCACCACACTAATACTAATTTAGTTGGAAACAACATATGAGCGTAAAAAGGACCAATTAAACCATAACATATATTGTTAAACCCAAAACCATAATATATCAGGACTTGGACCCATAAATATCTAAACCTATTCTCAATACACATCTACACTATTATTTCACATTATTTTTCAATCCCAATTTGTCTCCCAAGAGTTAAATCTCTCACCATAATACTAGTAATTTAGTGGAAAACAAAATATGAGCCTAAATATTACCCATTAAAGCATAACATATATTGTTAAACCTTTAACCATAATATATCAGGACTTGCACCCATTAAACACCTAAACCTATTATCAGTACACGTATACACTATTATTGTACATTATTTTTCAATCTCAATTTGTCTCCCAAGAGTGAAATCTCTCACCACAATACTAGTAATTTAGTGGGAAACAACATATGATCGTAAAAAGGACCCATTAAAGCATAACGTATAGTGTTAAACCCTAAACCATAATATATGATAACCTGAACCCATTAAACATCTACACCTATTTTCAGTACACATCTACACTATTATTTCACATTATTTTTCAATCCCAATTTGTCTCCCAAGTGTGAAATTTCTCACCACAATACTAGTAATTTAGTGGGAAACAACAAATGAGCCTAATGGAATATAATAGTTTATATATAATATACAGACTATTATATTATATAATAGTTTTTATTATATATAATAAATAATAGTTGATGTAGATATAGATATAGATATATATAATATATGCCAATTCCCATGGACTCCACTCACTCTCTTCCTCTATTAATCCACCCTTATCTATCTATTAACCCTAACAAAATAGATTCAGGCGAAGTATCTCACAACAACCCTCCATCTCCCCCTTCTCCAAATGAAAGATACAAATGTCTTAAGAATCACGTCAACGGTACTCTTGAATTCTTTGATGCGTTCTTGCTGATCATCGATACACGCCTATATGCTATAGAGAAGCATAAGAACTCGTTATCGGAGATAAAGGTGATCGTGAACTCGCTGGATTCTTGAGTCACCGACCTCGAGTATACCTTAGCCGTTAACCCCTCTCCCCTGACTCCTTCTGAACTAGAGCCATCACCCACTCCCTCTCCTCCATCCGATGGGAGCAGAGTGATCCAATTTTTATATCTTCTCGGGAGGTGTCTCCGGCTAAGTCAACTGGGTCCAGAAATTCTGGTTGAATGCTTTGGGGGAGTTGGTTGTTTTTGGTTTTTTTGGGTATGGTCTTCAAATTTGGTTTATGGGGATGTGTAGCACTGTTGTTTTTGGGCTGGGTTGTTCTTTTGGTGCATGTCAAGTGGAGCACTGTTTTTTTTTTTCCGGTTTTCCGTTGTGTATATTGTACTTAGTTTCTTTTATCTTCTACTTCTTGTAACAAAACACAACCATATGGTGGAAGGGAAATCATTTCGTTTGTGTATATTTATCTTTTGATGCATGTGTATATTTTTATGGAAATCATGCCGTTTATTCTTTCTTGTTGAGATTACTGCACTGGTTAGTTATTTATATTCTTCAGCACAGAAATTCCACCACATATCAACAAAAACCTGAGCCAAAATTTGAGGAAACAGTAACCAAAACATATCACGAATAACCCTGATTTTTAATATAACATCAACACAAAACCTGTATAATTTTTCGGTAAATCAATATAGAATAGAACCAAAGAATACCACTATAAAAAATTACAAGGATAATCACAAGGACCTCCAACATAAAGCAAAGGAAACCATCATAAACATCTAAACACAGCTGCACATAAAACCTAAGCACAACAAAGCTAGGCTCATGAACGAATTACATCAACAAATTCCAAACATCTATAAAAAATTGTATTAGAAAGAGCATGTAAATGAAGTAGATGGTGGCTGCAAAACATAGCTTATAAATGCATGCATGCAAAAAGGAAGAATCAAGTTTCCATAGACTTGACATCCAATCAATAACAGAGATGAGAAACCCATTGTCATGCAGAATTCCACACTAATACTCTTTAGGTTGACAAATAGAGTTCCAATTAACCTTGGCACATGCCTTCATCTCAAATCCAGTCCACAAAAATTTTCTTAGCATATAGTTGATATCTTTAATAACTTGAAAATGAAGGATCAGATGAGAACTCTAAAAGAAGTGAATGCTGATGAGAATGGATTTGATAAGCTTCATTATACCAACATAAGAAAATAATTTTGAAGTCCAACAACAAATTATGTTTGTGATCTTTTCAACTAGATTCTTGTAATCACAAGCAAGAGTTTGGTAGAAGACAAGGGAAGGCCAAGATACCTAAAAGGAAAAGTCCCAAGGCCAAAACCACAAGCATTTTGATCATGCAGAAGAACAAACCATTTTACAGGAATAATCTCTAGTTTTGTCACAGAGTTCGGTTCGTTTCTCATTCTGGTCATCGTCCATTAGTTGCAGGAGCAACTCAGTCCTCAATGCCATGGAGTCTGCATGCGACATAAACATACACATATAGGTTATTATACGATAATAATATTATAAATAAATGGTGTTGATGTCAACTTCTTACATGTGTCAACTCTGGTGAGAGGCATTCACCGTTCCAATACTCCATGTACCTAATCACATACATTCCGCATGTATGCCTATAAACATAAAACATTATCGACAAACATTATCACTCCATGTACCTTTTAACATACATTCATACTTAAATCCCACACACATACCCATATTTTTTACGCAGAATATTGGACACCTTTATAACTTGGAACTTTTCCAATTTTGTGTACAAGGCAATCTCAACAAACTCTCTCTGTATTGGGAGAAGGATAATTTTTGTTAAAGACTTGGAAGAAACAAAAAGAAACATTTTTGGTGAACATTATAAACTCACCATATATTCAGCATAGGCAGTAATTCTGTAGGGCTTCCTAAGCGGGCATAAATAATCAATCCTTTTTTTTCAATATTCACCACCATTAAAAACCAATGACGGTTGACATATGAAGAGAAACATAACTGAAACATGCATGCGTTAAATTGATTCGCATTTACAATTACGATTTAGATAAAAATAATACTATTTTATTATTTACCATTTTGGAATCCTTTATATCTTTTTAAAAAGGGCATCGTGATCGATTTTCCTTAAAATTTTGTCATACACCTTGACAGAAAGCTTTTCGATCAGCATTGGCTTTCAAACCATCAACATTCTTTTCCGTCATAAACCGTACAACACGGTTGCTGACAAAGAACCTTTTATGCTGATGGAATTATTGATGGTTCAGCCTAGGGCAAAAGTAATCAATCACCTGCACATGAACAATTTAACCAAAAAATAAAAACTATAGGACAAACATTACATAAGCCATTACGGCAAAAAAAGAACGGGTCTTCATGAACTCACAAGGTTACTCAACCAATTATTTTTCAAACAGAGTATGAATGGCATCATGGTCCACATGTTCACCGGACATGGACACTAAAACTTCCCTACGGCTAATAACAAAAATTAAAGTTAATTCCCGATATCTTTACTGTTCCATATAATTATCAATAATACTAAACGGGTAATCTCCTACTTACTCAAAAGCCTTCCCAACGCATGCCGCATATGCCAACAATTTGTTATGTTGATTCATAAAAGAACTCCTATTTCGCTTCTTAGTCGTCCAAGGAGAGTAACCATAGGGTCCATCCTTTCACTTTCTCTCACTCTTTCTAACCTCAAGAATCTGAATCTCATCGTCTTTGGGAGTGATAAATAGTTGTCGGGTCTCCGAAGGGGCACGATTGTCACTATTGCACGAAGAATCATTCTGATCCCTTTGATCTTTTTCTTCATTAGCCCTCAAGTTGGCCATTTTCATGTCTCCCTCCGCATTACTCTCTTCATGCTTGGATGACTCTTCAACATCTTCGACAACTAATGAACTATCACATTTCTCATGAAAATCTTGTTCTTGGGCTTCTTCATTCTTTGTATCAATGATAATTTTTTCCCTCACTTCTTCTTCATCATTCGACACATATTTAGGACAATCCTCTTCTTGAACTCCAACATCGAGATTCTCTTAAGCTCTTGGGCCTTAAGAACGGAAACCAAATTTGCATACTTCTGTTTTGAAAGCTTTACGTGCCTTTCCGATTCTTCCATTTCATGCCTTAATTCTTTCAAATAACCTTGTTAAACACGTTTATATACTGATAAACTAACATCTTAAAGTGAAAAAATAGTAATTACCATTGAAATAATTTATTACCGCCAATATGGGGTTGCCAACAAACTCCTCAAAACTTTCAGACCATTCGGGGGATGAATTAAGATCCACTAGAACATCATTCTCAATGCACCGCTTTGACTTGAATTTTAGAGGTATTAACTAATCATGATATCATTACATTACAATCAGACAACATTTCACAAAATAACACAAAAATAGATAATTGGGAAATAAGGTACTAGGACAATCGCTTCCCCTTGGCCAAAATCTCCACATTGATTCTCTCATTTAATGCATGAACGCACCAAATCATTATCCCAAAAGAAATCTCCTGCAGACAACTTCGACCACCGGAAAACAAGAATTCCACATCACAACGCATAAGATAAAGAAGCTGCTCATTTTTTATATTATACTTGTTAGTTGTTAAATTGGATTTCTATTAACTAATAACCGATTTATTTATAAATAAATACCTGCAGCATAAGCAAACAAGCACCATAAGAATTTTTCTCCTTAGCCCCTTCGGGCTGCTTCTTCAATGTCTTCAACAAGCAGTATCGGACATAGGCACACTAATTGTAACTAGGGATTTCTTCCACTTTTTTAACTGCTTTCAGCAACCCTCGGTTGCCCTTAGATCTGCATGTTGGATTAAGTATAGCCGCACAAGCAAACAAAACAAATGCCCTCTTAAACTCCTCACCGGCAGACAAATCACACACTTTCTGATACAAAACATCCACTGAAAAACCTTTTTGGTTGTACCCATCTTCTTCAATCCAGTCCGCATCAAAATAGTGCACATTTATCGGCACTTTGGGTCCCCTAGCCATTATTTCAAGGATTGCTCTTACATCTTCTCCATTGAATGAAATGTAACCTTTATCCGCAATTTTAAATCTTGATTTTTCGGGATCAAATTACGAATCATATACATGCATAAAGCCCTGGACATGTAGGAACACTTTAGGTTCAACAACGTCCCAAATCCAATCTCCTTTACAACCTTTCTCTTCGTGGCATCAAGCTTTGAAACCGCTTCTATGAACTTGGGTAGTGAACATTTGTGGAATTTGCCTTTTCGTTTGGCACTCCTATCACCTTTTGTTTTTTATTCTTCTTCAAACATAATAACAAAATTACACATGAATTCATCTAATTGACACATTCAATCATAAATTAATCATAATAATAGTGAAGGAATGCAAGTTAAAGGTTTGTACATTCGTTGTTTTCGTTTTTTGATTTTCCGGGAGCTTATCGTGCGCTTCATTTCGTTCATTGAATTTCTTTATATACTCTTACCTAACGGACTCTGACAAAGAATACCATTTTTCTGTGGCAACAGTGTGGAGTTGTTTTGATAGCTTCTTCTCTAGAGTTCCAGCAAGTCCGTGTTCCTTTTTGTATTCCATCATGAGCTGTGATCTGACAAAACCATCGCATAATATATGATTTGCTCATTATTTAGTATCCCAATATGCATACCACAATAACCATCACATACTGAGGTAAATATAATCTTGAAACCAATAACCATGCCACAAATATATATTGTCAAATAAATAAGTATCAACACACAGTAACATATGTATGACAGAAATATTACAAATGTACCATAAAGTATTTACCTAAACTGAGTATAGGCTCGACCATTTGACACAGGTTTTGATAGTGACCCTAATCTGCTGGGTAGGTTTTTTGATTGTTTTGCCCCTTCATTCGTTGTAGACTTCGATAATCCACGACGTGCAACATTTTTTATCTTTGTCGTTTCTGATTGTGAAAAAGAAAAATACGTAAGCAAAGACATTAAGAATTCTCAGAACTACTAAAGATGACTTGAGGCACTGTAGTCATTTAAGATTGCCGAAGTGATAAATCTAAAAAGCTATAATTCATGAATTTAAATTAAATTCATGAATTTAACTTAAATGATGTGTAAGATGAGGTGGCAACCCATGTGGCAAAATAATTTATGCAGTTTAATTTAGTTTTCAAATTTCATATTTCCTCTCTCACTAATCTCCAATCGAGAATGAATGTAAATAAAGATGAACTCACTTAACAAACTCAAATTACAACTCTTAGGTGTTATAAATTCACATCCATAATTCTTAATGAAAAATTGATTTACTGCAGACTTCACACATAGGTGTGTACATGTATATATATATCATGAATTTAAGAGAACTATTGTCAAGCACTCAAAGTGCTGCAAATGAATAAAATTCTTCCTAAGAAGGCTCGATTTAGAGTTTTTTTTATTCTGATTTGTTGATAGGCCATGGGTTCTTTTACAGTTTCACAAAGGAGATGGGTTTTGCAGGGGTGATGGACTGATGGGTTGTTAGGGTTTTAGATTTTAAAATTTTGATTTGATTTTTCTAATTTATTAATGACATTTGGATGCTACATAGATTCAACATATTAACTTGAAAAGATTTTCATGATGTGTAGCAGCGATCGTGATAAAATGAGGCAATGAGGATTCTCGATTTTTAAATCAGTTCAACTAGATTATATAACAACAAAACTCTAACCCTAAACCGAGCCCTAAACTCAGAGAAAGAGAGAGAGTGTGTGAACATGCACAAGAGTCTTCAATTTGAACAACAATTGAAGATGGTTGGATTGTGAAGATAAAGAAAGTTGTTGTACTAGTAGGTCAAGTATGATGAAGGAAATTTTTGGAAGGAGATGGTGATTGGTGAAGGCAAAGGTTGATTTTGTAGAAAAACCAAGTATCGTCCTGAAAGGAAGAATGAGATGGTGATTTGCGAAGGCAAAGATCGGTAACGGTGCACCATTAGTACATGTACAGTAGTTTGCTAATACCCATGATGACCGGACTTCTAATATTGAATTTTGAACTTTGCCAAACACGCCATAAGTTTCCCATTATTTGCGCATGGCAGGGGAATTGCTGGGGAGCGCATGGTAGAGGATATTGGCCGTATCATCAATACGACTTGCCCCACTGCACCTACCAAAAATTGAGAAAGATAAAATAGGGAAGAGAGAGAAAGTGCATCTGAAAATTTGAATTAATTGGAACTATTTTCATTTCATACAAGGGTGCAAAATGCATTACCTTATAAAGTGTTTATCTCTCTAACTACTTTTTACCCTACTATCAACTAATGATTCCACCTTCAACTACTTTTTTTAATAATATAATCGTAATCAATCATCTCTACATGATTAATAACTCTACTCCATGCTTGGGCCTTTAACATTGATATATATTGAATTAAAAAATAAATTGGATCTTAAAGAGCATATCAACGCATCATCTTCTGAAACAAGATTCACTCTGTCTTCTGATCTCTTTTGAGAGTATCATACTCACTACAGAATTATACTGTAACGGTTCCACCCATGAATAGTTATTGATTGCAACCTTTGTAGCACTCCGACTCTCTGGCGATTGCAGCCTTTGTAGCACTCCAACTCTCTGGCAATTGACTTATAAGAAAATCCGCTTTCATTTTGCTTGTGATTCGCATATCAATTGATTTCAGCTGCTCAACAATTTCATTAAGGGCACTAAGGTATTCACTAACCTTCCTATTCTCGGACATCTTTAGATTTGCCAATCTAGTGATAAGATGTACCATATTCGCACCAAACGGCTGTTCGTACATGCTCGAAAGAGCATCCATGAAAGACTTTGTTATCTTCTCATTCTTGATGTTGAAGGCGATGGACTTTGACAACGTCAGTCTGATCGTACCGAAAGCTTTTCGATCTAGGATTAACCAATCCTCTTCTTTCATCGATTTTGGCTTCTTCCCTTCCAATGGTAAAAACAAATTCTTCTAGTATAACACATCCTCAATTTGGATCTTCCAATAGGCAAAGTTTGCACTATCAAACTTCTCAATCATCGTTGTCTTTTCTTCACCCATAGCTTCCACTGAGCCTATTCAAGGTAAAAAATAACTCCAAACGGGCAAAAAAACAAATCTGCACAAAAGACAGAAAATTGCTAACGACGTCAGTACCTTCTCGTGGCGCGTGCGGGCGCGTGCCTAATATGATGGGGCTGATTTTTGCTCCAAAACATTCACCTTCAAAAGAGATTTCCGTTGATATATTACACGCCTTCTATGGATCAACGATGCTTTACGAAACCAGAGGCTCTGATACCACTTGTTAAGGTTCGCACACCCGCCCAAGAACACTGTTAAAAGCCATGTGTACCTGCAAATCAAAAAATGCACACAAACACACACCAAACAATGGACACAAAATATTTATTGTGGTTCGACCAAAATAAGTCTACGTCCACTAAGAGTACCGTTTCACTATCAATCAAATAGAGGATTAGAAGGGGATAATCCGCAGATCATAAACACGTACACACATAGTGTATACTCATGCCTGTATCACCGGAATAATATAAGCTTATATTATTCCTAACTCTCACCGGTGTTTCATTCACACCAAGAAATTCTCTCTCAATCTTCTGTGTATTCTCTGTGCACCGCCTGTGCTTCACTCGCACTAGGTGTTTCACTCACACCAGTACTGGCCTATTATGGCCTTCACTATGGCACAAGCCTATTCTGGCTCGCTGCCTGGTACAAAGAATACAATAGGAGAGTCCCTATATTTATAGGGAATGATATAGAGGTAGTTTTGTCTTTTAGTCGATGTAGGATAACTTTCAATCCTTACTTTCAATCCTTTTAACAAAGGAGTCACCCTAATATAACATTTAGAAATGTTTTTTTGAACTTTTGTTTCTTTATTTCCCAAAATCATCTTCTCATAAACAATACTCAATCACCCAAATTCAAGAATAGTTCCATAAGTTGTGTCCCGCCTTATCACAAGACACATTTTATTCGCCACTCATTTAAAAGCAGCTTGACTTTGATAAAAAGGGTCCATTGTACCAGAAAATAAGAAATATATACTTTATTATTATTATTGTTAGTATAATTGTTAATTGTAATGAAAACCATGTATAGATTTAAGGTGAGGTGATCCACCCGATTATCGAATTGGATTGAATATCACAGATAAAAAAAAATGGACGCCACTATAGCAACAAGACACAAACCAACAAGTTCATTTTTCAAGGGGTGCAAGCAATCATACGAATGGAAGAATAGCAATTAAGAACTCTATAAACGTAAAGAAAAAGCAGAATGACAAATAGAAAAGTAAAAAAATAATAATATTCTCAAATTGTTAATAAATAAGTACAAAACATTTCTTATCATAATGTGGCATGTATAATATAGGTGCCTAGAAAAGAAATGGAAAAGAGACGACAAATTTGTGACTGTCGATTTCTTCTAAAAAAATGGGCTTCAAAGTTGTGGTCTGAAATGATCTTGAGGACATACTTTTGAAACTGCTTTTGGGATGTTGTCATTTTCTTTGAAACAATACTCATAACCAATCAACGGTTGTAAGTTTGAGTGCGGAGATCAGAGCAGGAGGTTTCGTGGTTATTCGATCTGTTGAGAAGCAAAACCGTCAGAGTACGGAGATCGGAGTGAGAGCTTCGTAGAGCGCGAGTGAATCTAGACTTTCAAACATCGAGTGAAGAACAACAAATTACAGCGGTTGTAAGTTCTGTTTTCATAGAGTCTATACAAATTTCTTGATTCATAGTGTATCGATACCCAAGCGTATCTGTGGTTTTTACTTGGAGTCTTTCCAAGGTTTTCCACGTAAAATTTTTTGTGTCTTCTCATGATTTTAATTTATGCACTTATATTCATATTTGCTTGATTGATCTGTTTTGAGAATTGAATTGAGAATTAGGGTTTGTGACTGATTAAAATTGAATTTCTGCTAAATAATTTTAATTGATAATAAAATAGACAAAAAACCTATTCACCCCCCTTTACATTATTTTCACTATCGTCTATTTAATTTCCATTAGTATCAGAGCGTGGTTGCCCCAATTTAGGTTAACTACCTAGGGTTAGATTGTGAACTTAGACGATATAGCTGCCTCGTGAAGGAGGTTCCATATCTAGATCCCCTTTGTTTGACGGCTCGAATTACACATATTGGAAAGCGAGAATGAGAATGTTTATAAAATCTTTAGAGGAAAGAGCGTGGAATGCTGTTGAAGTAAGATATTCACCTCCTACTGTGAAAGACGACACGAATAATGAATCAAGACTAAAACCATCAAGCGAGTGGACTGCTGCTAAGACGAATAGCGTGAATTGGAACTCGAAGGCGTTGAATGCATTATACAATGTTGTAACTTCGAGTGAGTTCAAGAGGATTGTTACATGCGTAATTGCCAAGGAAGCTTGGGATATTCTCCAAGTTACTCATGAAGGAACTTCGAAGGTTTAACAATTGAAACTTCAAATTCTGAATTCTTGATTTGAGCAGCTAAAAATGGATGAGGATGAAGTCTACGCCGACTTTGAGGCTAGGTTAACTGATATTGTAACGGGTTGTCATAACCTAGGTGAGCCTATTCATGAGACTACCATAGTAAAGAAAATCCTTAGGTCTCTACCTAAACGTTTTCGATCTAAGGTCACTGTTATCTCAGAGGTCATGAGTCTTAAAGAAATTAAGGTTGAAAAATTAACAAGAAATTTAAAATCTTATGAGATGGAGATGTTCAAAAACCCCCCTAAGAAGGCTAGTGGCACAAAAGAGAAGAGCATAGCTTTCAAAACCACTAGGGAGGATCATGTTGAACCTGATGAAAAAAGTGAGTTGAGTCTGAATGATATAGCCACGTTTGCTAAGAGATTGAACAAATTTGTTAGGACTAAACAGAATGGCCAAGGACAAAAATTTAGGGATAAGTTGGGTGAGTCTAGAAGTAAAAATTAGACTCAAACTAGGAAGGACAAGTCTGATCCTAATAAGAAGAAACCCCAATGTTTTGAATGTCAAGGATATGATCACATAGTTGCAGAGTGTGTAAACACTTTAAAAAAATCCAAAGGATTAGCTGTCAGTTGGGATGATGAATCTGACAATGGATCAACTAGTGATGCGACAAACTCGGAGGTAGGTAATGAGTTTGAGAAATTCACCGTGTTTGCTGCACAGAGCAAGGAGGTCATAGAAGTTACTACAAGTTGGGCGATGTCTGAAGAAGAAGGTTTTGAGAGTGATGATACGTTTCAAGAGTCTTACGACAAATTACTTGATAAGACCGCACAACTTCATAAAAATCACATGAAACTGTTGACTAAAAGTCTTAAAATGGACAAAGAATTACATTCTTTAAAAGATGAATTAGTCAATAGTTCTAAAACTCAAAATCTCCTACAGACTCAAAAGGCCAAGTTGGTTGAGGATTTGAAGAAATCTGAACTAGAAAGAACTTAGGCGTTGAATTTGGTAGATAATCTCAATAAGGAAGTGGTTGAGAAATCTACTAAGATTGAGAATTTGAAAAAAGAGTTGAAAGATGCTAAATTAACTCTTTGTAAATGGTCTGAAGGAACCCTTAAGCTTGATGAAATGTTGAGTAAGGGAAAATCAGTAGGAAATACAAAAGGGTTGGGATTTGTTGGAGTAACGCCGAATTCGAATGTTGTTGCTAAAACCACATTTGTAAAAGCCTCCCATGTAGCGTCTAGTTCTTCACAAGGAAATTCAACTTGGAATCAGGATGCTCAAGTCTATCTCAAAAGACATGTTGAAATCAAGCATTTCCTTACCTCTAGATATCTTAGAAGGTTGACTGATAGAGTTCAGAGGTTTGTTCCTATATGTCACCACTGTGGTGTCATAGGTCACATTCAACCGAGGTGTTCGAAGCTAAAAGGAAAGGTGTTGAAGTTAGCGAAGGAACAAAGAATCCAACAAGGAGATCGGGTTTAAGATCAAATTCGAATGTTGAATGAAGAAGTGAAGAATTTTTCAAGACTGGCAAATGGAACTCTGAAGATGAAGAAGGCATGGGTCAGAAAAAGTGAGCTATACTGTTTTGTAGTTCATATTGCCCTTAGAGCATGCAAGTCTACTTCTTGGTATCTGGATAGTGGATGTTCGAGGCATATGATTGGAGATAAGTCATTTTTTGGATTTCTCGAGGAGTGTCATGGTGGGATAGTAACGTTTGGTGATGGAAAGAAGTCAAATGTTAAAGTAAAAGGTACGGTTGTGATTCTTGGTCTTCTTAAACTAGAAGATGTGCTTTATGTAGAGGGTCTTAAAGCAAATTTGTTGAGCATAAGTCAGAAATGTGATAACAATCATAAAGTCACTTTTTTTCCTGATAAGTGTTAGATCATTGACTATTCTGGGAATTCCGTGATGGAAGGTATGCGTTCAATTGATAACTGTTATTACATTGTTCCTAGTTCTAAATTGTCATGCAATAGAGTTAAACTTGATGAAGTTGAAATTTGGAATAAGCAGATGGGACATGTTAATTTTTGAGAATTAACAAAAATTACTAAGAGTGAAATTATTAAGGGAGTACCTAAGCTTGGTTATGCAAAAGGGATTGTGTGTGGATCATGTTAGAAGAGTAAACAAGTCAGATGTCAACACAAAAAGATAAATGTCATTGGTACTTCTAGACCTTTAGAGTTGTTGCATATTGATTTAATGGGTCCCATTAGGACAATGAGCAAAGGAGGAAAGAAGTATATTTTTATCATGGTGGATGATTACTCAAGGTTTTCATGGGTTGTATTTTTAAGTGAAAAGTCTGAAGCTCTTGAAAGTTTTAAGAGGATTTGTTTAAAAATTCAAATTGAGAATAATTGTTCCATTTCTAGAGTAAGGAGTGATCATGGAAGGGAATTTGAAAATTCATAAATTGAAGTGTTTTGTGAAGAGAGAGGAATAAAACATGAATTTTCAGCACTGAAAACTTCATAATAAAATGGAGTTGTTGAGAGGAATAATAGGGTTATTCAAGAAATGACCAATGTTATGCTACAGGGTAGGAATGTTCCTAGGTATTTTTGGGCCGAGGCGGTGAACACAGTGTGTTACATCTCAAATAAAGTCTATCTTCGGCCTGGAAATTTAATAACTCCTTATGAACTGTGGAATGACAAGAAACCTAGTGTGAAATATTTCATGGTTTTTGGAGCAAAATGTTATATTCTTAGAGATCGTGAATCAATTGGGAAGTTCGAGTCTAAGAGTGATGAATGAATATTTTTAGATTATTCATTGACTAGTCGAGCATATATGGTGTTTAACCTTAGAACTCAAACTATGCTGGAATCTGCCAATATAGTGGTTGATGACTTATGTGTTGATGAGTTTCCGACGTTTGCTGAGGAGGAAGATGGTAAGCCATTCTTTATATTGGATAATGATCCGTCTGAGGTTGATAAATAGGACAATATGATTCGTGATGATACTTCAAGTCCTGCAGAATCACATGATCAAATTGGTGATGTTCAGCCTACACCTTCTAAGGAACCATTTGCAAGGGTCAAGTTGAATCATCCTTTGGATAAGGTCATAGGATATGTCGATCAGATGATGGTGACTCGTAGAAAGACAAGGAATGAAGTCTCATATGCATGTTATACATCTTCTTTAGAACCTAAAAATGTAAAAGAAACTCTTTAAGATAGTGATTGGATTAATGTTATGCAAGAAGAACTTCAGCAGTTTGTTAAGAATGATGTGTGGTATCTTGTGCCTAGACCGAAGAAGATAAATGTGATTGGTACCAAGTGGATATTCAAGAATAAAAAGGATGAACATGGTACAGTTGTTAGGAATAAGGTTAAGCTTATTGCTCAAGGATATACTCAGATGAAGGGTATTGATTTTGATAAAACTTTTGCTCTAGTGGCTAGGCTTGAATCTATTCGTATTTTATTTGCGATCTTGGATTCAAGTTGTATCAGATGGATGTGAAGAGTGCATTTTTTAATGATATTCTTCATGATAAAGTATATATAAAGCAGCCTAAAGGATTTGAAGATCCTCATTGTCCGGATCATGTTTATAGGCTGAAAAAGGCTTTGTATGGGCTAAAGTAAGCTCCTAGAGCTTGGCATAAAAGGTTGACTGATTACCTGTTGGGAATAGGTTTTACTCGAAGGGGAGTGGACAAAACACTATTTATTCAGAAAATTGAGAGTGATACAGTTATTACTCAAATCTATGTTGATGATATTGTGTTTGGTTCCACTTCTGATCATCAGCTTGTTCATTATTTTAGAGATCAAATGAAACATGAATTTGAGATGAGCATGATTGGTGAATTGAACTTCTTTCTAGGGCCTCAAGTTAGGCAATTAAGTGATGGGATTTTTGTTTCTCAAACTCGTTATACCTTCGAATTAGTAAAAAAATTTGGTTTGGAAAAAACTAAGGATGCTCGTACTCCTATAAGTACCAGTGTCAAGCTTAGCATAAATACTAAAGGCAAAGATGTTGATTAAGTATGATTGAGAGTTTGTTGTACTTGACTATCAGTCGACCTGATATAACTTTAGTGTTGATTTGTGTGCACGTTATTCGGCAAGTCCTAAGGAGTCTCATGTTATTGTTGTGAAAATGATTATCAAGTATGTTAAAGGGACTGTGAATTATGGATTGTGGTATCCGTCAAGTACTAATACTGATATCGTATCTTTTTCTGATGTTGATTGGGCCGGTAATGTTGATGACAAAAAAAGTACTAGTGGTGGGTGTTTTTATGTTGGAAATTGCTTAGTTGCTTGGCATAGCAAGAAACAAAATTGTGTTTCTCTTTCCACTGTTGAGGCTGAGTATATAGCAGTTGGTAGTTGTTGTACTCAGGTTTTGTGAATGCATCAGATGTTACAGGATTATGGTTTTTCTCAATGTACAATGACTGTGTTTTGTGATAGCACGAGTGTAATAAATATTTCTAAAAATATTTTTCAACACTCTAAGACAAAACATATAGATATTCAACATCATTTCATTCGTGATCTTGTTGAAGATGGTATAGTGTCTCTAGAGTTTATATCCACAGATTCTCAGTTAGCAGATATCTTTACAAAACCATTAGATTTTCAAAAGCATGGTAGTCTTAGGAAATCTATTGGTATACTTTCTTTTGAATAGATATCTTCTTATCTATCATTCTAGGAACACATTGCATTTATTTCCTAGAATTGATAGTTAATCATGCACTTGTATTATATTTATTCATGCATTCATTTTATTTTAAAAAAATGATGAAAATAAACTTTTTGAGACTATTTAGCTTGGCTAGAGTACAAAAGTGGTCATATTTTACTCTATTTTCACATTTACTTGTCTCATTATGCATATGTGAAGTAAATGTATCAGCCTGACCTAATATTTTTGGATGATCACTTGGCATGATTATTTTACGTTATAAAACTTTAATCGTAAGTGCTAGTTGCTTCGGTGATGATTGTAATGCCTGCTGAATCTATTAATTTTTTCATTTAACCCGAAGTGATATGAAGGTTCATGAGTTATGCTAGATTGGTCTATGCATGAAATATATTTTGCATGTGTATGAATGTTGTGGTAATGATGAAAGAAGAAGAAATGATAAGATGATAAAAAAAATACAAAAAACAGTTCTTTAATCCAAAAAGGAGAGATAACTGATGAGTATAAATTTCATGGAAGAAGTTCAGGCCTAGTTGGTTGTGACTAAAAATCCTCGCTGGAAAGTCCAGAGCTTAAAAAGACAAAAAGGGATATGGTGAAAAAGTTTAAAAGATGAAAATGAGGAAATGTGTGACAAATAGAAAGAATCTTTTATTTTTGTCTTCTAGTTTGGATCTTGGATTGAATTATTATCACGGTTGGTGGGGAGATTATTAAGTTTAGTTTGTATTATTTTCATCTTACCTTAGTGCTTGCACATGAGAATTTTCATATATATATTTGCAAAACTTGACTTGTGCATTCTTGAGTCTATAAGGTATGTATCTTGATTTTCTTCTATACCGTGTGTATAATGACCGAGATAGATCTGAGAATATGATGTATAAATGATTTGATTGTTGTATCTACTGTCTTGCTCACATATTTCTAAAAACAAAAATATTTTTTATTAGTATTCATGACATTTTGCATTCATACATTAGTATTAGGGTCATGCATAGCAGAGATTTATGTTAACCTGAGAATTTAGATATGTTCTAATAGAGTTTTGTATCTTGGTGTTTTTCTTTGAGTACTTCTTTGCATCTCTATACATTGTTGGTATTACATCTATATTCTATTTGCTTGACATTTCAGTGACAAAAAAGGGGACAAGGTTTAAGTAAGGGATAGAGATTGTTTGGTTAAGAGGGAGAAGTACTTAGTAAGGGGAGTTTATTCTCAGGGGGAGAATGATGATCATTATGTGTGCATTATTTGTTATGATTTTCTGATGATCATTATGTTGGTTTATATATGTTTTCCACAATTACGTTTAATGGTTTGTTTAGTGTTATAATTACAGGATTTGGTTGTTATGAAAACAAGGTGACAGTTTATATCTATGTTTGTCGATGTGTGTTCATAGGTATAGAAGTTTTGTTGTTATTTGTGAGGCTATATTGTAAAACATAGTTTTGTCTCAGAAATGCCAAGGGGGAAATTGTAAGAACACTTTTGTGTATTTTTTTTTATGGCATGTTCTAGACAATAACCATGTTGAGTATTAGATAGGTTGTGTTGATTTCAATGACATCTACAAGCTACAACAAAAGGAAATAGTGAAGAATACAAGTGAAATACAAGAAAAGTGCAGTATTGAGTAAAAATGTCTCCCTGAGGGCAAAAATGAAATTTTCCAAAGCCGTCAATTCAAGCAAAAAGTCTCGGGGAGTCAAGAGAGTTATTTTGGCGCAGTTACGGAGAAAAATGGTTTTAACAAAAATGCATACGCTTAAGCCTAAACTTTCAGTTTTAAAAAATGTGACTGAAAAGTGGATTTGTACACTTGAAGATACGCTCCAAGCTATGCTTGGACCTACGCTTCAAGCATAGGTACGACAGGATTTTGTATTATTTGCTGCGATGTTCGATTTACCCCAATTACTTTGTGGCTACGACTTTATACATTGGGACACGTGCCATAAACATTATATTCATCATAATATAAGGGTTTTACTTAATTTGGTGTGAAATTACGAGAAATGGCAACATTATGGTTTCCATAATCTTTCTCTATAAATAGAAGAAGTCTCTGTAGAATTTAGTGGGCTTTTGAAGAGAGATTTTCTCTTGTATTCTATCATTCATATTATTCTACAGAGATATTGATATATAGAGAAAAAAAATATCATTGAGTGATTCTTCTTGTTCTCTCTTATTTTAGAGTTGATTCTATCGTGCTTTTAAATCGACGATCTTATGCACAATTGAATCATCTAGATTCTAAAAAATTTACACATTGCTGATTGCAACTTTGTTGCTTTGATCCGTTGAAGAGCGGAGTCGTCTGAGTACGGAGATCGGAGCAGGAGGCTTCGTGGTTATTCGATCTGTTGAGAAGCAGAGCCGTCAGAGTACAGAGATCGGAGCGAGAGCTTCGTGGAGCATAAGTGAATCTAGACTTTCAGACGTCGAGTGAAGAACAACAAATTATAGCGGTTGTAAATTTTGTTTTCATAGAGTCTGTACAAATTCTTTGATTCAGAGTGCATCAATACCCAAACGTTTTCGTAGTTTTTACTCGGAGTCTTTCCAAGGTTTTCCACGTAAAAATCTGTCTTCTCATGATTTAAATTTTTGCACTTATATTCATATTTACTTGATTGATTTGTTTTGAGAATTGAATTGAGAATTAGGGTTTGTGACTGATTAAAAGTGAATTTTTACTAAATAATTTTAATTGATCATAAAATAGACAAAAAACCTATTCACCCTCCTCCCCCTTTAGGTTGTTTTCACTATCGTCTAGGTAATTTCAATGATTACATGTGTGTAAAATATATATATATATATATATATATATATATATATATACTTGTTAATTTATTTTACTTTAATAAAACTATTTATTCTATGTGGATCAATGGCTTGTCAACATTATTGGGGAGTGTAGTTTGGGGTTGGAGTCAACCCCATTAATAGTTGATAAAGAAATGTAAATATTTTTTGGGTTTTATCAGGTTAATCCATTTTAAATGGCAATTCTTTTTATGTTTTAACTAATATATTACTTTCTAATAGACGTCCCAGTTTCTTCTCGCGGCATGTCCAAGGAAGGCAAAGTAGGAATTAAGTATTGTTCTAAATTATGTACTAATTTATTAATGAATTTATCTTTAAACAATTATATTTTTAGTTAGTAAGAGTGAGATGAAATTTGTTATCTAGGACTTAAATGGATTGAAATCTTCAAAATAGGATTTACTGTTCTAGGAAAATTCCTATATTAACTTTTTAGCACTAATATTTTTCTCCGTTAGTATCATTTATATCCTAGAGGTGACAATAGTACTTGTAAAAAACATAACTGGATTTATAGTAATTATCAATCATTGTAGAAGGGGGCTATATTGCCAGGAGCATCCTAAATATTATAAATTCATAGATATATAGCACTTTCAACATTTGTAAATAAAGTTTAATTTTTTTTGTTCTTTTTCCATCCTCCAAGAACATCCGGTATGGCAATGATGTTTTATCAAAACTTAAATACAATAATATAATTAATAATTTTGCATATAAAAAAGTCCGAAGGTTGATTTTAAATAAAAGTTACAAAAAATAGTGTATTATATATAAAAAAAAAGTCCACACTAGACTTTTCTCCCAAGACTTCAAATTTCATTTAGCCGCCACTGATATTCCAGCAACACCATCACTGTTACCATCAATATCACTAGCCCCACTGCCCCTACCATAAATTGAGAGAGAGAAAATAGGGAGGAGAGAGAAAGTGCATCTGAAAATTTTAATTCATTGGAAACCCCATCTTCATTTCGCACGGGTGCAAAATGCATTACATAATAAAGTGAGTATCACTCTAATTACTTTTTACCCTACTATAAACTAATGATTCCAACTTCAACTATTCTTTTTAATAATATAATCGTAATCAATCATCTCTACATCATCAAGGATTGATATATATTCTTTCTACTCCATGCTTTGGCCTTGAACATTTATATATATATATATTAAATTAAAAATAAATTGGACCTTAAATGTATTAAATTATAAATTATACATTATATGATTGAATTATACATGTACTAAGTTTTGTTCGCAAATATTTTCAAACCGAGCTCATAGTATTTTTAGATTGGTTCATTTATGAAACGAGTTTGAAAATTTTGTTTGTGCTTGGTTCACTTATTGAATTAAACAAACACGCATCAATCTATTACCGACATGAGCTCGAGTTGCTTGTCGAAAGCTTTGTTCGTTTAAGGTTTTATTTATTGCACATCATAACATAACAAAGTTGGAGGAATTTTTCAAGATGTCTCTAAATCTATTCACATGTAGAGTGTTTGAACACCCATTAACAAAGAAGTGAATGTTGAAGTAATTTCTATTACTTCATTTATTACTCATGTTACAATATCTCCCCATAGTGGTATATAGACATGTCAATGGATCGGATTTTGATCCGAATCCGATCCGATTAGCCGGATATGGATTAAAAATAAAATTTGATAACCCGATTAAGATCCGAATCCGATAATCCGATTTCTTAACAAATTGGATTTGGATTTATGTTATCCGGTCCGATAATAACCCGATCCGATATAAAATATATTTATATATTTGATATTTTTATGTGTATATATTTAATACTGTACATGTATATAAATGTTAGTTGTTAATTATTTTATTATTTATTAATAATGATTGATCATAAATACAATTATTAAAAGTGTGAATAATTTAGTATTTCAGTATTTATTGTTTTTTGTATTTTTTTAATTAGATATTCTATAATGAAGAAATTCGAATATGAATTAACTAAGTGAAAATCCGTCGAATTATCGGATTCGGATCGCGGATCGGGAGTTTTTGTCATCCTTATCGATAGACCTGTCAATAATCCGATTATGGTCCGAATCCGATATTAACCGGATATGGATTGAAAATAAAATCCGATAACCTGATTAGGATCCGAATCCGATAATCCGATATCTTAACAAATTGGATTTGAATTTAACTGATCCGATCCGAATTCGATCCATTGACAGGTCTAGTGGTATACATCTTATATACCGAAAAGCATGGTTCACCGTAACGGTATCGGTCACTGTAACGGTAACGGTATCACTGTAACGGACTCGGGTTAGTATCGGGGTTACGTAACGGGACTCGGTTATCGCAATCGTGAATTTTTTAAAATCTTGCACATCTCACCCAAAATGTTCTAATTGGATACTTTTGGCAACATGAATTAATAAAGATGATTTTTTGGTAGATTTAAGTGAATTTTATTTAATTTTTTAAAGAATTTTAATATAAAAAAATGAGTTATTAATAAATCTAATGGTGTCGTCGTTATTTCAATGTTTATGATATACTTGTTATGATGTTATTAAATTAAATTTAAATTTAAATAAATAAAAATTTGAAATCACAAAAGATATAATTTATTTCCAACAATGTAAAATAATTTTTAAAAAGAAACATGGTTCACCATCAAAATGAATTTCGTGGTGGATCTTGTTGCTCTGGTTGGGGTTCATGAAAAGATTGCTAATTTTGGGTTGTATCTTCAGTGGACATTTGATTCATCATTAGTAGACCACATTCTCTTTGTAACTGATAAGGATGATTCTGACCCTGAGCATATCCCGATGAATTACTAGACTGATTTGTACTGATACTATGCCTTTATCCATAATATCCATAAGACATTTGAGGTTGAGGAGGCACAATGGGGTATTCCTCTGCATGAAAAAATCCATATGGTTGTGGTGGATAATAGCTTTGACTTGTACCATACGAAAATCCATACTGTGAGCTTGGTAACTGCCCCAACGAAAATTCACCAAAGCTACGCATCATTGAAGAAAAACCATCACTTTGATGATCATTGTGTCTTTGGTTCCTCCTACTAAAGCCAGGAGGATATTTAGAGAATAATGATGGTTGAACATCCTCTTCACGTGCAATATTATCACCTGCAATATCATCAGGCGACTGAGTAGCATCCTCATCAAACGTATATCCCATGTTGCCATGAGTACCAAAATTACCCCCATGATCATCACCCCCATCATCATTACTAGAACTCATTGATCTAGATGAAGAATTATTAAGCTCAATTGGAGCCATTTCATCAATCATTCGGAGAAGATCGTCATTATCGGAGTCAAGACAAGCCCCCTCCCTCTCTTCCAACCACGGGGCAAAGGGATCATCTTCTTCAAAAATATAATCCAAGTTAATGGGATTATATTTGTTATCAATATCCATTGCACTACTACGGGTGATGTGTCTAATCTTCAGCCTCATATTATAATGTAGGTACACCAATTTTTGAATTCTTGCATACTTCAATCTATTTCTTATCTTGTTATGGATAAGGCTGAATGTGCTCCAATTGCGTTCACAATTGGATGTTGATGTTGTTTGACTCAAAATTTTGACTACTATCTTTCGTAGCTCTGGAGCATCGGTCCCATATAATAACCACCATTCAGCTGAAAAATACAAAGTTAAAATATAATCATTATTTTGAAAAAAGTGAATTTAAATATGAATAACATACCAGGACATGTAGATTTATACGCCATTTGTGCAATCTGACTACCAAGCATCTCTTCTTTATCTCGAAACATGATAAGCTGCAAATGTTGATATATTTATACATTAATTAACTATATTATTGTTCCTCTAAAATTTAATAGGATATTTATTATATTTTTTCACTTACTTGATTCATTGCCTTAACTCTTTTATCCAAGTCGGGTTCCAATCTATCGATCACTCTTCTGATTCCATCCATTGCATCCATGACCTCATTTTTGTATTGATATTGAGGATTTAAAAAATAACCTGAAACAAATAGAAAAACTTGTGACACTTTCAAAATTACAAGATGTTAGAAAAATTAAATTCAAATATTATATTATATAAATATATACTAGCTACATGTAAGTCATGGTGAAGGGTACGTGTCCAACGGGTTTCAATCATTTTTAAATACTCCTTCCAATATCGACAATCCGTCTGAATATGTTTATTTGCACATTCTACAGCTTCGTAGATAAAACCCATAGTGGGTTTCTCATCTCCATTGACCAATCTAAGAACTTTCACCAATGGCTCTTGCACTTCCAAGATTTCACTAGCTTTCTTTCAAAAATTAGTGCCTTTGATTATGTGTCTTACATCGTATGAAAGGCCATTTTTCGTCTTCCCCCACCTAGAATTAGTTAGTTATAGGATTAGTCAAAAAATAAACTATCTAAATATAAATATTATTTATTAATAATAACAATAAAAAAATAAAAGGAGATGATAATCCTTACTTGGAATTTCTCCACACATTCGATTGAAACATTGTCCTCAAGTTATCTTTATGCCTGACAATACTTTGAAGTGCAAGGAAATTAGTGGCAAAACGAGTGACATTTGGGCGAAACAACTCTCTGTCGTTGGTAAAAGTTCGCATAAGGTTATGTACCCAATTATGGTTATAGATAAAACGCGTTATCATTTGCATTTGCCCATAAACATAAGTAAAACTATGCTTTTTGAACATGTCCTCCAGAATGAGATCGATGGCATGTGCTGCACAACCCGTCCAGTACAAATGATGTCTATTCTGCATCAGCTTTTTCCCCGCAGCTTTCAAAGTAGATTCATTATCCGTTATGATTTGCACGATGTATTACTCACCAATCTCAGTAACAACCGTATTTAGTAGATTGTAATAAAATTCAGATGTCTTACTTTCTACATGAGATGCATCATAAGACTTGTGAAAGTATGTGAATTTATTACAATATACAAGAAAATTAATAATGTGTCGATCAGTTGTACTGTTCCACTCATCACACATGATAGTTACTCCCCTTTCCTCAAAATTAGGCTTATACGAGTCAATCCACTTTTGTATATCCCGATAAGCAGCATCTAAGTATTTCCCAACAAGCTCTTTAGCAGTGGGAGCTTTCACCCCTGGTCCACACTCAGCAACAAGATCAAACATAGGTTGAGTAAATGGAGAATCAATAGTGTTAAATGATATATGATTATAATAATACCATTTAGCAATCGCATGCCCCATCTTCTCTCTAAGATCATTATGTCGTCTTTGGTCGATCTTACTTTGTTTAGCGTTCTTTGCTCTTTTAAGCATGGGATCCATTTCTCTTAACCTCACTTCTGTTGCATCAAGATCGACTTGTCGTCTCCTTCTCCCCCTACGACTCTCCGTCTCAATCTCAGTCTCACTAGTCTCCTTCCCCCTATTTTTTTCACGTCGTGATGATTTACTACCTAAACCAAATAAACTTGCGATCCCCTTTCCCACCTTCCCTAAACCCCCACTCCCACTCCCACTCCCACTCCCACTGCCACTACCACCTCCCATCTCATGTTGTCTTAAATAATATTCATCTTGAGCTCTCAAACTCTCTCTACGAGCAATGTTCATCTCCACATCTTCATCAGATGAATCATCATACTCCCTTGACTCATCCCTCAATTGTAATTGAAGTTCTTCTTTTCTCTTTCCTTTCTTTCTTCTATTTCTTTTCCCTTAGATAAAAGTTGTATCATCGAGTCTCTCACATCTTGACTCAATTTTGGACATCCCGACACATTTCCTTTTTTATGATCCAAATGTTCTTTAAAACGTGTAATTCCCCCATTGATAATTTTACTACATAAATGACACTTTATTTTATGTCTATCTCCATCTATTGATATGCCGAAATTCCACCCAACATCATCACGGGTTTTCTCACTGTGCCTGTCGGAAGGCACGCCACTTCCACTTCCACCTTCTCTGGTTTGTGACATTTATTAAATTCTCTGAAAAAACACTAAAATAGAGTTAAAAACTTAATAAATGACATTGTGTTTATTTTATTTTATTTAGGGTTTACTTCAAGAAACCCCCCTATGCTATTCAATTTTTTTGCGAAAAAGTATATATTATATTCCAAAATATGAATTTTTTCCGAAAAATAATTTTTATGTTCCAAAATATGTTTTTTTTCGAAAAAAATATATATTTGGCAAAAACATGACATCATAGTGACATGCTATCTTTGATTTAAAGTAAATAGAATTAATTTATTTTAAAGTTAATTTAATTTACCCAAGTCAATCACTTGTAATATGTGTCCGCCAGGAAATGCTTTTCACTGAAGCATGCAAAACATCATCATAATATCACGAGGCCGTGTAGTTTTCCGAAGGGTAATTTGCACTAACACCCCCTGAGGTTTAGGTCAATTCTACTTTTGTGCTGGTCAATAAAAGTTTTGCACTAACACCCCCTAAGGTTTGATTTTTCTTGCAATGAAACCCCCTGGGCCAATAAAATGACCAGAATACCCTTGAGAGAAATATATGTAATGTGAAATGACATTTATGCCCCAACCCTAAATATATAAAATTTTGAAAAATATATATATAAATTCGAAAATATATATAAAATTTGAAAACAAATATTTAAATTATGAAAAAATATATATAAAATTAGAAATTTTTTTTTCGAAAAACATATATAAAATTCAAAAAAATATATAAAATTTGAAATATATATATAATTCGAAAATATATATAAATTTTGAAAAATATTTAAATTCGAATATATATATATTTCAAAAAAAATATATAAAATTCAAAATATATATATTTTCAAAAACAAAATTCAAAAAATTATATAATTTTGAAAACATATATAAATTTCAAAAAATATATATAAAATTCAAAAAAATAAATAAAATTTGAAATATATATATAAAATTCGAATATATATATAAAATTCGAATATATATATATATATATATATATATATATATATATATTTCAAAAAAAAAATCAAAAAATATATATTTTTAAAAACAAAATTAAAAAAATTATATAATTTTAGAAAAATATATATATATTGGTAAAATGTCATATAATGAAATGAATCAAACTACTTACCACCAACATCAATTAGTAGTCTTCTTTTATATATATATTTCCAAAATTTATATGATATTTTTGAAATTTATATAATATAAATTGTTGGAGAAGAATTTTTGAAGAAAATATGTGCAAAGATTATTTCACCACTTTTGATCTCATTTATACTATGTTTTTTTTTTCCTATATGTCACATGCAAAGATTCTGTTTGTGTTCCTATATGTCACTTGCAAAGATTCCGTTTGTGTTCCTATATATCACATGCAAAGATTACATGTGCAAATTAATTTTTTTTATTTTTTAATAATTTAATAATGGAGTAATATTTATCATATCATATACATAATAAAAAAAATTTTAATCCAAAATTTTGAAAAACTTCAATTATGTTAACCGTTATGGTATTTTCGAAACCGGTGAGAATCGGAGTTATAGCCACAGTAACGATCATGGGTGTGGGAATCGGATAACGGAACCGTAACGGCCTGTAACAATAACATCCACATGAAAATCCGTTACGTAACGACCGTTACGACGAACTATGACCGAAAGTCATAATAGTGAAAATTATATACACCCAATATTTAGGAACGTTGGTTTTTAGCTTCCACTCTTTTTTACTAAGACTAAAAATAATACAAATTTTAAAATTGGAGCACCCAATTTTATAAAGCAGACGGAAAGAAAAAGCAGACTGACAAATAGAAAAGTAAAAAAATATATATATTCTCAAATTGTTAATAAATAAGTACAAAACCTTTCTCATCATTATGTAGCATGTAGAATTTAGGTGCTTAGAAAAGAAATGGAAAAGAGACGACAAATTTGTGAGTGTCGATTTCTTCTAAAAAAGTGGGCTTGAAAGTTGTGGTCTGAAATGATCTTGAGGACATACTTTTGAAGACTGCTTTTGGGATGTTGTCATTTTCTTTGAAACAATACTCACAACCACTCAATTATTTGGGTTTATCACTCAATTATATAACACCAACCAAGGCTTCTTCAGCTTCCTCACAAACAAACTATTCACAAATCAATCTATCTCTCTCTCTCTCCTCAAACCCAATAAACAATGGCAGAAACAATTATCTACAATACTATCTATGATACTTTGAAGTTGTTGGCTTCTTTTGTTGGGCAAGAGATTAAACTTGTGACCGAGGTTCGTAATGAGATTAAGAAACTCAAAAACACAGTTTCCACTATCAAAGCAGTACTTGCTGATGCTCAAGAGAAACAATTCAGAAGTACGGAGATAGCAGAGTGGCTAGACCATTTGGAAGAGGCATTCTATGAAGCTGATGACCTGTTGGACGGCTTCTCCGCTCGTTTGTCTCGGCATCAAGTTGTGCGGTCTCAGAATAAAAGGCTAAAGAAGGTACGTGTTTTCTTTTCAAGATCAAAACAGTTTGTTTTCTATCATACGATTGCTCTTCAGGTTAAGGACATTAAGGCGACACTAGATTCAATTGCAAACGACAAAAAATTTCACCTCACCGAACGGCCTATTGAGAATGCTAAGAGGGAGGAGACTCACTCTTTTGTTCCTCCCCAAAGTGTTATTGGTAGGATTGCTGATAAAAGAAAAGTTGTAAAACTGTTATTAAACAGTGACGTTCGAGAGAATGTGTCGGTTGTTGCAATTGTTGGCATAGGGGGATTAGGAAAGACTACACTTGCACAGTTAGTGTATAATAGTGTAGAGGTCACTGGATATTTTGGACTTAAGATGTGGGTGTCTGTTTCCGACCCATTTGATTCGAAAATCATTGCACAAAAGATCATAGAGTCTGCAACTGGAGTAGTCCCTGAAAATCTTGCAATGGATAAATTGCTAGAAAAGCTTAGGCAAGCAATTGACGGGAGGAAATATCTGCTAGTGTTGGATGACGTCTGGAACGAGGAACGTGAAAAATGGGTAGAGCTGGGAAATCTACTGATGGGTGGTTCCAGAGGAAGTAAGATATTAGTAACAACCCGTAGTGGATTAGTTGCAAATGTAACTGGTGCAAATTCACCATATCATTTACAAGGCTTGCTTAGCGATGAGTCGTGGTCTTTGTTTAAGAAGACAGCATTCAAACACGGGGAAAAGTCGGAGAATAAATGTCGAGTGTCAATTGGGAGGAAGATAGTTGAGAAGTGCAAGGGAGTTCCTCTTGCCATAAGGGCAATAGGCAGCCTACTAAATACCAAAGATACAGATGATGAATGGTTGTCTTTTGAGAAAAAGGAACTGTGGAGAATAGCTGAAGAAGAGGATATTATTTTGCCAATTCTAAAGTTGAGTTATGACTACCTTCCTTCGCATCTCAAGGGATGCTTAGCGTTTTGCTCTTTGTATTTGAAAGATGCAGAGATTGATAAGCGAGAATTAATCCAATTGTGGATTGCCCATGGTTTCATTCAGTCAATGAGTGAAAATCAACCATTAGAGGATGTAGGTAATTTGTATTTTATGGATTTACTTAGAAGATCCTTTTTTCAAGATCCAAAAAGAGATGAATGGGGCGATGTAACAAGTTGCAAAATGCATGATCTAGTCCATGACGTTGCAAAATCTGTTGTGAGGCCCAAGAGTTCTGTAGTGAGTTTGGATTCAGAAGTAATTACAGAAAGAACTCGTCATTTGTCATTTGGTTTATCAAGGGAAATTCCAAGCCTCATATTTAGAGCTGACAAGCTACGAACACTGAAAATGAATGTCGGGTATGCAAGTGGGTCTGAAATGGACCAGGTTTTGGAAAAATTGGAAAGGCTGCGTGTGTTGGAGCTGCACAATTCGGGGATGACGTTGGTGCCAAGTAACATAAGGAAGATGAAACAATTGAGATATCTTGATCTCAGTGGTTATTGGAAAATCAAGACACTACCAAGTTTTGTAACCGAGTTGCCAAATTTGCAAACATTGAAACTCAATGCTTGTAGAAGTCTTGAAGAATTGCCGAGAGATATTAAAGACTTGGTGAGCCTCAGGCATCTTGAGCTCAACTATTGTTCTGCTTTGAGAGGTATGCCGCGTGGATTGGGTGAGTTGACGTCTCTTGTGACATTAACAAGATTTGCAGCGGAGTCATGTGCTCGACTGAGTGAATTGGAAAGCCTAAACAATTTAGGAGGAAAGTTAGTTATCTGTAAGACAATTTATGAGGAGTCATCAAGAAGGCGGTGGTATTTAAAGAAGGGAAGAGGAACAAACTACTTGGAGGCCAAGCAATACCTTAAGACACTGGAATTAGATTTCAAGGAGGAGAAGTCAGATGAGTTATGGTTGGAATCCCTACGTCCACACCCCAATCTGAAAGAGCTGGTAATCGATGATTATGGGGGAGTGAGTTGTCCAAGATGGATGATGGTTGACAAAATTGGGTTATCATCAGCCCTCCCAAATCTTGTCAGGATTCGAATGAACAATTGTAACAGATGCAAATATCTTCCAGCATTTGGGCAACTTCCTTTTCTCCAATTTCTTACAGTTAGGTCCATGGAATCCCTGGAGTACATGGAGGAGAATAGTAGTAATATGAAGAGTGGTGGTGAGGAGTGTTTGGCCTCTTCTTCCGCTGGAATATCACAACCAACACCAACAACATTCTTCCCATCCCTCAAGGAACTCTCACTCATCAGTCTACCTGTATTGAAGGGATGGTGGAGGAACCAATCAGAAACAGAAGAAGCAACCGCAACCCAAACTTCAACACGTGAACAACACCAAATATCGCTGCCATCATTTCCTTCTCGTCCCAAATTACTCATCTTTAGGTGCCCTAATATAAGGGGATCTGGAGGGTGATGATAACGACATGCAATTTCTTCTCAAATCACTTGAATGACTTTTCATTCGCAACACCACCAAATTGCTATTGGTAATCTTCTTATTCCTCTCTCTTCCACCTCAAATAACTTTTTTCATTTCTTATTATTCAAATATTTGTCAATTTCCCATTTGTGCCTTGTAAAGTTTGCTTTCAGACATCTTTTCAGATAAAATTATTTCTGTCACTTCTATAAATCACCACATCATTGAATTAGTTTACAGTCTTTTTTTTTTTAGAAAGTTAATTAGTTTACAGTCTTTCTACTCAAAGGTAAGATATCTTATTATATAGGATTATTTTCTCAGTCTTATGAACCATCATATCAAATTATACTAATCCTTGACTGGAAATGAAAAGTCAAGGATTATTATAATTTACTCGAGGCATGACCTACATACATACTTTGCTTAAAAGTTTTTTTGCTCCCATGCACTTTCATGGTCCACATATATTGTCCTTACCATGAACTTATTTTCACTCTTATATATTCCCAGGAAATGCTGAATGTTTAGCTAGCTTGTGCATGTGTTCCATAGCATCCTCACGAGCACGCAATTGGTGCGTCTTACAGTCTTCTTCTACTTCTTCATCATATTTTTATTGCTTAACCTCGAGGGTGAGACATCAAAATTTATTCTATTATTTTTTATTTTACAAATAATCTCACTATTTTGAACCGGCTTGTGAAATTTTTAATTTTCCTACATGTAACAGTACATCTATGAAATAGAAGAATGGTAGAAGTAATTATAATCACAATATTGTTTTTCTATGAAATAGTAGTAAAGCGGTTCTCTGTACAGGAGAAGAGAACCAAAAGGATATAACTGACCGATTGGATGTGTCTTCTCTCCGCATTGTGACAACTCATAATTTCGTCATGCACCGTGAAGATTGCTCGCATCCCACATGTTGATATGGTATGGTAACAGTGATGGATCAGTTATGATGAATTTGCTGAAAACAGTAAAATTCCATTTTATTATTTTCTATTCTTGTCAAATTTTACACGCTTATTTTTTTTTCTTCTTTTTTATTTATTTACTTCAATTTAGTTTCTATTTTTTTATTTTTTATGGGACAGTTCCATAAGACTGGGTGGAAGAATCATTGCAAGAAAGGTCCAATATTGCACACGTCATTTTATGAATTGCAAGTAAGTCATTCATAAAGTAGGTAATAAACATATCTTGTATTTCTTTTCTTTATGTTAGAAAGGTGGTGATACTACTTGTCATTTGCCATTATCTTATTTTTTCTTTTTTACCTTGTCAGGAAATATTGAATTTTCATTTTCTGCTTTTTTTCTGGGGAAGCTTGATCATCACATCATTGGATTTATCACAGTCATCTTCTTCTTAATGTTCAGTCTCAAAGGTTATTTATATTAGATCATTTACTCACTTTCATCAATCAAAACATTAAATACCTTTTTAAAAACTTCATCCAACACAATGGAAATGAACTATGTTTTTGTTAGTTGTTGGAACAATTTGGTAGAAGAGCCAACAACAGTTCTGTGCATTTGAGTTTGCAGCTGTACTCTCGCTGACATGCGCTGGTCCCCTTTGGTCAAGTTGCTTGTGCTACCAAATTATAATATGTCCTACTTTATGTTGTTCGCATTGTGAACTTACACTATAGATTTCATTAATGGTAACGGTAAACCTTAAATTGCCAAATCTTTTTTCTAACTTCATTTGAAAAATTTAGTGCTCTTTTGCATGGTGCTCTAATATGAAAAGTTTTAATGCTCCTTTGATGATGTTACCTCAAGTTTGTAATGAGTCGCTAAGTGACAATCTTAATTGTGCACATCTTGATTACTTTTATCGGCACAGGCAGGGTTGACTGCTATGAATCTGTATGTGTATCTATGGGTTGTGAAAAGCGTTGTGAACAAGAAGATTGAATAGGATTGTCCAGTTGGAGAGAAAGAGTTGTGATTGAATTGGTACTAGAATGGAAAGATATGAAACTAAGAGTACATGTCTAGTGAGTACTGATTCAATACCGTGGCGAGAACTCTATTTAATCCATAGATGTTGTAGAATTTTGGGTTATTTTTCATCCCTGTATAGTAACAATAATATTTCAGAAATGTGATATCTTGCACCATATATGCAGATTTCTGGACATGGCAACAATCATCGACAATGAAGTGCATCATGCAGAACAAAAAATCAGCCCGGCATAAGAATGCTGCAGAGGATGTGCATTGTGTTTTTCCTATCCATGCTTGCAATGGTTGTATAGGTTTTAGTAGAGATACCAAAAGGGTCAGTGTTGCCATAAACCACGGGCTCATTGATGCACCAAAATCGACAGTCCCGATGCACCAAAATCGACAGTCCCGGTGACAGTATCGTTGCTACCACAGTACATGCCATGTGGGCTTTCTACGATCAAATGCTGGAGCAGAGGAGGGGCATGAGGGAGCAGAAGAGGGGCTGGGGGGCTGCAGCATATATTAGCAGTGTTGAATGTGGAGCTTCTTGAGCTGTGCTGTTTATAATTATTGGTTGAGTGCTATTGAGGTTGTGAATTTGTATGTGCATCTATGGGTTGCTAAAAGATTTGTGCACAAGAAGAATGAATGGGATGGTCCAAGGTATTTTTGGGGCACTCTGTTTTGTCTGTGCATATGGGTAAAAAATATATTATAGAGATTAGTCCAACTACTTGTATTACAGTATAAATGTGTATGTTAACATAATAGATAGAAAGAAAAACCTCTGGAAGTTTATTTAATTTCTTTGACTAAACAAAATTGGCTTTGAAAAAAAATAACTTAATTGGTCCACAGAGCTGCTAACAAAAAATAAAATAAAAATCCGGACTCTGTAGCGGTTACCAATAAAATGATCGAGCACTCAACGTGCATTTACACAATTGCTACCAACAAACAAAGCTGAGATGGAATCAATCTTTAGGTTCTAGATGAACTTTTTATTGATAATAAACAAACCCAATTGACAATAAACAAACAAAGTTTTTTTTCTCCAATTTGAGAGTTAGGCCATGTTTGGCATAACTCCTCTTTTTGCCTTTACGCAAAAGAAAGAAAGAAGCAGAAGATGTTTTGAAAAACTTGTACCCCCAACTTTTTTAAAACGTCTTCCAAGATTCAAAAGCTCTTCTAAATTTTTTTGTCAAACATCATTTAAAACAGTTTTTCCCTTCAGAAAGCCAAAAATAACGTTTGAGAAGCTAATCTAAATGGGGCCTTTGAGTCCAATATCGCTTGACCAATACAACTTTGGTATGATTGGGATTTCTTCGCTTATAGTAAAGCTCATTTTGTGCAACCTGCAAGAAAATTTAAATGGTAACCAACCCCTACCCAGTCCAACCATACTCAGCTCAAGCCTCAATCTTTGAGTCACTCTCAAGTTATATTAGGTTGAAGAAATAATTTAAGATTATGTTTGAATCCTAAATAGAATTGGTTTTCTAGGAAGGGAGGAATATCCTTTTCTTGGATGGAGAAGATTGCTTTTGCTTTGCTTTGAATAATCAGGATTTGAAAATAGTAAGAAAATTGGAAAGGAAGATTTTGAAGAGAATTATATTTATGGTGCCTAACTCTTTGAAAAGGATTTTTAAAATAACAGTTTTTTAACAGTTCTACAAAGAATGAACCAAAACAAAGAAAACTATCTAAAAAGAAGTAAATCAAGCAAGTCCTCAAGGTTTATGGAGATAGGTGTAGACTATAGTGGCTGTGCCAGTCCTAACAGCAAAGAATTGAATGGAGATAAAAAATATATATATAAAAAAGAGGGAAAAAAAAAAGAGGACAGAAAACTCGATGTAAGGAAGCAAGTACCAAGCTCTCTCAATTACTTTGGATAAGTCATATGAAACCAGCAGTTCTCATTTCATAATTGAAGAAAGTCTATAAGATTGGAACTGTTGTTGATATTATATTAGGGTGGCTCATTTGTTAGAAGGATTGAAATTATCACACATCGACTAAAAGACAAAACCATCTTTATATCATTCCTTATAAATATAGGGACTCTCTTATTCTATTTCTTTGTACCAAAAAGTGAGAGTCAGGTCGGCGCAAGAGAGTCAAAATAGGCCGGCGCAGAGATTAGTATTCTTCTTTGTGAGAGTTAGGAATAATATATGCTTATCCGTGAATGTAGGCTGATTTAGTCAAACCACGTATATATCTTTGTGTCAACTGTGTTGGTATGTGTTTGTGTGCGTTTTCTGATTTGCAGGTACACAAGCCTTCTAACAAAGGGTTAGCAAAACCTAACAAGTGTTCTTGGACGGGTGTAAAAATCCTAACAAGTGGTATCAGAGCTCCAGGTTGAAGCAAGTCCCGAAGTCGTACGTTCTGGTCCAAATTCGTAGGTAGAGCTGGCAATTTCTGACACGAATTGACCCGTTTGACACGATTATATTTATTGTTATATTTATTTGCTGATTTTTTCTATTCTCTAATTAGTCATCGATTGAATACATTAATAAACTATTACTAAATCGTGTCAAATTCAATTTCAATTTCATTTTTATTTTTATTTTTTATTTTTCGTGTTGGATTGTATCATATTTAAAATGTTTGATTTTTGTGTCAACTAGTATCAGATTGCTCTGTTGACCCGTGGGTCGACCTGTTGACACGAATTGTCAGTCCTATTCGTAGGTACAAAGTGCCTTAAATCAGAAACTGACCACACCAGGAGATTCACCTCAACGAGACGAAGCAAACCGATTCGGCCGCGCCGCCACGTGCTGGCAGAAGATTCTGCCTAGTATTTTGGCTCCACTTGCAGTAGTTTTGTTTCAGGGCTGTTTCTCGGAGCATCGTTTATCTCATCAAGCAGTATAATATATCCATGAAAAGCTCTTTCGAAGAAGAACATTTTGGCGTAAAAATCAGCCCCATCGGAGTTTGAACGCATCCCCACGCACGGATGGAAGAATCTGCCAAAAAAAGTTACAAAGTTGCCGAAAAAAACAGTTCGGCGACCAGAATTTTGGGGAAGAAGAAGCTGACGTCAGCGCCACATTAGTAGGTCAACGCCACATCATCGGTCAGACTGCCACATCAGCAGTCAACGCCACGTTAGCGAAGTGAAACTGCCACATCGTTAGTTTTATCCTTTTGTACTAAAATTTGTTTTGGCTGTTTGGAGTCATTTTTGACCCATTTTTGAGGCGTTCTTAAGGTTTGGGAACGTTTCGGGTGCAACTGTGTGATCGGTTTTACGTGATTTGACTCTGAACACCTCGAATAGGCTCAGTGGGAGCTATGGGAGAAGAAAATGCAGCAATGATCGACAAGTTTGACGGTACAAAGTTTGCCTATTGGAATATGCAAATTAAGGATGTGTTATACCAGAAGAATTTGTATTTACCATTGGAAGGGCAGAAGCCAGAATCGATGAAAGAAGAGGATTGGAAAATACTGGATCGAAAGGCTCTCGATACGATCAGACTAACGTTGTCAAAGTCTGTTGCTTTCAACATCAAGAACGAGAAGACTCTGAAGTCTCTCATGGATGCTCTTTCGAGCATGTGTGAACAACCGTCTAGAGCGAATATAGTATATTTCATCACTAGATTGGTAAATCTAAAGATGTCCGAGAATGGGAAGGTCAGTGAACACCTCAGTTCTCTTAATGAAATTGTTGAGCAGTTGGAATTAATTGATATGCCAATCACTAGAAAAATTAAAATGACTTTAGTTTTAAGCCAATTGCCAGAGAGTTGGAGCGCCACAGTGGCCGCAATCAGTAGTTCTTCAGGGACAAAACCGCTATAGTATGATTTTGTGGTGAGTATGGTACTCACAAAAAAATTAGAAGACAGACGTTAGACTCTTCTAACAGTGACTCAACATTAAATGTCGACACCAGAGGCAGAGGTTCGAATAGAAGGAAAGGCGGAAGGAATGAACGTGGTCGTTCCAAATCGAGACAAGGGTCTCAAAATTCTATTGAGTGTTGGAATTATGGCAAACTTGGTCATTATAGAGACCGGTGCAGATCCCCGCAGATTGTAACGGATGCAAAGACTGAAGTGAATTTTATCTCAGAAAATGATGCGTTGATATGCTCTTTGGAGAGCAAAACAAAGTTTTGGGTCTTGGACTATGGAGCATCATTTCATGCCACCTCAAGTCGAGAACTCTTTGAGAGCTATGCACTTGGTAACCTTGGCGAGGTTCATCTAGGTGACGATCAGTCCTGCAGTATTATTGGCAAAAGTAAAGTACATATCAGACTCAACGGATCGATATGGAATCTGGGGGATGTGAGACACATTCCAAACTTGAGAAAGAACCTGATCTCAATGGGCCAGTTAGCGAGTGAAGGTTATGTGACCACTTTCAATAAAGATAAGTGGAAAGTTTTCAGGGAGGCTATGACTATAGCACGAGGAAAGAAAGAAGGTACGCTCTATACAACCACCAATTTTAACACAATGATTACAGTTGTAGAATGCAAAGAGGATCATAACTTATGGCACCAAAGGCTAGGTCACATGAGTGAAAATAAGCTCGCAGTTATGTTCTCGAAGGGAAAACTACTAGTGAAATCGATTGACATCGACTTCTGTGAGTGTAAGCAGAAGAGAGTTAGTTTCCAGAGCGACAACAAAAGTCTCACAGTGGAGAAGCTTGAGCTAGTTCACATGGGTGTTTGGGGGGCATCAACTATATCTTCTCTTGGCGGAAAGTCCTACTTCGTGACTTTCATTGATGACCATCCCAGGAGGATATGGGTTTACTTCTTAAAGCATAAATATGAGGTGTATGATGTGTTCAAGAAATGGAAAGCCAGAGTAGAGAAGGAGACATGGTTGAAGGTAAAGAAATTGAGATCTAACTTTGGTGGAGCAAACGAAGACTCTAGGTTCAAGAACTTTTGCTATGAGAACATTATCATATTAGAGAAGACTGTTCCAAATACATTACAGCAGAATGACGTAGCAGAAAATACGAACCGGAAAGTGACTGAGATAGCCAGAAGCATGCGCATTCAGGCATGGTTGCTGGAATAGTTCTGGGCAGAAGCAGTCAGTACAACAACTTATCTTATGAATCATGGTCCATGGAGCACAAAATACCAGAAGAGGTTTGGAGCGGTAAAGCATAGAGTAATCTTGTGTATGTTGAGATAGAAGATGTTCTAGAAGTGAGAATCCTCAGTCAGAAGAACAGATTGCAGACGGCAATTCTCAACAGGTTGATACACCGTAGTCTCCGACTCCTAATTCTATGTTCAAGAGGACTTCACGGTCACATGTGCGGAATTGGAGATACCTGAATTATTTGTTACTCATAGTTGGAGATGAATTAGATTGTGATGATGAAGCATGCAGTGCAGCAGATGCGAGCCAATGGGAGCTTGTGATGGAAGATGAAATGAAGTCAATTATCTCCATCAAGACATGGAAGCTAACCGAGTTGCTGGTAAGGAAGAAAGCTCTTCATTCTTCAATTGTGAAATAGAATACCATTCATTCTTGCATTGATGAAGCAGAGGGTTTGCATCTAGAGTTGTTAGATAGCAAATATGTTTTCCTCCAAGGTGACCTAAAGGAGGATTTTTATATGCAACAACCAGAAAGTCTCTCAGTGAAAGGGAGAAAGAAGACAGACATGACAAAATTTGCAAGGCAAAGTCAGAAGTGACAATGGTTGCAAGACAGAGTGGCCAGACGTAATAGATGTCCCAAGTTCTGTAGAAGGCTAGATATTGCTCATGTAGTGGGAACTATCATCATGGTCGTGTTGACCAAAGTGGTGAAAATAGATGAACTAAAGTTGTGCGCAACTTCAGTGGGTCTTCAAGCTTGAAGACAAGAATTAAGGCACCGTGCATTGGTCATTAATGGAGTTGATTGATGGAGGCAAAGTCGTCAAGTGGGAGATTGTTATATTAGGGTGACTCCTTTGTTAAAAGGATTGAAAATTGTCCCATATCGACTAAAAGGAAAAACCATCTCTATATCATTCCCTATAAATATATGGCCTCTCCTATTGTATTATTTGTACCAAAAAGTGAGAGTCAAGTTGATGCTAGAGAGCTAGAATAGGCCGGCGTAAACAGAATAGGCCGGTACCGGTGTGAGTGAAACACCCAGTGCAATTGAAGCACATGCGGTGCACAAGATAAAGAGAGAAGATATACAGATTAGTATTCTTTTTTGTGAGAGTTATGAATAATATAGGCTTATTATATCCTGGTGATATAGGCGTGAGTATACACTGTGTGTGTGCGTGTGTATGATCTATGGATTATCTCCTTGTAATACTCTCATTGATTATAGTGAAGCGATGCTTTCCGTGGACGTAGGCTGATTTGGCTGAACCACATATATATCTTTGTGTCAACTGTGTTGATGTGTGCTTGTGTACATTTTCTGATTTGCAGGTACACAAGGCTTCTAACAGACGGTTAGCAAACCCTAACAAGTGTTCTTGGGCGGGTGTAAAAACCGTAACAGTAGATACATATAACTTGATTCAATTGGTAAAAAGAATAAAAAAAAAGTGCAGAAAGAAATAGAGGGAGAGACATTGAACACACATACCTGCAAATATTATATATACAATCTATTGAAGAATATTATTGAGAAGTGATTGAAGCCTTAACTTGATTGATTTGGTTGATTTGATAGCATAATAGTGGGATATGATTTCTAATTCCCGACTTGTAATTGCCTATTTGATTATGACTTGTTTACCTATCATTCTCTCATATATATATAGGTGGTGGTTCTATTGTAATAAAGATATTGAGCAATACAGAATCCTTATATCCTCTCTATTTTTACTCTCTCATATATTTTGACATGGTAACAGAGTCTACCGATTCTTGGTAGCTCTTTCCGCTTATCGTCGTCTCTGTCGGGGATGGTACTCCATCTCCCATCACCGGCGATGATCTTTAATTAAAATATCTATATATATATATATATATATATATATATATATAATACATTATATTCTCGGTGGGATTTGTCTTTCACCCCACTAGAATTCATTTGGATCTTCGCATCAAACATGTTTTGGATCTTCGGATCAACTTCTCTTGGATTTTCGGATCATCTTGTTTTGGATCTTCGGATCAACTCGTTTCATATCTTTGGATCAACTTGTCTTGGATCTTTGGATTAACTTGTCTTGGATTTTTGGATAATCTTGTTTCAGATATTCGGATTAACTCATTTTGGATCATCGGATCAACTCGTTTCGGATCTTCGGATCAAATTGTCTTGGATCTTCGGATCAACTTGTTTTAGATCTTCGGATCAACTCATTTTGGATCTTCGGACCAATTGTCTTGGATCTTCAGATCAATTTGTCTTGGATCTTCGGATCATCTTGTTTTGAATTTTCGGATCAACTCGTTTTGGATCAACTCATCTTGGATCTTCGGATCAACTCATTTCGGATATTCGGACCAACTTGTCTTCAATCTTCGTATCAATTTGTATTGAATCTCCGAATCATCTTGTTTTGGATCTTCCGAATTATTAGTAATAGCGACTCCTTTCCTCATGATCGAGGAGAGAATTGGAGCAAAAGAAGATAAAGTTGGAGAATTGCAGTTGCAGAACCACCGAGTACTCGGTGGGTTATTTACTGAGAACTAGGTAGACTAATAAGTGGTTTTTCTCTAGAGGACCCCGCACGTTCTCGCACCATTGTGTGACTATTACGAGTTTACCGAGTACTCGGTAGAAGCCTCACCGAGTACTCGGTGACCCAATTGCGGGAAATTTATGGGAAGACTTTAATGACTCCTATTCTAATTGGGAAGTGAATCCAATTGAATTGTCCATCAGATCTACCTCTCTTATATATATACATGGGTTATTCCTATTGTATTTGAAGGGTTGTGAGCGTGCACAAAAAGTGAGTTTTGTGAGACACCGAGATATAGAGAGAAAAGAAGAGAAATAGAGTAGTATTTCTTGTTGTGAGTGAAACACCGGTAAGGGTGAGCGATACAGGCGTGAGTATACAGTGTGTGTGTGTGCGCGCGCGTGTGTATGATATGCGAATCATCCCATTGTAACCCTCTCATTTATTATAGTGAAACGGTGCTCTCAGTGGACGTAAGCTTATTTTGGTTGAACTACTATATATCTTTGTGTTGATTGTGTTTGGTAAGTGTTTGTGCGATTTCTGATTCGCAGGTGTTCGTAACTTAGCTAATAGGGTTAACAAACCCTAGTTTTCATTATTGGGCGGGTGTAAAAACCCTAATAAGTGGTATCAGAGCTTCATGTTAAAGGAAAGAAGAATCCCATACATTCTGGTCCAGATTTAAATATCAGAGTTGTTCAAAATCAGAAACCAACCATACCAGGAGCTTCGTATCGTCGAAATGAAACAAACCCCGTCGGCCGCGCTGCGATCAAAGCCCTCACACGCCGCCGCAATTTCCTGTCAAAAATTCACTTGAGTACTCGACGAGAGTCATACCGAGTACTCGACGCAGTGTTTACCGAGTAGACGACCATATCAGCAATAACGTCAGCGCCACGTCATCAGGGACTGCCACGTCATCAACAAGAAGCGTTCTTAAAGTTTTGGACCACTCCAGACTCAACCGTGTGATCGCTCGAATAGGTTCAGTGGAAGCTATGGCTGAAGAAAAGACAACAATGATCAAGAAGTTTGATGGTGAAAACTTTGCGTATTAGAATATGCAAATTGAGGATGTGTTATACCAAAAGAATTTGTTCTTACCATTAGAAGGGAAGAAGCCAGAATTGATGAAAGAAGAGGATTGGACAATCCTAGATCGAAAGGCTCTTAGTACAATCAGACTGACATTGTCAAAGTCCGTCGCCTTCAACATCAAGAATGAGAAGACAACAAAGTCTCTCATGGATGCTCTTTCAAACATGTACGAACAACCGTCTAGAGCAAATATGGTACATCTCATCACTAGATTGGTAAATTTGAAGATGTCCGAGAATGGGAAGGTCAGTGAACACATTAGTTCTCTTAATGAAATTGTTGAGCAGTTGGAATCAGTTGATATGTCAATCACTAACAAAATGAAATAGGCTTTTCTTATAAGCCAATTACCAGAGAGTTAAAGCGCCACAAAGGCTGCAATCAGTAATTGTTCAGGGGTAGAATCGTTACAGTATGATTTCGTAGTGAGTATGATACTAGCAGAAGAGATCAAAAGACAGATGTCAGACTCTTCTAACAGTGACTCAACATTGAATGTCGACAGTAGAGACAGGGGTTCGAACAGAAGGAAGGACGGAAGACAGACACGTGGTCGTTCCAAGTCGATATAGGGGTCTCGAAATTCCATTGAGTGTTGGAATTGTGGCAAACTTGGTCATTACAAAGACCAGTGAAGATCCCCGCAAAGTGGAACGGATGACAAGATTGAAGTGAATCTTATTTCAGAAAATGATGCATTGATATGCTCTTTGGAGAACAAGACAGAGTTTTGGGTCTTGTACTCTGGAGCATCATACCATGCCACCTCAACTCGAGAGCTCTTTGAGAGCTATACACCTTGAAACCTTGGCAAGGTTTATTTAAGTGATGATCAGCCCTGCAGTGTTATTGGCAAGGGAAAAGTACATATCAATCTCAACGGATCGATATGGAAGCTGAGGGATGTCAGACACATTCCAGACTTGAGGAAGAACTTGATATCAGTAGGTTAGTTGGCGAGTGAAGGTTATGTGACCACTTTTAGTGAAGATAAGTGGAAGATTTCCAGAGGGGCTATAAATTTAGCACGAGGAAAGAAAAAAGGTATGTTCTATACAACCACTAATTTTAACACAATGATTGCAGTTATAGAAGGCAATGAGGATCACAACTTGTGGCACCAGAGGCTAGGTCACATGAGTGAAAAAGAGCTCACAGTTATGTTCTCGAAGGGAAAACTACCAGTGAAATTGATTAACATCGACTTTTGTGAGTGTAAGCAGAAGATGATTAGTTTCTAGAGCAACAACAAAAGTCTCACAGTGGAGAAGCTTGAGCTATTTCACATGGGTGTCTGGGGGCCAACAACTATCTCATCTCTTGGAGGAAAGTCCTACTCCGTAACTTTCATTGATGACCATTCCAGGAGGATATGGGTTTACTTCTTGAAGTATAAATCTGAGGTGTACAATGTGTTCAAGAAATGGAAAGCCATGGTAAAGAAAGAGACAGGGTTGAAGGTAAAGTAACTAAAATCCGACTTTGGTGGAGAAAACAAAGACTCCTAGTTCAAGAAATTTTGTTATGATAATAGTATCATGTTAGAGAAGACTGTTCCAAGTACACTACATCATAATGGTGTAGCAAAACGTACGAACCGGAAAGTGACTGAGATACCCAGAAGCATGCACATTCAGGCAGGGTTACTGGAACAGTTTTGGGCAAAAGCAGTCAGTACAGCAGCGTATCTTATGAATCATAGTCCATCAATACCATTGGAGCACAAAATACTAGAAGAGCTATGGAGCAATAAAATAGAGAGTGATCCTGTGTATGTTGAGATAGAAGATGTTCTAGACAGTGAGAGTTCTCAGTCAAAAGAACAGGTTGCAGATGACACTATTCAACAGGGTGATACACCGTTAGGAAACTGAATATCATTCATTCAAGCATTGATGAAGCAGAGGTTTTGCATCTAGAGTTGTTAGATGGCAAATCTGTTTTTTTCCAAGGTAACTTAAATGAGAAGTTTTATATGCAGCAACCGGAAAGTCTCTTAGTGAAAGAGAAAAAGAAGACAAGTGCGACAAAGTTTGCAAGGCAAAGTCAGAAGCGATAGTGGTTGCAAGACAGAGTGGCCAGATGTAACAGAGATCGCAGGTTCTGTAGAAAGCTAGATATTGCTCATGTAGTGGGAGCTATCAGCATGGTCATGTTGAACAAAGTGGTGAAAGCAGATGAACTGGAGTTGTGCGCAACTTCAGTGGGCCTTCAAGCTTGAAGACATAAATGAGAGCATCGTTAGAAGCACTAATCATTGATTGAGTTAATTGATGGATGGAAAGTCGTCAAGTGAGAGATTGTTAGCAATGGTGACTTCTTTCCTCAGGATCGAGGAGAGAATTGGAGAAAAAGAAGACAAAGTTGGAGAATTGCAGTTGCAGAACCACTGAGTACTCGGTAGATAGAAAAGTGGTTTTTCTCCAGAGGACCCTGCGCATTCTCGCACCATTGCGCAACTATTACGAGTTTACCAAGTACTCGGTAGAAGCCTCACCGAGTACTCGGTGACCTAATTGCGGGAAATTTATGGGAAGACTTTAATGACTCCTATTCTAATTGGGAAGTGAATCCAATTGACTTGTTCATCAGATCTACCTCTCTTATATATATACATGGGTTATTGCATGTCTTCCTTTTCCCTTTCACTAAGAGACTTTCCAGTTGTTACATATAAAACTCCTCTTTTAGGTCACCTTGGAGAAAAACAGACTTGTCATCTAACAAATCTAGATACAAAACCTCTACTTCATCAATGCCTGAATGAATGGTATTCAGTTTCACAACCGAAGAATGGATAACTTTTTTCCTTACCAGTAGCTCGGTTAGCTTCCATGTCTTGATTAAGATAAGGTACTTCATCTCATCTTCCATCACAAGCTCCCACCGGCTCGCATCTGCTGCACTACATGCTTCATCATCACATTCTGGTTCATCTTCATATGTGAGCAACAAATAATTCAGGTATCTTTGTTTTGACACATGCTGCCGTGACGTCCTCTTAAACATAAAATTAGGAGTCAGAGTCAGCGGTGTATCACCCTGTTGAGTAGTGTCATCTGTAACCTGTTCTTCTAACTGAGGACTCGCATTATCTAGAGCATCTTCTATCTCAACATACACAGGATCACTCTGTGCTTTACCGCTCCATACCTTGTCTGGTATTTTGTGCTCCAATGGTACTAATGGACCATAATTCATAAGATACACTGCTGTATTAAGTGTGTAACACCCCGCTCCAACACTTGGTATAATATTGTCCGCTCTGGGCCCAATCCGCACGGTTTTGTTCTTGGGCTCCTCCCAAAAGGCCTCATACCAATTGGAGACAACACTGCACATATAAGCACATCCCCAGACCTCTACCCGGGCGATGTGGGACATCACAATCACCCCCTCTTGGGACCCAGCGTCCTCGCTGGTGTTACCCACGGGCTTGTGCATGCACCCACACTTAATTCCGGCCGGGCTCTGGCTCTGATACCAATTGTAACAACCCGCTCCAACACTTGGTATAATATTGTCCGCTTTGGGCCCAGCCCGCACGGTTTTGCTCTTGGGCTCCTCCCAAAAGGCCTCATACCAATTGGAGACAACACTGCACATATAAGTACATCTCCAGACCTTTACCCGGGCGATGTGGGACATCACAAAGTGCTTCTGCCCAGAACTGGTCTGGCAACCCTGTCTGAATGTGCATGCTTCTAGCTATCTTAGTCATTTTCTAGTCCATAAATTCTGTTACGCCATTATGTTGTAGTGTACTCGGAACAGTCTTCTCTAATCTGATATTGTTTTCATAGCAAAAGTTCTTAAACCCGGAGTCTTCGTTTTTTCCACCAAAGTCGGATCTCAGTTTCTTTACTTTCAACCCTATCTCGTTCTCTACCATGGCTTTCCATTTCTTGAACACATCGTACACCTCAGATTTATGTTTTAAGAAGTAAACATATATCCTCCTGGAATGGTCATCAATGAAAGTCACGAAGTAAGACTTTCTGCCAAGAGATGAGACTGTTACCGGCGCCCAAGTCTTTATGTGAACTAGCTCAAGCTTCTCCACTGTGAGACTTCTATTGTTGATCTCGAAACTAACCATCTTCTGCTTACACTCACAGAAGTCGATGTCAATCAATTTCACTGGTAGTTTTCCCTTCGAGAACATAATTGCAAGCTCATTTTCACTCATGTGACCAAGCCTCTGGTGCCACAAGTTGTGATCCTCCTGTAACTGCAATCACTGTGCTAAAATAGGTAGTTGTGTAGAGCGTACCTTCTTTCTTTCTCCGTGCTATTATCATAGCCTCCTGGAAACTTTTCACTTATCTGCACTGAAAGTGGTCACATAACCTTCACTTGCCAACTGGCCTACTGAGATCAGGTTCTTCCTCAAGTCTGGAATGTGTCTCACTTCCCTCAGTTTCCATATCGACCCACACAGTCTGATATGTACTTCGCCTTTGCCTACGACATTGCAGGGCTTATCGTCACCTAGATGAACCTCGCCAAGGTTACCAGGTACATAGCTCTCAAAGAGCTTTCGACTTGAGGTGGCATGGAATGATGCTCCAGAGTCCAAGACCCAGAACTCTATTTTGCTCTCCAAAGAGCATATCAACGCATCATCTTCTAAAACAAGATTCACTCTGTCTTCTAATCTCTTCTGTGAGTATCATACTCACTACGGAATCATACTGTAACGGTTCCACCCATGAATAGTTACTTATTGCAACCTTTGTAGCGCTCGGACTCTCTGGCAATTGCAGCTTTTGTAGCACTCCAACTCTCTGGAAATTGACTTATAAGAAAAGTCGTTTTCATTTTGCTAGTGATTGGCATATCAATTAATTCCAGCTGCTCAACAATTTCATTAAGGGCACTAAAGTATTCACTAACCTTCCCATTCTCGGATATCTTTAAATTTGCCAATCTAGTGATAAGATGTACCATATTCGCACCAAACGACTGTTTATACATGCTCTTGCTCTATGAGAGACTTTGTTGTCTTCTCATTCTTGATGTTGAAGGCGACGGACTTTGACAACGTCAATCTGATCGTACCGAGAGCCTTTTGATCTAGGATTGACTAATCCTCTTCTTTCATCGATTTTGGCTTCTTCCCTTCCAATGGTAAGAACAAATTCTTCTGGTATAACACATCCTCAATTTGCATCTTCCAATAGGCAAAGTTTGCACCATTAAACTTCTCGATCATCGTTGTCTTTTCTTCACCCATAGCTCCCACTGAGCCTATTCAAGGTGTTTGGAGTTGAATTATGCAAAATCGATCACACGGTTGCATCCGGAGCGGTCCAAAACCCTAAGAATGCCTTTGACCGGGTCAAAAACAACTCCAAATGGGCAAAAAAACAAATCTACACAAAAGACAAAAAAGTATTAACGATGTCAGTACTTTCTCGTGACGCGTTCCTAATCTGATGGGGCTAATTTTTGCTCCAAAACGTTCGCCTTCAAAAGAGATTTTCGTTGATATATTACACGTCTTCTATGGATCAACGATGCTTTATGAAACCCGAGGCTCTGATACCACTTGTTAGGGTTTGCACACCCGTCCAAGAACACTGTTAGAAGTCGTGTGTATCTGCAAATCAGAAAACACACACAATCACACACCAAACAATGGACACAAAAAATTTATAGTGGTTCGGCCAAAATAAGCTGACGTCCACTGAGAGCACCGTTTCACTATTGATCAAAGAGAGGATTACAAGGGGATAATCTGCATATCATACACACACACACACATAATGTATACTCATGCATTTATTACCGGAATAATATAAGCTTATACTATTCTTAACCCTCACCGGTGTTTCATTCACACCAAGAAATTCTCTCTCAATCTTCTGTGTATTCTCTGTGCACAGCCTGTGCTTCACTCGCACTAGGTGTTTCACTCACACCGGTATCGACCTGTTCTGACCTTCACTATGACACAAGCCTATTCTGGCTCGCTGCCTGGTACAAAGAATACAATATGAGAATCCCTATATTTATAGGGAATGATATATAGGTGATTTTGTCTTTTAGTCAATGTGTGACAACTTTTAATCCTTTTAACAAAGGAGTCACCCTAATATAACATTTATAAATGCTTTTTTGAACTTTTGTTTATTTATTTCCCAAAATCATCTTCTCATAAACAATACTCAATCACTCAAATTCAAGAATAGTTCCATAAGTTGTGTCCCACCTTATCACAAGAGACATTTTATTCTCCACCCATTTGGAAAATATATATAAATTTTGAAAAAAATATAAAAATTGAAAAAATATATAAATTTTGAAAAACATATATAAATTTTCAAATATATATATAAAATTTGAAATAAATATATAGAATTAGAAATAAATATATAAAATAATAAAAAATAAACAAAATTCGGAAAAAATATATAAAATTATGAAAAAATGTATAAATTTCGAAAAACATATATAAATTTGTAAAGTAGCACAACAAACATTGAAATACCTTCCTGTAAAGTAGCATCTTCAAATATATGCATGTTTGAATTTGCAAATTAACCAATTTCGAATTTATATATTTTTTCCGAATTTTATATATTTTTTTCTAATTTTAAATATATATTTTTGAATTTATATATTTGTTTCAAATTATATATATATTTCAAAATTTATATATCTTTTTCGAATTTTATATATTTATTTCGAATTAGATATATATATTTTGAAATTTATATATGTTTTTCAAAATTTATATGTTTTTTCGGAATTTTATATATGTTTTCTAATTTTATTTACTTATTTCGAATTTTATATATATTTAAAAATTTATAATTTTTTCGATTTTATATATTTTTACATCTCTAAGAAAAGTAACTGATATATTTGAAAATTAAGGGGTCCGCGTGCAATATTGCCAAACCTCTGGGGAGATAAGTGATATTTTCCCCAATGATATTTTATCAAAACTTAAATACAATAATATAATTAATAATTTTCAATATAAAAAAGTCCGAAGGTTGATTTTAAATAAAAGTTACAAAAAATAGTGTATTATATATAAAAAAAGTCCACACTATACTTTTCTCCAAGACTTCAAATTTCATTTAGCCGCCACTGATATTCCAGCAACACCATCACTAGCCCCACGGGCCACTGCCCCTACCATAAATTGAGAGAGAAAATAGGGAAGAGAGAGAAAGTGCATCGGAAAATTTTAATTCATTGGAAACCCCATCTTCATTTCACACGGGTGCAAAATGCATTACATAATAAAGTGCGTATCTATCTAATTACTTTTGGGATAACTTCATTTACACCCCCTGAGATTTGTCATATCATCATTTTAACTCCTTAGGTTTGCATATCTTCATTTACACCCCCTCATGGGGTGAAATGTCTAAAATACCCTTATACCAAACACCCCTTAAATCAATTTAGTCCCTAAATCAATTTAAACCTTAAACCAAACACCTCCTTAGAATCAATCTAACCCTCAAACCAAACACCCCAATATCTATTCAATATTTATTCTCTCTCTCTCTCTCCTCTCTATCTCTCTCTCTCTCTCTAACTCTCAGACACACACACACACACACACACATATATATATATACACACACACATATATAGATCTATACATATATATATATATAGACCCATCGGGGGCGGCGGGAGGGGGCGGCGCCGACGGGGAGGCGGTGGGAGGGGGTCGGCCGACGACTTATATATATATATGTGTGTGTGTATATATATAGATAGATCTCTATCTATATATGTGTGTATATATATATATGTGTGTGCGTGTGTGTGTGTGTGTGTGTGTGGTGTGTGCGTCTGAGAGAGAAAGAGAGAGGAGAGAATTATTATTTTTTTTAATTTTATATTTATTTTCAAATTTAGTTTTTTTTTTTGAAATTTAATATATATATATTTGAATTTTATATTTACTTTCAAATTTTATATTTTTTTTGAAATTTATAATTATTTTCGAAATTTAATATATATTATTAGAATTTTATATGGTTTTTTTTAATTTTATATATTTGTCTTGAATTTAATATGTTTTTTAAAAAAAAAATTAAAAATTTATATATATTTTTGATTTTATATTTATTTTCGATTTTATAATTTGTTTTGAAGTTTAATATATATTTTTTGAATTTTATATGTTTTTTTAAAAATTTTATATATTTGTTTCAAATTTTTTATGTTTTTTGTGATTTTTATATTTATTTTTGAAATTTAATATGTTTTTTTGAAAAAAAAAAATTTCAAAATTTATATATATTTTTTAATTTTATATTTATTTTCGAATTTATAATATTTTTTAAATTTTAATATATATTTTGAAATTTTAATACAAATTAAATTATTAAATGATGGGAAGGGGTCTAATTGATAAAAACACTATCCTTGTTTCCAAATAGAATAAGGATAAGACATTGATGGTAGTTTAGGGATTTTAAAAAAAATTCAGGTTGATGTCATCGTTCAGGGGGTCTAAGTGATGAGAATATTGAAAAGTAGGAGGTGTAAATAAAAATATGCAAATCTGAGAGGGTCCAAATAAAAATAAGACAAACCTCATGGATGTAAATAAAGTTATCCCATTACCTTTTACCCTACTATCAACTATTGATTCCAACTTCAACTATTCTTTTTAATAATATAATCGTAATCAATCATCTCTACATCATCAAGGATTGATATTTGAACATTGATATATATATATTAAATTAAAAATAAATTGGACCTTAAATGTATTAAATTATACATTATATGATTGAATATGTACTAAGTTTTGTTCGTAAATATTTTCAAGTCGAGCTTATAATTTTTTTAGATTGATTCATTCATGAAACGAGTTTGAAAATTTTGTTTGTACTTGGTTTACTTATTGAATTAAACAAACACGAGCCATCTATTACCAACACGAACTCAAATTGCTTTTCGAAAACTTTGTTCATTTAAGGTCATATTTATTGCACATCATAACACAACAAAGTAGGAGAGATTTTTTTGTAGATATCTCTGAATATATTCACATGTCAAGTGTTTGAACAAACATTAACAAAGGAGTGAATGTTGAAGTAATTTCTATTACTTCCTTTATTACTCTATGTTACAATATCTCCCCATAGTGGTATACATCTCATATAAAGTCACAACCAAGGACTTTGATGCTTGATAGTGTATCCGGGAACAATTGTACTGAAAGTCATAATAGTGAAAATTATATACACCCAATATTTAGGACAGTTGGTTTTTAACTTCCACTCTTTTTTACTCAGACCAGTAAAAATAATACAAATTTTAAAATTGGAGCACCCAAAGATGGGTTTAGAAATGCTTTTTTGAACCTTTTTTTTTTTCCAAAATCATCTTCTGAAAAACAATACTCAATCACTAAAATTCAAGAATAGTTCCATAAGTTGTGTCCCACCTTATCACAAGAGACATTTTATTCTCCGCCCATTTAAAAGCAGCTTGACTTTGATAAAAACGGTCCATTTTTTATTATACTTTATTATTATTATTGTTAGTATAATTGTTAATTGTAATGAAAACCATGTATAGATTTAAGGTGAGGTGATCCACCCGATCGATTATCGAATTGGATTGAATGTCACGGATAAAAAGAATCCATAATTGGATTAGTAACAAGACACAAACCAGCAAGTTCATTTTTCAAGGGGTGCAAGCAATCATACGAATGGAAGAATAGCAATAAACAACTCTCTAAACGGAAAGAAAAAGCAGACTGACAAATAGAAAAGTAAAAAAAAAAATTATTCCCAAATTGTTAATAAATAAGTACAAAACCTTTCTCATCAGACACTACTATTTAGGTCAAATGGAAAAGAGACGACAAATTTGTGAGTGTCGATTTCTTCTAAAAAAGTGGGCTTGAAAGTTGTGGTCAGAAATGATCTTGAGGACATACTTTTGAAGACTGCTTTTGGGATGTTGTCATTTTCTTTGAAACAATACTCACAACCACTCAATTATATAACACCTTCCAAGGCTTCTTCAGCTTCCTCACAAACAAACTATTCACAAATCAATCTCTCTCTCTCTCTCTCTCTCTCCTCAAACCATAAAAACAATGGCAGAAACAATTATCTACAACACTATCTCTGATACTTTGAAGTTGTTGGCTTCTTTTGTTGGCCAAGAGATTAAACTTGTGACCGAGGTTCGTAATGAGATTAAGAAACTCAAAAACACAGTTTCCACTATCAAAGCAGTACTTGCTGATGCTCAAAAGAAACAATTCACAAGTACGGAGATAGCAGAGTGGCTAGACCATTTGGAAGAGGCATTCTATGATGCTGATGACCTGTTGGACTGCTTCTCCACTCGTTTGTCTCGGCAGCAAGTTCTGCGGTCTCAGAATAAAAGGCTAAAGAAGGTACGTGCTTTCTTTTCAAGATCAAAACAGTTTGCTTTCTGTCATACGATTGCTCTTCAGATTAAGGACATTAAGGCGACACTAGATTCAATTGCAAACAGCAAAAATTTTCACCTCACCGAACGGCCTATTGAGAATGCTAAGAGGGAGGAGACTCACTCTTTTGTTCTTCCTGATAGTGTTATTGGGAGGGATGCTGATAAATCAGAAATTGTAAAACTGTTATTAAACAGTAACGTTCAAGAGAATGTGTCGGTTGTTGCAATTGTTGGCATAGGGGGATTAGGAAAGACTACACTTGCACAGTTAGTGTATAATAGTGAAGAGGTCACTAGATATTTTGAACTCAAAAAGTGGGTGTGTGTTTCCGACCCTTTTGATGTGAAACTCATTGCACAAAAAATCGTAGGTTCCGGAGTAGATCAGAGCCTTCCCTTGGAAGAAGTGCAAGAAAGCCTTAGGAATAAAATCAATGGAAAAAAATACTTGCTTGTCCTGGACGATGTGTGGAATGAGCACCGGGAAAAATGGGTAGAACTGGAAAATCTACTGATGGGTGGTTCGAGAGGAAGTAAGATACTAGTAACAACCCGTAGTGGATTAGTTGCAAATGTTTCGGGTGCAAATTCACCACACCTTTTAAAAGGCTTGCCTACCGATGAGTCGCTGTCTTTGTTTAAACAGATAGCATTCAAACACAGGGGAGAGAATGAATGTCGAGTGTCAATTGGGAGGAGAATTGTTGAGAAGTGTAAGGGAGTCCCGCTTGCCATAAGGGCAATAGGAAGCCTACTATATACCAAAGATACAGATGATGAATGGTTGTTTTTTGAGAAAAAGGAACTGCGGATAATAGCTGAAGAAGAGGATATTATTTTGCCAATTCTAAAGTTGAGTTATGACTACCTTCCTTTGCATCTCAAGGGATGCTTTGCGTTTTGCTCTTTGTATTTGAAAGATGCAGAGATTGATAAGCGAGAATTAATCCAATTGTGGATTGCCCATGGATTCATTCAGTCAATGAGTGAAAATCAACCATTAGAGGATGTAGGTAATTTGTATTTTATGGATTTACTTAGAAGATCCTTTTTTCAAGATCCAAAAAGAGATGGATGGGGCGATGTAACAAGTTGCAAAATGCATGATCTAGTCCATGACGTTGCAAAATCTGTTGTGAGGCCCAAGAGTTCTGTAGTGAGTTTGGATTCAGAAGTAATTACAGAAAGAACTCGTCATTTGTCATTTGGTTTATCAAGGGAAATTCCAAGCCTCAAATTTAGAGCTGACAAGTTACGAACACTGAAAATGAATGTGAAGTATGCAAGTGGGTCTGAAATGGACCAGGTTTTGGGAAAATTGGAAAGGCTGCGTGTGTTGGAGCTGCGCAATTCGGAGATGAGGTCGGTGCCGAGTAAGATAAGGAAGATGAAACAATTGAGATATCTTGATCTCAGTGGTAGTAGGAAAATCAAGACCCTGCCAAGTTTTGTAACCAAGTTGCCAAATTTGCAAACATTGAAACTCATTAAATGTTACGAACTAGAAGAATTGCCAAGAGATATTAAAGAAATGGTGAGCCTCAGGCATCTTGAGCTCGACTATTGTTCTGCTTTGAGAGGTATGCCTCGTGGATTGGGTGAGTTGACGTCTCTTCTAACATTAACAAAATTTGTAGCAGAGTCACGTGGCCGATTGAGTGAATTGAAAAGCCTAAACAATTTAGGAGGAACTTTGAATATCAGGAAGACACGTAAAGATGAGTCGTCATCAATAAGGCAGTGGTATTTAAAGAAGGGAAGAGGAACAACAAGAGAGGGAACAAACTACTTGGAGGCCAAGCAATACCTTAAGACACTGGAATTAGATTTCGAGTGGGAGAAGTCAGAGGAGTTATGGTTGGAATCCCTACGTCCACACCCCAATCTGAAGGAGCTGTTAATCAAGTATTATGGGGGAGTGAGTTATCCAAGATGGATGATGGTTGACAAAATTGGATTATTATCAGCCCTCCCAAATCTTGTCAGGATTCGAATGTCCAATTGTAACAGATGCAAATATCTTCCAGCATTTGGGCAACTTCCTTTTCTCCAATTTCTTACAGTTAGGTCGATGGAATCCCTGGAGTACATGGAGGAGAATTGTAGTAATATGAAGAGTGGTGGTGAGGAGTGTTTGGCCTCTTCTTCCGCTGGAATATCACAACCAACACCAACAACATTCTTCCCATCCCTCGAGAGACTCTCACTCGTCGATCTACCTGTATTGAAGGGATGGTGGAGGAACCAATCAGAAATAGAAGAAGCAACCGCAACCCAAACTTCAACACATGAACAACAGCAAATATCGCTGCCATCATTTCCTTCTTGTCCCAGATTAATCATCGTTGGGTGCCCAAATATAAGGAGATCTGGAGGCTATGATTTTTGAGAAGAAATTGCTGATAACGACATGCAATTTCTTCTCAAATCACTTGAATGACTTTTCATTCGCAACACCACCAAATTGTTATTGGTAAATCTTCTTATTCCTCTCTCTTCCACCTCAAATAAATTTTTTCATTTCTTATTAAAATTATTTTTGTCACTTCTATAAATCACCACATCATTGAATTAGTTTACAGTCTTTTTTTTTTTTTGAAAGTTAATTAGTTTACAGTCTTTCTACTCAAAGGTAAGATATCTTATTAGATAGGATTATTTTCTCAGTCTTACGAACCATCATATCATATTATACTAATCCTTGACTGGAAATGAAAAGTCAAGGATTATTATAATTTACTCGAGGCATGAACTACATACATACTTTGCTTCAAATTTTTTTTGCGCCCATGCACTTTCATGATCCGCATATATTGTCCTTACCATGAACTTTTTTCACTCTTATATATTCCCAGGAAATTCTTATTTTTCCCAGTTCCATAAGACTGGGTGGAAGAATCATTGCAAGAAAGGTCCAATATTGCACATATCATTTTATGAATTGCAAGTAAGTCATTCATAAAGTAGGTAATAAACATATCTTTTATTTATTTGCTTTATGTTAGAAAGGTGGTGATACTACTTGTCATTTGCCATTATCTTATTTTTTCTTTTTTACCTTCTCGGGAAATATTGAATTTTCATTTTCTGCTCTTTTTCTGGGGAAGCTTGATCATCAAATCATTGGATTTATCACAGTCATCTTCTTCATAATGTTCAGTCTCAAAGGTTATTTATATTAGATCATTTACTCACTTTCATCAATCAGCTACCATGTAACATTAAATACCTTTTAAAAAACTTCATCCAACACAACGGAAATGAACTAATTTTTTGTTAGTTGTTGGAACAATTTGGTAGAAGAGCCAACAACAATTCTGCGCATTTGAGTTTGCAGCTGTACTCTCTCTACTCTCGCTGACATGCGCTGGTCCCCTTTGGTCAAGTTGCTTGTGCTTCCAAATTATAATATGTCCTACTTTATGTTGTTCGCATTGTGAACTTACACTATAGATTTCATTAATGGTAACGGTAAACCTTAAATTGCTAAATTTTTTTTCTAACTTCATTTAAAAAATTTAGCGCTCTTTTGCATGGTGATCTAATATGAAAAGTTTTAATGCTTCTTTGATGATGTTACCTCAAGTTTGTAATGAGTCGCTAAGTGACAATCTTAATTGTGCACATCTTTATTACTTTTTTCGGCACAGGCAGGGTTGACTCCTATGAATCTGTATGTGTATCTATGGGTTGTGAAAAGCGTTGTGAACAAGAAGATTGAATAGGATTGTCCAACTGGAGAGAAAGAGCTGTGATTGAATTGGTACTAGAATGGAAAGATATGAAACTAAGAGTACATGTCTAGTGAGTACTGATTCAATACCGTGGTGAGAACTCTATTTAATCCATCGATGTTGTAGAATTTTGGGTTATTTTTCATCCCTGTATAGTAACAATAATATTTCAGAAATGTGATATCTTGCACCATATATGCAGATTTCTGGACATGGCAACAATCATCGACAATGAAGTGCATCAAGCAGAACAAAAAAACCACCCCGGCATAAGAATGCTGCAGAGGATGTGCATTGTGTTTTTCCTATCCGTGCTCGCAATGGTTGTACATGTTTTAGTAGAGAGGCCAAAAGGGTCAGCGTTGCCATAAACCACGGGTTCATTGATGCACCAAAATCGACAGTCCCGGTGACAATATCGTTGCTACCACTGTACATGCCATGTGGGCTTTCTACGATCAAATGCTGGAGCAGAGGAGGGCATGGGGGAGCAGAAGAGGGGCATGGGGGCTGCAACATATATTCGCAGTGTGGAATGTGGAGCTTCTTTTTTTTTTTTTTTTGGAATGTGGAGCTTCTTGAGCTGTGCCATTTATAACTATTGGTTGAGTGCTATTGAGGTTGTGAATTTGTATGTGTATCTATGGGTTGCTAAAAGATTTGTGCACAAGAAGATTGAATGAGATGGTCCAAGGTATTTTTGGGGTACTCTATTATGTGTCTGTGCATATGGATAAAAAATATATTATAGAGATTAGTCCAACCACTTGTATTACAGTATAAATGTGTATGTAAACATAATAGATAGAAAAACCTCTGGAAGTTTATTTAATTTCTTTGACAAAACAAAATTGGCTTTGAAAAAAAATAACTGAATTGGTCCACAGAGCTGTTAACAAAAAAAAGAAGAAAAAAAAGGCAATTTTAGTAAGGATCTAAGCTCAATAATAGCCAACAACCTGAAAACAAAATATCTAGGGCTTAAGCTTGAATAAGCTTAGAAATGCATTTGCAGACAACATTGCAGCAGTAGGTTTGTAATAGTCAAAAGAAGGATTTGGGCATTGGCATTTGGCAGCAAAAGCTATACAGGAAGAGTTTTCAATCTTTAACAAAACCATTTAAAAATCAGCAAAAAAAAGAAAAGAAAAAGAAAAGCATAGGGGCCTAGAAAATGGTCTTTCTTGATAAAGGTAAAAAAAAGTTTCTACTTTCCATGTCAGTGGGAATGGAGGTCGAATACTCATTGAAGAAACTTATAGGGTAGGTTTGGAAAACCTGTTTTTTGTATTTGTTTTCTGTCTTCAAATATAAAAACTGTTTTTCTATTTGTCTTTGTTTTTTCAGGAAAAAACTAAAAACAAAAAAGCGTTTGGATGAAGGTGTTTTCACCACTTTTATTTGGTGAAAATTATATTTTATGGATTTGGTATTTTCACTGTTTTTACCACCTAAACAGTGAAAAAACTCAAAAAATAACTAAAAGTTGTATTTGGTGTTTTCATCACTTTTACACACTATTCACAAAAAACAGTTTTCTTGGGAAAAAAACAGTGAACAGTAAACGCGTTTACCAAATGTGTTTTTTTTTTAATCTTGTGAACAGTAAAAAAACAAAAACAAAACACAGAGTATCCAAATGGACCCTATAATGTTTTTTTGTATAAATGGATCTAGAATTGGTAAACCAGGTAGTTAGGGGGTGTTTACCAAGCAAATCATGATAAAGGGACACAATTTTATGCCACGTGGCATCATTACCTTCCGTTGAATTTTGGATGCTCACAATCTTCCTCTTGTTAATCTTTTTTTTTTTTTTTTGAAAAGTAAAGATAATTTGAATTATAATAAAAATGGGCACAAGGCCTTGCAAAGGATTTCAAGACATACCCCCAAAGAGAAAATGGAAGTAAATGAAAGCCAAAAATTCACCAAATGAAACAACATAGGAGAACAAAAATATTCTCGGCAATCTCCATGAGTCAACTACTAGTAGAAATAAGGGAATTCAAGCTCGAAGAGAGACCTAAATCACGAAACCAAGAACACTTGAAAAGCATATCTTGAAGCCAAAGCACCAGCATACCAGCAAATAAATTAATCTTGAGTTCAAAAGCTAAAACAATCATTCGTTAAAGAAGGAATCTGGAAAATTCCACGCCTGCTGTAATTGAGGGTTACTGGAAGATTTAGCAAGCTTCGAAATAGAGAGAAGAACAAGCTTCACCCCATGGTGGATCCTATGGTAGATAGCATCCAAAGAATCAAACTGAGCAGAGAAAACTCTTATGTTTCTTTCCCTCCAAACCTTATAAATAGTTGCAGCAAAAGCAAGCTTATTGAGGGTAACAAACAAGGATTTACCTCTAATATTCAAACTGATCCAAGACATCAGATCATCCCAAGGTGTAGAAAGCCAAGAAGCACCACAATCCTGAATAATACGATTCCATAATCTATTAGTGAAACTACATTGGAAGAACAAATGGTCTCTATCTTCCATTTGAAGCCCACAAAAAATGCAAGTTGCTTGAGTAACAATGTCAATAGAAAGAAGAAAATAGAGAGTATTGATACGATTTAAATGGACCATCCAAACCAAGAAAAAATGTTTAGGGACATGGTTTAGAAACCAAATCGCCCTCTGCTAATTCACAACAGGAGCTTGATGCCTCACAAGATTCCAAGCATAACTAATATTAAACTCGCCATTAGTGGGTAGCCAAATAACCCTGTCTTTCCTAGAATGATCAGGTTGAAAATGATGCAAGAGAGTATTCTTAAAAGCAACCCATTTTGCAGAGCTCAAAACAGGAAAATGCTAGCCATGGGAGGAAATGATTCTACTAATAGGAGCGTTGTTACCTAAACCAGAAGACTGTCTCATATGTGGGAGAAAAATATGGCTAAGAACACCATGAGGATGTCAGTTATCATGCGAAACAGGGGTATCCCTACCATCGCCAATAATGAGCTTGATATAGTCTCTAGCCAAAGGCCTCAATTTAAGAATTTGCTTCCAAGACCAAGAACAAAACCTAGGGATGTTCAACTCCCAAAAACACTTTCTCTTAATCAAATGATGTTTAGACCAGAGAGAAGTTCTTTGAGGTTGAACCACATTCCAAAGATGCTTAAGCATTACAGCTGAATTCCATTCCTCTAAATCTTTAGTACCAAGCCCCCCTTCATTAAAAGGGAGACAAACACTACTCCAAGTGATTTTACAACCACCAAAGCACATCTTGGAACCAGTCCACAAGAATTTTCTCAATAAGGAGGTAATGTCTACCAAGATTGCTTTAGGAAGAGTGAGTATAGAAGCCCAATAGACTTGAGTTGAGAATAAAACAACTTTCACTAATTGCAATCTCCCAGCAAAAGAAAGAAATGTTCAATAAGGTTAACAATGTTCAATAAACTAATTCTTTCATCCTCTTATTAATCCTTGATCGCATATTCCGTACAGAAATAGAAAGAATAATCTCCCACCATTAGCTCATCAATTCTTTATTTTTTTCTTCAGAATCTGCTCCTCAACTTCAATAAGCTTAACAATGTTCGCATTTCTACACACTCACTTCATGCATCTTTTATTAGGAAACTGCCCAACATTTTGTGCTTATTATTTTCATATATCGTATAATAGGTTGTTGGGTAGGACCACTAGGTCTTCAACAAGGTAGAAATTCTCGTATTCCGTATATCCATGTTCCAGCTGCTCGGATGAGTATTCTTGTAAATATCGCTACGGCTATAAACATTTTCTTGTTCCTATTAACAAAACATCCATTTTTCTTTGCTCTTCCGGATGACACAATAAACCAAATGCTCCCCAATTTAACCCATCTGACCTTGATCCTGTAATTAAGGCCATCTTTAACTTTTCCATTACTGATAATTGAATATAATAAAATCATTTACTTTTTGGTACCTAGTTGTTCTATAAGCTTCCTTAATTAGATTTATAACATAATTAAAAAATCACTCCACATAGTTGATTAATTTCTATATATCCAACAACTCTTTCATTTTAACACTTTCCTCTAAATCTCCAATCTGGAATCAACTTATTTTTTAGTCTCATCAAGTTAAAACAATGTCCCTGACTATAAACATAGAATCTCTTTTTGAATGTCTCTCGTCAATTAATTAATAACAACAGTTGCAACTTTTTTGCATATAAAGACCAGTAACAAAAACAATTGTATTAAAAAAATACAGAAACAGAACGAAGCATGTAAATGGGAGATAAGTTTTTTTATAACCAAATAACACAGCAATGTCCTAAGTAGCAAATTTTGAACCCGCGGTCTAAGCCATTAATCAATTTAAGGACATGATCAACTGCATTCATATAGTAACCAATAACGCATAAGCACACTATGACATTTCAGATCAATTTGCCTATATTGTTGTAGAACACTTACGTAACAACTCTAGAAATCTATGTACCTTGTTTAGAAATAGAAATAACAAGTTCCCAAAATAATCAACATGAAGTTAGAAGCAATGATAGAAAACAAAGAAGGTACCTCTCTTGACAGTAATTTAAATTTCCTGAGATTCACAAAGCAACCAAATCTAAATCTCAGGACCTATGTACATGAACTCGGGTACGGGTGTGTATCCTAGTGTCGGTATTAGAGGACATATGGACACGACAAAATATTTATCCTATTTAATGTTTTTATTTTATTCGTAAGTGTAAAATGATGTTTTAATGAAACATAGGGTCCGTTTGGATACCCTGTTTTCTGTTTTTGTTTTTTTACTGTTCACCAGACAAAAAAAAAATACGTTTGGCAAACGCGTTTACTGTTCACTTTTTTTTCCCCAAGAAAACTGTTTTCTGTGAATAGTGTGTAAAAGTGGTGAAAACACCAAATACAACTTTTAGTTGTTTTTTGAGTTTTTTCACTGTTTAGGTGGTAAAAACAGTGAAAACACCAAATCCATAAAATACAACTTTCACCAAATAAAAGTGGTGAAAACAGCTTCATCCAAACGCTTTTTTGTTTTTAGTTTTTTGCTGAAAAAAACAAAGAGAAATACAAAAATAGTTTTTATATTTGAAGATAGAAAACAAATACAAAAAACAGGCTTTCCAAATGCACCCATAGTATTTAAACTACTGTAGATCTAAGTTCTTGTATTGAGGAGATTATTCCAGTAATGCCAAAGACACTGAGATTAGTAGATGAGTGAGTGAAGCTCCAAGCTACCACAAGGGACTCCCAAGTGATTTGGGATCAGAGAGAAAAGGCAAAGAGCTACACAGAACAAGCTTTAGGTCATGAGTAGGGTGCTAGTAGGGTGTGTTTGTTCCCCCTTCAAATAGTGAACCTTAGGGCTATTTATAGTAGGTTTTCCTATAGACAAGATCTAATGGTTAATAAATCGTACCGTCTTTTATCCAACGGATAAGAGCTAACCATTGGTCAATTTATTTTTATCGGGCTTGGGCTTTAACCTATCGGGTCATGATCCGTCTGGGTCAAAGCCCACGAGTCTCACCTATTCTATGTAGCTTTTCTCCCCCTTGTTGTAGACTTCTGTCACTAAGCGCGCGAGGTCGCTCGTCCCTTGGGCTCGAGGCTCCTGCTACCATGGACCGATGAGGTACCTCGGAACTCATCCACCATTCCACTTGACTCTCATGTTCCCGCGTATGTTGCCGATGGATACTAGGGTCAATATTACTGCCATGGTGTTGCCTTCACCAACCATGACACTTTATCCTCTTAAACGCTTGATCCCCCATCAGGTGGCGTTGGCATTGAACCAGAAAAGGGTAGCACTAGCAGAAGGTGCGCTTGAGGGTAGGAGCCCCGGAGGGTAGGTGTTCCTAAGAGTAGGAGCCCCGAAGGGTAGGAGCCCCTGGTAGAAACCTCGGAGGGTAGGATCCCCTGGTAGAAGCCCCGGAGGGTAGGAGCCCCTGAAGTAGGGTAGCGCTAGTAGATGGTACGTTTGAGGGTAGATGCCCTTAAGAGTAGGAGCCTCGAAAGGTAGGAGCCCTGGAGGATAAAAGCCCCTGGTAGGAGCCCCGGAAGGTTGGAGCCCCTGAAGCAGGGTTGCGCTAGCAGAAGGTGCACTTTAGAGAATGTGAGTACTTTAGAGAAGGGTAGTGCCCCATTGCACCTAGGTCACCTTTTGTTTCACTGAATACACCTCAATGCCTTAGAAACAGACACGAGGGATGCAAAGGAACCCATCCAACTGGAGTAGGGCTCCCCCACGGGCTAAAATAGAGAGCTCGGGTACCATCTCTTTAATTATAGTTTTGCGAGCGACACGTGTCTATAAGTGACGCCATTATTACTTAAACAGTGATTGAATATTAATGACACCTACATTTAGCCCCCATACTTGAGGTCCCTAGAAGAGGGCTCAAGCAAAATGTGTTTGATGGTACAAGAGTGGGGTTTTAGTAAATGTAGCTAGGAATCCATATCAAACAGTGGGAAGAGCGATTTTGTGCCTTATAAAGAAAGCATTTTGTTCAAGAGGAACACCAACCCCTTTAACTAGATCGGGGTTCTTCCCAAAAATAGAGTAATCCATTCAAAGGATCACTTAAAGCCACTAAGTCCATTTGGAGATAGGAACTTTTGCTATCAATTCATAGTTTGAAACTTATCCATGCTCCATTTTGTTGTTTACGTATCACTTTTTGAAGAGTTAACGAGGTGCTTCTTGAGTTGATGTATGGATGTCTCAACGAGTTACTCATGATTAGTGATTTCATTGTAGTGTATTATTCGCATGCTATGGAGATCGAGGACATGTCGGATGCAAGCTCAGGAGGCGAGTACAGGTGCCTCCAAGAAAGTAAAGGGGGCAAGTGGAATGGAGGCGAATGAAGGTGTCTTAAAAAGGAATCAAGGTTCGTTATCCTTGTTGGCTTGATGGCCTGTGTATACATGCAAGTAAAATTGTCTTTAAAATAAATTATTATTTTTCACCTTCTTGTTGTTATATGCCGCAATACAGAGTAATGTTAAAGAAATGTACTGGGTTGTGCGGGTGAGGGAGATAGTGGGGCCGCACAGGTGAGGGGGAAAGTGGGTCGAGCAAGGGATAAATTGGGTCACGCGAGTGAATAAAAAAAGTTGGTCACGCAAGGGAAAAAGGGTTGATTCGCGGTTATGAGTGGGTGGACCAAGAGCTGAAGGAAGAAAAAGGCTGAAGTGGAAGGGTCACGCAACTGAAATTGTGGGGTCTCGCGGTGATAGGTGTTAAATATTAGACAGTTTGACCCCTCAACTCACTATTGTTACATTCTTTCATTCCATTATTTGGTATTTTTATTGCATTTGCATGTTAAGGCATGTTTCAGGAGTTTAATGAAAAATGGAGCTAACTTTGGTAAATTAACTAGAGAAGTGCTTGTGTCTATCCAAAAGAGTGAGCAAAAGAGGTGTTTCAAGAGAAAAGTGTCTCCCGAAGGGCGAAAACGTCTTTTTTTAAGCCGCAACTTCAAGAATCATATTGAAGGAGTCGAGGGGGTTCAAATGGAGCAATTATCAAGAAAAGTGGTTTCCAGGGGTTTTGCTATGCTTGAACTACGCTTTCAATTGCAAAAAGTGGTCAGAAAGTGAGTTTCTACGCTTGTCCCTACGCTTGAAGCGTAGGGACGGAATGCTACAGTATTTTCAGCACAAAATTTCAGTCAACTTCAAAAGCTCATATCTCGGTCAAAGAATGTCCAAATGGGGTGATTCTTGAGCCTATCATCAAGATCTTGAAGTCATATTTCCAAAGATATATTACATGACTCCATAAAATGTGTGTAGATCTAGATATAATCAAAAGAGTGAGAGGTGTTCTGCAGAAAAAACTAGAAATTTCAGATTCGGGCCAAAATCCTATTTTGACCTAAATTGATCCGTTTTGACCCGAATGACTTTAAATTCGACCACAACACCTATATACATGTAATATACACATATTATACATCATATATTAGGATGTTTCTTGGTTGGGTGTGAAATTACCAAAAAGGGTAATATTATTCTCCAAGTTAGGGTTTCCCTCAGCTTTACCTATAAATACCAAGTTTTGCTACAAAATTTTGGGACTCCTCTTCACCAAATTTTGGGACTTCTCTACACATAGTTTTTAGAATATTTTCTAGAGATTCATCTATCATTCCAAGGAGGAGTCATTCAAGTCCTAGAGATTCGGAGAGGACGGCCATGGAGGGCGATTCTACATCAACGATGGAATCTCCTTTTACCATGAGCAACTAATTCGGTATCTAGGATTTTTTAGCAAAACCCTAGCCAAGTAATGTAGTTCTTTCATTGTTATTCAATTGTAACGAGGGGAAACTGTTGACCATACTGTGATGATTGTAGTAGTTAAGAGACCGTTCTGATTTGCAATATAAAATTATATGTTTGTTCTAAATTCTTGTCTTAGATGGAATGAATGTATTATTTTGCACAACTATGATTTTTCAATATGAGCAGGAATTCGGATGCTTAATTATGATTTTTAACACAATAGTGGTAATAAAACTTGAAATCCTAGGTTGACACAGGCCATGCTTTGGCGATTTAATATAGACATCTTTAGTTTATTTTCATGTAGTAGGAGTAGATTAGAGTAACATAATTGGCATGTACTAGTTAGGTCAGTCATGAGACGGGTTGTCGCAATCTGGTTGATGGTACTCCTTTTTGGGGTCGTATTTAGCTATTTGCGGTACGATCTGATTCACAGTTATGGATCACCCTCGTACAATTGATACAATGAGGAACTATATTATGTGGTTAGTGGTGGAGTGATGAAAACCCTAGTTTTCTCTCTCATTTGAATCGCAACGAATTTAATTTGTTTTCTAGATAATTTCATTTTAAATAGATAATTTTGTCTTCGACTTCCCAAACAAACCAATTTTCAGAAATTATTATAATATTTTTGTATATTGTTTATGTATGGCATGTTCTAGACAATAACCATGTTGAGTGTTAGATAGGTCGGTTTGGTTTCAATGATATCGATAAGCTTCATCAAAGGCAAAATCAATCATTGAAGTAATGAAGAATACAAGTGAAGCATGAAAGTGAGCATATTGAGGTAAAATGTCTCTTGGAGGGCGAAAACGATATTTTTCGAAGTCATCACTTCAAGCAAAAAGTATCGTGGGTTCAACAAAGTCATTTTGTCGCAATTGCGGAAAAAAGTGATTTTAACAAAAATGTCTACGCTTTCAATTTCAAAAAGTGGCTGGAAAACACAATTTTACGCTTGCACCTACGTTTGAAGCGTAGGCCTCCTACGCTTGAAGCGTAGATCTTGCTACGATGTCAAAAAGTGGTTGGAAAACACATTTTTACGCTTAGAGGTACGCATGTGACAAGTTTTTGCCTATTTTTTCCTACGATCTCCAAATTGTTCAGAGGTTGGTTTTATGTACTGTCCATGACTTATATACATCAAAGTGCGGTCTATATACATTATATTCACGAGAAATAAGGGTTTGGATGTGAAATTATGAGAAAGGGCAAACTTAGGGTTTGGATCATCTTTGTCTATAAATACCCAAGTCTACAACAAGAGAAGGCACGTCTTTAAGAGATCTATGTAGTATTCTATCGTTCATATTCTTCTATAGAGATATAGATATAGAGAGATATCATTGAGTGATTCTTCTAGTTATCTCTTGTTTTGGAGTTGATTATATCGTGCTTCTACATCGACGATCTTATGCATGATTAAAACATATAGATTCTGAAAATCTACACACCGCTGATTGCAACGAGATTGTTTGGATCCTTTGAAGAATGGAGCTGTCTGAGTGCGGAGATCGAAGCGAGAAGCTTTGAGGTTATTTGATCTGTTGAGAAACAGAGTCGTTAGTGTACGGAGCGGAGCGAGAGCTTCGTGGAACATGAGTGAATCTAAACTTTCAGACGTCAAGTGAAGAATAATAGATTTCATTGGTTGTAAGTACTGTTTTCATAGAGTCTGTACAAATTCTCTGATTCATAGTGCGTCGATCCCCGAGCATATCCGTGGTTTTTACTCTGAGTCTTTCCAAGGTTTTTCACATAAAAATATCGTGTCTCTATTGCTTTATTTTATGCACTTAGATTATTATTTGCATGATTTATATTGATAGAGAGTTGGATTAAAATTGACTTTTCCATAATTATTATTAATTTGTTAATAAATCCACAAAAAGCCTATTCACCCCCCTTCTAGATAACCCTATGATGGATTTATCATAAATTGTTATTGAATTTTGATTATAAGCATGCTTGAATGAAAAATGAAAATTTATGATGTATCATTGAGCATTGGATCCATATAGAGGCATTTTGCATTCATGTAGCACCGTGGACATATATATTGATTCGGTGTGAGTTGCATGCCTCATTTGTGTCATATATACGTATGGACCATTTGGATAGTCGCAACAACTGGCCAGTAGGTGTTCTAGCACCCAGGGAGCTAGCGTCTCTCGAAACCTTAGAAGTTGGGGGTGAGGGCTTAGGCCTCCCTTGCCATTCCAGATGGACTTGTGGTCTTCTTACTTTATTCGGCAACACCCACCTTTCCTTTTAGGGCTTGTTACCCCCAAAAAGCGATCGGTTTGAGATTCCATGTTATTTATTTAACCCTCATGTAGATAGGGTTACACTTGAGAGTTACATTGGCACTGTCTCGAGCATTGACGTTGCATTGGTATTCACATTAAGTATTTATTTGCCATATGATTATATGTTGAGATTTCATGCTATTATTATTTGTTGATATTGAGCATGTTGGATTATTTTAAAACTGATATTGTTCCCTTGAGCGCTACGGCGCAGTAGTTGTGACTATGATGATATTTATGGATGTAAATTCCTTGTAAATGATAAAAAGAACTCAATGTGAACGAAGATTTAAAGATTTTAAGTTGGAAAATAAATAGTATAATAGTAATAAGAACCAGGATTAATGGAGCCACGATTGATAAGTATTCTGGATAGTTACGTGAAACTAAGTAGAAAGAGGCCTTGGTGCGTAACTGTTTCCCTAGAGTTGGGTTCCTAGTTGAGCTGGTCAACATCCTTAGCAAGACTTAGATGAGGTTGTTGTTTTCGGCCCTATAGGCCTTTGTTTTAGGTGATTGATGCTACTGCGGGGTGGCTAGCGTACCCCTCTTATGGGGTGGTGAGTTTATTAAGTTAAAAGTCGGTCTAGGCTTATTAGTCTTGTCATCTCTCTTTCGACTCCTGTATTTTGAGCTTGTCGCTCTTCCTTTCACTTTGAAGGTGTTTTGAGAAGTAAAACGGTATTTAGCTCGTGTCCCTTGAAATCTCAGTTACGGTTTGGATATTTGGGACCAAACCAAGGTTCTCTCAGTCTTGAAAACTTAAAGTTTTTGAATTTTCATAAAGCTATGTTATTCACTTACCCCCGGGCCCGTTAACTATTTTTGAAAACTAGAAGTTAAAAACTTGTTTTATAAAATATGTTTGAATTCTTGGGACTGGGAGTATCGAAAGCAAATTCCTTTTTAAAGAAATGTCAGAAAATCCCGTTTGAGAACGTTTTTGGGAGGTCAGTGAATTCAGGGCACTGGTTGCCCCTGTTCTTAAGGTCTCGAGGTTGTATTCGAGATCTCGGCATCGTTAGAGTTCGAGAACTCCAGGTTTCTCCTAGTTATTATGAGATTCCTTTGGATCCCAGTTCTGTTTGGGTATTCTTTGAGGATTTTTCATAAATTTTTAAATTTATGTTAAAGGTCTTAGAACCAGTTTTGAAAGAAGTTTAAAGAGGGATTTTGAAATGGTTTTTAGTTTGAACTCTAGTTGTTCTTATTCCTCGTCATTATTCCTTGGGTTTTAACTCGGACCTGGGATTATAAGCTTTCAACCTTTGGGGCGGACCTTATGTTCAGTTGTGTTGTTGTCATTCTGTTCGTATTCTCGGGTAAGAGACGTGATGTTGAATTCCGCACACATAGTGCAGTTCCTAATACGTTGGTTGGGTTCGGAGACATTAAAACCAAATGGATTTGACCGGGTCTTAAAAACTTTTTCTAAAAAATTGGTTGAATCCTTCAGGGTTCAGTATTTTTCTTTAAAACCCGAGGACCTTGACATTTGTTCAGGACTAAATGACTCCGATATCCCTTTCTTAGGCCTCGATATCCATATTGAGTTAGAAATTGTGAGAGTGAGACTCTCCAGGGATGATTTGATAGCAGTATAGTGTAGAAGTGTGGTTCAGTTAAGTTGTGGGCGTGGTTGTGATTATTCCTTTCGAGTAATCCATAAGAGTGACTTATTTACCTTCTAGTAACTTTCAACGGTGTGCTCGGTGCACGATGCGATGGGTAGTTGGTTCTTGCAGTATCTCAGGGTTATGATGCGTATTGGAGTGTATATGTATACGCGCAAACATGATTAGTCACTTACAGGATTATATATATATATATATATATCTTATATACTTAGATATATATTCGTTTGTGCTTACATGTTTTTGTTGGATTGAGAGTTGTGGGTTGCTCTATGTTTTATGTTTTATGCCTTCTTGTGTGGTCGTGAGATATGATTTGGATTATCTTTGGGGTTATTTTGGGGTCTCAGATTGGCGTGGATGTCAAGTGAGACAGTTGAATGACCTAGGATAGATGCATCCACACGGGTTGGTTAGAGGTTCCTAGCAGCTAGGGGTGTGTTTATTAAGGATATTTTTGTGAGCCGTGGTTTTTGCTCACCCCTACACAGGTTGTAGGATTGCAGGTGGATGCAACATGGCATGTACGGTGGTGACGGTACAGGTGTTTTGGGACGTTTTTATTTAGATTCGTTCCTGTTATCTATAGATATTCTTTATATCATGTTTCTCCTCCATTTGTTATTCAGAGGCTAGTGTCATATCTCCTTTCGTTGTATATTTTATTTAGTATACTTATTATTTCGGGGTGCATTTGTATCTTTTTGGCACTACCATGTGGTTTTCTTGTATTTGTATTCAAGTATTGTGGCTCTGTAGGTTTTAGAAGGGTTCTGTAGAGGTAACGGTGATTTTATTTCTACTGTCTCGACCCTTGTAGGTTTCTAGAATGTTAGGCTACGTGCCATTGCCGTTATGGAACTTGTTATGGGCAGGTTATTCTCTTGTGTTGTGATTGTGTATCCGGATGTTCCATTTATAAACGGAACTTTACCGGATTTTTGTTATAATTCACTATTGAGCTTCTATCACTCAGGTGGGCATGGAATGCCTTGTTTTCATTCTTATTCCATGTATTTTCTCATTATCATTGATTCTAGTGGTCGTTTTTCAGTGACGTCATACCTCGAGATTCATTGATTCTCCGGATGGGAATCTCAGGAAGAATGGGGCGTGACAAAGTATCTTTATTTGACTGAAGACTGTTATATTTGGTGACTCCTTTCTTAAAGGGAAATATAACATAGCCATCAAGCAATCCATAATTAGGTATGAGATCAATTCCTAATTGGATTGATTGATTTTTCCCCTACTCCAACCTCTCCTATAAAATATTGGTTTAGCTTATTGTATTCTCTGTACCAGGCAGAGAGCCAGAATAGGCCTATACCAGAGAGAGTCAGAATAGGCCAGTACCGGTGTGAGTGAAACACCTAGTGTGAGTGAAGCACAGGTGGTGCGCAGAGAATACACAGAGATAAATAAAACTTTGTGGGTAAGAGTCAGGAATAATATAAGCTTATATTATTCCGGTGATACAGACATGAGTATACACTGCGTGTGTATGTGTGTATGATCCGTAGATCATCCCCTTGGGCGGGTGTAAAAATCCCAACACACTACTGCGATCTGCATTAAACTCATCATAGAGGGAACTGTAACTACAAATAACCCATAAAAAATGAGTGCGGATAAGGGAAGAGATTCATTGTCAACATTGTTCTAGATTTGTTTTTTCTTCTATCATTTTTTGTTTCACATATATACCTCCAAACTGAATTCTCGAAAAAGAGATTGTGGGTATTCCTTTTCATAAATAAGAAGATGGGTCTTGGCCTGGCCTAGTGTTAGAGATGCCCCACATCAGAAACAAATGGAAAAAAGTGAATGGGTTTATAACGGGTGGATGTTAGCCTTAACTATTAGCTTAAGTTGTTGGGTCGAACTGCAAAGCATCCATCTATTACACCTAGCTAGTTAATGGACAAATTACCAATATTTAAGGGTTCAAGAGCTTATTCTTCTTTATTTTTATTTTTTATCTTCCCATCATTTTATTTTCCTCCATACCATGGAGGATTGTAGTAGTAGTAGTAATGGGAGTGGACCAACTCACACTCAAAGATCTGCGTGAATTGAGGGGATGGTGGAGGAACGCAACCCAAATTTCAACAAGTGAACAACATTTGAAGAAGTAGCTGCCATCATTTCCTTGTCTTTCCCAATTAACATCATTGATTGTCCTAATTTGGCATCAATGCCTATTCTCCAACCACGTCTTAAAGAACTACATCTCGAGGGCGTGGGGAAGAACCTAGTAGAAGAAGAGTTAAAGATGACGGTGTCCCCAACCCCAACCCCAACAATTTGTTCATATTCTTCTTTTTGGCTTCTTCCTCTTTCCAATTTAAAGTCTCTCACTTTATCTGAGATTAAGGAAATGCAATTTCTCCCAAATCAAAGTGGGTGGGATTATTTTTTTGGTGATATGCTCTATCTTCCTATGGGGCTTCAACATCTTACCACTCTTACAACTCTCCATACCAAGAAGTGTGGGAATTTGAGGGCTTTACCAGAGTAGGCAACCTCACATCACTTGTACGACTTGACATTTACAACTGCCGCCAATTGACGTCACTGTCCGATTTGATGCGTCATCTCACTGCTTTACAACAACTCTCAATTACATATTGTGGTGAAATGTTATATTACAGATGCCAGAGAGAAGATTGGCCAAAGATTGCTCACATCCCAATTCTTCATATTTCACAATATAGATAGTGACATACAAGGTAACTCCATCTTATTCTTCTCTCTATCTTTCTCTCTTCAAGATCAAATGATATATTGTTTCATTTCTGATTCTTCCTTTTTTACCTTTTCAGTGGATGAAACAAAACTAAATTATTATTCTCTTTACTGAATTCAGAATGGGAGTTGTCCTGTTCAGAGGGAGATGGAGGGGTTGAGTCAGTGACCATGAGTTAGCAAAGATTAAGGATGTAGGACCTGATTCAGGTCATTATACATATTATCTTCCATTTTTCAGCCTGCATTATACTAAAAGGTAATTTGTTTCTTCTCATGTTGCACGAAGTAAGCATTGTGATTCTCTGTATAGCAGTGAAGAGGAGCTATTACCGGGGCGATATAACTGACCGATTGGATTCTCTGCGTTACAACAACTCACAATTTTGTCATGTATCCACATTTTACCTGATAGATGCCAAAAAAAATCCGGAAGATTAATTTGTCGAAGATTGTTCACATTCCACATGTTGATGTAGTATAATGCCAGTGATGGATCAGTTATGATGAATTTGCTGAACACCGTAAAATTCACCTTTATTCTTTTCTATTCTTGTTAAATTCTACCTTCTATTTTTCTTTGTTCTTCTTCTTTTACTTTTTTTTTTTTGTATTTATTTCAATTTAGTTTATACTATTTGTTTTTGCTGTGACAGTTGCACAAGGCTGGGTTTAAGGTACAAGATTGCCCATTTCGCTGTATGAACTGCAGCCACGAGGTGGTAATTATCCTAGCTTCAATTTCTTTTGTTTCTTTTAGAAAGGTGGTGATACTATTGATTGCTTTTGCACATCTTGATTACTTTTATGGATGCAGGAAGGTTGATTGCTATGATCTGTGTGTATATCTATGGGTTGGGAAGAGCTCTGAGAACAAGAACTGTTACTATAATGGAGAGAGATGACATCTCCAGTGAGTAGTGAGTCAATACCATGGTAGATACTATATTATACTAATAGATGTTTTTACCTGGGTGGTGAAAATATATTATAGAGATTAGTCCAATTACTTAGAGAGAGAGAAGTGAAGGCCAACAAGCCCAATATGGAATGCTAATACCTCATCTTCAGCTGATATAACTTCCTTTATTCTATGTTTGAAAGGCAAGATATGAAATGATGCTTTTTTTGAACTTTTGTTTCTGTTTTCCAAAAGCATTTTCTCAAAAGCAATACTCGACCCACTCAATTTGAAGACTTCACTTGTGCTTTTCTTAAACACAGGGACATTTTTGTTCCTCACTAGAAAAAAAAATGGATCCATTGTACGCCAGTGTGGGTAATTTATACTTTATTATTATTATTATCATTGTTTTTGTATTTCAAGAATATTTGCCAAACTTTTTCCCACCTTATTGCTTTCCATATGCTTTTCTTAAACATGAAGACATTTTTATTCCCCACTGACTAAAAAAATGGTCCATTGTAAATCAATGTGAGCAATGTATAGTTTATTATTATAGTTTTTGTATTCTCTAATTTTTTTGGCAATTATCTTATTAATGGGCCATTTAGATTTGACTTAATTCAATAATTCGATAATGATCTGAGTGTTTGTTTGGCAACCGGTGTGGTGTTAGTTTTTGGTTTTGGTTTGATTGGAGTTGGGTTGGGTTGGGTTTGGTGTGATTTTACTCTGAACTGAAATCATATTTGGTGCAGATGGTTTTGGTGTGAGAAAAAGTGAAACTGAAAAACCAAACCATGTTTGGTAGAATTGGTATAAACTGAAATTCGGAAATCAATCATATTTGGAAACTTGGAATAGTTTGACATTTTATTTATTTAAAATAATATTTTGTAAATATATATGTTTTAAAAAATAAAATATTTAATTTTTTCGAAATATTTAATTTTTCATAAATATTTAATTTTTTCAAAATATTTATAGATAAAATATTTTATATATGATATTTCAAAAAAATAAAATATTTTGAAAAAAAAAAGATTTCAGTAAAAATACATATAATTTGTATATTTTTTAAAAAATAATAAATATATTTTTATTATATTTTACTTTTTCTAGAAATATTTGTTTTCCCAAAATATTTTATTTTTTATGAAATATATTTTTCGTTTCATTTTTTTGAAATATTTTATTTTTTCATAAATATTTTATTTTTTGAATTTATATATATATATATATATATATATATAAAATATTATAAATGAATTGGTTTAGGTTAAACAATAGTATACCAAATTGAATTGGTTTGGATTAAAGAATAGTTTTGGTGTGAGAAAATCAAACCAACTCCAACTAAACCATCTATTGAGATGGTGTGAAAAATGATGGATTTGGTACCAATGGTGCAATACTATTCAATCCCAACTCCTTCTACCAAACATGAGTTGTGCCACAAATCTCATCCCAAAATCACAAATTTCACTTCAAAATCTCCTACCAAGCAAGCACTCAGAAGATCATCTCATAAAGTAAATTTTAAATATTCAATTGGACCAATCTTATAGTCTAAACATAAATACTTGGTATCTTCCAAAATCTTGATATATTTCTCATCATTCTGTGCCATGTAAGACTTTACAGTGGTTTGAGAAGAAATGTAAAAGACACGACAACATTGTGGCAGTTGTTTCTTTAGGAAAAGTAGGTTCGAAACTTACGAACTGAAATGATCTTGAGGAGATATACTCGAAGGCTGGTTTTTGGATGTTGTGTTTTTCTTGAAATGCACTCTATTGTTTGGTTCCATCACTCAATTATATAACACCAACCAAGGCTTGTTCAACTTCCTCACATACAAACTACTAGTATTGATTATCTATATATCTATCTATCTATCTCCTCCTCAAACCAAAAAAAAAAAAAAAACAGAAGCCATGGCAGAAACAATTATCTACAACATTGTCTCTGATACTTTGAAGTTGTTGGCTTCTTTTGTTGGCCAAGAGATTAAACTTGTTTCTGAGGTTGGAAATGAGATTGACAAACTCAAAAACATTGTTTCCACAATCAGAGCAGTACTTGCTGATGCACAAGAGCAACAAACCACAAATCTTGAGATAGCAGACTGGCTTGACAAGCTAGAAGAGGCCTTTTATGATGCTGGTGACGTGTTGGACGACTTTTCCACTCGTTTTTCTCAACACCAAGTTCTGAGGGCTCAGAATAAGAGGCTAAAGAAGGTACGTGCTTTCTTTGCAAGGTCAAAACAGTTTGCTTTCTGTCATAAGATTGCTCTTGAGATAAAGGCCATTACAGCCAGACTAGATAAAATTGCAAATGACAAAAATTTTCACCTCACCAAACGGCCTATTGAGAATGCTAAGAGGGAGGAGACTCACTCTTTTGTTCTTCCCGAGAGTGTTATTGGGAGGGAGGATGATAAATCAGAAATTGTAAAACTGTTATTAAACAGTGACATTCAAGAGAATGTGTCGGTTGTTGCAATTGTTGGCATAGGGGGATTAGGAAAGACTACACTTGCACAGTTAGTGTATAATAGTGAAGAGGTCACTAGATATTTTGAGCTCAAAAAGTGGGTGTGTGTTTCCGACCCTTTTGATGTGAAACTCATTGCACAAAAAATCATAGGTTCCGGAGTAGATACGAGCCTTCCCTTGGAAGAAGTGCAAAAAAGCCTTAGGAATAAAATCAATGGAAAAAAATACTTGCTTGTCTGGGACGATGTGTGGAATGAGCACGGGGAAAAATGGGTAGAACTGGAAAATCTACTGATGGGTGGTTCGAGAGGAAGTAAGATACTAGTAACAACCCGTAGTGGATTAGTTGCAAATGTTTCGGGTGCAAATTCACCACATCTTTTAAAAGGCTTGCCTAGCGATGAGTCGTTGTCTTTGTTTAAACAGATAGCATTCAAACACGGGAGAGAGAATGAATGTCGAGTGTCAATTGGGAGGAGAATTGTTGAGAAGTGTAAGGGAGTCCCGCTTGCCATAAGGGCAATAGGAAGCCTACTATATACGAAAGATACAGATGATGAATGGTTGTTTTTTGAAAAAAAGGAATTGTGGAGAATAGCTGAAGAAGAGGATATTATTTTGCCAATTCTAAAGTTGAGTTATGACTACCTTCCTTCGCATCTCAAGGGATGCTTTGCATTTTGTTCCTTGTATTTGAAAGATGCAGAGATTGATAAGCGAGAATTAATCCAATTGTGGATTGCCCATGGATTCATTCAGTCAATGAGTGAAAATCAACCATTAGAGGATGTAGGAAATTTATATTTTATGGATTTAGTGAGAAGATCCTTTTTTCAAGATCTGAAAACAACTGATTGGGGCGATATACAAAGTTGCAAAATGCATGATCTAGTCCATGACGTTGCAAAATCTGTTGTGAGGCCCAAGAGTTCTGTAGTGAATTTGGATTCAGAAGTAATTACAGAAAGAACTCGTCATTTGTCATTTGGTTCATCAAGGGAAATTCCAAGCCTCATATTTAGAGCTTACAAGTTACGAACACTGAAAATGAATGTCGAGTATGCAAGTGGGTCTGAAATGAACCAGGTTTTGGGAAAATTGGAAAGGCTGCGTGTGTTGGAGCTGCACAATTCGGAGATGAGGTGGGTGCCGAGTAAGATAAGGAAGATGAAACAATTGAGATATCTTGATCTCAGTGGAAAAATCAAGACCCTGCCAAGTTTTGTAACCAAGTTGCCAAATTTGGAGACATTGAAACTCAATGGTTGTTACAAACTTGAAGAATTGCCAAGAGATATTAAAGACATGGTGAGCCTCAGGCATCTTGAGCTCAACAAGTGTTATAGTTTGAGTTGGATGCCGCGTGGATTGGGTGAGTTGACGTCTCTTGTTACATTAACAACATTTGAAGCGGAGTCACGTGGCCGATTGAGTGAATTGGAAAGCCTAAACAATTTAGGAGGAACTTTGAATATCAGCAAGACACGTAAAGATGAGGAGTCATCAAGAAGGCGGTGGTATTTAAAGAAGGGAAGAGGAGCAGCAAGAGAGGGAACAAACTACTTGGAAGCCAAGCAATACCTCAAGACACTGCAACTAACATTCAATTGGGAGGAGTCAGATGAGTTGTGGTTGGAATCCCTACGTCCACACCCCAATCTGAAGGAGCTGGTAATCGAGGATTATTTGGGAGTGAGTTATCCAAGATGGATGATGGTTGACAAAATTGGATTATCATCAGCCCTCCCAAATCTAGTCAGAATCAAAATGTCCAATTGTCAGAGATGCAAATATCTTCCAGCATTTGGGCAACTTCCTTGTCTCCAATTTCTTACTGTTCAGCTCATGGATTCCCTGGAGTACATGGAGGAGAATAGTAGTAGTATTAATGGGAGTGGTGGTGAGGAGACTTCTTCCATTGGAATTTCACAACCAACACCAACAACATTCTTCCCATCCCTCAAACAACTCCGACTCTGGGGTTTGCCTAGATTGAAGGGATGGTGGAGGAACGAATCAGAATCAGAAGAAGCAACCGCAACCCGAACTACAACACATCAACAACAGCAAATATCGCTGCCATCATTTCCTTCTCGTCCCCTATTACTCATCTATGATTGCCCTAAAATAAGGGGATCTAGACGACTTCCATACGCAACAACACCAAATTGGTAACCGTCTTCTTCCTTTCTCCTCCAGCTCAAATAATGTTTTCATTTCTTATTATTCCTTTTTGTCAATTTCCCATTTGTGCCTCGTAAAGTTTGCTTTCAGATAAAAAAGGCCTATTATTACAAAACGTGAGGTTTCATCAAATGATCAATTCTAACATTTTTAATCTGATCAATGTGGCAATGTTCACTCCACTATCAAATTATTGACAAAGATTTAATTATCTTGACACCCCCTAAAATTTACTCTATCTTCAAACACATCCCTCAAATTTGATAATTATTATTTAAATTCCTAATTTTTTTCAAACTCACATCATTTACACCTCTTATACCTAAAATACCCTCAAAGTTAAGATTGGTGTTTGAAAATAAGATTTACTAGCCTCATCTTTTATTACCCAAACAAGCCATTAATTTTTTATTTCGGCATAAATCAAAAACAAATTCGTTTATAGTAAAATATTTAAAAATAAAAAATAAAATAAGTAGTCCCTAAAACACATTTTAGCATAAATAAATAAAAAGTATGGTAAAATATTGTTTTCCAAAAATATAATAATAATAATGAAGAAATATTTCTTTTCGAACTACCAATTAGGGTAAAATTTAAAAATAATTATAAAATATTATTATTTTTATATAAAATTATTTTGCTGAAATAATTTTTATTTTTATAAAAAATAATGCCAAAATGTTTTTTATTTTTATATAAAAATAAAAATATTTTATAATTGTTTTTTTATATTTTACCTTGATTGGTAGTTCGAAAAAATATTTTGGCATTATTCTTATTGTTTTTTTTTAAATAATTATTTTACCCTACTTTTTTTATTTATGTGAAAATTGTGTTTGATGGACTATTTTTTTCAAAATTAAAAAAAAAATAGGGTAGAAAATATTTCGAACTATATATTAGATTTTTTATAAAAATATTTAACTATAAACGAATTTGTTTTTTGATTTATGCCAAAATAAAAAAATTATTAGTTGGTTTGGATAATAAAAGATGACTCTAATAAACCTTATTTTCAAACACCAAATATCTCAACTTTGAGGGTATTTTAGGTATGAGGGTGTAAATGATGTGAGTTTGAAAAAATTGGGGGTCTAAATGATGAAACTTGAGAGGTGTGATTGAAGATAGAGCAAACTTTAGGAGGTGTCAATGTAATTAATCCTTTGTCAATTTGATGATGGAGGGGGACATTGATCAAATTGAAAAGGTTAGGGGGTTCTTTGATAGGTCAAGGAGCAATCTGATCATTTGAACAAACGTCAGGGGATTTTGTGATAATACTCCGAGATAAAATTATTTCTATCACTTCTATAAATCACCACATCATTGAATTAGTTTACAGTCATTCTACTCAAAGGTAATTCTTACTTTTGCTTCAATTATCTTCATCAATGCTAGCACCACTAGTCATAACATCACTTAAATTTCGTCATATCCTAACATAGTTAACATTTAATTCTTAATTAATTTTTTTTTTATAAAAAAACAAATAAAATAATTAGAAGTTAGAAAAGAACTAAATGAAAAAGTGACAGGTGAAATAAAAAATGACAGATACAACATTTTTTTAGTAAAAAAAGTACAATCACACGTACTTTGGTATGAAATTGGATTTTAGATTTTGCGAATAAAAAGATCATATTTTTTTATGGGTAAATGACTCAAAAACACCCCTGATGTTTTGATTTTGTACAAATAACACTCCTCCGTGTTTCTAAACACCCCTGAAGTATCAAATCTGTGCGAGTTGACCCCCTCCGATAACTTTTACTGCCAAAAATAGGTCATGTGCGAAAAACGTGATTGAATTTTACTTAAATGCCTAAAATACCCATGATCAGTTACGAAAATACCCTCTTTACATCCTCCACTCCACAAACCCTAAATCCCTCTTTCATTCCAAAATCTGCACAACCCAGAATTCCACGAAACCAAATTCAGTGTGTGCATTGCCTCAAACAATCTCCAAGCCAAGTTCAAATAACCAAACTTTCCATACATGTTAATTAGAGCATTAACAACCTTAATTTCCATCAACAACCCCATTTTCATAGCCAATCCATAAATGTTATTCCCTTCAGCTAGAGCACCCTTATCAGTACAAGCTAAAATGATTGATATGAATGTCACCTCATTGGGTTGCATACCCATTACTGATCTCATCCTACAAAATGCAATCAAGTTCTTACCCACATACCCTCTTCGCGAAAACCCTGAAATCAAAGAATTCCAGGAGACCAAATCCTTAATAGGCATTTCATCGAACAAGCTCTGTGCATCATCCGAACTCCCAAACTTGGTATAAACAGACACCAAACGGTCACCCATGAACCCATCACTATAGTTCAGAGATTTGATCACTTTGGCATGAATTACCCGGCAAAAATTGAGGGAAGAACAGGACTTTATAGCTGAAATAAGAGGTAGAACAGTTGGGTCTGTAAATGAGTTGGAGTAAAAATGACGAGAGTGTTGAGAGAGAAAAGCATCAGGTGATCTTCTTGGTGTTATGTAATTGTTGTAAAGAAGTAGAATTTATTTTTCTGGTATGTATGAAGTTGCTAGAATTGAAGGAGAAGTAGGAGAGTGACTGTAATGGAAGTGTACAAGAAGAAGGAAGGTGACCCTTGTTTTGAGGCAAGGGTCATTTATGGTATTTCATATATATCAATATTTTCTTTAAATTTCAAAAATATAAATATAAGGGTATTTTAGTGATTTAACACCCCAGGCACTGGAACTCAGCTTGAGGGGGTCAACTCGCACAGATTTGATACTTCAGGGGTGTTTAGAAATACGGAAGGGTGTTATTTGCACAAGGATGAAACATCAGGGGTGTTTTGAGCCATTTACCCATTTTTTTATATATTATATAAACAGAGTCGTACTTTTTATAATGCAACCAAATCGGATTTAAATTTTGTGTTTTCAATAGTAGTATATTTTGTATTGTTTTAATAAAAAAAATTGGGTGAAAGGCACAAAACCCTCCTACACTATCAGGAATGTGTAAATAACCCCCTATAGTTCAATTTGTGCAATTAAGTCCCTATAGTTTGACAAAAATGTTCACAAAGACCCCCTGCGACACTGTTCAGATAACTTTTCCGGAAAAAAAAAGGTATGTGCGTTTCATATACTGTTTAATTTTATAAATACCCAAAATGCTCTTGTATTGTTACCAAAATGTCCTTCATTTAAATTAAAAGAAGTTCAATCTTGACCGTCAGATACTATAATCCAACGGTTGAAATAATCCCCAAATCTAACCCTAAAAATCTTTCCTTCTCACACTCTACTCATTCTCAAACCAATCCTTAATTTTTGCCACCACATTGCAAGAAAATTTAGACCCAATAGTGGAGGAAAGAGGGAAAAGCTTCCCAAATCGAAACCCTAATTTTCCCACCACATTTCAAGAAAATTAAACCCAAGAGAGGAGGGAAAAAGCATAAACTTCTTTCAACCCAAACCCTAAATTATAAGACTAATTTTTCTCTCTTTCTCCTTCCTTCTCTAACAAATCTGGCCAATTTTTTTGCTTTGAACCCTAATTTTTGGTTTCCTTTTTAGCAAAATTCCTCTTCTCATTCTCATGAAATTCACCAAATCGACCCAATCTAGGGTTTATCCAACCTCGAAGCTCAATTGTGTTTGATGATTTCTTTGATATATAAGCCCTAGAATTTGCGTGAACTATGGAGAACTCTGTAGAGGACGTCTTTGGTGTGGCCGACGAAGCGGCGAACGATGGTGTTGGCGGCTAGGTCTAGACCTGAGCTTGCAATCGGGGGACTTTGATGATGATGTTTGAGATTGATGATGGTGGATTCGGTGGTGACAAAGATAATGATATATATATATATATTTGTATGTGTGTGTATATATAAGTATATATAGATAAGTATCATATATATATATATATGGATATGTATATGAGTGAGATTTTAGAGATTGAGATTGAGATTGAGAGGCATTTTTCGTCATTTCATATTTACCACATTCATTAAATTTAATTAAAAAATAAAATAATAAGGGTATAATAGTAAAAGCAGAAGTCCGTCACCGGAAAATGGCTTAGACGGGTCAAAGTGCACTTTTTATAAAGTATGGGGGTGTTTTAAAACCTATAGGGGGATTATTTGCACATTCTTGATAGTGTAGGGGGGTTTTGTGCCTTTTACCCAAAAAAATTACTATATTTTTTTTAAGCATGTAAAATCTTATGTATAAAGGGTCTCATATTGACCTCTTACCTAGGACCTCAATTGTTTTTTAAGATCTCAGGCCGACCCAGCATATTATCTTCCAATTTTCTGCCTGAATGATACTAAAACTTAGTTCGTTGCTTGTATATGTTACAGGTAGGAAGCAAAGCGGTTCTCTGTACATGAGAGGAGACGAGCTATTACCAAAGGAATATAACTGACCGATTTGATGTGTCTTCTCTCCGCATTGCGACAACTCATAATTTATCATGCACCGTGAAGACTGCTCGCATCCCACATGTTGATATGGTATGGTAACAGTGATGGATCAGTTATGCTGAAAATAGTAAATTTCCATTTTATTCTTTTCTATTCTTGTCAAATTTTACACACTTCTTTTTTATTTATTAACTTCAATTTAGTTTCTATTTTTTTTATGGGACAGTTCCATAAGACTGGGTGGAAGAATCATTGCTAGAAAGGTCCAATATTGCACATATGATTTTTTGAATTGCAAGTAGATCATTCATAAAGTAGGTGATAAACATATCTTGTATTTCTTTTCTTTCTGTTAGAAAGGTGGTGATACTATTGTGATTTTCATTTGCCATTATCTTTTTTTTTTTTTTTTTTATCTTCTCAGGAAAGCTTGATCATCACATCATTGGATTTTTCGCAGTCTTCTTCTTCATAATGTTATGTCTCAAAGGTATTTATATTAGATCATTTGCTCACTTTCATCAATCAGCTACCATGTAACATTAAATAATTTTAAAAAACCTCATCCAACACAATGGAAATGAACTATGTTTTTGTTAGTTGTTGGAACAATTTGGTAGAAGAGCCAACAACAATTCTGTGCATTTGAGTTTGCAGTTGTACTCTCTCTACTCTCGCTGACATGCGTTGGTCCCCTTCAGTCAAGTTGTTTGTGATTCCAAATTATAGAATGTTGAGTTCCAGGAACACAACTCCAATTAAGAATGAATCCTATTTTATGTTGTTCGCATTGTGAACTTACACTATAGATTGATAGAACGTAATTATAGGAGCTAGAGTTTAGGCAATTCTTTGTACATGATTTACTTTCCTTGTATTGTTTATTCTCTCATTTACTCACCTTGATTGAGTTTCCCTTTTGATAGCAATAAAGTAGGAAACGTTACTTGTATCTTTTGTATAAAGCTCTGATTCTAATGTCAATACACCAGAACAATTTCATACAATTTCTCAAATCTATTATGGTATCAGAGCTCTGGCTCTCTTAGAATAGCGGCTCTTTCTGATCCGATTTCCTTCCCCCTATTTTTTTCTTCAAGCCTCATATTCTTCTCTCTTGTTCCTTGTCTTCTTCTCTCTTGTTCCTTGATCCAAGATGTCTGAACCTACTTCACCAAAATCAGCATCAACAGAAATCCATTCTCGTGGAGGACCTCAAATCTTTGCATCACAAATCAGTGGTGGTCATGGTAACTCTGGAAATCTAATCTCTCTCAATGTCTAATCTCAGATTCCATTTAAACTTGCAGAAGGAGGAGCAAATTATGCTTCATTGCAGTCTCAGATGACTAATCTTCTTTTTGGTTATGGGATTCTTGGTTATGTTGATGGAACGTTTCCTTGTCCTGAAAGCACTAGCTCAGATTATCGACTCTGGTTAAGGCAGGATCGCCTCATTCTTTTAGGCATCCAAGCCACTGTTTGTAGCACGATTGGTCCTACTATCAATAATTGCTCCTCATCGGCTGAAGCATGGAATAAACTAGAATCCAACTATGCCAGTCGCTCAAATACCCACATGCTCTCCCTTCTCACAACCTTGATGAGCACCAAGAAAGAAGGGTTGTCTGTGGCTGAGTATATGAATAAAGTCAAGAGTATTATTGATGATTTGGCCTTGATTGGCCATCCCTTGAGTGATGCAGAGATCATTGCTCACACGATCAATGGTCTGGTTGATGAGTTCAAGGAGTTAACTATTGCAGTTCGTGCTCGTGACACTCCTATCACTTTTGAAGATCTCTATGATAAGCTTCTCGATGAAGAGCTAATTCAGAAACGAGGTGATAATCGAGTAGAATATGCTCAAATCACTGCTAACTTTACACACAAGGGTGGTAATTACAAAGACAAAGGTGGGAAAGGAAGCAAAAGTGGTCAACACACTGCCAAATTTGGTGGCTATTTCGGTCAGCCCCAAAACTTTGGTCAGTCTACTTACTTTGGCCCTTCAGGCTTCTCTGGTCAACAGTACCGACACCCCTCTAGTCAAGGTCGTGGCTATGCTCCTCGAGGTACACCGTATAACACTCAACCAAATTGCTCTCCTAATTGGCAGCCTAATTACTCTCTAGGGCAGCCACGTGTTGTCTGTCAGCTGTGTGATAAACCAGGGCATAGTGCGAAAACTTGTCGCACTCGTGCAAAGCCATCTTAGCCACAAGCCAACTACATGGATGCTAATTCCGGTTCCTCAAACAACAATTGGGTGTTGGACTCGGGAGCCACTCATCACATTACATCTAATCTCCAAAATCTTTTTATGCATTCTGATTATGTTGGCAATGAGGATGTGATAGTTGGTAACGGTAATGGAATTTCTATCTCTCATATTGGTTCTTCTATTATTGATTCACCGATGACATCTTTTACATTAAGTAATATTTTGTGTGCACCTCAAATTAAAAAAAACTTAATATCTGTTTCTCAATTTTGCAAGCAAAATAACACCTCTATTGAATTTTTCCCTAATCATTTTCTTGTGAAGGATTTGAGTACGGGGGCATCCTTGGCCCGAGGCCGGAGTAGGAACAATCTCTACAAATGGTCGTCATGCCTTCCGCCCAACAAGCCTACAACATCTCTTGCATCTTCCTCTTAGTTATGGCATCAACAACTTGGCCACCCATCTCCACCAGTCCAAAGACGAGTACTTGCTAGTCAAAATATTCCAGTTTCCGATTCTTCTAGTTTTCAAAATTTATGTGACTCTTGTCATTGTAATAAGAGTCACAAACTTCCATTTCAAAATTCTTCAATTGTGTGTGAAACACCATTTCAAGCTGTTTATTTGGATGTTTGGGGTCCAGCCCTTGTTAATTCATTTGATAATTTTCAATATTATATTATTTTCGTTAATTACTTTACCAAGTATATGTGGTTTTACCCTCTTAAACTCAAATCTGATGTACCTCGTGTATTTGAACAATTTAAAACTCTTGTTGAAAATTTCTTTAGTGTCAAAATTAAAACAGTGTATACGAATGGTGGTGGTGAATATCAGGCTCTTTCTCACACTTTAACAAAATTTGGTATTCAACATCTCACCTCACCCCCCTACACCCCCGAACATGTTGGCTCAGTTGAGCGCAAACACCGTCATATTGTTGAAACTGGCTTAACACTCCTCCATCAAGCAGCCGCACCTCTCAAATATTGGACTTTTGCTTTCCAAACTGCCACATATCTTATAAACCGTCTATCCACCCCCGTTCTACAAAATGACACCCCCTACCACAAAATTTTTCACCATCATCCTAATTATACTTCTTTAAGAGTTTTTGGTTGTCTATGTTATCCTTGGTTAAGACCATACACAACACATAAGTTAGAACCTCGTTCTCGGCCTTGTGTATTTCTTGGCTATTCCCTCAAATATCATGCATTTACTTGTCTCGATACAATCAATCAAAAAATATTTATTTCTAGGCATGTCATCTTTTTTGAAAATCTTTTCCCTTTCAAAAAGATTCCTTCTTTTGACTTGTGTGTCACTCCAAAATCAGTGTCTAATTTACTTTCCTTATTTTTTAAAAAGGATCTAACAAGTATCTCATCTCCCTCCAATCAATCCTCACCTAGTTCCTCTGTCAATTTACCAAATATATCACCCACAATCATAGCAACCACAAATCCCATACCTTCCAATTCGGCCACATCAATCTCTTCCTCTAAACAATCACCCTCGGTCAGCCCACCTTCCAACTCATCAAATCCAATTTCCAACATTTCCAAATCCGATCAACACACCTCAACTCCACACTTTACACCAAGCAATGTTCCTGCTTCAGCCTCTACTCAAGGTGCCACCGATTCTTCTTCAACTCAGGTAAATTCTTCTCTTCCTAATCCTTATGTGACTCTACCTCATTCCTCTCGCATTGTTACTAGAGCACAAAATAAAGTTTTCAAGCCTAAGAATTTTTTTTCTCTCACCGCACAAACATCTTCCTCGGCTACTCCTCCTTCTCCCTTAACCGAACCTACATCATTTACTCAAGCCAAGAAATTTCCTCAATGGTAAACTGCCATGGCCGAGGAGTTTTAAGCCCTTCAAAACAACAAAACATGGTCTTTAGTTCCCATTTCACCTACACAAAACATTGTTGGATGTAAATGGGTGTATCGCATCAAGAAGAACCCTGATGGTTCCATTGCTCGTTACAAGGCTCGCCTTGTCACTAAGGGTTTTCATCAACAACCGGGCATTGATTTTAATGAGACATTTAGTCCTGTTGTGAAACCAGCAACTGTTCGAGTTATTCTTAGCATTGTAATCACTCGAGGCTGGGGTTTGAAACAATTGGATGTTAATAATGCTTTTCTACAAGGTACTCTCACAGAAAATGTTTTTATGCAGCAACCACAAGGGTTTATTGATGCTCAATTTCCCACTCATGTTTGTAAGTTGAACAAGGCCATCTATGGACTTCGGCAAGCCCCATGAGCTTGGTACAATGAGCTCCGAAATTTTCTTTTTGCAGTCGGGTTCCATAACTCAAAGTGTGATACCTCTTTGTTTATATGTCAATTTCGGACATGCACTATATATCTCCTTGTTTATGTTGACGATATAATCATCACTGGCAGCGATCCTTGTGTTATCCAACAGGTTATCACCAGCTTGTCTTCTCGGTTCTCACTTAAAGAACTCGGTGATCTTGGTTACTTCTTGGGTGTTGAATCTCATCGGACTCAAGTTAGAATTTTCTTATCTCAAAAGAAATATATAACTGATCTTCTTGTCAAGACCAACATGTATGAGGCAAAGGAAGTCAGCACTCCTATGTCCTAAACCGAGATACTTCAGTTGAATGATGGATCTCCTCCTCATGATCCTACAGAATATCATCAAGCTCTCAGATCTCTTCAATATCTTTCCCTCACTCGTCCCGATGTGTCATTTGCAGTGAACAAACTATCCCAATTTATGCATCGTCCCTCTATTACACACTGGAATGCAGTTAAAAGGATTCTGCGTTATTTGAAAGGCACTTCTCACTATGGTCTCTTTCTTAGCAGTTGTTCGCCTCTTTCTCTTCATGCCTTTGCGGATGTTGATTCCGTTCATGCCTTCTCCGACTCTAATTGGGCAGGCGACATTGATTCTTGTAAGTCTACCTTAGCGTATGTTGTTTTCTTGGGCTCTAATCCTATCAGCTGGAGTTCTAAAAAGCAATCAACTGTTGCTCGCTCTACTACTGAGACTGAATATCGCGCAATTGCATCTACCACAGCTGAAGTAAACTGGCTCACCCATCTTCTTGGTGAGCTAGGTGTTTCTCTTATCTCCTCACCGGTGGTTTATTGTGATAATGTGGGAGCTACCTATCTTTGCTCTAATCCAGTCTTTCATTCACGCATGAAGCACATAGTTATCGACTTCCATTTTGTTCGTGATCAGGTTGCCAAGAAACAAATTCAGGTGTCTCATGTTCACACGACAGATCAATTAGCTGACTCTCTTACCAAACCATTGGCCCGTCAGTTATTTCAGAATCATCGTTCCAAGCTTAGCATCCTTCCGGGATCCTTGCGCTTACGGGGGCATGATAGAACGTAATTATAGGAGCTAGAGTTTAGGCAATTCTTTGTACATGATTTACTTTCCTTCTATTGTTTATTCTCTCATTTACTCACCTTGATTGAGTTTCCCTTTTGATAGCAATAGAGTAGGAAACGTTACTTGTATCTTTTGCATAAAGCTCTGATTCTAATGTCAATACAACAGAACAATTTCATACAATTTCTCAAATCTATTATAGATTTCATTAATGGTAACGGTAAACCTTAAATTGCCAAATCTTCTTTCTAACTTCATTTGAAAATTTTAGTGCTCTTTTGCATGGTGCTCTAATACGAAAAGTTTTAATGCTCCTTTGATGATGTTACCTCAAGTTTGTAATGAGTCACTAAGTGACAATATTAATTGTGCACATCTTGATTACTTTTATCTGCACAATTATGAATCTGTATGTGTATCTATGGGTTGTGAAGAGCATTGTGAACAAGAAGATTGAATAGGATTGTCCAATTGGAGAGAAAGAGTTGTGATTGAATTGGTACTAGAATGGAAAGATATGAAACTAAGAGTACATGTCTAGTGAGTACTGATTCAATACCATGGTCGGAACACTATTTAATCCATAGATGTTGTAGAATTTTGGGTTATTTTTCATCCCTGTGCATTGCTCAGATAGTAACAATAATATTTCAGAAATGTAATTTCTTGCACCATGTATGCAGATTTCTGGACAAGGCAATAATCATCGACAATGAAGTGCATCAAGCAGAACAAAAAACCACCCCGACATAAGAATGCTGCAGAGGATGTGCATTGTGTTTTTCCTATCCGTGCTCGCAATGGTTGTATAGGTTTTAGTAGAGAAGCCGAAAGGGTCAGCGTTGTCATAAACCACGTGCTCATTGATGCACCAAAATTGACAGTCCCGGTGACAGTATCATTGCTACCACGGTACATGCCATGTGGGCTTTCTACGATCATATGCTGGAGTAGAGGAGGGCCATGGGGGAGCACAAGAGGGGCATGGGGGCTGCATTTTATATTAGCAGTGTTGAATGTGGAGCTTCTTGAGCTGTGCTATTTATAACTATTGGTTGAGTGCTATTGAGGTTGTGAATTTGTATGTGTATCTATGGGTTGCCAAAAGATTTGTGCACAAGAAGATGATCCAAGGTATTTTTGGGGTGCTCTGTTATGTGTCTGTGCATATGGATAAAATATATATATATTTTTGATAATAATATGGATAAAATATATGATTAGTCCAACTACTTGTATTACAGTATAAATGTGTATGTAAACGTAATAGATAGAAAAACCTTTTGAAATTTATTTAATTTCTTTGACAAAACAAAATTGGCTTTGAAAAAAAAGAACTTAATTGGTCCACAGAGCTGCTAACAAAACAAAAAAAAAAAGGACTAAACATAGTATTTTACTACAAAAAAACAATCACCTGTTCACTAGATAATTGCAACTTTTCAAGAAAATAAAATTTGACAGGTTGTTGAACCCCTCGAAAACATTAGCAGTTTCCTGAGAAAATCTCTCACTTGAGGCTCGTTTGGTTTCCATTCCAGGTACTAATTTTCATCTTTTGCAATGCTTTGGCATTTTTCAAAACATACTCCATTAGCTTCAGCTCATCTTCCAGCCTAGTAAATCTACTCAATTCAATTCTTCGAAGATTAGCAAGACAATAAGGCACGTCTTCTGGTTCAACAAAATTGAAATTGCCCTATTTTGACAGAAAAATGAAATTCAGAAACCATGAATAGAAATGAGATAGATACATCAAAATTTTCTTTATACTTATAATCACCTCATTTTTCTTCAGGACAAAATTTACAAGTCTAGGCATGCCTTTGAGCAAGTCTAATAGACTTCCCCATTCACAGTATTCGTAAACATAGAGCTCCAAACGAATCAAATGAGCGAACAAAAGCAGTCTACTATTTTCAGCACAGAGAAAAGCCTTGGTAAGATTTGGACACAAAGCCAAATGAGTGTGTGTATATAAGAAACATAACAAATTTAAAAATATAAACATAAGTAAACTATCAGTATTAGAAGTGAAAACTCACCTGCATGGTACTAGCTCCTAGAGAGAGATATTTGACACTACCAATTTTGTAAAGAAGTTTAAGTACATGATCCACTGATCCACATTTTCGGTTCTCAGAGCCTATGACTCAAACCAGCCGCATCCACCATTACCGAAATCTGCTTTAACCAATGAGGTTAGGTTGCTTAGCACAAACCAAGGCAAGAAATCACCTTGGAGAGATAGGTACTCAAGAATTGGTGCATTGACCGCAATTTCAAATACGGGTATATACATTCTAATCCCAGTCTCTTCAGAGTCGGGGTGGTGATGTCTAAAATTACTTAACCATTCCTTCCATGAACAGAGATCAAGAGTTCATCAGGAGCTAATCCTGCTAATGAAGAGCTTAAACATGAGGAGAGAGCTTGTTTATCAAATTATCTTCATCTGGCTAGACTTGAGGAATCACAGAATCAACAGAGATCAAGAGTTCAGTGGTTGCAGTTAGGGCATAAAAACTCTTCCTACTTTCACAAGATTGCAAATTATAGGAAGAAGTTTAAGACTATTCTTTCAATTACTTCAAGGCAGGGTATCAGATTGGAGGATCCTCAATCAGAACAGAGTGAATTTGTGGATTTTTTCAAGGATCTCTTACAGTCTAAAGCTTCAGTTGCTATACCTGATCTTAGTGAGTTTGTTCAGCAGCCTCTCTCTTCTATTCAGGTTCATGAGTTGAGTAGACCTATTTCAGATGAGGAAGTTTGGAAAGCCATTTTTTGCAATGAAGGATGGGAAAGCTCCAGGCAGTGATGGGTATAACCCTTTCTTCTACAGCGGTGCAAGCTCCAGGTCATGATGTCACTAAAGCAGTGCATGCTTATTTTCACATGGCCATATGTTAAGGGAGATAAACACCACTGTTATTACTTTGGTGCCTAAAATTATTGCTCCAAATCAGGTATCAGATTATAGACCTATATCTCTTTGTACTACTCTATATAAGTGCATCACTATAATTATTGCTCAGAGGCTTAAGTGTTGTTTAAAAGATTGTGTGAACTTGAATCAGGTGCTTTTATTCCAGGCAAAAGTATTGAGGACAATATTTTGTTGGATCAAGAGTTATTAAGGGGGTATCACAAGGATTCAGGTTATCCAAGGCTAGCTATGAATGTGGATTTCACAAAGGCTTTTGATACTTTGTCATGGGAGTTTTTAGAAGCAACCCTAACTGCTTTCAAGTTCCCAATGCATTTGATCAGGCTCATCATGACTTGTCTTTCTACTTCCATGTTCTCTGTGAATATCAATGGCTCATACAAGGGTTTCTTTCAAAGTAGTAGAGGTATTAGGCAAGGTGATCTATTATCACCTTACCTGTTTGTGTTTGCTATAGAGATATTGACTGGAATGCTAGCTAAGAGGATTGATTCTTCTGACTCTTTCAATTATCATTGGAAATGTAAGGAACAAAGGATCACTAATTTATTATTTGCAGATGATCTTCTCCTCTTTTCAGCTGGTGATATGGCTTATGTTGATTGTCTCATGTCAACTTTGGAGCATTTTGGGAGGCTCTCTGGCTTGCAACCAAACCTTCATAAGAGTACCATGTTTCATGTTGGCATTGATAATGATACTCTTCACCAAATTCATAGCAGATTGGGTTATCAAGTTGGTAAACTCCCTGTCAAATATCTTGGAGTTCCTCTTCTGTCTACAAAGCTTACAAGAGATGATTGTGCTATTCTTGTTGAGAAGATTTCAAGAAGAGTATCTAGCTGGTCTTCAAATTTTCTTTCTTTTGGTGGCAGATTACAACTGGTGAAATCAATCCTTTTTTCTTCTTAAGTTTACTGGGCTACTACTTTCATTCTTCCTAAGACCATCCTTCATGACATTACTACTATCTTGAGCAAGTTTCTTTGGTCAGGATCAAAGATGTGCAAGGGAGGATGTAAAGTTGCATGGAGAAGGGTTTGTGCTCCTCTTGATGAAGGGGGATTGGGAGTAAAAGACTTGGAGGAGTGGAATACAGCAGCAATGGCTAAACATATTTGGAACATTTTGAAGCTTGGTTCTACCTCACTTTGGGTATCTTGGGTGAAGTCTCATTTAATCAAGACCAAGAATTTTTGGGAGTTAGGGGAGTCTCAGAACAGTTCATGGACATGGAAGAAATTGCTTAAACTTAGGCCATTATTAAGGAATGCATTCAAAATGGTGATAGGGGATGGAAGGGCTACTTCATTATGGTTTGATAACTGGCATCCTCAAGGTCCTCTTTATGCTCTCTGCCCTTCTAATGGTATTAGATCCTCGGTATTGGTGCAAATGCTTCAGTTAGTAGGCTCATTAGTGCCACAGGTTGGCATTTTCCAGCCCTCAATTCACAATTTTGGTTAGATTTCAAGGCTGGTTTCCCACACAATTTCCTCCCTCATTTAGTGGATTGGCCTGATGGGGATTGGGATAGTTTAATTCTTTGGATGACTGACAGGCTTAAGGGAAAAGCTTTGGTGCTTTTGCTCAATAGGGTTGCTTTCTCTGCCACTGTCTATGAGGTTTGGGTTGAGAGATGTAAAAGGTTGTACTCTAATGAATTTAATACATTTGACTCTCTGCTAGTGAGGATTGTTAGCTCAGTGAGGTTTACTCTATTTCCTCTCTCAAAATTTGCAAACACTGTTCAGAATCAGGACATTGTTGTGACTTGGAGCTTACCAAATTCTATTCTGAGTTCATGATGTTAGCTACTGGTTGCTGTATTTATCTATTATGCTGGTTTGGAGCTGCAGCTGCTGTGTTTTGGATGCCGCCTTTGCAGGGTTCTATCGGGTTTTGGAGGTGTTTTCTGCTGTGTTTACTCTTCTGCTTTTGCAGTTGTAATTGCAGGTTTTTCTCTTCTGGTTCTGGCATATCTTTCAAAAATTAAAGATTCTTTCTGCTTGAAGCTGACTTTGATTTCTTTACATGGCATTGAGGTTGGTTCTGCTCAATTGCAGTTAAGATTGAGGTGGTTTTGTTCTATGCTACAGCAGATTTATGAGAGATACACGGCCTGTTTTGTTCTACTCATGTTCATACTGGTCTTGTAGTGAGCTATCATGTGTGCTCTTCTGGTTCACAGTTTTCATGTATTGTTAGGCACATGTGTTATATTTTCTGCTTTTCATTTGGTGGATAGATGGGTTTCACATTGTATTATGGGGTATGCCCCATTGATCCTTGTAAGGCTTTGCCGTCTTTTTTATATAAATTCTTACCATTCAACAAATATATATATATTTTCCTTCCATGAACAGATCTTCAAGAACAGGGCAGCTGCGAAAGATATTATGCACCAAGAGATTTTGCGCCAAGCCATCTTGTAGATAACCAATTGAAAGATGGAGGATTTTGAGATTGCTCAAATAGGCTGAGGAAGGAACATTAAATCTAACTTGTTCTCTCAATTTCAAGACCCTCAATGTGGGGCAAGTGAAGAGGCTCAAAGGTAAGTCTAGATATTCCTCAGATCGATCAATGTTTATATCTAGTACTTAACCATGTATATACTCTCGATATATCAATGCCACTGTACCAATCACAGGATAAAGAGAACTTTTGAATGTTGGACAAATGATGAATGAAAAGTAATCGATCAACAAATGTCAAAAAGTTGGAATAACTCTTATTATGAAAAGGTTGAAAGCTCAAGTTGACATCAAAGTCGAGTGTGGGAACAGAAGCCCAGAGGCGCTTCCACCTTGACTCTTATTATGCCACTGTACCAGTTCCGGCAGCATATTTTGTAGGAAGGAAGGAAAAAATGTGAACAAGAACCGAGTCTGGCAAGCTGCTGATCCTATCCCCCTTGTTGGAAACCTTTTTCTTCCCCTATTTTATTTACCCCCATACCAAATTATGTAATTTATCTATATACCATCATAAATTTACCAAGGACAGGGGGTCTAGTTGTAATTCATCATATCTCGAGGGGGTCTAGCTATAATTAACCCTTAAAAAAATTGAATAGTTGATAAAATTTCATGAACAATAAAATGCAAATTATGAAATTCAATAAATTTTTATGAATAACTGTAAACATAAAACTATATTCAAATAACCATAACAAATAATTATCTGAAAAATGACAGTTTTATAACTTAGATTTTCTGAAAATAATTTTTCAATAAATTGAACCAAAGCAGTTTTTTTTGTACAAATTTCTCATTTTTAGTTCTCTAAAGATATAGACAGGTATTTTTAGAGACGCAAATCAAACAGATGCGGGAAAAAAAATGGACAAAAACGGAAAAAAGAAAAAGCTATATGAAACCAAGAATTCTACCAGATTGGAACTGTTGAAGAGACGTATAATTTGATTATAAATAAATAAAATAAACTAAAAAAAAAAAAAAAGAGCCAGAAAGGCATAGAGTGAAGGGGAAGACATTGACCCCATAAAATTGGAGCAAATTACCTGCAAATATTGCATTTACAAGAGAAAACAAAAAATACTAAATTCCAATATAGTGAAATGTAATGACATTGTCTAACAACAAAACCATTGGATCTCTTGAACTCACTCCCAAATGATTGACAGCAATCCCATTTTTAATTACTGTTAGTTGACTCGATTTCAATATAAATTCAGTTATTACACAGATTGAACCAATATAACTAAACTTGTTGACAAAAGTAACCAAATTTTACTTTCCATCTTTCAATATAAAGAAAATAAAATTTGACAGGTTGTCGAACCTCTAGGAAACATTAGCAGTTTACTCTGAAAATCTCCCTCTTTCTTTTCTTTTGATTCACAGGTTTTCTCTTCTTGTGATTGACAGGTTGTCAAACCCCTCGTAAACATTAGCAATTTTCTTTGAAAATCTCTCTTCATCTGTTCTTTTGATTTCCACAAACCAATTTTCATCTTTTGTAATGCTTTCGCATTTCTCAAAATGTACTCCATCAGCTTCAGCTCATCGCTCAGCCCAATAAATCCACTAAATTCAGTTGTTTGAAGATTGGAAAGACCATAAGGCACCTCTTTTGGTTCAACAAAATTGAAATCCTTGGAACCTTCATACTGCGAGCCCTATTTTGACAGAAATATGAAAATCAGAAACAGTGAATAAAAACTAGATAAATACTTCAAAATTTTCTGTATATTTATGTAATCACCTTCGATTTCTTCAAGACAATATTTACGAGTCTAGGCATGCCTTTGAACAAGTCCAGTAGACTTCCCCAGTCATAGCGATCGTAAACATACAGGTTCAAACGAATCAAATTCGGAAATGAAAGAAGTCTACCATTTTTAGCACGGTCAAAAGCCTTGATAAGATTTAAACACAAAGTAAAATGTGTAAGTACATATAAGAAACAAAACAAACGTAGAAAAAACTATCCGGATAAGAAGCACAAAACTTACCTGCATGGTATCAGCTCCTAGAAAGAGATATTTGACACTACCGATTTTGCAAAGAACCTTAAGTACACGATCTACATTTTCGCTTGCCATAGTGCCTGACCAGCCACGTCCAACATTAATAAATTCTGCTTTAACCAATGAGGTAACATCGCTTAGCACAAAGCAAGGCAAGCAATCTTCGTCAAGAACCAAATACTCGAGACTTGGTGCATTGACCAGAAATTTGGTGCCAGCATTTTCCCGAAAAAAATCTCTACAATGTAATCTCAGTCTCTTCAGAGTGGGGCTGGTGATGTCTAAAATTACTTCATCATGGTGATTCCGAATAATTCCATCCATGAACAGATCTTCAAGAACATGACAGCTGCGAAAGATATTCTTGACCAAGAGATTTTGCTCCGAGCCATCTTGTAGATAATCAATTGAAAGACGGAGGGTTCTGAGATTGCTCAAAAAGGCTGAGGAAGGAACATTAAATCTAACATGTATTCCCAATTTCAAGACGCTCAATGTGGGGCAAGTGAAGAGGCTTAAAGGTAACTCTAGATATGTCTCAGGTGGTACAATGTCTAAATCAAGCACTTGAACACCACGTTTGATGGCTACATTTATCCATATATATATTCTTGATAAATCAATGCCAGCACAGGATAAAGAAAACTTCTGAATGTTGGATAAATCATGATTGAAAAGTACTCGATCAACAAAGGTCATAAAGTTGGAACGACCCTTACTAACATCAAAAGGTTTAAATCTCAAGTTGATATCAAAGTCAAGTGTGGGAACAGAAGCCCAGAGGTGCTTCCATCTTGAGGAGAGTATACTGGTCCCACTGCATATTTTGTAGAAAGGAAAGAAAGAATGTAAACAAGAACAGAGTCTGGCAAGCTGCTGATCCTATCCCCCATGGGGGAAAACCTTTTCAGCTTATATGAAGATCCGACATGGTTTGAGCTTGAAACCATGGTTCTGCAATGCAAATTACGATAATATAGTTAAACATTTCTAGAGCATATATCGGGACTATGAGTTGTAAAATCGAGTTAGTGTCAAGGACAATATGAGCATGTATACATATATGAGCACCAAAAAAGGAATGAGACGATTGAGAAAATTTACTAGCCAAGTAAACAAAAGGATTTCCAAGACACAGATTCTAGGGTTCTGGGAACTTTGATTAGAAGGAAAACACATGTAGAGAAGAACTAAACAAAAAAACAAATTTCATGTTACTTGAAATAAGGGGAGTTTGAGGCGTACATTAATTGTTGTACAATTTTAAATTGCACCACACTCCATGATATTAGGACGAAGGATGATATCCACTATACCCACACCTATGTCATTTCTATTCTTTCACTACTGTGATCTGCATTAAACTCATCCTACAGTGAGCTGTAACTACTAATAATCCATAAAAAATGAGTGCGGATAAGGGAAGAGATTCATTGTCAACATTTGTTCTAGATTTGCTTTTTCTTCTATCATCTTTGTTTCACATACCTCCAAACTGAATTCTCGAAAAAGAGGTTGCGGGGTATTCTTTTTCAAAAATAAGAAGATGGGTCTTGGTCTGGCCTAGTGTTTGAGGTGTCCCACATCAGAAACTGATGGGAAAAGTCAATGAGTTTATAATGGATGGATGTTAGCCTCACCTATCAGCTTAAGCTTTTGGATCGAACCGCGAAACATCCACCCGTTACACCTAGCTAGTCCAATTATTGGACAAATTACCAATAAGAAAGGGTTCAAGAGCTTCTTCTTCTTCTTTTTTTGTTTTATTTTTTTATCTTCCCATCATTTTATTTTCCTCCATACCATGTCATGTAATTTCTCTATAAGGCATCAAAATTTTGATATGGGAGGAATTAATTAAGGAAAAAGTGCAAGATACCCTCTTCTAGTGAGCAAAATACCCTCTTAAACTATAAAAGTGAGCAACTCACCGCTACTTCAACAAAAATGAGCAACTTAACTCCCTGTCAGGTACCGTCGGTGACTTTCCTGTCTAAGTGTCTATATGCAATTATTTTAATTTTCCCCAACAATTAATACAATAACAATAACCAAAATGCTAAATACCACAGTTGCAGATACACATAGATACATACACGCATGTATAACCCACATGACCATGGTCCATGTAGACCCTAAAATTTTGCGGGTCTAAACCCAAGGTCCAACATGAATATTGGGTCGAAACCCAAAGGTCCACATGAATATTAGGTTGCAAGTCAAATTAATTAATCCGATTCTTATTAGATAAAACAGTAATAATAATTGTTTTCCAATTAGAAAAAATAATAATTGGATGATAGTTATTATAAAGAGAGAATTATCACATTATAATATTATATAACTGTGATAGTTATCTAATAGGACACATGTCCTCATTCTATTGGTGCAAGATGGAGAATGGAAGGGGAATTTCACGAGAGAGAAAAATTACGTGAATTCTACAAACCTTCACCACATTCCAGATCACTTCTAAAATTCAAAAAAAAAAAAAAAAAGAACAACAAGCAGATCACAACATGCCGTTCTTCATCCAAATTTTCGGTGATTCAATATCAAGCATCATTGCCCTTGGATCCAAACGACAAAGGAGATTGAATTGGAAGATTTATTTTCTTTCTATTCTAAACAGTATAGTAGAGGATTGTACTTTCACTATTTATCAATAAAAAATACAATTTCTTCTAATATTTCGTTTATTTATCTCCAGACTCGAAATTTGTTATCTATAAATTTCTGGCACGCCCAGTGGGACCCCTCTACCTCCCATCTCTTTCTCCTACATAAAATTTACAAAGTTTTTTCCTGTCAGAATCTATAGTAACTCTGAAGGTTCAGACGAGCAAAAAAGATGACGTTGCAGCAAAGACTATCGCCAAAGATGTCACAAAAAGAGGCACAAAGCCCAGAAAAACACCGATCGACAGAAGTTTCTCAACAGGCCCTGTGACACGTAGCAAGACCCAGTCTCTTGCCTCCTTTAAACATCAGCAAGATTCGGTGAGAGTCGATCCTGCTAACACAATGAGTGTAAAAACTCATGTCGGCAACCCTGATACTCAAGGAAATCCTGCGTTATGCTAGAGGTGCCTTCTTTGCCAGATTCACCTCACTCAGTCTCTAGTGCCAACTCTAGCGTTGGTTCGCTTACAGAGTCACTACTTAAGATTTATCATCAATCATTTGGCTTGAAAGGGCTTTCTCAAGCTTTTTCTCATTCAGATATCGTCGCAACAATGATGACAAGGGCGAACAGGAAGGAAGGGCAAATTGCAACGATAGCAAGTGCAATTGAAAATGTCATGAAAACCTATGTTACATGGACTCTTCTAAAGTGGGTGAAGTACCCATGTCCGATACATATGAGTCGGACATGGGTATGGGACACTTGTTCGACACTTTTGGTAGGACATTTACCTAAATATTGATCCAAATGGTTCCATGTTGCTATCTTATTACTTCAAATGACTAAAATGACTAGATTGAACACTATATTTGATAAAAACATTGTTATACACTAAAGAATAAAATAAAAATATTAAATAAAATAAATATTTAGCCGAGTCCATGTGTCCTTCTATTAGATATTTAACACGTCCGACACTCGTAGTCGAGTCCATGTAACATAGACGAAAACCATTGAAGAAAAAGACATGCACATCGCCGCGTTAACGAACAAGTTGGAGAATCAAAGTCCTGACGACTCGTAACAACCGTCTGCAACTCCTCTGCAAACCAAATCAACCGTACATCCTTCGCATATAACACCTTTTAGGCTATATGTCTTTCTGAAAAAAATGATGAAGATTGACTAGTTGTCAAAACCATTTTTTTGGCCAAAAAAATTAAATTCTTCGTGGAAAAAAAAAAAAAGCCGACAAAAAAACAAAAAGGAAAAGAAGATTTGGTCGAATGTCAACTACCATTGCAATGGATTTGCGTAAGGACATTACGTACCCCTGCAACAATAACTTCGGCCCGCGCTATCTTCGTGAAGGACGCAATGTCTGTTGACAAAGAAACGTGATACAAAGGCATGACTCGACAAAAAAACAAAAAAGATAACTACCATTGCAAGGGATTTGCGTAAGGACATTGCGTACCCCTGCAATGATAACTTCGGCCCGCGCTATCTTTGTGAAGGACACAATGTATGTTGACAAACAAATGCGAGACAAAAGCATGGCCCGACAAAAACAAAAAATATGGTCGAATACCAACTACCATTGCAAGGGATTTGCGCAAGGAAATTACGTACCCCTGTAGCGATAACTTCGGCCCGCACTATCTTTGTGAATGACGCAACAAACAAAAAATTTGGTCGAATATCAACTACCATTGCGAAGGATTTGCGCAGGGACATTACGTATCTGTGCAACAATAACTTCGGCTCGCGCTATCTTTGTGAAGGACGCAATGTTTGTCGACAAAAAAGCATGAGACAAGGGCAAGGCTCTGGAAAAAAAAAAGTGCAGAAAATATTCTGAAAAACAAAAAGAAAAAATTGTTGGGAAAAAAGTGTAGATAATATTCTGAAAAAAAAAAAAAAAAGGAAATTTGGAAAATTAAGGAAAAAAAATATACTCCTTCCGTCCCAAATTTATTATCCATTTTGCCTATTGAGTTGTCCCAAAATAGTTGTCCAGTTTGGAATCTTATAGTTTCCCAGATTATCCCTCTTCATTAACTTCAAAAAATAATGGTCTCCACTAAAGATTACAACTACACTACATTATCAAAGAGCATAATAGGAAACACAAAATATTAAAAAAATATTGAAAAGTCAAATATGGACAACTAATTTGGGATGGATGGAAAATATATATATATATATATATATATACCTGCTTGTTTTCTTTGCCGTTGACAACTCCTTTATTAGCGCTCAGACTTTGAAGGAATTGCGAAGGTACGAGCTATCCGCAATCTATGTTACATGGACTCTTCTAAAATAGGTGAAGTGCTCGTGTCCGACACTTGTTAGACGTGTCCGACACTTTTGGTAGGACATTTATCTAAATTTAAATCCAAATGATTCCATGTTGCTATCTTATTACTTCAAATGAGAAATATATTTAATTTGAAAAATATATTTGGTAAAAACATTCTTGTACATTAAAGAATAAAATAAAAATATTAAATAAAATGAATATTTAGCCATGTCCAGGTATCTATCTGTTAGATATTTGACACGTCCGACACATGATTCATACTCGTGTCCAACGCACCTACCCGAGTCCATGTAACATAGTCCGCAATAATAAGTGTCTAAAAAAAAGAGAACAAGAAAAAATTAAGGGCAGAATAAAAAATAAAAATAAAAAAAGCACAAAGTGGACAGTGACGAATCTAACAATCCGTGTCAGTGGGGGCTAAAAAAAATTACATTGGGCTCCTGGGATATAAATGACATATATTTATTTCAGTGGGGGCTTAAAACAAATTTTTAGCGGGGACTTAGTTGTGAAAAAATTTAAATTATGTGGTATCTAAGGTAAAAAAAAAATATCCAACCCATTGGTCCTTCATTGAATCCGTGCGTGAAAGTGGATTAAACCCACCTCCTTCCTAGGGTGCCCATTTGTCCCCATCTGAGAAAGATGGGAAAGTGAATGGGGTTTATAATGGGTGGATGTTAGCCTTATCCATTGGCTTAAGCTTTTGGTCGAACCGCAAAGCATCCACCCGTTACAGTTGGTATTAGAGCCAAACTCAATCTTTGATTCGGTGTCACACCAAGCACCCGTTGGGTGCCGCTACCTGGGCCGAAGTCTGGGTCCCAGGTCGGGCAGGCAGGGTGGTCCGACCGCAACGAGGGCGTTGTGCGGGTTCGGATGGGGGAAAATGTTACAGGGTGCTCATTTGTCCCACATCGGATAAAGTTTGGAAAGTGAATGAGGTTTATAATGGGCGGATGTTAGCCCTACCCATCGGCTTAAGCTTTTGGGTCGAACCGCGAATCCACCTATTACACTTCCCCCTGTCTTTCTCTCTCTAAACCGCAAAATCACATATATATGTGTGTAGATATATGTATATATACTATATAGATATACACAGTGGTGGTGCTCTAGTGGGCTTAAATAAGGGGGGAAATTTGTTCAATTTCATGCCGTCATTAAGTGGCGAGTTTTGATTTTTTTTAATGAGCTGATCAATTTCAATTAAGAAAAGAGGAAGAAGATTTCCCAGAATGGGTCTTAAAAAAGAACTCCAGCCAAAAGAAGTGGGTGGGGTTCTCATAGTTTTCGGCCTCGGCTTTGTTACGAGTAAACTGTTAAATTGTGGAATTGGATGTTCTCGTAACAGAAAAGATTTACAAGAGCATGTGATAAAAGATAGATATATATATATATATATATAAATGGGCATACATTAAAGAAAGGATGTATCATGTGTATGAATGAAAATACATGGGCAAATAAAGTTGTTCATATATTACCTGGAATTCTCTACAACTTTCTGCTTTCTGTGGTGAGGGTTGGTGCACTTTCTTTAAATTTTTGAGATGTCAGATTGAGAAGAAAGGAACGTGTACTGATTTGTGTGTGTATACACACACACACATATATATATAAGGACCAATTAATACTTCTACATCAACTACAATTTGGAATTTCAGTTGGAGTAGAATAGAAAAAAAGGGCACCGAGTTCGAATTGGAATTGGAAAAAATAAATGAAAAATGAAAGCACCAAATAAAAGTTGTTTACCAATTTTAACAAAGGAATTGGAGTTCAGAAAGGAGACCAAGGATACTCCAAGACTCCAAGTCCCGCTTAAACTAGACAAGAATTGGAGCTAGGGCAATTATGTAGATCCTAAAATTTTGGCTCTAACCCAAGGCCCAACATGAATATTGGGTCGATACCCAGGCGCCCACATGAATATTGGGCTATAAGCCAAATTAATTAATCCTAGATTCCTATTCTAATTAAATTAATTTAAATTATTTAACTAGGTCAAGCCCGCTTAGTTAAATAGTAATAAAATTGTTTTTCAATTAGAAGAAATAATAATTGGATAATAATTATTATAAAGAGATAATTATCACATTATAATATTATAATTGCGATATTTATCTAATAGGACACATATCATCATTCTATTGGTGCAAATTGTCTATAAATATAGACAAGATGGAGAATGGAAGGGGGATTTCACAAGAGTTCTATGAACCTTCACCACATTCAAGATCACTTCTAAAATCAAATCAAAAAAAAAATAAGGACATCACAACGTGCCCTTATTCATCCGAATTTCCGGTGACTCAAGATCAAGCATCATTGCCCTTGGATCCAAACCACAAAGGAGATCGAATCGAAGGACTTATTTTCTTTCTATTGTAAAAAGTAAAATAGAGGATTGTACTCTAACTATTTATTAATAAATTATTCGATTTGTTCTCATATTTCGTTACTTTATTTTCGGACTAAAAATTTATTGTTTACATACCAATCCATGTAGAAGAAGTGCCCTTTAGGCAAAACAATATGCTTATCAACGAATAAATGATCAAATATTTGCTCAATTTTAGTTAAATCAAAAGAGTAGATCTTTCATGTATCGACAAACCCCTTATTTACAGATCCCACTGACTGGGCTCCACCCGTTGTTGGTTTTGGTTTGCTCAATGCCTCACAAACATATGGCTTCTTGATGCACATATGTGCCAGGTTCACCTCCAAATCATCTTCTACCTCTACCTGGAAGGTTTCATAATTTGGATATCAATAATATGTCCCTTTTGACGACGTTTTTCGCTCATTTTCTTCTTTTAAGAGCGCTTCATACCAGGAAGCTTTGTCAGCAAGATCAAATAGATCATGAAATTTAATACCTTCAAAACCCTTCCTAATTTCAAACTCTAAACCATTCAAGGCCAACCACACAAACTCAACTTCCGACAGATTTACTCAGCACTTGAGCTTTGCACACCTAAATCGGGAAATGAAGGTTTCCACCATTTCACTTAGCAATTGGCTCAGCCTAGAAATGTCAGCCAATGTGGCTTCAGCCTCTATTCTATAAAATTGAGCATGGAACTGCTCATCGATCTGTCGCCAAGTAAAAATAGAATTAGCCCGCAGGTGGATGTACCATGAAAATGCCAGCCCTGTCAAGGAATTCGGGAACAACCTCATCTTAAGGAATTGCACTGTGAAATGCCCAATATACTCAATTATCGATTGATTTCCCTCCCAGCTAAATGTAGCAAAATCGGGTATCTTGTACCCTCTTAGATATTTATTCAGATCCACTTGATCTGGATATATATGGCATTCTATATAACGGTCGGCCAACACATCTTATTCATTGGCCAAGCTTGTTGAATCAAATCTAACATGTGCCCCCTGTCAAGCAGTCCTTAATGTATGGCCGGCTCCATTGGTGGAAATACTGGCTATGGGGTAGGAACATGTTCCCCCCCTGACATAGGCACATTGAGATGATTGTTTCTTCACCTATTCTGATTGCCCCCTTCGTTCACGGGATCCTGTGCGGGTAATCCCAGGGGCCTGAGTTGATTTTGCCCCATCATCTATTGTTGATTCGGCAAAGCAACTGGGTGAACCAGATTTTCTACCTCTATTGAGACTAGGAAAATACCATTGATCGTTGCTGCAACGTTCACCGATCCACTTATTATCTATTGTGGGCCTACCAGATTTTTTTTATTGGAACTTACTTCCTCGATACGCCCCCCAGGTGCTACCATTACTTCCTCGGAAAGGTCTAGTCATCAAGATATGTCTCTTACGACCTGGGACAATGGTTTCATATGTCCTTTCAATGACGTCTCTATCAGGAACGAGCTGCTCGTTAGGTTTTGACTAAAGCTCTCCGTAAACTGTTTCGGTTAGAACTCGTCTTGTTGGAACTAGAGATTCTATTTTTCCTCCTCGCCATCCGTGATGGCGGGCCTCGAACTCCTTCGAGGTGGCATGCCTTTTATTTCACTTCCAACAGGTGGTCTGGTCGGGCGTGTTAAGAATTATTTCCCCTTAAATCGGCTAGGTCAGCAACGAAAGTCTCCTTTTGGCTTTGACTTCTCAATCGATTACGTGGAAGGGAGAACACAAAACTTCCACCCTAGGTATTTTCCTATGCCTCAATGAATAGGACTTCAAACGGTTGGGAAAACAAATCAAATAACATGCATTACAATCAAATAAAGTGTTATTTGAGTGCAAAGGGAATGTACTTGATTAAGCTCAAAAGATAAGAGAAGAGAGACTGAACATGGGATGAGAAAGTAAGAAAGGAATAGATATAGAGTAAAATATAGGGAGAGAAAGAAATAGACCAAGTATGGGATGAGAAGAGCAAGAAAGGAAGAGATATAGAGCGAAATATAGGCAGGGGAAAAAGGATAAAGAGAGAGAGACACACACACACACTACGAGAATAGTAAATGCAATATTTGATTGGTTATGGAAAGGTCTATATTTATAGATTACAACAAATAAAAAACTCTCAAAATGGCAACAAACTCTATATAAACAACATATCTTCTAATTGAAATGCAAATTGATCCAAAACCAATAGAAATAAAGCTCTGATACCAATTGATGTAGAACCCAATAAATAAAGCTCTGATACCAAATTGATGTAGGACTAATAGGAGAAAAAAAAAGATATAGACAAACAGAAGAGAGAGATAGAGTAGAAATAGAAGAGAGAGATAAAACTTTGGGTGAGAAGAGAAAGAAGAAGAGAAACCAAGAGAGATGATATAATCAATATTCTTCAAAAACTAATGACGTCTGTTGCATCAAAGTCTTTTATAAGAAACACAAACCCTAAATAAAACTAATAACCAATATATTAAAATAACAAATAATTACTAATAGTAAAAGTACTAAAATAACCCTAAGATAATAAAATACTACTAAAGTCTAAAATATCCTTAAGTCATCTTTCTTTCCCACATCTCCAATAATAAAAGTGGGCCATGTGGGCTTCAAACTCATGGGCATTGCCCAGTTCTTCATCATTCTCTCCTGGTTGAAAAGAACTTTCCACCGGAGAGTAAATACATAGGTATAGCAGGAAAAAGTAGAAGTCAGCACCACAATTTATATGAACTCCATATAATATCTGTGACTTGGTGACTTTTCTAGCTGACAAGAACATCTCCATGATTAAAGGCATAACTCTGACAACCAATAAACTCCTCTATGCAATCCAGATAATGCGATTGAAGAGATGAAATAACTAATGCTCGAGCCAAGGAAAATACGATTTCATCTGTAGGATCACATACCAATGAAATAGGAGGCTCAAAGGTGCCTTGATTAGATAACATATACTCCACATCAAAAATTGAATTAATACTAATATCTGATAACCAGTCAAGGAAATATGCATCAGGTCCCGATTTATTAATGATGTGAAAAACTTTAAAAAATTTGACATGTTTCATCATGAAGGATTTTTTAACAAAATATCCTTCAATTGATTTATGATTCCTATAATGAGCAAGTGTAGTAAGTTTATAATTTTCCCTACTTAAAACAATTTCGTGTTGTATATCAGCATGACTCTCATGGACAAGCTCAACAAAGGAATCAACAAACTCAATTGAATATTGATATGGAAGTGCAAAAATATGGTCAATGAACTGACATGGAAATGGATGATAAATAATCTCAAGATGATAACTCTTAGTGTACTCATTGGTCACGTTTTCATAAACATACTCCATGATAGGTAAAAAAAAAAGTCCCACACATTAAGCCGATATGCCACAAGACACTCAAGTAAACTTTTTAGACTTTGATTGATGGCATCGATTTGTCTATTAAAGTGATGAGGAAAGGGTGGGAAAATATTCAAATTGGTTCCTAATGATACCCAAAGTATTCTCCAAAAATTACCATGGTACTTGACATCTCTATTAAACACAATGGAATGGAATGACTCATGGTATTGAATAATTTCTTTTTGTGCTAGCACATCATTAGTTTGAACATGTTTCTTATGATGTGCAAGGCTACGTGTGGCATCAGACAAATGTGATCCTAGAACTAAGTCAACAGTGTTTTGTGCATGGTTTATGTGTGAAAGTGTAGGTTGATAATCTTTAACTATTACATTTTCATTTCCAGTTACTTCTTTTGTCAACACATGTTTGTTATCATTGGGTTGTAGTGTTTGCAAATCCCTTCCTGGTCGCTTAATAGGGTTCAGTATGATATTTTTACCACCATATTTGAAACCATAAGTGTTATCTTGGCTATTATAGGTAGCACCTACGTCATAGATCCAAAGGCGACCAAGTATCACGTGGGCTATAGTCAATGGTAAAACATTACACCAAACGTTATCATGATAATCTCTCATTTGGATAGGAACTAAACATTTTTCTGTGAAAGACACGAATGTTTCATCGATCCAGGCTATCCTATATGGTTATGGGTGAGGTTTAGGTTCAAGTTTCAGTCTAGCAACACATGATTTGGACACTACATTTATTGAGCTTTCTCCATTTATAATTATTTTGCAGACTCTTTTTCCCACTCTAAGGCATGTACGAAATAGTTCACAGTTTGCCCAATTTTCTTTTTCCATTAGGATAGATGAGATGCACATCATGTTCTTATCGCATATATCGTCTTCCCTATAAGCTTCGCTATGGTCAGAAAATGATCCATTATTATATTAGTTATACTCAAGTGTATTTCGAAATTTGAAAATTTGATATGGTTTGACAACTGAGGGTCTTCTAATAGGATATTGAATTTGCCCTTTCTAGAGTTAGAATCCCTTTGCAAAAAGGTATGAAAATACGCTGGTCCACGAAGAAGACCACGATAGTGGTTGATTGGAAAATCATGGTTAACACTAAACCGTGTCCTAGGATTTTAAGAAACTGACATAGTCAAGGAATATGCCAACATATAACTCAAATTGAATTAAGTAAATAAAACATAAACTAGAACAATGCACAATTAGGAAATCCAAATTAATGAAATTATAATGCAATGGGTAGAAGCAATTTTTTTTTCCTGAAATTCTAAATTTTTTATTTTTATAAATTATGTTTTTTTATTTTTGTTTTCCTGATATATATATAATCTGGTAAATTTTTTTTCTTTTTCCAAAATCTTTTTTTTTTTGAAAACTTAAAGATAAAATTAAAACAATGTAAAGAGGTTCAATTAGGACCTTTTGCAATTTCTAAACTAGTCAAAATAGATAAAGTAATAATACAATCTTTAAGTGAAGAAAGTATACCTTAACCGAAGCCCAAAGAGTGCTTCCAAGTATTGAAAGTGGCGCGAGAATAGCTTAAAAACAGAAGCACCAAATATGTCTTTTTTTTTTCCTTGTATTTATTCTGTTGTTGGAGATTGGCTGGTTCAGATGACGTGGGGTCAGAATATGGACTTTTGGGCCTGAATGGGAAGTTAGTGCTGAAATCTTCAGATGCAATTACGTATCGTAAAAACTAATTTTCGATGATGATGGAATTTCCAGTGATAGAATGTGACAATAAACAGCGATAGAAGTCTCCAATAGTCATTGGAAATTCGCTTTTGTAGCAGATTTTTGATGAGGTTGATGGCTGCGATAGCACAACTGCAATGCTGGCTGATCGAAGGTGATCTGCTATAGTTCCTGAAACAGTAACCAGCAAAGGCTGTTGGTGATGAAGTTTTGTAGATAGGCAGTGGTTTTAATACAGTGGGGTCCAATAATTAGGATTTGTTTCTAAGATGGGGTTTCAGAATTGTGGCTTGGGTACAAGGGTTGTGTGAGGTAATTAGGGTTAAGTACAGGCAGCTAGGGTTTCGATGATTAGCAAAGGCTGATGTGGATTACGACGCTGAAGGTCGTGGGTAGACATTGATCAAAAACAATAAATTGTGTGAACAGAAACTATGGATCTTGGCTCTGACGTCTAGGGTTAGGGTTTGCGATGAGAGTTGTTTGTTTTCTAAATTAGATCTTTCACTCTGACGACTAGGGTTAAGGTTAGGGTAAGGGTTAGGTTTGCGATGAAAGTTGTTTGTTTTCTAACTCGGATCTTTTGCTCTGATACCAATTAATGCAGAACCAATAGAAAGAAAGCTCTGATACCAATTGATGTAGAACCCATTAGAATAAAGTTCTGATACCAAATTGATGTAGGACTGATAGAAAGAAATAGAAGAGAGATAGAGACGAACAGAAGAGAGAGATAGAGTAGAAATAGAAGAGAGAGATATAGAAGATAACTTGGGGTGAGAAGAGCAAGAACAAGAAGAGAAATCAAGAGAGACGATATAATCAATATTCTTCAAAAATTAATGACGTCTATTACATCAAAACTTTTTATAGGCAACACAAACCCTAAATAAAACTAATAACCAATATATTAAAATAACAAATAATTACTAATAGTAAAAGTACTAAAATAACTCTAAGATAATAAAATACTACTAAAGTCTAAAATATCCTTAAGTCATCTTTTTTTCTCACGTCTCCAATAATAAAGGTGGGCCATGTGAGCTTCAAACTCAGGGGCATTGCCTGGTTCTTCATCGCAAATTATATTTATTTTTATTCATTCGAACTTATGTGCCACAAGCTAGGATAAAGTCCAGGTCTCCCACTTGAATTGACATCTTGATCTCTTGTAACAACTTCTTGAGTTCAACTTCTTCCATATCCCTTAGGATAAATCTTTTAATTTGGTTCCTTTAACCCTTGAGCTTACTTGCAACCGACTTGCCACATGCAATGGGCTTTTCAATTCGTGTCATCCAAGCCCATTTAACTCACCCAAGTCCTCTAGCACCTTGCTTGGTGGCCCATCTCAGCTTCAAAACAGTCTATATAAGAGTGTCTTGTTTATTCCAACAACAATAAGAAATGACTTTGGATAAGTTATTTTATATTTTTTGAGAAGTAGAAAATAATTTTGTATTAATTGGTGTAAATAGGTTAGTTGGTGTAGAGGGTGAAGTGTAGAGTTTAGACATGACGATAACTTAGACATTTGGCATGCATATTAACATAATCAAGGGTATTTATGTCATTTTATGCTTTCAAGGGATTTCATTGCAAAACTTTGTAAACCTCAAGGGTGTATCTGTTAACAACATGTTGGCCGACCATTTGGTGGAATTGACATAAACCTCAGGGGTTGTTAGTGTAATTTGCCCTTTAATTTAATTTATGAGTTACTCTTTTATAATGTGATTTGTGCATGTTTGGTAGAGGGTGTGGAGTTGGTTTTTGGTTTTGGTTTGGTTGGAGTTGGGTTGGAGTTGGAGTGGTTGGAGTTGGTGTGGTTTTATTTTGGTTCCAAACCATGTTTGGTGCAGATGGTTTTGGTGTGAGAAAAAGTGATGCTGAAAAACCAAACCATGTTTGGTAGAGTTGGTATGGGTTGAAATTCTGAATATTAATATATTAATAAATATTAATATTAATATATTAAAATATATTAATATATGAGTTTCACATTTTATTTATTAATAAATATTAATATATATTAATATTTATTAAATAAATATTAATATATATTAATATATGGGTTTCACATTTTATTTATTAATAAATATTAATATTAATATATTTAATTTTTTGAAATATTTAATTTTTCATAAATATTAATATTAATATATTAAAATATATTAATATATTAATATTAAAATATTAAAATATATTAATATTAATATTTTTTAATATATTAATATTATAATATATTAATATATTAAAATATTTAATTTTTTGAAATATTTAATTTTTCATAAATATTAATATTAATATATTAAAATATATTAATATTATAATATTAAAATATATTAATATTAATATTTTTTAATATATTAATATTATAATATATTAATATATTTAATTTTTCGAAATATTTAATTTTCATAAATATTTAATTTTTCAGAATATTTAATTTTTCGAAATTTATTAATATCAAAAATAAATTTGCTACAGTGTTGGTACCAAAACCAAAACCATGAACCATCAAAAATTTGGTTCCAAATTTTGGCTCATTCCTTCACAAAAGTTGCACCATGGTTCAGCTACAGTGTCGGCTCCAAATTTTCACTCCATTTGCCAAACATGGGTTTGGTGCCAATTTTTTGAAACCAAACCCAAAACCAAGGCTCCACTCCTTAGCCAAACAAGCACTTGGTGTCATGGTTCTTCTTGATGTGTGTGTAGATATATATATATATATATATATATATAGCATATATATAGTTTTTGAAGATGCCGAGACATCTTGAGCTCGGGATTTGTTGGTTCTTCAATTGTTGATAAATGTCATTAGGTTCTGTTTTTTCCTAGAGTTGATTAATCCTTTAGATTGTTAACCTAGCAGATAGGTATTGTATTTTAATATGTCACAAATCGTTTAATAATACGAAGTGTCCCATAATTTGTGAAGTATATTGATGCAGGCTCCAAGGAAAGGAAATGACAGAATGTGAAAGTCCAAAAAACACTTAGGAATTATATAATTAAATTACCTTGTACATTAACAATTTTATTCATTAAATACTACTTTTTATTTAATTTCTTGTAGGGGACTACTTGAAATACCTCCCTCACTACTTAAAAAATACTAATTATATACTCTGGTTGATCATATCATCTGGTTCATAACGTTTTTGGAAAGCGCCGATATTTTATATAACACCTAGGGGCGGAGCCAGAAATTTTCTTGAGAAGGGGCATAGAATTATGGGGAAAAAAGGACAAAAATAAGAAGAAAAAAAAATAGAATAAAAGAATATCAAATAAAAGGAATAAAATATTTGTAAGAGAGATTTAATGGTATATAATTTTGAAAATAAAATAAATTGAAGTAAAAAGAAGACTATATAAGGAAACAAAGAAAAATTAGAAAAATTTAGGAGGCAGAAATCTTAGGAGGGGCTTTTTCTATCTATTAGGGCATCAGGAGTGGATATGAAGTAGCGAGTATCAACACCAAGTAGCATCTGACAACGTGTAAAAATTGAATGGAGTGGTGCAAAAATTGTGGTGGCCCCATGCAAGCATTTGCACTTGTTTCGCCACATACAACGAGCGAAGTGGTGAGGCTCTTCATAGATTACGGCGGGCTCCATGCAAGCATTTGTGCTTGTATTTAATATTTTTATATATTAAAAATTTTAATAGTAATTAAATAATGATGAATAATAAAATAATAATAAAGTGTAGTGAAACATAGAACACCACTCCATAGGACACACACTCTCCAAATAAAGTGTAGAGTGTTGGGTTATAGCTCATAATCCAGAAAGGAAGGCCCTGGGTCCAAAAAGGTCGAGCCGAAGGCCCGGGGAAGCCTTCTGCCTTGGGCCCGGCCGGCCGAGCTGGGGCATCGATTAATTTGTGGGGTAAAGGGTGATTTTGGTATTTTACCAGTACATATGAATTAGGTCTATATATACATTATTGTAACCCTAATTCATTGATAAGCGAAATACAAAAACTGTTCTGGTGGACGTAGGTCAAATTAACTGAACCACAATAAATCCTATGTGTTCTTGATTCTTTAATATTTTTATTGCTTGCGATTGATCTTTTGTTTCAACATAGAGCCATGTCATCACCCACTCTCCAAATTGCTGATGTAGCACTTCACTTTATCAAAAAGTGAAGAGTCACCCATAACATACCACTCCGCATACTCTTATAGGTATAAGGGGTTGGGAGTCAATCAGGAGGGGCAAGTGCTCCCTCTAGGTCTTAATTGGCTCAGCCCCTGATAACACTGATACTAGTCGGATATTTATTTTTAAGATTGATATATATATTATCTGAGTCTGTTATATCGCGACCGTGACCGAAATCAATAGTGCAACCTCGAACAATGCTATAAACTAAATGTACATGGTAGAAGGGGTAGGAAGACATCAATAATCTTCCCAGCCATAATCCTATATGCCTCTTGTGTCAAATGGAGTCCATCCCAACAAATTAGCCTATAAGGTTCTGGAAAACCGGAACTCCTGGAGCTCCACACCACCTTGTTCGATTGTAATTGTAGTCACCCCCAATGCCACAACAAGCTTTTTCTAGAGAAGTGGTATCAAATCCTGTAGAAATAAAAAAATAATAAACAAAATCACAATTAATGCATGTATATATATGCACAATGTTTGTCTATCAGACCCATCCTTTGCCATATCAGTCTGATGCGTACATTATGTATCAATTGGTTCGTAATATTTTTAGAAGGTGCCGATATCTTTATATAGCACCGATATTTATTTTTAAGACCATATTGTTCAAGTCCATTACGTTGTCACTGCAACTACGACCGAAACCGGTACTGCAACGGCAAACCATGATCAGACCGTATAAGAAGGAGCTTGTTTTTAATAGGTGATATAACTTTATAAACAATTGACACGTGTTCGCCGTATCAATCTGATACATTAGGTATCAACTAGTTCGTAACGCTTTGGAAAAGTACCGAGACCGTTATATAACACCAATACTTATTTTTAAAAACGATATTATTCGAGTCCATTACACTGTCACTACGACTTCGATCGAAACCGATACTGCGACGAGGAACCATGATCAGACCGTATATGAAGGAGCTTGTTTTTCATAGGTGATATAACTTTATAAACAAGTGTTCTAGCTAGTATTTTAACAATAACTTCATAATTATATCTTTTAAATTTCAAACCCATAAGTTTATGTTTATGAAAGTATTATGAAATGTATGAAAATATTATTGAAATCTTAAGATAGCGTGTATATGTTTTATTAGGCCATATCATGTGTTGAATGATATTCCTTATTTTACTATAGGAGACAACATGTCCAATGTATATTAAGTTACCATGTGTATTTTGTTAGTGACATGTAGAGAGAGACTCACCAAAAGTAGAAGCGTCTTGTAGAAGTTGTAGGAAGGCATTGTAGTAATCACTATATACAATGATTGTATGAGGGTATTCTTGCTTCAAATCTTCAATGGATTTTTGCAGAAGAATATTGTGGTACATCGAAAAGTTGTTGAACGTGATAAGACAATGATTTTCATCAAAAGCAGTCGAGCCATTGGTGTTAAATTCAATGAGATATTTTGAAAGACAACCTATCGGGAAATTTCCTAGAACAACTACTCGAACTGCTCCAAAACTTATAACACTGCTATTCGATGGATAAAATTAGAATTGATAAATTTCAAATAGATAATCGAAATAAAAACCGAAAATGTATAGGACATCAATTAAGTTATAAATAATTTTTATATAATTGATTTGTAAGAGAACTTACTCTAGCACCATCCATAATGACTTGAACAACCTCAGGCACCATGCTCTTAACCTCCTCGGTGGATTTCCCTTGCTCAAATGCATAACTATAGTCATTCCCTCCTATCTCTCCAACCATGAAGAGAGAGATTTTTAGCTTCTCAAGCCAATCTGTGAAAACAAATATTAAAAAAAATATAAAAAATAAGGGCTTTTTGCGAAAACCCCCTGGTTTGTAAATATGTGCACTAAACCCCCAAAAGTTTAATTTTGTGTGTATAAGTCCACCCGTTTTAAAAAATGTGCGTTTTGCCCCCTAACAGTCACCGGACGTCCACTCTTGGCCGAAAAAAGCACCTGACTTATATTAAACCTGAAAACTCGAAAATGTCCTTCGTTATTGACAAAAGGCTCAGGTGCGAAAAACCCCCAGTGGTTCTTTGACACCCCATTATTTGAAAATATGTGTGTTTTGCCCCCATTATAACATGAATTGTTTGAAACACTCTTAGAATAATTCAAAAAACATATATAAATTTCAAAAAATTATATAAAATTTTGAAAAAAAATATAAATTTTGAAAAATTATATAAAATTGGGAAAAACATATATAAATTCAAAATATATATATAAATTTCGTAAAATATATATAAAATTTGGGAAAAAATATAAAATATATATAAATTCGAAAGCAAAGTTGTATTTTGGCTCTTTGAAGTTTTAATTAATGTATACGAATGTATAGTTGTCTAACATCTATTCATGGTTTTCTACTTTCTTTGACTTTAAATGTTGTTTTAGTCTATTGTACTTTGGTTACTTGTGTTTTTTATACTTTGAAGTTTATATATATTTTTAATTTTATATATTTTTTCCAAATTTTATATATTTGTTTCGAATTTTATATGGTTTTTTTAGAAATTTATATATATATATATATTGAAATATATATTTTTTTCGAATTTTATATATTTTTGTATGAATTTTATATATTTGTTTCGAATTTTATATGTTTTTTTTAAATTTATATATTTTTTGAATTTTTTTTTTGAATTTTATATATATATTTACGAATTGTATATATTTATTTCGAATTTTGTTTTCCGAAACTTATATTTTTTTCGAAATTTATATAATTTTTACGAGTTTTATATATTTGTTTCGAATTTTATATGTTTTTTTCAAAATTTATATATTTTTAGAAATTTATATATTTTTTAAATTTTATATATTTTTTTCAAATTTTATATGTTTTTTTACGAATTTTATATATATTTTTCGAATTTTATATGTTTTGTTTTTGAATTATATATATATATATATTTTTAATTTTATATTTTTTTTTACGAATTTAATATATTTGTTTCGAATTTTATATATTTATTTTCAAATTTTATTATATTAAGGGTATTTTGGACATTTCACAACTCCGATCACCGAAAAATATCAAATAGGATCAATTCGCACCTTATTTAAATTATTGGGGTCCTTGAGAACAAGGAGGATGTTATACGCACTATAGGGGGTTTTTCGCACCCGACCCAAAAAATAATAATAAAAATAAAAGTTTAGGGTCTGCTTGGTTTGTAACTTTGCCTTCGGAAACAATTTTCTGTTTTAAAACTAAACATCAGAAACTGTACAAGAAGTCTGTTTGATTATGTTTTCAACAGAAAAAAGGAAAAGTTATTTTCAGAGAATTGTCTTTTATTATGTTTTTGGGTCTGTTTGGTATCCAACTCCGAAAACTATTCTCAAGATTTCTGAGAACATATAATTGTTTTATGATAAGAAGAAAAAATAGAATTTTCTTAAAATAAATATTTTTATAAATGAGATTCGTTGAAAACAGAAAACTCAACCAAACATAAATGGAAAAAAGTGAACATCCAATCAAGTTGAACACTGAGAGAAGAGGTGGGCAATGGGGATGAAATATTCTTGCTTGCAAGAATCTGCATTGGTAATGCTGTATTGCAAGAATCTGTATTGGTAATGCTGTAGCCCCAGCAACTGCAAAGTTTGCTCCATGACTGAAGTTTGCATCAGTGTTCAAGTGTGGATTGAGAAATGGAAGCCCAGTTGCCAATGCTGTAAAATAAATTTACATATATATATATATATATATTGCAACTTAATTATTTATAATATAAGTACATAAAAAATGTGTCATTTTGATTAAATTTGAATAGACATGTATTAAAAACCCCATAGCCATGAAAATATCTTAAGAAATGATTTTATGTTGTTGATATCTATAAAGAAATTTTGAACCTATTATTATCCTGATGACCGAATTGTTCCTTACCTTATGTAACATTTTTGAAAACCATATTCTTCCTTATGTAACATTTTTGAAAAATATCGATAATCTTACGTAATAATCAGGGTAAACTCTCAAATTTCTGTAATAATCAGGGTAAACTCTCAAATTTCTAAAATAAGTAGAGGTCCTAAGCGAGAGCAAATGTAACTCCCTTTATACGTAATGCTTTACGCACTTAAGAAATTATAATTGCAAAAAAAAAAAAAAAAAAAAAAAACACATTGAATATACTCATATTTAAAATATTAAAAACAACCTCCAACTTGTTGTTTTTCCATGAAAAAATATTGTTGTTGGTTGAGCGCGGCAGTCGAGTAGCGTGAAAAATTATTACCGTTACGAGAGTAAAAAATGTAGTAACCAAACATTGTGCGAGTGTAATAAGAATCTTCTAGCCGTAATCAGAATAATGGTTTAATTTTTTATTAGACTTTAGTTTCATTAAGTTGAAATTTTGATTTTTTTTTTTTTTTTTTTTTTTGAGTCTATAGTAGTAGTAAGTTAAACATAACATTTGGGCTCCTAAATTATGAAATTTGATTTGGATTTAGTATGAATTGAGTTGTTAAACAAATTAACTTTATTTTTTCAATTTTTTTGGACCTGTAGTAAAACAATTTTTATTTTAGAAAAATGAGGCCCTAAATTGTGTAAGTATATTAGGCGTTATTTTGAATTGGGCTGAGAAATTAATTAATTATTTTTCTTAAAAGCTAAGGAAATACTAATTTTTTAAAAAAAATTATAGAAGTACTATTTTTTTAAAAAATAAAGAAAGTAATACAATAAAAAAAAAATAGGCCCCGGGGCCCTGAGGCCCTACGCGATTACCTAGGTGGCCTTGGTTTTGGCCGGCCTGATAATAATGATATTCACCTGATATTCACTTTTAGGATCTATATTATCTCAATTTGTTACACTGTTACTGTCATCGTTATAAAATTCGATACCGTGATCCCAAACCATGAATCCATGATGATTATCCTTTTAGGATCACATTTAAGATAGAATGTGAGGCTATATTTTGAATGTAAAAAAATTAGTGGGGAAAAATATATTAAGTAAATAAGAGAGTGGGGGTATTTTCATCATTATAGTAAAAAATATAGTTAGTTTTGCAAATAAAAAAATTAGTGGGGACTGCACATTGGGCTCAAAATGGATCTGTACCGGACTTGAAGTTCAGTTTTGTTTGAAATAAGGAAAAAATTATTGCTCGGAAAACCAATATTTATATACTTAGGTCCTGTTTGTTTACCGGTTATGGTCCCATTTTTCTGGTCTGGTCATGATTTTTTTAGACCAGCCCATGTTTGTTTTGCATTGGTCTCAAAAAATATAACCAGACCAAATTGAACCAAAATGATCTTTTTTAGGACCACAATTTTTTGTGGTTCTATTTGGTCTGGTTACAAAATCTAACCAAAATGTCCTCCAATAATTGAACCACATATAACCAATATATAAACCAAAACACAAAAATAAAAAAAATAAAATAATGAATAATAAATAAAATGAATTAAATAATGAATAAGAAATAAAATGAATTAAATAATACATAAAAATAAATAAATATAATAATGAATAAATAATAATATAAATAATAAACTAATAAAAATAAATGAATAAATAAAAATAAAAATAAAATAAAATATATTTATGAATAAAATAATAATATAAATAATAAATTAATAAAATTTATTTAAAAATTAATAAAAATAAATGAATAAATAAAAATAAAAATAAAATAAATATATTTATGAATAAAATAATAATATAAATAATAAATTAATAAAAATAAACGAATAAATAAAAATAAAAATAAAACAAAACCAATATAACATTATTATGTAAGAAATACATAATAAAAATCAATCAAAAAGACTTTAAGAAATGTTTACAAATTAAATGTGTGGGTTTTAAGATTATTACATCATATAAAGTATATTCAATATTTTCACAGTTTACTAGAAATTTAAGACCAAACCAGTTTACCAAATATGGTATTGTTCAAAGAAGTTTGGAACCAGACAGTTTACCAAACATGGTCTGGTTCCAGTTTCCTCAGACCAAGACCATCAGACCAGACCGCTTACCAAACAGAATTTTAAAACATCACCCGAACCAGACCAGACTAGAGGTAACCAGACCAGACCGGTTACCAAACGGGGCCTTAGTTTTGGTTGAAATATGACATAAATTTATTTAAAACTAACCTTAAGTTACAAGTTACACCTGTCGTAATTTTAAAATTCACTGCATAAAATATAAAAATAAAGATTGGGCCATAAATTCCATTTTGTCTTTTACTACTGTAGATGCAGAAAAATACACAATAATAATTGGATTAAATATTGGATTTTTTATTCAATTTTTGGCCTTGTATTTATACACAATTCTGGTAAATGGGTCAAGCCCATTTACCCAAGTTTATCAATCCCTTAAATAAGGGGATTTGATAAACTCTATTCCTTTTTAGACTCCCTATTCCATAAGTAGGACAACTCCCTGACTTATGGATCACTTATCTTCTAGAGAATTCTATGGGCCAATTTATTTCTTCGGCTCATCCGTCTTCGGCCCATCTGTCTTCAGCCCATCAGTCATCGGCCCCTCAGTCTTGTGGCCCATCCTAGTTGGGCCATATATTATTTTGACTATTACACAGACCCCTGAGGTTATGAGCTTATGATTTTCTTTTAAAGCCCATAACCGAAAATTGAATACCTTCACACATACATATATATATATATATCTATACATGCACTTTATGAGAAATGACGGGGATGAGTTGTCGTGCCATCATTAGGCATTTAATGGCATCTCAAATTAAGAGGTCATTACTCCCTCAATCCTCGCACCACGACGGCTCCTCGTGGGTTGTGTGACATTTAGGTTTCGCGCATCCTTTGACATGCCTTTCTCTTTCTATAAAAACCCACCTCAAGCTATTTCATTTCTCCATTCACCTCATTTGCAACTTTTTGCTCCTGCATATCTCTGCCGATTTCTGCTCCTATAACCCATTTTTATTTCACTTTTGCACTCTCTTCCATTGGTCAATTAAGGTCCACCATCAGAACTGAAGTCTACTTCTACCCGAAGCCTTTCCTGCCTCTTCACTATCATCTGAGTAAGTCAGACGGTATTTTCTTCTTTTTTTTCTTATAATTTTCACCTCTGCCCCCCTTCTGTCTCTTCTACCTTTCTTGGCACTATGTCTCACAGCGATGACACCCGGTCAATAGAGGAGGTCGTTCTGTCCTCTACTACTAGCACTGATCCTACCAGTAGTGACAGTCCTCCGTCTACCCGTCAAGGGCGCCCAAGAACAATTCCCCAAAACACTGATCTTCCGGGTTCGTCAACGAATCCGGGAACACCCATTTCAAGGGGTCCCAATAAATCTGTGGACCCCAAGTCCTCTGAACCATTCATAGTAGCCCCACTTAAGGAAATTCATCCTGAAGTAGATGTCAAACATCTTCGGGCAGAGACCCATGTACCTGGGGTTTTAGATGTGGACCCTTACCCAGGTTACTTAGATTTCACCAAGAGTCAGGGACTCCAACCCGGTAGCATTCTGCTATCGGCAGTTCACCTTAAAGTTTTGAGTTTTCCCTTCACCCTTTCTTCCACTATGTGTTCTTCATGTTAGGCTTACACCCCCTTCAACTCAACCCGAACAGCCTTAGGATTCTGTCCATGCTCCTATTAGACAATAGGGATCTGGACCTTAACCTAAGTTTAGCCGACTTACTTCTCTGCTATTTTTTTCAAAATGCCAGAGAAAGTAAGGGTAGATACAACCTCTTTCCCTTCCATGGTCGGAGTATATGCTCTGGTACCAAAAAGTCTGATAAGGGGTGGAAAGAGAGAATAGTAGTTATGAGCGGTAATTGGTCTTACCCTTTTTCTCGTACATTCCCGATCCCCAATACGTTCAGTGCCATTCACTTACCTGTCTACCGTCCCCTCCATAGGGCCTCTTGTCTTTGTGGTTTCTGTGATCTTTATCGGGGGGAGTATGCATATAAGTTTCCAAGTTATGAGGACAGAGAAATCCCCCTGTCCCTCATAAAAGGACGTGTAGCCCTCCTGAAAACAAAGATCTGCGGCAATGTCCGATCTACTACAGACCTTCTGACTTCAACAAACCTGGAGTCGATTTCTAACTTGGGCACTGCTGTTGACAGGATGGACATTCCCGACAAATCTCTTTCTGCCAGACGCCCTCAAGTTCCTCAAGGGGTCAACCTGGTTGATGTTGTGCTGCCGTCAACAGCACCTCCGGGGCCTCCAGTACCTCCGCTAACACAGAGTCCGGTAGCTCCGCCTCAGCCTCCTCATGTAAACCCTCCAGTCACAAGAACCCAATCCAGTACAGGCGATGGAACAGCCAATAAGAAGCCCAGGACTCAAGTTGTTGATGCCTCTACAAGCGAAACCCCCCAGGCTCAGGAGCCCCCCCGTATTTCTATTCCCTGGGAGCCAAAGTTCCTTCTACCCGATGGGACTCCGGTCTGCACCGATCAGCTCACCATCACCCAGCCAGAATCTCTTCGGGTTATGGCAAAAGGGATTTGGACTCCAGCCGATAGGGCTGCTCAGTCAAAAATCTCCAGGACTGATCTTGTGAAGAAGACTTCCATAATGGTCATGGAGGTATATACTTGTTCTTCCTTTTGTAACTTGTTTCATTATTATTACCATTTTATGCACTAACATGTCATTTATGTGCAGCTTCTTTATGGGGTCCAGGCATACAACAATGTTGTGGAGTCTGATGTCAAAGAAATGGCCAGTATGAAGGCATAGATCAAGCAAAACAACGAGCATCAGTTCGCTCTAGTCAAAGAGGCAGATGGTCTTCGCCAAAGCGTCTCGGAGCAGAAAAACCTTCTGGAGACTGGTGAGGCGGAGAAGAGGGCTCTGACTGCCGAAAAGCTAGCTTTAGCTGCTGAGCTTGAAGAGGTGAAGGCAGCCTATCAGAAGATGGTTGCTGAAAAGGTGGAGTTGGATAATCTTCTGGCTCTTGAGCGGTCCAAGGTAGAGGTGTGCCGTTTGGGGGGTCTGGACATGCACAGCCGGTACACCACCATCTGTGACATCCGAACGGTCAGAGCATGGCGAGAAAGGCACGAAATGGAGCATATCCCTTTGGCAGATCGGGAATTCAAGACTGCTGAGGAATTTGATGCCTTCATAGGAGTGTCCCTTCCCTACAAAACCCCTCTTACTTTTGAAAATGAGAAGCGGTTCGCTACCATTTTGAAGGGAGAAGACTATCATCCTCCCAAGTATAATAGTTTATATGTACTTACCCTTTTCAGAAGGGTGCTTTTGTAATCTCTTTCCTTTATTTAATGAAAATTTTTTTTTCCCATCTCAGTGTTTATTTTGTTTTTCCTGCAATGTTTAGTCTTCGGGCATATGGCCTCTTATACTTGTTTCTTGTCCTCTGGCTAGTTCATATTTTATGTTTGGACTTCAGCACTTATGAAAATTTTAAAATAATGGAGCCTTCGGGCATATAGCCCCTGAGGCCTGTCCTTTTCCTCTGGTTAGTTCAAATCAGGTTTGAACTCAACACTTAGGAAAATTTTAATTTTAAAATGGAGCCTTCGGGCATATGGCCCCTGAGGCTTGTTTTTGTCATCTGGTTAGTTCAAATCAGGTTTGAACTCAACACTTAGGAATATTTTAATTTTAAAATGGAGCCTTCGGGCATATGGCCCCTGAGGCTTGTTTTTGTCATCTGGTTAGTTCAAATCAGGTTTGAACTCAACACTTAGAAATATTTTAATTTTAAAATGGAGCCTTCGGGCATATGGCCCCTTAGGCTTGTCTTTGTCCTTTGGTTAGTTCAAATCAGGTTTGAACTCAACACTTAGGAATATTTTAATTTTAAAATGGAGCCTTCGGGCATATGGCCCCTTAGGCTTGTCTTTGTCCTCTGGTTAGTTCAAATCAGGTTTGAATTCAACACTTAGGAATATTTTAATTCAAACATGGAACACTCGCAAAAAATAGAATGTATCTATATTGAAATGAACTTTGAGAATCATAAAATAGAGGTGTCGAACATCGGGCACAGATGCTTTATTATAATCAGTAGAAGGTGTCATAAGTGAGACACAACTTTATCGCTTTACCAAAAAAAAAAGACTACCTAAGGATAATACCTCTTCAGCCGATAAGCGTTCTGAGAGTTGCGCTCGATGCGGCCTGTCTCATTCTTCCACACCCAATAAGCTCCGCGTTCGATGACCTCAATAATTGTGTAAGGTCCTTCATATGTCTCTCGTAATTTGCCTACAATCCCAATCTTTCTTCTGAGTACCATATCGCCTACTTGGAATTCTCTTCTCTTAACTTTCTGATTGAACCGTGCCCTGATTTGTTGCTGATAAGCAGCCAGCCTTATCCCAACAACTTCCCTTCTTTCCTCTAGTAGGTCCAAATCATGGGCTAGGTGCTGATTATTTGGACCCTCCTCCCAGGCTTGACTTCTTAAGGTAGGTACCCTCAACTCGGTCGGGATAACGGCTTCGGCCCCATAAGCCATGGCGAAAGGGGTCTCTCCCGTTGGTTGCCTTGGAGTAGTCCGATAGGACCATAACACCTCGGGCAACTTTTCCAACCAGGCTCCTTTTGCCTTTTCAAGCTTTTTCCTGAGTGTATAAAAAATGGTTCTGTTTGTCCTTTCAGCCTGCCCATTTCCCTATGGATAGCCAACGGAAGAAGTGTTTTGATTGATCCCATGCTTTACCAGGAATGCTTGAACTTTCCTGTTATCCAAATTAGTGCCATTATCCATCATTATAGTTCGGGGTAGACCGAATCTACAAATGATGTGACTCCAGATGAACTTTATAACATGACTACTCTTGATGGTAGAATATGCCTCGGTTTCTACCCACTTGGTAAAGTAATCCGTAACCAGAAGAACATGAGTGGTAGATCGTATAGCTTACGGGAGAGGACCCACAATGTCCATACCCCATCGAGCAAATGGGTGAGGGATAATTGTTGGGTTCAGTAACTCCGAGGTGGATGAATGGCATTTCCATGAAATTGACACTTTTTGCAGTGTCGGGTGTAGACCTCAGCGTCTCTTGATAGATAGGGCCAGAAGTATCCCTGTGTGAGAATTTTATGGGCTAAAGACCTCCCTCCGGAATGATTTCCACATAATCCTGCATGAATTTGTTCCATGACCGCAGAGGCTTCGGAGGGCGTGAGACATCTCAAATATGGACCAGAGAAAGACTTGCGGTATAGGTCGCCGTTGTACAGAGCATACCTGGCCGCCTTCTTCGTATCTTCCGAGCCTCAGGTTTCGACTCAGGTAATGCACTGGACCTCAAATAATTTGCAATAGGGTCCATTCAGCTTGGCTCCCATGGAATGATCATCACGTCTTCGGGGGGCTCCAAGCTTGATCGGACAATGAAGTCTATGACATTATCCCCTCTGGGGATTTGCTCAAAGGTCAACTGTTGGAATTCCTTGGCCTCTTCCAGTACCAAATTCCTGTACGCTTCCATTTTAGGCTCTCAGGCTTCATATTCCCCATTCAACTGCCATACTATTAATTGGGAATCGCTCCGTACCTGAAGGCTTCGGGTTAACCGAATCCTTGCTAAAAGGGCCTCATACTCGGTTTCGTTGTTGGAGGCAGGAAACTCCAATCGAACGGACTGTTGGATTTTAGTGCCATCTGGTGTTACGAGCTCTACACCGATCCCTGCTCTGTTGATATTTGACGATCCGTCCACGAACACAACCCATAAGCCAAGCTCACTTTCTTCTAAGGAATCTGTAGTTTCTGTTTCCAACAGGAAGTCAGCTACTGTTTGTCCTTTGATAGCAGTTTGGCGGCATAGGTTATGTCAAAAATCCCGAGTTTTATTGCCCATTTGGATACTCTCCCCGACAACTCAGGTTTTGCCATTATGGATCTAATCGGGGTTGCAGTTGGCACTACGATTGGATGTGCTTCAAAATAATGCCGAAGACGTCGCTTAGCATTAATCACTGATAGTACCAGTTTCTCCTGCTTTGAATAACGGGTTTCCGCATCAGCAAGGGCTTTGCTGGTGTAAAAGACTGGTATCTGGTACCCCTTGCCCTCCTTGACCAGAGCGGCGCTGGTAGATGTCGTAGATATGGCCAGATACAGGTGTAACGGCTCATCGGCTTCTGGGGTTGCCAGTATAGGAGGCTTTGCCATGTAGTTTTTGAGTTCTTTCAAGGCTTCTGATTGCTCTAGCCCCCAGACCTCTGATTTTGCCGCCTTTATAACTTGAAAGAATGGCTTGCACCGATCGGTTAAGCGAGAGATGAAACGGCTGAGGGTTCCTACTCTTCCAGTTAGCACCTGGATATCCTTCCGGGACCTTGGCTCTGCTGACTCCATAAGAGCTTTGACTTGTGTTGGGGTAGCTTGTATTCCCGTTCGATCAACTATGTGCCCCAAGAACTGGCTGAGGACACCCCGAAGGAACATTTGGATGGATTGAGTTTCATCTTATACTTTCTGAGGGTGTCGAACACCTGCTGCAGGTCGGCCAGGTGTTCACTTTTTGCCTTGCTTTTGACCACCGTGTCATCAATGTAGGCCTCTATGGTAGATCCCATCATACCCTAGAAAACTTTATTTACCAACCTCTGAAAGGTTGCACCTGCATTTTTTAGTCCAAAAGGTATAACTGTACAACAATGTGTACCTGATTCAGTGATGAATGCAGTCTTTTCCTCGTCATCTGGGTTCATTCGTATTTGATTGTATCCAGAGTATGCATCCAGAAAGCTCAAGCGCTTGAATCCTGCGGTGGCATCTACCATCTGATCGATCTTAGGTAAGGGGAAACAATCCTTCGGGAATGCTCTGTTTAGGTCGATGAAGTCTATGCACACCCTCCATTTCCCGTTCTTTTTCTGAACCACAACAACATTTTCCAGCCAGAAAGGATACTGTACCTCCTTAATGAATCCTGCTTGGAGAAGTCGATCGACCTCCTCAGCTATGATCTGGTTTCGGTGAGCCCCCATCCGCGTATGCTTCTGTCTGACTGGTTTTACCCCGGGATCCATATTGAGATAATGTTGGGCTATTGACAGATCGATGCCAGTCATATCCATATGGCCCCAGGCAAATACGTCAACATTTAAACGTAGGAGGGCCTCCATATCCTCATTTTCTTGTGTATTGAGGCCATAACCAATATAAGTTAACTTCTCAGGGTGATCGGGATAGATCTGAACTTCAAGCAGAGTTTCAGCTTCAATTGATGACCTCGCACCCTCCTCCTGTAATTGTTATTGATCATCGGGTACCACTTTGGATCGTGATTCTCATTCCGGTTCAGCCCTCTTCCTCAAACATTTCATGGTGATAGCGTAACATTCCTTGGTTGTTACCTGATCGCCCCTGATGTCAATCACATCAATCCCGTTCGGATCGATGCACCGCATGACTTGATGCATGGTTGATGGAACGTTGTGCATCCGATGGATCCAATCCCTTCCCATAAGGAGATTATAGGAGGGTTTGACATCCACCACCACAAAAGTTTCTCTGAGCGTACATCTTGTTGCTGTCATGGGCAGTTGGATCTCTCCCACTGGTTTCACTCTTCTACCATCAAATCCGGCTATCGGGCTTCTGGAAGGGACTATCTCCTGAGGGTTGATCTCCAACTTCTCAAAGGCCCATTTGGTGATAATGTTGGCGTTGTTCCCTGGGTCAACCATCACCCTCTTGATTAAGCAGTTTGAGACCATGAGGGAGATAACCAAGGGGTCGTCATGTGGTGTTTGAATGCTCCGTATATCGTAGAAGAGAAAGTTATCCGGGCGTCCTCCTTCGGGCTTCTTCTACTTCTGATCAACTTGGTCCTCCGTGAACCATGTGAATGACTCTTACGGGCTGTCCCATTACCCCCTTGGCGGGTGCATGTGACGTTTGGTCTGATCGGGTGCCTTCCTTGGCAATATACTCGGTCAGTTCTCCTTTCGCTATCATGGCTTCCACCTGTCTCCTAAGGCTTCTGCACTCATTGGTGTGATGCCCATACTCGCCATGAAAGGCATAGTGTCTCGACATGTCCCTCTGGTCCATTGGCTGTCTAATGGGTGATGGTGATCGGAAGATTCCCTTACCCTTGGTCTCTTGATATAGCTTGGCCAGGGTAACCTTCAACGGGGTGACTTTGTCTTCAAACCTCTGGCATTTCTCCGGGACTAGGGAAGGTGCAAGAGGAGCGCTCAGTCGCTTCCGATCTAGTGCCCAATCCTTTACCCTGTAAGGTTCGGATGCCCTTGCCTCTACGCTTGCAAAGGTTGTTCTTCTTTGGCGTATGGCTAACTCCTCTTCTATTCAGAGATGCCCTTGTGCTCTGGAATTGAGTTCTTCGATGTCTGTTGGTGGCCTCTTGACCAAGTACTGATGAAACTTGGTTCCAGGGATTAGGGCCATTCTGAAGGCCTCGACAGCCGAATGTTGGTTACAATTATCAATTGAGGACATCTCGACATTGAATCGCGAGACAAAACTTTTGAGGGACTCGCTTTTCTCCTGGATCATGGTGAATAGACTGGAGATGGTCTTCTTTTTTCTTTTATTGCCAAAGTACTAAGCAATGAATAATTCACAGAGTCTGAGCCAGCTTCCAATGGATCGGGGTGGTTGCTTTCTGAACCAGAGCAGGGCCGCTTCGGTTAGGCTGGTGGGGAAGACTTTGCAGAGTAAGGATTCATTTTCGTTGTAGACATTTATCTTGGTATGAACGTGGTAGATGTGCTCCATTGGATCTTTCGTGCCGTCGAACATGGTGAACTTCGGTAGTCTGAACCTCTCCGGGTAGGGCACACTAGTGATCGTCATAGTGAATGGAGTCTGCACGGCGTCGATAGATGCCTTGGAGGCCAGATTGATAGGGGTCTGTATCTTCAGATCCTTAAGCACCTCCCTCTGGAATCTGGTCATAATTTCTTCCAATTTCTTCATGGTCAGAATCTCCTCGGGATTGCGTCCCCCAAACACCTGTAGGGACGACTTTGCGTGCTCTTCCCGATCGTTGGTGGATTTTTCTTGGTGGTTGTCCCTTTCTGATTGGTGGCCTATAGACCGCTCATGTTGGCTGGACTGTTCATCGTTTTGGACTTCTTGAGGGTTCTGAAGTTGGGCCAGTTTTACAACTAGTTCAGCGTTCTGCCTCTCTAATTCGGCGGTCCTCTCCTCTAGGGCTCGCCTAATCGGATCCTCAACCTGTTGGCCTCCGTTAAGAGGTAAATCAGCTTGTTGTGAACATGTGATCACCGCCATTGATGGTATGAATCTCAGCTTTTTCGTAGAGAATGGGAAGCTTATTGAAAAAGATTTCAATAATGGTGTTTCCCATAGACGGCGCCAATTGTGTAGATGCAAAAAAATACACAGTAATAATTGGATTAAAAATTGGATTTTTTATTCAATCTTTGGCCTTGTATTTATACACAATTCTGGTAAATGGGTCAAGCCCATTTACCCAAGTTTATCAATCCCTTAAATCAGGGGATTTGATAAACTCTATTCCTTTTTGGACTCTCTATTCCATAAGTAGGACAACTCCCTGACTTATGGATCACTTATCTTCTAGAGAATTCTATGGGTCAATTTATTTCTTCGGCCCCCCCGTCTTCGGCCCATCTGTCATGTGGCCCATCCTAGTTGGGCCATGTATTATTTTGATTATTACAACTACACAATTAACTTTGTGATTAAAAATAACAAACGTTTTGCCAAGAACATAAATCCTTTACTTCGAAAGACCACGAAGTTGTTACTACGACCTATTGATATATATCACAATTTGGTAATTTAATTATGAGCAATATTTGAGTCTTGTCCCATGAGAACTAATTTCGTTCTCCCAATGATAATGTCCTGACCATAAGAGCAATTTAAAAAAGAATTAACACTAAAATTTTATTTTTATAAATTTTATGCCTATCTTTCATTTTCTTAATAAATTATTCACGTGTCTAAATTATATTGGTGTAAGTGTGGAAATCTCTAGGCCCATAGAGGCTCATCAGGCTGATAGCCCGACAAGGTCACCGAAAGCCCGAAGATTAGGCCCATTTCAAGCTAGAATTACTTGAAAATAAAGATAATGATGTAAGAGAGATAAAGGGAATGATGTAAGTAAAATAATGTTACCCTAATGGGCTCGAAGCCCAAAAAGGGAATGTATATAAAGGAAGCAAAATCTAAATAAATGATTCATTCTTGTGTTGTGCATTTTTGAGCATTTACATATTGGCGAAGTCTGTGGGAATACTACAAGGAGTTCTTGATTTTTCGGATCTGTTCTTCGAAGATTTGTAAATCATCTCCTTCTTCCCATCTCATTAAGTTGAGTTTGTTTTATTCAACCCGAAGATCTGAGAGCTTGTTCCTATTCTTCACCACATTCTAGGTACTCCATTCACACTGACCCACTACCTCCCGAGCAAACATGTCGGTCACTCGTTCGCAAACAGACGTTCCGACCACCGAAGATAGCTGTATAGAAGGTCCTCAAACCATTGAGCAAATCATGCAATGCCTAATAGTCGCTAAGGAACGTAGCCAAGCTCTTGAGAAGCATAATGCAGAGGTCATGGCGAGATTGGCTCTACCACCGCCTGCCCCTCCGGCAATGGCGCTCGACCACTCTCAGAACCAACAAGATGGCGACAGACTGGAAGAGCACGCCGAGTCTTCCTAGCCTTAGGAAAGGCTCCAGCCGCCGACGAAGCCATGACCCCCCAAAAGCTCCAAGCAATGATGGCCGAGTTCTAAAAGAAAGTCCTCGGGGACTTGAGAACCCAGTCTACCGATGACCTAGCCATCCAGGCGTCCACCAAGTTGATACAATCACCCTTCGTCCCCGAGATAACCCGGGAACCTTTTCCAAAGAAGTTCATTATGCCTCGGTTTACCCCCTACGATGGCACCAAGGACCCCGAGGAGCATATTTATCAGATTCATCAGAAGATGACCATGTACGCTGAGAATGAGTCCTTGTTTTACAAGGTTTTTTCCACAAGTCTTGCTGATGTAACTCTGTTATGGTTTAGGAAACAACCACCTCGATCCATCGGCAGCTGGCAACAGTTGACCAGGCTCTTCGTTGCCCAATACTATGGGAACAAGAGACAAAAGAAGACCATATCCTGCTTCTTCACTATGATCTAGGAGAAAAGAGAATCACTGAAGAGCTTCCTATCCTAATTCAACATTGAGTTTTCTTCTATTGATAACTATAACCAGCACTCTGTTGTTGAGGCCTTTCGGATGGCCCTTATTCCAGGAACCAAGTTCCAGAAGTCTCTGGTGAAACGCCCCCCATCAGGTATTGGGGAGTTAAACTCCAAAGCCCAAGGATACTTGAGGATTAAAGAGGAGAAGACCATCAGACAGAGGAGGGCGGCCTTGGTCAGCATCGAAGCCCGATCAAAGGATCAGGCGACTGATCAAAAACGTCCAACACCATCAGGGCCACCAGCTCCTTCAGGACCTCCAGCCCCGAACCCTTTTAAACATTTCAAATCTGAAGAGAGAGCGACCCCCCTGAGGGTCAGCCTTGCCAAGCTCTACCAAGAGAACAAGGCTAGAGGGATCTTCCAACAACCTCAACCATCAGACAACCACTAAACCAAAGGGATAAGTTAAAACATTAGGTTTTCCACGATGATTTCGGGCACATCACAAACGAGTGTCGTAATCTCAGACAACAAGTAGAGGCACTGTTGCTTCGCGGTGAGCTCCGGGATTACATCCAACAGGACAGGCCGAGGGCCGATCAACTTGCTCCTAACGCCCCTCGGAACCCCGCAACCGCACAGCCGGTCAAGATCATTAATATGATTCTTGGTGGTCCCGCCCACAAAGAGACGGAAGAATCCTGCCGGAGCCAGCTGCGAAGAGCCCATAAAATGAGAAAAGTCAATGAAGTCCACCATAGAACAGGAGAACACAGATTATTTTCTCTGCATTAGACCTTCGGAATATCCAGACCCCACATGATGACCCTCTAGTTGTGACACTGATGGTGGCTAACTACCTTGTTAAGAGAGTCATGATCGATCCTGGGAGCAATGCAAACATCATTACCAAATGGGCTTTTGAAAAGCTCAAAATCGACCCGAATGAGATTGTCGCATCCCGGTGCCCTATTGCAGGATTCGATGGAAAACAAATCGAACCGATCAGGGAAGTCCAATTACCGGTATCTGCTGCTCAAAGGACCTTGACCGAGATGTTTGTTGTAGTGAATGTGAAGCCTTCATACAATTTGCTCATGGGAAGGGGATGAATTCACCGGATGCAGGGCGTGCCTTCAACCCTTCACCAGGTGATGAGATGCATAAGCCCGAACGGTTTGGACATCATTGATATCAGGGGTGACCAGGTGGCCGCCAAGGAATGTTATGCGGTCACCCTGAAAGAGATCAGGAAGGGAAAAGGCCCAATGGTGTCCCATTCCAAGGAACAGAATCCAGGTCCCAAATAGCAATCAAATGAAGGGGATCCGGGTACCCCGATCGTGGTCGAGCCATTACAGCCAATCTCTGTTATACCCGATAGCCCAGAAAAAGTTACTTTTACAGGTATAAATCTTACCGACTCTGAATTGAAAGAACTAACACAGTTATTGCAGGACAACTTCGATGTCTTCGCGTGGGAACATACAGACATGCCAAATATCGATCCTCTTATTACCCAACACTCATTACACGTCGACCTGAACGTAAGACTGATCAGGCAAAGGCAGAGGCGCATGGGAGCACATCGGAACCAAATCATAGCGGACGAAGTGTCCAGATTATTGCAGGTTGGTTTTGTCAAGGAAGTCAAGTACCCCGAATGGCTCGCCAACGTAGTGGTCGTACATAAGAAGAATGGTAAGTGGAGGGTTTGTGTTGATTTTACTGACCTGAATAGGGCATGCCTGAAGGACAGTTTTCCACTGCCAAAGATCGACCAGATGGTTGACGCTACCTCCGGCTACGAACGTCTAACTTTTCTGGACATTTATTCTTGATAAAATCAGATAAAAATAAACCCGATGGACAAAAAAAAGACCTCCTTCATTACTGAAATAGGTACCTATTGCTTTAAGGTTATGCCCTTCAATCTAAAAAATATAGGTGCCACTTTCCAGAGCTTGGTCAACAAGATCTTTAAGGGAATGATGGGTACAGTGATCGAGGCTTATATTGATGACACTGTGGTTAACAGCAGAAGAAAGGAAGATCATCTTGCACACTTGCACCAAGTGTTTGACACCCTCAGGACACATGGCATGAAGCTTAACCCGGAGAAATGTTCATTTGGCGTGTCATCCGAATAATTCCTAGGACACATCGTGGACCGGACTGGGATCCAAGCCAGCCCGACACAAGTCAAGGCTCTAATGGAAATAAAGGAGCCCCAGACACATAAGGACATTCAAGTCCTGACAGGAAGAGTGGTTGCCCTTAGCAGGTTCATTTCACGACTCACTGATCGATGCAGACCATTCTTTCAGGAAATCAAGGCAAAAGGGGGAGAAGTCTGGGGTCCTGAGCAGTCTGAAGCCTTAGCGAGGTTAAAGAAATATATGACCAGACCCCCGATCCTATCCACACCAGGACCCGATGAAGTCTTACACCTGTATCTAACAATATCCTCCGTCTCAACTAGTGCAGCCTTCATCAGAGAGGATGAGAACCTACAGATGTTAGTCTTCTACACCAGTACATCATTGGCTGAAGCGGAAACCCGATATAGCATGCAAGAAAAACTGGTTCTATCACTGGTAAATGCCAAAAGGCGACTGAGGCATTACTTTGAGGCTAATCCAATCATTGTCCCGACCTCCATGTCTCTCCGGGTTATTATGTCAAAACCTAATATTTCGGGCAGAATCTCCAAATGGGCCATCGAATTGGGCATATATGACATAACTTACATACCCCGGGTTTCCATCAAAGGACAGGCGGTGGCAGATTTCTTACTTGAAGATGAAATTGAATAACCCGACCAGTAGACTGAGCCAGACACTTGAAAGCTTTTCATAGATGGATCGGCCAGTTCTACTGGATCAGGAATCGGTTTGGAGATCCAGACGCCCAATGGGATACACCTCCACATGTCAGTGCAACTACAGTTCCCAGCCACAAACAATGAGGCAGAGTATAAAGTGATCGTATATGGCTTGAGGTTATCCCGAAGCCTCCAGATTCAGGCCCTAGCAGTGCACAACAACTCTCAGCTAGTCATTCGACAAATTAAAGGGGAATACGAGGCAAAAGACCCCAAAATGGAATCTTACCGGGCACTTGTGTTGAAGGAAACAGAGAGCTTTGAAAAAATAACCTTCACTCAAATCCCGAGAAGCGAAAACTCTGTAGCTGACCACCTAGTCGGTCAGGCGTCCTCAGTTGGAGAGGACCTGACCCGGGTTGTGTTGGTGGATTTTATAACCAGGCCAAGTATTCAAAACCCCGAACAAGTAATGTTTATTCCATGGGAGCCCAGCTGGATGGATCCCCTAATGAATTACCTGAGAAATGGGACACTCTCGGTGAACAAAGCTGAAGCTCATAGGATCAAGAGGAATTCAGCCCGATATCCAGTCATAAATGGGCAACTCTATCGAAAGTCTTTCTCGGGTCCTTATTTAAAATGCATTACGCCCTCAGAATCAAGAGCAGTGATGCAGGAGATCCACAGTGGATCTTGCGGGAACCACTCCAGATGAAGGTCCCTTGCCCATAAAGTACTCTCCCAATGATACTTTTGGCTCTATCTGTCACGGGATGCCGAGGACTATGTCTGGAGGTACAAACCATGCCAGATGCACGGGAATGCTATCCATCGACTGCCTGAGTTCCTACACCCAACCATAGTCCCACATCCCTTCGCCCGGTGGGGAATGGATATCGTAGGATCTCTCCCGAAGGCAATTCGATCAAATTCCTATGTCCTCCTGGCCACTGATTACTTCACCAAATGGGTGGAAGCTGAAGCCTACCCGCCATCAAAAGTAACCACATCATCAAGTTTATTTGGACCCACATAATATGCAGATTTGGGTTACCAAGGATAATTATGATGGATAATGGAACAAATCTTGACAACAAGAAAGTGAGAGCAATTTTCGCCGAGCATGGTATCAACCAGAATACATCATCCGTCGGGTACTCACAGGGGAATGGACAGGCTGAAAGAACAAATAGAACCATATTTGACACCTTGGCCAAAAAACTTGAGGAAGCAAAAGGGGTCTGGCTCGAGAAGCTACCTGAAGTGCTCTGGTCATACAGAACAACCCCCAGGCAACCCACCGGAGAGACCCCCTTTGCCATAGCATATGGCGCTGAGGCTGTGATCCCAACGGAGGTTAGGGTTCCAACCCTTCGGAGTCAGGCCTGGGTGGAAGGCCCAAATAACCAGCACCTGGCTCACGACCTTGGTCTACTAGATGAAAGAAGGGAAGCAGTCAGGATCAGGTTGGCCTCCTACCAACAGAGTGTCCGGAACTACTTCAACCAAAAAGTTAAAATAAGGGAGTTCCAGGTCGGTGACATGGTCCTTAGGCAAAAAATTGGACTCGTGGGCAAGCTCAGGGAGCCTTAAGAGGGCCCATACACCATTACCGAAGTCATTGGGCGCGGAGCATACCGCGTCCGAAGGAACAGAGACGGTAAAATGGAACCAAACTCCTAGAACGCATCTCGTCTGAAGAGGTACTACCCGTAACAAGCCAAGTTTACTTTTACTTTGATCACTTTTGAAAAAAGGCCCTCACGCCAGATCAATCAAAAATATTCATCAGTAAAATAATTTTCCATGGCAAAAATAGCTTATAAATATCTACTGATGCAAAAAAAAAATTTAAACAAGTGTTGTCATGTCTCTCGCATGGCCTGAAGTGCCGGAAAGACACAGCACTGATGCAGAAGAGATCAAAAAAAAAATTACAAAAAATAAACCAAGTGTTGGAATGTCTATTGCATGGCCTGAAGTGCCCGAAAGACACAGCACTGATCCAGAAGAGATCAGAGTTTTGTGAAAAGTAAACTAAGTGTTGTCATGTCTCTCGCAAAGTGTTGTCATGTCTCTCGCATGGCCCAAAGTGCCCGAAAGACACAGCACTGATCCAGAAGAGATCAAAATTTTATGAAAAATAAAATAAGCGTTGTCATGTCTCTTGCAATGCCTGAAGTGCCCGAAAGACACAACACTTTTTGGGTAAAATAATCTAAGTATTGCAGAAGTCAACTGGAAAGGAACCAAGATTTTCATTCAAAATATGGGCCCCGATGGCTAAGGCTTACAAATGTTTTACAAAAAAAGAATCCTACATTCTGTTATCCTAAAACCTAGAAAGAAGCCCGATAGAATTCACTATCTAAGTGCCAGCATAAGTGCCCGCCGTATTTGAGTCCACAGGAGCAATTGCCGGGTCCAAAACTTGGACAGGAGCGGGATGCATGGAAGGATTAGAATCAGGAGTGGGCCCCGAAAGAGGTTTGGTCAGGATCTCATAAAAGCAAATGTCATCAAGACCTCCAACCGGATCATCATACGGTGGAGCAATGCCCAGAGACTCATCCAATTCCTCCACTGAGGCAAAGTCCCTCTCCTCAACAGGTTTCTGGATGTCCAAGAAACAGATCCTCCAACCGAACTCAATCCGGTACTGGGCAGTGTCGCAGAGATGCTTATACATCTAATTGCCACCCCAATGGCACATTTCCACTGTTGACCTCTCCACGGCCAGGAGATTCTTGGTTTCAACCTTATCCTCCAGAAGTTTCTCCTTTGAGGCCCTTAGGCCTTCATTCTCTGCCTTCAAGCCTTCAACTTCAGTAGCTAATGCCAGCCGAACTGCCTCCATCTCCTTGATCTTTTCTTGGGCCGTCTTAAGCTTTTGCTCGGCAGAGATTACCTTTATAGTCTGGACCTCCAGCTTATCATTAGATATCGATAGCAAGGTGGCCACCTTTTTCCTTGCATTCTCCTTCAACCTCAGAAGCTCTGAAGATTTATTGAGCAACCTGCTGTCCTCCTCCAACTTTGCATTATAAGCTTGGATTAGGTAGAGCATCTTCCAGGAATGCAAGTGTTAGCTAGATCAATGAATAAAGTGCAGAAATACAAAGTATGACTGAAGAAACAACAAGGTCAAAAACGTACCTTCATGGCAATCTCCGGACCGGCCATGGCCAGCTCTGCCTGATCAATCTGTGTCAACCTCTTCCAGTCTGCGGGGGTCCAGATCTGGAGACCCATTTCCCAAAGGGCAACATCATTATCAATGGTCTCGTGCCCTGCGACCAAGAAGTCACCACCCTGAAGTTTTATCTTTGGTCCCCATGGGACGGGTTGCTCCTTCCCAAATATAGCCCCGGACTCCACCACTATGCTTGGCGATGACGCTGTAGTCAGACGGGGCCTAACCGATCGGTCGGGGACATCTTCCTCAGACTGAGGACGTTGTGTCCCCACCAAATTGGGCTCTCCCTCAACTGATCGGGATCCAGGAACTGGGATTTCCCCCGAAGAAGGGACAAAGGGCGATTCGGCAGTACCCTCCCCTGAAGGAGAAGGTGGAATAACTGGAGGACTCCCCGACGGTGGTGGAGGAAATATCCCAAAGGGAGGAGTTAGAATACCTTGGGACTGCTGATTGGCTTGGGCATCCCTCGATACCGAAGGGTTTGTTTGAGAGCCCGGTACTTGCTTGACCTTCTTCTTAAGGATGGGTGGCGGGATCCTCAACATGGTGTTTTTTCCTTCTGATGTTAGTTCCTGCAAATTAGCACCAGTTAGGTAATTGCCACATATCCTCAGGGACTGGCCCCAAATTTTAGACTTAAGGATATCAAATCGGGATGAGATGTAATTTGGAGTTTTAAATCGGTTGGGGGCTCCCAGAAACTCTAGCACATGATGACCCAACTTATCATTGCATTGTTCACAATAGCATGACCCTCTATAATAAGGTTTGAAGTAAGTGAATAAATGTTTGTCAAACTCACTAGGGACTACGAATCTGGCTGAGCCGGGAAGCCTCCAATTCCCGCTCACCAGGATCATTATTTCTTTCCACCCCATATTAGACTTCTCATTGTCATCGCACATCTTTCTCCCACTTAAAGAAAAAATATTATATCGACCCCTACAGTCCTTCTGGTCCTGTATCTTGTATGAGAACAAGAGCTCAGCAAGACCCAGATCAAGGCCCATCTCCCGATTAATCATCAGGACCATAGCCACAATCCTGAAGAAATTGGGCCCCACTTGAAGCAGAGCCAGACCTAGAGTGGACAGGACAAAACGAAAAAAAGGGTGGATCGGGAAACGAAGAACCTGAAGATGAAAAGCCGACAGCAATATCTGATCATCCCTAACTCCCTCCCCTATCCTAAAGTCGTACTTCTTGAGATAATTCTTAACTATCACCCCATCGGGTATTCTACACTTAACCCTCAATTTCTTCAGCACAGTATCTACCTTATGTGCAGGGGGAAAGGGATCGGCATAGAATTGATCTCCCGATCTTCCTGCAGCCAGATCCCCACCCACAACAGCGTTTTGGGTAACCTCAGGAGGACTAGATCTTACCCTCCTAACCACCCCTACCGATGGAGAACTAAGGGAGGCATCGGGATCTACAGAAGAGGGGAGACGGTCACTATTCGACCGAGTATCATCGCTATCAGACATATTGACAGAAAGGTAGGAGAGCTGGAAGAAAGAACTTACTCTAAAGTGGATTCCTGTGAGATTTCGTGAGTTTTCCGGGAAAGAAGTGCAGATTCTGGCAATAACAAGAGGAGAAACCAAGTTGCATAGAGTTTTTGAAAGCCAAGAGCTTTGAAATGCAAAAGATGTTTTGCAAATGGACCCTGGGGTATTTATAGAAATCACCGAAGGATGTGAAGAGTCATAAGCACAAGAAACGAAGCATCAGGCCGTTTCCTCAGCCCCCATCAGGTAAATCAAAGTCACCTAAGTCATGAATTTGAAATGTTAATGATGGCACAGCTGTCTTATTTAATGAACCTGTCACATCACCCTAACAGGGGTGATGTATATATATTCCCTCCCACACTTTACCTTCTCGGTAATGGGCCTGACTGCCCGAAAGCCCACAACTAAGAAGAGGGTCTATATAAGTGTGGAAATCTCCAGGTCCACAGAGGCCCATCAGGCTGATACCTCGACAAGGTCACCGAAAGTCCGAAGATTAGGCCCATTTCAAGATAGAATTACTTGAAAATAAAGATAGTGATGTAAGAGATATAGAGAAAATGATGTAAGCAAAATAATGTTGCCCTAATAGACTCGAAGCCCAAAAAAAAATGTATATAAAGGAAACAAAATTTAAATAAATGATCCATTCTTGTGTTTTGCATTTTTGAACATTTACAATTGGATAGAGGACGACGAATTTCGTTTCCTGAGACAAGTAGTGTTCAATAATCATTAACTAAAAAAAAATAGTCATACCAATGTAGTCGATCATGAGTAGTCCATCGGAGCACCAGCCAGTTGCATCCTTAAAGAAAGTTTGACCATAGGGAAGTCTAGCATAGACAGATGCAGCATTATCCGTTGTCTGCCGGATAAAATTTCCGGTGTCGGAAAGTGAGTCACCGACGTTAAAAACTCGACGAAAATTGCAGATCTTCAATGGATGAGCGTAATAGCATGGAGGAAGAAGAAGAAAGATGGAGCAGGTCATCGAAAGGAGCAAATGAGTGGGTAGCCACTGCACAAGAAAAAATAAAAAATAGAGACTTATTATAACCAATGTGCATATATGGGTTGGTGTGGTCCTTATTCTATATGGAGTTGGTGGTAGGGTTAATATTATTATTTAGTTCTTGGTAGGGTTAATCATATTCTTTAGTTGTTGTTGGCAGGGCTAATCATATTCTAATTTTAAGGCTACAACAATTTCCACCTATCAAATGATGGTGAGCATAAAAACAATATTTATTATAATGGAAAAATTACGAATATGTCACTGAAATAAGGTATAATTATGAGGAAAAATTTATATAAAATAAAAAGGATGAGTTACAGTCCGACCCCATCAAAATATAATATATTATGCCGGCACCAGATAAGTTGGGATATAACCTTTGATAAATATTCACCGTCCCAATTATACCTAACATGGTGCAAGTGTCCTTTCATAAATTAATCAAGAATTAATTCATCCTTTATGAAAAATTTATTGCATAATCTTGAATTATATCATTCAGATCAATCACATCTTGATACTTGAACAATTTTATTAATTTCATAACTTTAAAAAAAAAATTATCTTATATTTCACTGATTTCAAGTAGTGATGGATTTTGGGCTATGTAGTCCAAAATCATAGTAAAGGTGGAGTGTGAGAAAAGGGAAAAATCACCATCATTGTTTCAAAAAATTTAATAAGGTAGGTAGATACATGCTGCAAAGTGTGTGACCCCATTGTATGTGCACAACCACTTGAATTGGGAGTTGCAGCTTGCACGCATGGCTTTAAACTTACTCTCAAGTTTTAATATTGTGATAGGTACATATAACTCATGATTTATGATAAGAGTTTATTTCCGTAAATCCCACTGCGAATTTAAAAAAGATTATTTTGTCCTCTTTATATATAAAAAAATTTCATGTATTTATCAAATTGTATTAGCTTGCTCCCTTTCCTATAATTTTGGACCAAAATATTTCTAAAATTTAATAAAAAATAATTTAAAATTCAAAAAAAGTATATATATTTCGAAACAAATATATAAAATTCGTAAAAATATATATATATAATTCGAAAAAAAACATATAAAATTAGAAACAAATATAAAAAAATCATAAATATATATAAAATTCGTAAAAAAAATATATAAAATTTGAAACAAATATATAAAATTCAAAATTTATATATTCTTACTTGTATTCTCTTGTAACATTAATATATTCTCTTGTTTTTACATCTTCTTACTTGATTTTTCAAATTTTATATGTTTTTTCGAATTTTATATATTGTTTTATGAATTTTATATATATTTTTCTAATTTTATATGTTTTTTTTAATTTTATATATTTTTTTCGAATTTTATATATTTTTTTCGAATTTTATATGTTTTTTTGAATTTTAAATTATTTTTAATTAAATCCCAGGGGTTTTTTGGTCCAATATTATAGGGAAATGGGCAAGCTGATATAATTTGATAAATGTAAGAGGATTTTCTGTATAGAAGGAAGACAAAGTTATTTTTTTGAAACCACAAGGGATTTACTGAAATTAACTCTTATGATAATGATGGGTTGTGGACTTGTGGGTCAGTGGCCCTAGTGCGTAATGTCACAATTATATATCTAAGAGGGTGCGAAAAACCCCCTACAGTATTGATATAGTGCGTATAATACCCTTCTTATTCTCAAGGACCCCAATAGTTTAAATAAGGTGCGAATTGACCCTATTTGATATTTTCCAGTGATCGGAGTTGTGAAATGTCCAAAATACCCTTAATATAATAAAATTTGAAAATAAATATATAAAATTCGAAACAAATATATAAAATTCGTAAATATATATATAATTCGAAAACAATATATAAAATTCGTAAAAATATATATAAATTTCGAAAAAAATATATAAATTTCTAAAAATGTATAAATTTCAAAAAATATATAAATTTTGAAAAAAACATATAAAATTCGAAAAATATATATATTTCAAAATATATATAAAAATTTCTAAAAAATATATAAATTTCTAAAAAATATATTTAAAATTCGTAAAAATATATAAAATTAAAAAATATATATAAACTTCAAAATATAAAAAACACAAGCAACCAAAGTACAATATACCAAAACAACATTTAAAGTCAAAGAAAGTAGAAAACCATGAATAGATGCTAGACAACTATACAAGTATACATTAATTAAAACTTTAAAGAGCCAAAATACAACTTTGCTTTTGAATTTATATATATTTTATATTTTTTCCCGAATTTTATATATATTTTCCGAAATTTATATATGTTTTCAAAATTTATATATATATTTTGAATTTATATATGTTTTTCCCAAGTTTATATAATTTTTTGAATTTTATATTTTTCTTTTCAAAATTTATATTTTTTTGAATTTTATACTTTTTTCAAAATTTTATATAATTTTTTGAAATTTAATATATATCTTTTGAATTTTATATATATATTTATGAATTTTATATAATTTTTTGAAATATATATATGTTTTTCGAATTATTCTAAGGGTATTTCAAACAATTCATATTATAATAGGGGCAAAATGCATATATTTTTAAATAATGGGGTGTCAAAGAACCACATGGGGTTATACGTACTATATGCATACCACAGGGGGTTTTTCCCACCTGACCCTTTTGTCAATAACAAAGGGCATTTTCGGGTTTTCAGGTTTAATATAAGTCATGTGCTTGCACATGACTTTTTTCCGGCCAAGAGTGGATGTCCGGTGACTGTTAGGGGGCAACACGCACATTTTTTAAAACAGGTGGACTTATACACACAAAATTAAATTTTTGGGGGTTCAGTGTACATATTTACAAACCAGGGGGGTTTTCGCAAAAAGCCCTATATCTAATTATCTATGTTGATATATACAAGCCCTACAATTCAAGTACACATATATTTAGGTTTTGTCCCATGATGATCAAGTTTATCCTCTTCGTTGATGTGGTCCAATAAAAATTGCACATGTGATTATTATTTTTATATAAAAGAAAAATGGACCTAAAATCCATATAAACATGAATTAGTGTCAATTCTTTTTAAAAAATATTTTCACGTCTCCTAATTATCATTACAAGAAAAATGAGTTTTTACGATTTTGTATTTACGAGAAGTCGGCATTTTAGCTCGTAAAAGGTACTTTTACGAGATTGATATAAATTTCCCCGTAATAAGTTCATAAATTTTTACGAAGAACTAATGAGATAATCATAAAAGCAAGTATTTACGAAAAACTAAAAATCTCGTTAATGTTTTTATTACTAACGATGTAGTTTTTTGGCTATAACAGGAGGTAAAATACCTTGTAAATAATTGGTTGACAATTTTGCTTAGTTTTTATTGGTGATTAAGTACTTATAGCGTGTGCCTTTTGGCCTTAGTGATTAATGTTGAAAATAATAAACTTGATTATGTGTTTTAAGAGTTACATAAGTTATATTTGTTATATATATAGGAGTGATTACTTTGTATTGAAAGTTGTCCTACATCGACTAAAAGGCAAAACCACCTCCATATCCTTCCCTATAAATATAGGGCATATCCTATTATATTGTGTGCACAAATAAAGAGAGAGAAAATAGAAGAGATACATGCTAGTATTATTCTTGGTGAGAGTTAGGAATAATATAAGCTTATATAAGCTTATATTATTCATATGATACAGGCGTGAATATACACTGTGTGTGTGCGTGTGTTTGATCCGCTGATCAACCCCTTATAATCATTTTTTTGATCATTAGTGAAACGGTGCTCTCAGTGGACATAAGCTTATTTTGGCTAAACCACTATAAATCTTTGTGTCCATTGTTTGGTGTGTGTTTGTATGCATTTTCTAATTTGCAGGTATTCGTGGCTTGGCTAATAGAGTTAGCAAACCCTAGTTTTGTTCTTGGGCGGGTGTAACAATCCTAACAAGTGGTATCAGAGCTTCAAGTTGAAGCAAAGAAGAAACCCGTACATTCTGGTCTAGATTTTAAGATCAGACTTGCCCTAAATCAGAAACCAACCATACGAGGAGATTTGTATTGACGAGACAAAGCCAGTAGTGTCAAGCTCGTCGCCGAAAAGTTTTGATCGCGCCCCCTGAAGTTCCGGCCAGATTTTCGGCTCCGACACGTAGCAGTTTCAGTTCGGGATTCTTTTGCGAAGCATCGTTGATCCATACAAGGAGTATAATATATCTACGAAAAGCTATTTCAAATATGAATGTTTTGACATAAAAATCATCCCCATAGGTGCCGGAACGGGCCCCCACGCGCCCCGAGAAGGTACTGACGTCGTCAGCAATTTTTTATCTTTTTGTGCAGATTTGTTTTTTCGCCCATTTGGAGTCATTTTTGACCTGTTTTTGACGCAGTCAGAGGCGTTCTTACAATTTTGAAATGTTCCAGACACAACCATGTAATCGATTTTGCGTAATTTGACTCCGAACATCTTGAATAGGCTCAATGGGAGCTATGGGAGAAGAAAGTACAGCAATGATCGACAAGTTTAATGGTACAAACTTTGCCTATTGGAAGATGCAAGTTGAGGATGTGTTATTCCAAAAAAAATTATTCTTGCCATTAGAAGGGAAGAAGCCAGAATCGATGAAAGAAGATGATTGGACAATCCTAGATCGAAAAGCTCTTGGTACGATCAGACTAATGTTGTCAAAGTCCGTCACCTTCAACATCAAGAATGAGAAGACAACAAAGTCTCTCATGGATGCTCTTTCGAGCATGTACGAACAGCCGTCTGGAGTGAATGCGATACATCTCATCACTAGATTGGCAAATCTGAAGATGTCCGAGAATGGGAAGGTCAGTGAACACATCAGTGTTCTTAATGAAATTGTTGAGCAGTTGGAATCAGTTGAGATGTCAATCACCAGCAAAATGAAAGCGGCTTTTCTTATAAGCCAATTGCCAGAGACTTGGAGTGCCACAAAGGCTACAATTATTAATTGTTCAGGGGTGGAACCGTTACAATATGATTCCGTAATGAGTATGATAATCACAGAAGATATCAGAAGATATAGTTAGTCAGGCTCTTCTAACAGTGGCTCAACATTGAATGTCGACACCAGAGGCAGAGGTTCGAGGAGGAAGAAAGACGAAAACCAAAGGCGTGGTCGTTCCATGTCGAGACAGGGAAGACCACATGGAAGATCACAGTCTCGAGGTCCTAGAAATTCCAAAGAGATTGAGTGTTGGAATTACGGCAAAACTGGTCACCTCAATAACTAGTTCAAATTCCCGCATAAGGTAACGGAGAACAAGACTGAGGCAACCATTATCTTAGAAGAAGCTGATGATGTGCTGATATGCTCTTTGGAGAGAAAAACAGAGTTTTGGGTCTTGGACTCTGGAGCATCATTCCATGCCACCTCAAGTCGAGAGCTCTTCGAGAGTTATACACCTAGAAACCTTAGCAAAGTTTTATCTAGGCGATGATCAGCCCAGCAGTGTAGTTGGCAAGGGTGAAGTACATATCAGACTCAACGGATCGATATGGAAGTTGAAGGATGTCAGACACATTCTAGACTTGAGGAAGAACCTAATCTCAGTAGGCCAGTTGGTGAGTGAAGGTTATGTGACCACTTTCAATGCAGGAGGGTGGAAAATTTCCAGAGGGGCTATGATTATAGCACAAGGAAAGAAGAGCGGTTTGCTTTACACTACCACAAAAGCTAGTATGTTGATAGTAGTTATAGAAAGCAATGAGGATCACAATTTGTGGCACCAGAGGCTAGGTCACATGATTGAAAAGGGGTTCAAAGTTATGCTCACAAAGGGAAAGCTACCATGCCTAAATTCGATTGATATTGATTTCTGTAAGGATTGCATATTCAGTAAGCAGAAGAGAGTTAGTTTTCAGAAAAGCGACAAAGATCTCAGAAAGGAGAATCTTGAGCTAGTTCACACTGATGTCTGGGGGCCAGCAAATGTCTCATATATTGATGGAAAGTCCTATTTCGTCACCTTCATCGACGACCATTCCAGGAAGGTATAGGTTTACTTCTTGAAACATAAATCTGAGGTGTACGATGTGTTCAAGAAATGGAAAGCTATGATAGAGAATGAGACGGGTTTGAAGATAAAGAGGTTAAGATCCGATAATGGTGGAAAATATCAGGACACCGGGTTCAAAAACTTTTGCTATGAGAACGGTAACATATTGGAGAAAACTGTTCCACGTACACCACAGCAGAATGGCGTAGCAGAACGTATGAATCGGACATTGACTGAGAGAGCCAGAAGCATGTGCATTCAAGCAGGGTTGCCAAAATAGTTCTGGGCAGAAGCAATCAATACAACAACGTATCTAATCAACCTAGGTCCATCAGTACCATTGGAGCACAGAATACCAGAAGAGGTATGGAGCGGTAAAGAGGTAACACTTTCACATTTAAAAGTCTTTGGTTGTGTTGCATATGTACATGTTAGTGATAATATGAGGGATAAGCTTGATCCCAAGTCACAGAAATGTACTTTCATTGGCTATGGCAGTGATGAGTATGGCTACCGCATGTGGGATGATAAAAACCGAAAGGTGATCTGAAGCAGAGATGTAATGTTCAATGAAAAAGTGATGTACAATGATAGGCACACAACTACCTCAGAGCCTACAGCACAGAGTGATCCTGTGCGTGTTGAGTTAGATGATGTTCAAGATAGTGAGAGTACTAAGTCAGAAGAACAGATTAAAGATGGCACTACTCAACAGGATGATACACCGCAATCTCCGACTCATATTCCTGTACCTAGGAAGACTTCACGGCAGCATGTGCCGAATAGGAGATATATGAATTATTTGTTGCTTACAGATGGAGGTGAACCAGAATACTATGATGAAGCATGCAGTGCAGCAGATGCGAGCTAGTGGGAGCTTGCGATGGAAGATGAGATGAAGTCACTTATCTTCAACAAGACATGGAAGCTAACCAAGTTGCCGGTGGAAAATAAAGCTCTCCATAACAAATGGGTCTACAGGGTCAAAGAAGAACATGATGGTTCTAAGAGGTACAAGGCAAGACTTGTAGTAAAAGGCTTTCAATAGAAAACAGGAATTGACTACACCGACATATTTTCTCCGGTTGTGAAATTGAATACCATTCGTTCAGTTCTTAGCATTGTTGCAGCAAAAGGTTTGCACCTAGAGCAGTTAGATGTTAAAAATGTTTTCCTCCATGGTGACCTAAAAGAGGAGATTTATATGCAGCAGCCGAAAGGTTTCTCAGTGAAAGGTAAAGAGAAACTTGTGTGTAAGTTGGAAAAGAGCTTGTATGGTTTGAAACAAGCTCCAAGACAGTGGTACAAGAAGTTCAATGGATTTATGCAGAAACATGGTTACAACAAGTGCAACGCTGACCATTGTTGCTACTTCAAAAGGTTTAACACGAGTTACATCATCCTCCTACTTTGTGTTGACGACATGTTAGTAGCTATGTCTGATTTTGCGAAAATCAGCAAGTTGAAGAAGCAGTTGGAAAATGAGTTCAAGATGAAGGACTTAGGCATAATGAAGCAGATTCTTGGTATGAGAATCAACAGAGACAAGCAGAAGGGTACTTTACAGTTGTCTTAGGCTGACTACGTTGAACGGGTTCTGAAGAGGTTCAACATGAGTGATGCTAAGCCGGTTAGCACACCTTTGGCTAGTCACTTCCAATTATCCAAAGAGCAGTCTCCCAAATCAGAAGTAGAGAAGAACAACATGGCCAGTATTCCATATGTTTCAGCCATTGGTAGCTTGATGTATGCGATGGTTTGTACCAGACCAAATATAGTATATGTAGTGGGAGCAATCAGCATGTTCATGTCCAATCCAGGGAAGACTCACTGGAAAGCAGTGAAGTGGATATTACGATATCTACGAGGTACCACAGACAGATGTCTTTGTTTTGGAAAAGGTGAAGTGAATTTACATAGCTATGTAGATTCAAATTTTGCAGGTGAAATAGACTGCAGAATAAGCACTACTAGTTATGTCTTTACAGTAGGTACTACAGCAGTCAGTTGGGTTTCGCAGTTACAGAAAATCGTAGCATTATCTATTACAGAGGCTGAGTATGTAGCCGTGACAAAGGTTAGCAAAGAAATGATTTGGTTACAGGGATTGTTGACAGAGTTGGGATTTGAGCAAGAGAAGAATGTTTTGCACAGTGACAGTCAAAGTGTCATGCATCTGGCGAAGAATTCAGCATTTCATTCGAGGACGAAGCATATAGATCTTAGTTATCACTTCATCAGATCTCTATTAGAGGATGAAGTTTTGACTCTTGAGAAGATTCAAGGAAACAAGAATCCGGTCGACATGTTGACTAAAGTGATGACAACAGAGAAACTGAAGTTATGCACAACTTCAGTGGGTCTTCAAGCTTGAAGACAGAAATGAGGGCACCGTACTGCACTGATCATTGATGGAGTTGATTGATGGTGACAAAGTCGTCAAGTGGGAGATTGTTATATATATAAGAGTGACTACTTTGTATTAAAAGTTGTCCCACATCGACTAAAAGGCGAAACCACCTCTATATCCTTCCCTATAAATATAGAGTCTCTCCTATTATATTGTATGCATAAATAGAAAGAGAGAATATAAGAGATACATGCTAGTATTCTTCTTGGTGAGAGTTAGGAATAATATAAACTTATATTATTCCGGTGATACAAGCGTGAGTATACACTGTGTGTGTGCCCGTGTTTGATCTGCTGATCAACCCCTTATAATCCTCTCTTTGATCGTTAGTGAAATGGTGCTCTCAGTGGACGTAGGTTTATTTTGGCTGAACTATTATAAATCTTTGTGTCCATTGTTTGGTGTGTGTTTGTATGCGTTTTCTGATTTGCAGGTATTCGTGGCTTGACTAATAGGGTTAACAAACCCTAGTTTTGTTCTTGGGCGGGTGTAAAAACCCTAACAATATTGTGTGTGTTAGTGGGGGTGTTAGTGGTAGATAATAAAGGTATGAAAATTGATAGGAATGTTAGTGGGTTAGTGAGTGTTTATTTGCATTTAGATATGATAGTTACATGTATCTTTTGAGGCCTATATAAGGCTATATAATTTACATATTTTAATCAAGTTGAATAAGAGGAATAAAGTATTATCTTTAATTCTTCTTCATACACTTCTCTTCCTAAACTCTAGGCCACTATTTCCAACAGTTAAGTGCCCCATGGTGGTTTTGGTTTGACTCGCCCTGCTCTCATTTTTGTGAATATTTAAACGTATTAACGAGTAGTAACGTTTATTGTAAATAAATTATTAACGAGGAACCTGCATCCCACAAAAATGATTTTTACGACTTGCATTAGTGTCTTGTGAATATTTAAATGTAGTAGCGAGAAGTCACATGCACCTCCTATAAATAAATTATTGACGAGGAAAATATATGTTGCAAAAACCTTTATCTGATGGACATTTACTTTTTTACGAACTACGTTGTTGCCTGTAAAAAATTAAATTTATTTATAAGGTCTCCATAGACGAGAGTGTTATGTTACCCTTACAAAACGACATGCTTGAACTTACTTTTTTATGACATATTTGACCCCTCGTAAATAGTTTTTTTTCTTGTAGTATATTGAACCTCATGAGCGAGGATGACAAACTTGGTCCTCATACTCTACACTAAAAATAGTGAAACTCTTCACACTTTTAATATTAGTATAAATATAAGGGTTAATTTCAGTAAACCCCCCTATACTATCCAATTTAATCAACTAACCCCTACTGTGTCCATTTTGCCCCCTATACTATTCAATTTCATCAATATGCCCCATCACCTCTCAAAATGCTTAAACTACCATCAATAGTATAAGGGAGTTTAGTGAATTATTTCGGAAAAAATAATATATACTTTTTGCAAAAAAAAACAAATTTCGAAAAAAAATCATATTTTGTTCCAAAATATGAATTTTTTTTTCGAAAAATATTTTTTTTGTGAAAAAGTATATATTATGTTCCAAAATATGATTTTTTTTTTCGAAAAATATTTTTTTTGCAAAAAGGTATATATTATATTCCAAAATATGAATTTTTTTTCGAAAAATAATTTTTTTGCAAAAAATATATATTATGTTCCAAAATATGATTTTTTTCTGAAAAATAATTTTTTGCGAAAAATATATATTATGTTCCAAAATATGAATTTTTTTTTGAAAAATAATTTTTTTGCAAAAAGTATATATTATCTTCCAAAATATGAATTTTTTTTGCAAAAAATATATATTATGTTCCAAAATATGAATTTTTTTACGAAAACTAATTTTTTGCAAAAAATATATACTATTATGTTTCAAAATATGATCTTTTCCGAAAAATAATGTTTTTGCAAAAAATATATACTATTATGCAAAAAATCATATTTTGGAACATAATAGTATATATTTTTTGCAAAAAAAATATTTTTCAAAAAAAAATCATATTTTGGAACATAATAGTATATATTTTTTGCAAAAAAATTATTTTTCGAAAAAAAATTCATATTTTGGAACATAATAAATATTTTTTCGCAAAAAAAAATATTTTTCAGAAAAAAATCATATTTTGGAACATAATATATATTTTTTGCAAAAAAATTATTTTTCGAAAAAAAAATTCATATTTTGGAACATAATATATACTTTTTCGCAAAAAAAATATTTTTCAGAAAAAAAATCATATTTTGGAACATAATATATATTTTTTGCAAAAAATTATTTTTCAGAAAAAAATCATATTTTGGAACATAATATATACATTTTTGCAAAAAAAATATTTTTCGAAAAAAAAATTCATATTTTGGAACAAAATATGATTTTTTTCAAAATTTTTTTTTTTTTACAAAAAATATATATTATTTTTTCCGAAATAATTCACTAAACCCCCTTATACTATTAATTTCACTAAACCCCTTTATACTATTGAGGGTAGTTTAGGCATTTTGAGAGGTGAGGGGGCATATTGATGAAATTGAATAGTATAGGGGGCAAAATGAACACAATAGGGGTTAGTTGATTAAATTGAATAGTATAGGGGTTTACTGAAATTAACCCTAAATATAAATATAGATATAGATATAGATATAAAGTGAGAGAATTTCGGAAGAGTGATCTAAACATCTTGAATTCAGGATTTGCTGCTGCTTCAATAGTTGATAATGATTAATGTCATTAAGTTCGGTTTCTTTTTCTTTTTCCTAGAGCTGGATTAATCCTTCCGATTGTTAACCTAGCAGATGTGTATTGTATATATACAAGTCACACAGGATAGGATATGTATTGATTCCTAATTTTTTTCTAATGTTCTTCAAATCTTCTTTTTGTTCGTGATTTCATATTATTAGATATATATATCAGGATATATGTATATAAAAGATCATTTAGATCTTCTTTGTCTTCATTTCAGGATATATATACTTTTATATATATATGTCATATACAAATCACACAGGATTATGTATTGTGTGTGGGTCAGTGGGTGTGATTCAGTTATGACTGATGATATATATGACAATCCCATTTCATTACATGATATATTTCAGGATATATATACTTATATATATATTTATGTATATATACAAATCACACAAGATACATGATGACTTTATACATGTGTATCCAGATGTTTACAAACCTTCTATATTTTTTTTCTATAAAAACACAAAATACCATAAACGGACCCAACCAGGGGAAAATAGGAAGGGAAAAAAATGTTTCTGCCAAAAGAAAAGGGGAATTATCGAAGAAAAAAAAAAGAAAAAGGGCAAAAAGGGGGTTTGAACTTCGACCCGTGAATAGTTGGGTTGGGCTCAACCCGAACCCGGTCCTACCTCAAAAGAGTGGCCCGGCCCGAGATGAGCCTTAATGGCCAAAATTTGGAACAATGTGAATTGATGTTTTTGGTGGTGCGGTACTGTAGCAACCAAAACCAAAACCAAATGGTTGCACCATCTCACCCAAAACCAAAACCAAATAGTTGCACCATATTAATATATTAATATTAATATTAAAATATTAAAATATATTTTTGGAAATTTAATATATTTTAATATTATAGTTTTATTATCTTTCCTAAAAATTAATATATTAATATTAATATATTTTAATATATTAATATTAAAATATATTTTTGGAAATTTAATATATTTTAATATTATAGTTTTATTATCTTCCTTAAAAATTAATATATTAATATTAATATATTAAAATATATTTTTGGAAATTTAATATATTTTAATATTATAGTTTTATTATCTTCCTTAAAAATTAATATATTAATATTAATATATTAAAATATATTTTTGGAAATTTAATATATTTTAATATTATAGTTTTATTATCTTCCTAAAAATTAATATATTAATATATTAATATTAAAATATATTTTTGGAAATTTAATATATTTTAATATTATAATTTTATTATCTTTCCTAAAATTAATATATTAATATATTAATATTAATATATTTTAATATATTAATATTAAAATATATTTTTGGAAGTTATTTTAATATTATAGTTTTATTATCTTTTCTAAAAATTAATATATTAATATTAAAATATATTTTTGGAAATTTAATATATTTTAATATTATAGTTTTATTATCTTTCCTAAAAATTAATATTTTAATATATTAATATTAAATATATTTTAATATTTATAAATAAAATGTGAAACCATTCCAAGTTACCAAACATGGTTTGGTTTCAGAATTTCAACCCATATCAACTCTACTAAACATGGTTTGAATTTTCAGCATCACTTTTTCTTACAACAAAACCATATGCACCAAACATGGTTTCAATTTAAAATAAAATCACACCAAACCAAATCTAACCCAACCTAACCCAACCCAAAACCAAAAACTAACACCGCACCGCACCATTACCAAACGCACCCTGATGGTTCCAAAAATGGTGAGATATGGTACGCTACAGTGCTTTTTGGTTTGCTACAGTAATACCAACACCAAGTTTACCAAACATGGGTTGGTACCACTATTCCGTACCAAAATCAAAAACTTGGTACCAACACCAGTTACAAAACAGGGCCTTGGTGCCAATGGTGTCAATATTGTTGTCCCAAAATCATTTTACCAAACATGGGTTGGTACCATCTTTTCACACCAAAACTAAAAAAATAGTATCAACCCATATTACCGAACAGGGCCTAAGATATGTATTGTTAACCTTGCACATATTTATTGTGTTTCAATATGTGATAAATCGTTTATAATATGAAGTATACCATAGTTTTGCAGGCTGCGTGCAATCGGTCATTAAGAACAGGACAGGAAATGAAAGAATGTAAAAGTCCGAAAAAACCTTGGGAGTGATATATAATTAAATTAACTGATACATCAACAATTTAAATTTATTGATGGGTAAAGTGCAAAAAACCCCTCAACTATTGCCTATGAGTGAAAAAAACCTTTCAACTACAAAAAAACTCCCCTCAACTATCAATTTGGTACAATTAACCCCTTCAATTCGTAAAAGACACATTTACCCCTAAATTAAATTTAAAAATCATAAATTATACATATATTCAAGGGTTAATATATAAAATTCAAAAAAAAATATAAAATTCAAAACAAATATATAAATTTCAAAAATAATATATTAATTTCGAAATATATATAAAATTAAAAAAAATCGAAAATAATATATAAATTTCAAAAAAATATATAAAATTTGGAGTAAAAAATATATAAGTTTGAAATATATATATTTAAAATATATATATATATTTCGAAAAACAAAATTCAAAAAAATATATAAATTTCAAAATATATATATATGGGTAAAATGTCATATATTTTCTAAGGAATTGAATCAAACTACTTACCACCAACATTAATTAATGGTCTTCTTTTATATATATTTTTTCAAAATATATATATATATATATATGTTTCCGAAATATATATATATATTTCAAAATTTATATGATATTTTCAAATTTTATATGATGTTTTCAAATTTTATATATTGTTTTCGAAATTTATATTTTTTTCGAAGTTTATATATAAATTTTTAATTTTATATATTTTTTTCGAATTATATATATATATTTTTTAATTTTATATATTATTTTAGAATTTTATATATGTTTTTCAAATTTTATATATTGTTTTCGAAATTTATATATTTTTTTCAAAATTTATATATTTTTTTCGAAGTTTATATTTTTTTGAATTTTATATATTTTATTCAAATTATATATATATATATATATTTATTTTTGTAAGGGTAAAATTGTATTTTTGCATTGGAAAATTTTGTGGAGGGGGGTACATTATCCTTAAATTGATAGTTGAGGTTTTTTTTTTGCTCCTATTGTAGTTGAGGGGAATTTCTTGTTCATTGGATAATAATTGAGTGAGTTTTTTGCACTTTACCTTTTATTCATTAAATACAACCTTTCATTTAATTTCTTGCATGGGACTATTTAAAACACTTGAAACTCCTCTCACTCATGGGAAAATACTATAACTATATATATACCCCATGGTTCGTGGTGTACACTGTATCCCCGGCCCACAACGCTTTTGGAAGGTTTCCTTATATATCATTGATAATACTACTCGGATTAAGATTATATTACTTGAATCCGCTACAGCGCGACCCCAACTAAAATCGATATTGCGAGACCATGTTATATACTAAATGTACATTGTAGATCGGATAGGAAGTAATCGATAAGCTTCCCAGCCATAACCCTATATGCCTCTTGTGTCAAATGCATTCCATCCCAATTAATTAGTCTATTAGGTTGAGGACAAACTGGGACTCCAGGAGCTCCACACTTTCTTGTTAGATTGTAATTGTAGTCACCCCCAATGCCACAACAAGCTTTTTCTAGAGAAGTGCTATCAAATCCTGCACAAAATAAAAAATAAAAATAAAAAAAGAAGATAAAAATTAAACAAAACAAAATCATAATTAATGTATATGGGCAGTGTTTGTCTAATATGCCCTCTAAGAAGGAATTTTTTTAACAGATGACATAAACAATTGACAAGTCTTTTAATATTTCAAAAATATTTTCATAATTATATTTTTTAAATTTTAAAGACAAACACTACAAAAAAAAAAAAAAAAAATCTCTATATGGTGACAAAATTTTAGTAAGCATACAAAATTGAATTTTTCATTTAAGAGATTTAAGGGATAGCAACATTTTTTGCAATCTAGAAAACTTTTAATGTCATGACTTTATGTTATAATTTCCAGTTTGTCGCTAAAGATTATAATTACAATTTTTATCAATTTTAGTGGCGACCACCACTAAAACCCTTAATTAATTCTTGCAGTGAAAGCAAATCTATGGTTATGAAAGATTTTAAAATGAATGAAAATATTATTGAAATTTTAAGACATGTGAAAACTTTTTTATTAGGTCATATCAGGAGTTGAAGGATGTTCCTTCGAGGCAAACATCGTCCAACGTATATCTGACATGCAAAGAGTTGCAAGGGAGAGACTCACCAAAATTAGAAGCGTTTTGTAGAAGCCCTAGGAAAGCATTGTAGTAATCACCATATACAATGATTGTATTAGGGTATTCTTGCTTCAAATCATCAATGGATTTTTGCAGAAGAGCATTGTGGTACAACGAAAAGTTGTTGAACGCGATAAGACAATGATTTTCATCGAAAGCAGTCGAGTCATTGGTGTTAAATTCGGTGAGATAAATTGGCCGACAACCTATCGGAAAATTTCCAGGAACGACCACTCGAACTGCTCCAAAACTTATAACTCTCTGCTATCCTATCGATAAAATTAGAATGGAAAATTTTTAAATAGATAAAAGAAATAAATAACAACGAAAATGAATAGGTACCTCAATTAAGTTATAGATATTTTTTTATATAACTGTGATTTTTGTGAGAAAACTTACTCTAACACCATCCATAATGAATTGAACAACCTCAGGCACCATGCTCTTAACCTCCTCAATGGATTTGCCTTGATTAAATGCATAATTATAGTCATTCCCTCCTATCTCTCCAAGCATGAAGAGAGAGTGTCTGAGCTTCTCAACACAATCTGCGAAAACATATATTAACAAAAAAAACAAAAACAAAAACTTAGGGCGTCTCTAGTATCCATCTTAGAAAACTATTCTCGTGAACTTCGAAAATAGGAAACTGTCTTATGAGAACAAGAAAAGAGAGTTCTCCAAAAACTTACATTTTTATAACTGAGATTCTAGAAAATAGTTTCCAGAAAACTTAACCAATCAGAATTGTTGTGCAGTTTCTGTTTTTTAATTTTCAGAAAATAGAAAACTGTTTTAAAAAATACATACCAAGCAAGCTCTAGGGTCTGCTTAGTTTCTGTCTTTGAAAAAAAAATTATGTTTTCTGAACTGAAAGCAGAAACTATATAAAAAGTCTGTTTGGTTCAATTTTTTGTTAAACTATTTTCAGAAGGGAAAAAAACTTTTCTTCATATAATTCTCTCTTCTGTTTTTTTTTTAAACCAAGCATGCCCTTATATTTCAATTTCCAAGTTTATGCAATTGATTTGATGAGTCTAACAACCATTCTCTTTGTAACATGTGGAATTGAAAAAAGTGAACATCCAATCAAGTTGAACACTGAGGGAAGAGGTGGGCAATGGGGATGAAATGTTCTTGCTTGCAAGAATCTCCATTGGTAATGCTGTAGCACCAGCAACTGCAAAGTTTGCTCCATGGCTGAAGTTTGCATCAGTGTTCAAGTGTGGATTGAGAAATGGAAGCCCAGCTGCCAATGCTGTAAATATATATATATATATATATATATATATATTGCAACTTAATAATTCAAGTACATAAAAAATATGTGTGCCTTTGATTAAATTTATAGAGTAAATTGCAGTTACATCCTCAAGATATGATAATACATGCACCCTTGTTGTTTGAATAATTACAGTTTCACCCCCTCTAGTTGTGAAATGACTTATCTACCATGATTAATTTTTGTGAACTTAAATATCTTTGCATCTAGTTGATGGTATTCTAGACATTTCACCTCTGAAAAAGTGATGACTAGAGGGATATTTGTTACAACTTACAAACTTGAGGGGATCTACCTGTAATTATCCAAACAACAGGATATGCAGGTATCATATATCATATCTCGAGGGATGTAACTGTAATTTATTCAAATTTAAATAGAAATGTATTGGAAACACTATAACCATTAAACTATCTTAAAATTTGATGTTATATTGTTGTTGAATTAAGAAGAAAAAAACTATATCTATAAAGAAAATTTGAACTGATGAACGTAACGTTTGATACGTTATGTGACATTTTTGAAAGGAACCGATAGTGTTATTCAGTGTTAGGTAATAATGATACATGCCTGATATTCACTTTTATGATCTATATTATCCGAGTTCGTTACACCGTTATTATTATCATGACAAATATCGATACCATGATCCTGAACCATAATGATTAAACTTTTAGGATCACATTTAAGATAGAATGTGAGGCTATTTTTTGAATGTGAAAAAATAAGTGGGGAGTCTGGGGACAAAAAGTAAATAAGAGTGGGGGCATTTTCATAATTTTAGTAAAACTATGGTTAGTTATGCAAATAAAATATTCAATAGGGACATTGGCCCACTAGACTGAATTAGGGATGGCAATAAAACTCGCCCCGTCCCACCCCATTTCGTTTATTTCGGGTTTGGGGCCCCAATTAAGCTAATCGGGGCGGGTATGGGGGTGAAAAAAAATCTCCGATTATATTCGGGGCGGGTATGGGAAACCCCTGCCCCGCCCCGGTTCCATATATATATATATATATGCATTTCATATTTTAAACACAAACCTATACATATATTGTTGAACATACATGCTTATGTTATATATAAATATAAATATATAAGTATTGCAATAAATAGGAAACTGACCCGTAATACAAAATTGGAAGAAAGAACAGAGAAAAACCCTAGCCCTGTGTGATACTACAGTTTCCTTAAGGCAATATTGCTCCCTCTACGGTGCTAAGGAATCCGAACAAAATGCCTCCCAAGATAGAACGGATTTCGCCTTCACTGTTGCAGCACTGCAATGATGAAGACCGGCGAACTCAAACTTTGTGTTTGTACTCAAACCCGAACCAGACCTATCTATATGTATATGTGTATATGCGAATGTAGAGAGAGTATGTATTTCTGGAATAAATGAAAAATCTTAAGTATATGTCTGAATGAAATGCAACAGCCTATTATAGAGAATAGAGAGACACTTCAACCATGTAAGCATCCATTCCACTCCAACAGGCATACAAAATGTCCAGGTGATGGTTGATACAACAAACTGTATACGCAACTCTTTAGAAGAATCATTGCAGTTTTGTCCAAAAAGAAAAAAAATGGGTAGAACCGATGACCCACCCACCACGCCACGAGCACGGCCTGGACCGGGCGGGCGGGCGGCGCGTGCGTGTGTGGTTAGTCTAAGACAAGCATGGTTCATGCATGGTCTAGCTCTCTTCCCATGTCTCTAGCTATTCAAGTCACCCATCTAAAACAACCATATATAAACACCTTTAAAGTTTATTTTATTTCTAATATGGGACAAACATTATTACCCAAGTTCAAATGGGTATCTTTGAGAGATAATTTCTCATTCAATAATTAATAGTTTTGAACATGTAATTATACCAACTTGATCTCCTCACCAAGGAGAACACATTAGTGTTTGGTCCCATTAAATTCGGAGTTTGGGTCCCATAATTATTTAAGCTCAAAGTTGGGTTTAATTACTGTTATTTCTAAACTATTTCCAACATATATAAGGTAAGAAGTGAACATCATTTAGATATACATATATGTTGAAGATCGTTCCCTTTGCGGATTTGTTTTCTTTCGACAATGTCCTCCTCATAAAGGTTATTCAAAATAAAAAAATTGTAATCGAGGCACGGGGCAAGGCGGGGCGGAAAAAAAAAATTTGGGGATGGGGCAGGTATGTGGTGGGGAATTAAACTGGGTTTGGAGATGAGGAAGGTGATCCCCACCCCACCCCATTGCCATTCCTAGGCTGAATACACTTGAAGTTCAATTTTGTTTGAAATAAGACAGAAATTAATTCTTTTCAGATGCATGAAAAAACAATATTGATATATTATCAAAGTCCTTTATAGCATGATAGTATCACATTTCCTCCCCAAAAGGTAGGTTAGGGATTAACCTTATGGGACTCATGTGGAGGTGTGTACATTTCTTACCATTCAAAATATATATATATATAATGATATATACACTTAAGTTTAGTTTTGGTTGAAATAAGAGAGAAATTTATTTAAAACAACCTTCTGTTACAAGTGTCGTATTTTAACATTCAGTGCATAAAAATACAAGAGTGCGCCATAAATTCCTTCTACTACACAATTAACTTTGTGATAAGAAATAAATTTTTGGCAGGAACATATATCTTTTACTCCAAAAGACAATTATTTACAAAGTTGTTACTGCTACCTCTTGATTCGTATCACGAAGTTTATAAAATAATTATGAACAATACTTGGATTTTAAACAATGTGAACGAAGAAATTCGTCCTCTCTTATTATGAGATTCAATATAATTGAGACATGTGATCAAAATTTTTATAAAAAGAAATTGACATCTAATATTATTCAATCATTGTTAACTTAAAAAATGGTGTTCTTTGAAAGTAAAATTGTAAATTAAGTACTGAAAATTTTTATTTCTGAAGATTTTAAGTAGTAATTGAAAAAAAATATTTTTTAATATTTTTGTAAATTTTCAATCTTCAGATTTCAGTATTAAGTGTTAAATGATGAGCATGTCACTTAAAATTTTACCTCATTTTTAGTGACACTTAATATTTTGAATAATATTTCAATTTTTTTTATCAAAGTTCAGATTTAAATAACAAATCAGTATTATCAAACATACCCTACAATTTCTTTTGCTGCAAAAACATTTATGACAAAAAGCCTAACTAGTGGTAGTGAGTCTTTTGAAAATAAAATAAACATAATATCATACCAATGTAGTCGATCATGAGTAGTCCATCGGAGCACCGACCAGTTGCATTCTTGAAGAAACTTTCACCATAGGGAAGTCTAGCAAAGGCAGATGCAGCATTAGCCTTGGTCTGCCGGATAAAATTTCCGGTGTCGGAAATTGAGTCGCCGAGGTTATAAATTCGAACAAAATTGCAGCTCTTCAATGGATGAGCATAATAGCATAGAGGAAGAGGAAGAAGAAAGATGGAGCAGATCATCAAAATGAGCACATGAGTGGTACCCATTGGACAAGAAGAAAAGAGACTTAGAACCCAATGCGCATTTATGGGTACGTGTGGTCCTTATATGAGGGTAGCTATATGGAATTGATGGTAGGGTCGTGGTTTGTGGAGGTCAGGGTCCGCCAATGCTAATCTAACAATTGTCAGAATAACAATTGTTATGCGAAAATATATATATATATATATATATATATATATTCGTTAGTTGTTGGTAGGATTAATAATATTCTTTAGTTGTTATTATAAGCCTGAAGTGTAAAAATATGATATATTACACCCACATTTGATAAAATAATTGATAACTATCCAATATTCTCTCTCTCAAATTAGTTGTCCAAGATAGATTTTTTAATATTTTTATTATTATTTTGTGTTTTCAATTTTGTCATTTGATAATATATAGTTATAGTTTTTAGTGGGGTCTATTATTTTTTGAAGTTAAAGAAAATGGATAATTGTAAAAAATATAAGATTATATTATATTATGATTCGAAACTGGACATGTATTTTGGAATAAGTAAAATTAAAAAAGTTAACAATTAATATGGAACAGATGGAGTAGTTGATAACCCCAATCTTGCCTAGCAGTTTGGTGCAAGTATTATTTTTCATCAAGTATCATTGTTCATAAATTAATCAAGACTTGATTCATCCCAAATGAAAAATATATTGCATAATCTTGAATTATACAATTTAGATCAATCACACTTCTCGATACTTAAATGATTTTGTTGATTTCATAAAAAAAAAAAAAATATCTTACATTTCAAGTAGTGATGGTTTTTGGACTAGGTAGTAAAGGTAGAGTGGGGAAAAAGGGGGAAAACACCATCATTGTTTCAAAGAATTTAGGGTTATTTACAGATAGTAAAGGTTGAGTGGGGAAAAAGGAAAAAAATACCATCATTGTTTCAAAGAAATTAGGGTTATTTATAGTGAAATCCCTTCAAGTTTGAAGAAATTATGGCTAAATGCAATATATGGAGAGTGTATAAAGTTGATAAACACTTCTCTAAGTATCCAATTCCTCATTTGACACACAACGGAAATTTATTTTTATCTTTTGACTTTTGTCAAAAACCACACCATTTATATGTTGTATTTTTTATCTTTGATCCTTACTCTGATGAATTAAAATAATCCTTCTATAAAATTAATCTGTTGGTCCTGCTATTATATTCAATAATATTAATTTAATAATTAAATACAAATACATAATGATATAAATTTCATCACGCAACTACGAAAAAATAAATAAAATATAAAAATAACACACAATATTAAATTACATCAGTTACATGCAACTAATAAAAAATTCCCAATTTAATAATATCTATTTGTGTCAAATTTCAATAATTTATTATAATTAAACAAAAAATTTCAAACTATCAAATCTAATCGAGTCAAATTTAATAAGACAGTATATTTATGTGTAATAAAATTAAAATTTTAATATAAAACAAGTACATATGGTCACATTTTATTTACTAGGTCAATTAAACAAAAAACATTAATTTGTCAACACTAATTAGATGATATATTTTAACCATAATTGTAATTAAATTAAATAAAATAAGTAATTTTAAAATATTAGATAAGATCAAATTTCATCAAGTGCAATTAAATAAACAATCTAAAGCTATAAACCTTAGATGGATAAAAAAATAATTAATTATTCTTAAATAAAATCCCCAATATCACAAACCATGTTCCGTCTTTTTTAAATAAGTACAATTACATAAATAATTTTCCAAGAAAAAAAAAAAGATATATAGGAAAAAAATTCATGTCTTTAGTGCAACTAAATAAAAAGATCGAACATGTCAACCTTAATCGAGTGAAATTTCTTCAATTAACTACTAAAAAAATAATTTCTTAATTTAAAAAATAATAGAATACTACAATTAAGGTCAATGAATTGAGTGGTGTAAAGTGATATTATTGAGAAGGGGTATTATAGCCATTTAAAGCGTCTGATGTTTTTATAGTTCTGTCATTAATTTCATTGAAAGATATTATTGACATTTCATACTCTTTTGGAAGTAACTTTACTGACAGGGGTTGAGTGCTCACAAAATGCAAAAGTTGTATCTAGTTATAATTTTCTCAAATCTCAGGGGTGTGACTGTAATAAATCCAAGAATTTAATAAGGTAGATATATACTGCAAAGTGTGCGACCCCGTTGTCTGTGCACCACTTGAATTGGAGTTGCAGCTGGCTTTAAACTTCCTCTCAAGTCCTAATATTGTGAAAGGTTGGTACAACACCTTGTAGATTCATGATAATAATGGATTGTGGTCCTAGTGGGTAATGTGACAATTATATATCTATACAAGACTTACAAGTTGATATATACAAGCCCTACAAGTAGACATAAACATGTGGGTCTTGCTCTTTCCAAATGTAGTAATTTGAACAATTAGATACTTACATTGCACAAAATAAATACTCCCTCTGTGGTGGTATATTACTTTGTCTAACAGATTTCAATATAATATAACTTTTCTTTTAAAATAAGCACCTAATCCATTAATTTTTGTATTTTTTTTAATTACACAAAAATAAAGATGAAAAGTTACTTAATATCAATACAATAAAACATAGTCTCTTAAAAAATTAAAAAGACCAATTGTAACTGTTATTTTGAGACACAGAGAGTAATATAATCCATGTAATACCATATGGATGTTCACTTTTTTCTACGGGTATACATTTGTAACTATTTATATTTTATAGTAAAAGAGAAATAAATAAGAAATATTTTTGTGGTACTTTATTAGAGATTGTGTAAAGATAATAGCTGTTGAAGAAAGAGGACAAAATAAGATCAAGAGGGGAAGTTAAGAGATATTAGAAAGAAAGAAAAAACACATTAAAAGGAATAAAATAATTTTAAAAAAAAACTGAGAAAGAGGAAATTTAAAATTGTATAACGATTTTACAAATTTAAAATTTAGGGTAAATTGCACTAACACCCTCTGAGATTTCGATTAATTCCACCTAGATGTTGGTCAATGCAAGTGTAATCCCAACACCCCCCTAAGGTTTGTTTTTTGTTGCAATGATATCTCCTGGAAGTATAAAATAACGTTAGTGCCCTTAATTATTCTAATTTGCATGCAAAACGTCTAAGTTACCTATGCATAAACCCTACACTAATCACCCTTTTTATAAAAAAAATCTACAATAAATTATAAGACATACAATATATTATATTATTTTATTTTAAATATAAAATTCAAAAACATCTTAAATGAAGAATCTATTTAAAAGTAAATTCTATCACTAAAATTATTTCATCAATAATAAAATATTGAAGTCATAGCAAGAAAACTTCATTAGTTAGTTACTTCTTACTATATATAAAAAAAAAAATAAAAAAAAAATTAAAGGGTTATAAGTAATGACCTTTATAAGTATTACTTACCTAATAACACATATATATTTATTATGAACATATAAAAAAACTTATATTTCCTTACAAAATAGTATAGATATAGCAATAATCAATAATTTTAGTGAAATTTGATCATATAATTATATTTATTTATTTATATTTTAAAAGTAAATATAATTATATTTATTATTCAATATTAGTTAATAATTATTAATAATTTTAGTGGAAATCTCAAAAGAGTTTTGTAACATTAAAGTACAAATATGAATTAAATAAATAAGTATAATTATTTAGATAAGTAACAAGAGTAAACAAAAAAAGAAAAAATCTATAAAAACAAATAAACATTGCTTGACTTTTAAACATAATATATAGTTTAGTGAGATTTAGTAATAATTAATATATTTTGTGGAAAGATCATAATATTGTTGTAACATTGTTTGTAAATGTTAAGTAACCGAATGATTATAATTATTTAAATAAATAAAAGATTTTAAAATATATGAAAAAGATTAAAATTCCTCGTACTATAGTGCATAAATAATAAGGGTGAGTGAGGTGTGGGGTTTAGGCATGTGGGATTTTGGTTTTGGTTTGGTTCTGATTCCTATTTTTAAGGTACCGAACCGGTTTTGAGCACCTCTATAAATAAATATATGCGTGTGAAGTTTTGAATTATTAATTATATTATTCAAAAAGAGAAAAAAAAAGTAAACAAAATACTAAAAATGGGTTATTACAAGACAAAATGGTCAATATTTTTATATAAAACATAACAAGAGAGTATTTTACAATTTTTGAAAAGCACAATGTAGGATTTGGGGCAAAAAATAGCACAAGTGAGTATTTTACAACTGAACCAAGGGAGATATTATGCACGTTTGCCAAACCAAAAAAGCGAAATCAAAAGGGAATAAATAAAAAATAAGATAAGGGTAATTCTACCTAAACTCCCTGAAGTATGTCAATATTTCACTTAGATCCCTCATTTTTAAATAATTCCACTCAGACCCCCTGTTAGTGGCAACCGTTAAATTTTCTAATGGAGTAGAATGAATTTACTTTACTACCCCTTCTTATTAAATTAAATATATATATATATATATATATATATATATATATATATATATATATATTTTGCTCATGTTAAATGCCCATACGGCCCTCTCTATCCCTACACAAGTTCCTGTCCCTGTGTCCCTCTCCTCTTTTTTCTCTTTATGCGAGTAGCAATATCTAACTGATAGTTCATGTTTGGATATTTAATATATATATACTAGTAATGAGCTTGTGCGATGCACGTGTAGTTATAAATTATTAAATAAATAAAAAATTAATTTAATATATTAATAATTTAAAAAATCTTTAAATTCAAACTAATATAATTAATAAGCAACACAAAGATGATAAAACAAAGGATTATTATCATAACCCCCCCCCCCCCCGAGGTTTACAAATTTAATCAAATAACCCCCTTAGATTTAAAAAAAACTTATCAATTTTCTAATTCATATCAATTAGCCCCTCACCCTTACATTTCAGTGAAAATAGTTACGATTAATTTCATTTACACCCCATAAAATTTGCTTTATCTTTACTCAAACATCTTCAAGTTTGAAAAACTACATTCAGACCCCGTAAGTTTGAAAATTATATATATTTCGGAAAAATATATATATTATGAAAAATATATCTTTTGGAAATATAGATATTTTTCTGAAATATATATATATTTGAAATATATATATATATACGAAAATGTTCTTTTGCTCCCCAGGGTGCAAAATAAGTCTACTCACTTTTCATATTGACCTTTAGATGTGATTAACATAAATAAATGAGTTTACTTTTAAAATTTAATAATCATATTTAACGGTCAATATAAAAAGTGAGTATGCTTATCTTGCTTTCCAGAGAGCAAGAGATCATTACTCTATATATATATTTCCAAAAAAAATATAAATTTCGGAAAAAAATATATTTCAAAAAAATAAATAGATTTCGAAAAAGAAATAAATGTATTTCGAAAAAAAATATATATATATTTTGGGGAAAAGATATATTTCGAAAATATATATATTTATATTTCAAAATATTTCGGAAATATATATAATCTTTCCAAAATATATATTGTAAGACTCTAGCCTTTACTTTTTAGGATTGATTTAATAATTCAGTGGAAGCACATCCTATCATGAGATGAGAAATATTTGTAAAAAATAATAAAATAAATATTTAAAATAAATACCAATGGCCTGTGGTGTGATGGTATTTCCATTCCTCCCCAAATTGAAAGAGGTTTGGGGTTCGAGCCCTAAAAGGCTCATGTGGGGGTGTGTGAGTTCCTTAACATTCAAATATATATATATACAAAAAAAATAAAATCTAAAAAATATATAAAAATTAAATTAATTGACCCTAATCTTGTTGAAGAACACATTTGAAGTTTTTGTAAGTAGTTTAAAACAATATTTTTCGCAAAATGAGAATTTAAATCAACATAATAGAAAACCTTCATTTAATTTTTTTCTTAAATTTAACATGGTGTGAATGCATAAGAATAAAAAAAAAAAATTAATAAATTTTGTTTGTGTTTTCTCTTTTCATGTAGAGAAATAGTTGCACACTTAATAATGATATTTGTTAATAGTAATTAGTGTATAGAGCTACCATTAATGGTACACTTTGATTATAATTTTATCATTAGAAGAATTATTATTATTTCTTATATTTAACATCGAAAAAATAACTAGATTTCGAAAAAAATAAATGTATTTCAATATATATATATATATATATATTTTGGGGAAAAATATATATTTATATTTCGAAAAAATAAATATATTTCGGAAATATACATAATTTTTCCATAATATATATTGTAAGAAATAGTAAAATAACTCTAGCCTTTACTTTTTAGGATTGCTTTAATAACTCGGTGGATGCACATCCTATCATGAGATGAGAAATATTTGTAAAAAATAATAAAATAAATATTTAAAATAAAACATATATATAAATTAAATTAATTGACCCTAATCATGTTGAAGAACACATTTAAAGTTTTTGTAAGTAGTTTAAAACAATATTTTTCACAAAATGAGAATTTAAATTGACATAATAGAAAACCTTAATTTATTTTTTTCTTGAATTTAACACGGTGGTGAATGCATAAGAATAATAATAAAAAATTAATAAAATTTGTTTGTGTTTTCTCTTTCCATATAGAGAAATAGTTGCACATTTTAATTATGATGTTTGTTAATAGTGATTAGTGTATAGAGCTACCTTTAATGGTACACTTTGTTTATAATTTTATCATTAGAATAATAATTATTATTTCTTATATTTAACATGGTGATGAATTGATCAAAATATTAGAAAACTAATATCTTTTGTTGTATTTAACATGATAATAAATTCTTAAGAATATATATTTTTTAAAATATATATATATTTTTATGAAATATATATATGTATTTTCCAAAATATATATATATAATTTTGAAATATATATATATATTTTCAAACTTAAAGAGTCTGAATGTAATTTTTTAAACTTGAAGAGGTTTGATTGAAGATAAAATAAATTTTTATGGGGTATAAATGAAATTAATCATAACTATTTTGACCGAGATCTGAGGTTGAGGGGGTAATTGATACAATTTGAAAAATTGAAGGGGTTTTTTGAACTTGAGGGTATTATTTGATTAAATTTGCAAACCTCATGGGGTTTCATGAAATAGCCCTAAAATAAAAGAGGAAGACAAATTGTAATACATATGTGTGGTTTGATAATGTAAGTTATCAAATAGAGAGATAAAATACATCTATGTACACTAATATAATTAATAAACAATACAAAGATGATAAAATAAAAGAGGAAGACAAAGTGTAATACATATGTTTATTGTAAGCAAATTAAAAAAAAAATCAAATAGAGAGATAGAATAAATCTGTGTATCAGTTTAAACAATTCATCAAAATTAAGTACAAACGTGATAAAATAAAATAGAAAGATAAAGTGTAATACATGTGCATATTATAAGCAATTTAAAAGTAAATAGGAATCATGACTCTAAATGATGCGTAAATATTTGAGACATACAGGAATATGGAAAATTCATAGGAAGATAGTACAACAGAAATAATCCTCAACTTCTTGTCTTGTCTGTAAAAGGATGATGGACTGGCTATTATTCCATTTATATATGAGGTTGAGACCCTTTCAGATTAAACGTGAAATGATGTATTAGTTCCATCAAACAACATAACTCTTCAATTCTATCTATTCAAATGAAATAGGTACCTTTATGAACAAATGTAGTGCAACACACCTTTACATATTAGGGTGCAATGTTTCTTAATCTGTTAATCATATTATTTTATTTTTGATTTAAAATACACAAAAAATGTTTAGAAATAATAAAAAAGCGTTTGTACTTTTATAAGTAGTATAAATATGTATATGCAAGGAGCGTAGCCATGCCTAGCCCAGTGGGAACCACGGTCCCTCTAATTTTTTAAAAAGACTTCTCTAGAAACTTATAAATTTCTATATTCTACATATAAATTCACAAAAATTGCATAAAAAACTTTGTTACGATTTAAAACGAAGATAAACAATAACTAAATAAGCAAAAACAAAAATACAAGCAAAAAATTTTCGAATTTTTATTTTATACTCTTTTTCCCAATAATGGGGGTATCGAGGATTTCCCCTCAACTAATATACGAGACCTATCTGAACGGTTTCCCACACAAATTAGGCAAGGTTCGACCCTCAACTAATATACGACACCTACTTGATCGGTTTCCCACACAAATTAAGCAAGGTTCAGATTATGTTCGCAAGTACAACCCACTTAGAGTGGGGTTAATAAAGTAGGTCGGGCTTTGTTCAATTTGCATTACATGGGCCTCAAAATTACGGCCCACTAGCTCCTACATGGATCGACCCGAATATCAAAAGATTCAAAACCCAACCTATTCACCCTCCCTCTCGCTCTATAACTCTTCTTGTTCCCTAAGCCATCGCACATCTCGCATCTCTCTCTCTCTCTCTCTCTCTCACACACACCAAAACACACACTAAACACATACAATATACCTGTATCGATCAGAGATGGCGACTCCCATGGTGGAGGACAGTAACTTTGAGGATGACCAGCTCGCTTCCATGTCCACGGACGACATCGTTAGGGCTTCTCGTCTTCTCGACACTGAGATTCGAGTTCTCAAGGTCTTCGTCTTCATCTTTCTCTGTTGATTCAATCAATCTCTGAGATTCATCTGAATTTGACAATCTCTGTTTGAATTTGTTTGTTGTGGTTCGTAGGAAGAATTACAGAGAACAAATCTGGAATTGGATACCTTGAAGGACAAGATCAAGGAAAATCAAGAGAAGATCAAACTGAATAAGCAGCTTCCGTACTTGGTCGGCAACATCGTCGAGGTAATAATGCTTTTCTTTTCCCTTTTTCTTTTGTTTGGATTCCGAGAAAGTGTTGGAAAATAATTTAGGGCTTTTTCTAAACACTTGTTTTTGTTGTGTCTTTGATATAGTAATGGACATTTTATTATTTTGCGTTTTAAGTATTTTTTTTCTTTTTCTTTTGGTTGGATACCGAGAAAATGTAACAAATTCATATTTGGGGCTTTTTGTGATATGTTGTTTATGTTGTGTGTTTGATATTGTATTGGATAATAGAAAATTCTGATATCCCATATATTGATTTGAAGATAATTTTGACAAAAATTAAGGGTTAATATGAATCTATGACTTTGCATTTACTCTCCTTCCGAATTATGTGTAGTTGAGTAAGGGCTTTTTATTGACATGCATTGTAGATGCTTGGATTCTACTTATATCAGCGGGTGTGTTATATGCATCAAATCTTATGTTCGATGGTATTATTTCACCCGTTTTGCAAGTTATGGAAGCAATTTGTCATTTGCATAAGAGAATTGATAGTTGCAACGGACCATAGACAGAATTGTTCGACCCAAATGATAATATTCACATGAGTGTGCAACCCAAATATATTTACACTTACCATCTAACTTAATGTCTATGTCTTCGGTGTCCTTGTTTGGATAGTTTCTTCGGTGTGAATAGCATTTTTTCTTGTATAACGAGTCTGATTCTGACAGGCTTTGAGCCAATGTCAGAGTAACAAAAAATTTGGCAATGCCTACTTCTTTCATTGGTATCACCTAGTAAGAGATATTGTCTTTTACAGTAAATATTTCTGAAGTCTAGACGAGAAAGGCCGACTTAATACTTTTTTTTTTAATAAAAACAACAATATGATTTATTATGTAAGAACTTGTGCTTTGAGTTGGTGATCTAAAATATAGTATTAGTGGTATGGATGTCCAAAGTTTTTCCACTTGGAGACAATGGATTCCTAGAAACATGGTAAGCTACAGCTTCAATGATGTAGGTTTTAAGCAGAGGTCATCACATGTTTACAGTAGATATAGTTCTTCTGCTAATTCACTGCAAATTTTCTGTCTTTAGATTTTGGAAATGAATCCAGAGGATGAGGCTGAAGAGGATGGCGCTAATATTGATCTTGATTCACAAAGGAAGGGTAAATGTGTTGTACTGAAAACATCTACGCGCCAGGTAAGACAGCACGTTCTTATGCATCTATGTGTCCCTTTTTTCAAGAATAGTATAAATTTCTGTTACGTTTCCATTTTGTTTTTTGCGATTTGGGGTATAGGGTGCAGTTGGGGGTGAGTAAGTTGAATCGTCTGCATAGCAGTTCTTATTTAATGTCAAAATAAATGAAGTTTAAGATCAGATTAATGGATTTTTGAATATTGATTTTGAAAGATATGTATGAATCACCTTCCTTGAGTTTCTATTTTCATATTCAAATTTGGGTTTGGATGTCAATAATCTTACTCAAATTGTGATAGCTTTTAGTATAACTTTGTTTTGTCCATGGTATTAAGTCTGCAAATGGGCTTGTCTTGCCCTCTTTGGGAAGTTAAAACTTAAGTTTTATTTTGAAGCACCATTCTTCCATCTTAATTTGCAGACAATCTTCTTGCCTGTGGTTGGTCTTGTTGATCCTGATAAGTTAAAGCCTGGTGACTTGGTTGGGGTGAACAAAGATAGTTATTTAATATTGGATACCTTGCCATCCGAGTATGATTCACGAGTGAAGGCTATGGAGGTTGATGAAAAACCAACTGAAGATTACAATGATATTGGTGGGCTTGAGAAGCAGGCAAGTTTTGTATGCCTGAAATGACGTATATGAGCACTTCATCGTCTGATAACATATATATGAACTTATGTATGTATGGATATCTGTTTACCTGATATTAGTTGTAACTTGGAGTTCATTCTAACTTTGTCAGATACAAGAATTAGTTGAGGCCATTGTTTTGCCCATGACACACAAAGAACGGTTCCAGAAACTTGGAATTCGTCCTCCCAAAGGAGTGCTTTTGTATGGACCTCCTGGGACGGGGAAAACTTTGATGGCCCGTGCATGTGCAGCCCAAACCAACGCGACCTTTCTGAAGCTGGCAGGCCCGCAACTTGTGCAGGTATGTTCTTTATCAATTAATTTTTTGTTTATTTTTGTATGCTGTTTGATCTTTGCATATTTAACTTCAGAGATTCCAAATGTTTTTACTGTCCTTTCTTAGAAAAGCCTGTCAGTTCGGTCTTTGCAACATATGGTTTCTTCTGAGTTCAGTATTTTATTTCTTTTAATGCATTTGCATAAAGTATTATTTTCAGGATCTTGCCTATAAAATTTTGTTGGTACATCAGGAAATGGGGATACTGCATTTGTTCGTTGCTTGTACAGTGGACAGTTACTCCTTTAGTTTGGATGTTAAGAGGATGCATAATAAAATTTTCTTAAACTGTATCTGGTCTTAGGAGACATCATTTTTGAGAATGACCTGAATAGTAAGGTGGAACTCAACTTTCCAGTTGGTAAAATTGATAAGAAAAATGTTATTCTGAATCTCAGAAGCAAGTTTACTATACTTTTGAAACATTCATAACAGCGAATGAATGTAGGCTGTTTTGATTGATCCTTTTATGCTTTTGCCTTGTCGGTCTTTTCTATTTGAGAATTAGGGCACTGCACTCATCAGTCTTTATATCAATGGATTAAGAAGAATAGTTATAGTCTATGTCACATGGGCTCTTCAAAAGTAGCAAGGTTCCCGTGTCGGAGTCTCGGACACATATCGCTCGTACATGGTTATGGGATATGTGTCTGAAAATTTTTGGTTGGACACCTACTTAAACATATCTAATCATTTAATTTTATTATATTATTACTATATAATGTCTTAAAAGCCTATTTTAAAAACTATATTATACTATATTATATAACATTACATTACTCTAGAAAATAAAATAATATCATGAAATAAAGTTACCATTTCCATATGTCCATCTAGAGATTTGACACGTTCGACGCATAGATAAGTACCCGTATCCAACACTCGTACCAAGTTCATGTAACATAGGTTATAGTTTATCTCGTGTAATTATTCAAACGTTCACTTATTTTATTTAATAGGAAGTATTTTGGCCTTTGAAAAAGTAATTAAGCTTGTACTGCTCATAGATGTTCATTGGAGATGGAGCAAAACTAGTTCGTGATGCTTTTCAGCTGGCAAAGGAGAAATCTCCGTGCATCATTTTTATAGATGAAATTGATGCTATTGGCACGAAGCGGTTTGACAGGTATGCCATGTTTCTATGTCATGTTTAATTTCATTCTGCCTAACAATTTTCTGGAATCTTGGATTCTTGGTGTAGTGGATATTGGACTCATGTCATAAGGAGATAATTGGTAACAGATTTTTCCTTTCAATGCAGTGAAGTCAGTGGGGATAGAGAGGTCCAACGAACAATGTTGGAGTTGCTGAATCAGCTTGACGGATTTAGTAGTGATGATCGGATAAAGGTATTTGTCATTCCCTTTCTTGCAACAACCATCGCAATAATCTCACACGACCACTTTGCTCATAGTAGGATTTGAACCCTCAACCTCCTACCTTAGAAGGTTTATTTTCTTGATAATTAACCTCATACCTTGCTAGATTGAACTGTTGAGGAGATAACACTAGGCTACATCTCCTGGTTATCTTTTCCTTTCAGTGGAACATACTTTTAGTTTTCTGGTCATTCTCTGAGTCATTTGTGAAAATTTAGAATGTTTCGACTTCCATAATTATCAGAGTGCTATTTTTTGTTCCCGACTTTCGTGGCTTGGAGATTGTATGTTCAGATCATCTTACTCTGATGGAGGATTGGATATAATTCTGGGCTACAGTTTCTACATTTTGAGCATCTTCAGCTCATAGTTGTGGTAGTTGGTTGAGTCTTAACAGACTCTTCTGGGTCTGTGTACATGGACCATGCTTCAGTTGCCTTTAACAAATACACCATTGATTCAGTAACAGAATTTTAGCTTACTTGAATCTTTATCTGAGATGTTATTCTGCAATTGGTATTCCTATAATTGAATCATTATCTGGGTTGTTATTCAGTAATTGGTATTCTTATGAATTGCAGGTGATAGCGGCCACAAATAGAGCGGATATTTTAGATCCTGCACTCATGCGTTCTGGTCGATTGGATCGTAAAATTGAGTTTCCTCATCCCACTGAAGAAGCTAGAGCTCGAATTTTGCAGGTGCCATTTTGAATATCCTTTTTTAAACTTCATAAAATCTCATTATCGGTGAACTCTAATTGATCTAATTGAATCATTTGCTCTGGGCTTGTAGATCCACTCTAGAAAGATGAATGTTCACCCAGATGTCAATTTTGAGGAGCTTGCTCGTTCCACTGATGATTTTAATGGGGCACAATTGAAAGCTGTTTGTGTGGAGGCAGGCATGCTAGCTCTTCGTCGTGATGCCACTGAGGTCTATCTCTCTCTCTCTCTTTCTTTCTTCGCACGCGTGTGTGTTTTGTTGCACATTTGACATGCTTAGTGTTGGGGCTAGGCTATATGGTAGTGAGATTTTCTCTTTGATTTTTGGAGGATTAATGTGGTCATAGATTATGGAGGAGATTTTGTGCTCTAAACATTCATCTTAATCGTTAGTCCTTTTTTTCACGAGTATTAGGTTTGTTTGTGGTGAACTCCTAGGCTATGTTTGGTCTTGTGGGAACTAAAGGAACAGATAATGTTAGTTAAATAATTTGGGTACCTGATGAATATTTAGCCCATCATCTTTGATTTGGTAATTATAGTGGACGGGTGCATTTGTTATTGGCCCACATTATTGATGAACATGGGGTACATCCTAACCAGCGAGGACCTAAATATTTTTGAACTTGATACGAATGAAGTTTCATGTAAAATGGTAGTCCTTCCCCTAAATTCCTCCCATTTTGGGAAGGATAATAAAACCAATTCATCAAGCTTTAACATATCCCTCCCTATCCTTCCATTCTGTTCCTTTTTTTGTTTCAAAATGTTATATACCAAACACACCCTCCATTTCCCTTCTTTTCTTTTCTACCCATTCCTTTCCAACCACACCGGGTCTTCAGAATTCTTCAGTTGCATGAGTTTTATCAAGTATCACCTCTCATATTTCTGGAATCTTAAGATTCTCAATCAGATCTCTCGAACTGTGATCTCAATTCAGCATCGCACTGAAATTCCACCGAGATCCCGCGTAAGCATCATTTGCCCATTGCCAATAATAGTTCGTGTCCACCGGTGTTGGTCCGTTGCAAATAGGATCGATTTGGCTAGTAATATTCCATTGTGAGATTCTGAAATACCAAAGTGAGGGACCGGAATCTTGGGTTCTAAAAATCCTTTGTGAGAGATAGTCAGATGTTAGCAAGAACTTTGTAAAAGAAGGAATGAATAGTATGAACAGTTTTGAATGGATGGACAAGTAGGGATCAACAGAAGCAAGAAGATTCTCTCCCGGGACTTTGTGGGTAAAGGGCGTAATGCTGGCAAAGGTGTGGGGAGACAAGGTCGCCACGCACTTAAAAGGGAAAGAACATAGGAATGACTAGTCTTAGACACCAATAATTGATAGGCAAGATAGTTGCTCCTGACATTCAGTAGTGGGTTTACCGATTCACTCTGCATAGATTGACCGAGTCAATGAATTACGGGCCTTGCATTCGATTAATCGGCGAGGTGCAATCTCTTAGTGTGCTGATTAATTCATCCATCAGGTATAAGAATAAATCCAGATTTCTGCTACTTGCATATTAACTTCCAAAAGTATAAATTATCGTATAAAAGTAACTGGTTTTCTTTGGTTGTGCTGTTTCAATTCTTAAGTGGATGTAGTATACGACTCTCCATAATTTCTCCAAGACATTTGCAAATGGTATGCCTAGAACCATCATGCATTATGTGTTGTAAATCTAGCGAAACATAGACAGTGACAGTTTTTTCGGTGTGTATTAACTTTTATTTATTCAGTTGTATGATCTCACTATTCCGTGAGTGTCGGAGTGTTCCATAATTAATAGGAGCAGATTAAAAACTCACCATGGCATATGTATGGTTTTCTGGCCTTTTCTTATCTTAATATTAGTTGACGCTCTAAAGCTAGACTATATTCTCTGGAAGTGCCCGCATCTTTTGTCTACGCTCTCACTCGCATAATTAAGTACACTGATATGTAGTCGAGGAAGCTGATGTATGTAATAGTTCATCTATTAGGATTTATGAAAAGGTTACAACGGGATGGGGCTTAAATTAGAGTGTAAAACTATGGTACCTAGACATTTAGTTGCGGATATTTTTTGAAAACTTCAGCTTTTGGTATTTTACAAGGTGGAGGCACCGCATCATGGGATTTTTCCTCTCTACTAATACCAGCTTTTTTGTAATTGTTTTCCAGGTGAATCATGAAGATTTCAATGAAGGTATTATCCAAGTTCAGGCGAAGAAGAAAGCAAGCTTGAATTATTATGCATAGATTGAGAAGATTGTACCGGTTCAAGCTGGTGGAGAAGGTGCTTCAGACTGTGTACCTTAATCCTTGTAGCTACAAGTCATTCTGTTAAACTATTAAAATTACTTTTTTCTGTTTGTGTTGGGCTGATACCACTTTCTTATCTGGTTATTGCTTCTCACCCCATCAAACATATGTTGAATGACAACAATATATTACTGAATGCACCGGGAATATATATATGGACCTAATCTTTTAAAATATGAGACTAGTAAACTAGTTATGGCTCTTAACAGTAGCATGTTGGTTCATATTTTGAGAATCGAAACAACACTAGTTGAGGTATAGGTATCACGTCTTTTGCTTTGTGGTTGGGCTAATATCTGGTGAAGTGGTTTTTAACCGTTATGCTGATTTTTGGAATAAATTCTGTACATTTTGTTATACTGCTCAATAATAGCTAGCCACCAATAAATTTTGATAATTTTTTCTTGATACCACTCTACACACCCTCCCTGTGAACAAGAGAGGATGTGTTCCTATTCTTATTGTGGCTCACTTCGAATGAATGATATGTCACTTAGATGGGGGAGTGGTGGCTATGGGACCTTTTAAGCCGGTCATTGAGAATAATATTTTGAGAAGCCCTTGTTTAACAAAGCTTTTGCTTCTGGATTTACACAGAAGTAAAAGAGAAGCAGAAGTTGTTTTGAGAAAATGGTACCCCCTAGCTTCTTCTAAACGGTATTTCAAGGCCTATAAGCTCTTCTAAATTTTTTCTTAACCACCGTTCAAAATAGTTTTTCCAAGCCAAAAGTAATTTCTGAAAAGGCGATGATCCAAACAGGACCTTGCTCTGAATCATTCAAGCCATACACAAGTAATAAAAGATTAGGAGTGCATGTGCACATCATAATTTTGTACATATTTCCAGGTCCAAATATTTAATCACCGAAATAAATCTGAATTATAACAGCCATTTATCATGAAATAAAGGAAAGAGGGCATCTGGTTTTCCTGATCACATTAACCCTTTTTAATTTGGACTTCCAATACTTTATTTCATTAAAAGGGCAATGTCTAATGCTAGTAAAATACATAGATGCAATTTTTTTTTTTTATGTTCCTTCCATACATCATCATCTAATAGGCATTGTTCTAATGCTGGTGAAAATATAATTTAAATGACAGTAAAGAGTAAAATGTAGATGTATTGGTAGATGCAGAAAAATACACCATAATAATTTGGTTAAAAATTAGATCCTTTATTCAATCTTTGGCCAGGTATTTATACACAACTTGGGTAAATGGGTCAAGCCCATTTATCCAAGTTTATCAATCCCTTAAATCATGGAATTTGATAAATTATTTTCTTTCTTGGACTCTCTTTTCCATAAGTAGGACAACTCTCTGACTTATGGATCACTCATCTTCTAGAGAATTTTATGAGCCCATTTATTTCTTCGACCCATCCGTCTTCGGCCCATCTATCCTCGGCCCATCAGTACTGTGGCCCATCCTAGTTGGGTCATGTCCTATTTTGACTATTACACAGGCCCCTGAGGTTATAGGCTAATTCATAGCCCATGACCGAAATTGAATACATTCATATATACATATATATATATTTTTTTATAGGAAATGATGATGATGAGTTGTCATGTCATTATTAGGCATTCAATGACATTTCAAAATAAGAGACCACAACTTCCTTAAACTTTGCACCACGACGGCTCATTGTACAACGTGCGACCTTCGGGCTTCATGTTGTCCTTTGGCATGCTCCCTTCCTTCTATAAAAACCATCATTTACCATTTGATTTTTCATTCTCTTCATTTGCCATTTTTCACTCTTGCCTATCTCTCTCAATTTCTGCTCCTGGAACTTATCTCTTCCTCATTCATGCACTATTTTCCGTCGGTCAGTTAAGATCCTCCATCATCACAGAAGTCTGCTTCTACCCGAAGCTTTTCCTGCCTCTTCACTATTAGTTGAGTAAGTCAGACGGTCCTTTCCTTTTTTTTCTTTAATTTTCACCCCTGCCTCCATCTGTCTCTTCTACCTTCTTGGAACTATGTCTGACAGCGATGACACCCGGTCATTAGAGGAGGTCGTTCTGTCTTCTACAACTGGCACCGATCCTACCAGTAGTGACAACCCTCCTTCTACCCGTCAAGGGGCCCCTGCCCCAAAAACAGTTCCCCAAAATACCGATCTTCCGGGTTCGTCAACGATTCCGGGAACACCTGTTTCGAGGGGTTCTCATGATAACGATGAATATGTGGATCCTAAGTCTTCTGAACCCTTCGTAGTCGCCCCTCTTAAGAAAATCCGGCCTGAAGTTGATGTAAAACATCTTCGGGCTGAGACCCACGTACCTAGGGATGTTGATGTGGACCCTTACCCAGGTTACTTAGATTTCACCGAAAGAGAGGGACTCCAACCCAGTAGCATTCTGCTATCAGCAGTTCACCTTAAAGTTTTGAGATTTCCCCTTCACCTATTCTTCCATTATGTGTTTTTCATGTTAGGTTTACACCCCCTTCAACTCAACCCGAACAGCCTTAGGATTCTGTCCATGCTCCTTTTATACAATATGGATCTGGACCTTAACCTAGGTTTAACAGACTTACTTATTTGTTATTTTTTTCAAAATGCCAGAGAGAGTAAGGGTAGAGACAACCTACTTTCCTTCCATGGTAGGGGTATATGTTCTGGTACGGAGAAGTCAGATAAAGGGTGGAAAGAGAGAATGGTAGTTGTTAACGGTAATTGGTTTTACCCGTTCTCTCTTACATTCCCGATCCCTCACACCTTCGGTGCCATTCGTTTACCTATCTACCGTCCCCTCCATAAGGCTTCTTGTCTTTGTGAGTACTGTGATTTACATAGGGGGGAATACGCATATAGGTTTCTAGGTTATGAGGATAGAGAAATTCCCCTGTCTCTCACAAAAGAGCGGATAACCCTTCTGAAGGCCAAGATCTGGAGCAATGTCCGATTTGCCACTACCCTTCTGACTCCGGTAAATCTGGAGATGATTTCTAACTTGGGCACTGCTGTTGACAGGATGGACTTGCCCGTCAAACCCCAATCTGCCAGACGCACTCAAGTTCCTGAAGGGATCAATCTGGTCGACGCCGTGCCGCTCTCGACAGCACCTCCGGTGCCTTCAGTACCTCTTCCAGCACAAAGCCCGGTAGCTCCACCTCAGCCTTCTCATATAAATCCTCCAATCACGAGGACCCGATCTGGTACAGGCGGTGGAACGGCCAATAAGAGACCCAGGACTCAAGTTACTGATGCCTTGACGAGCGAAACTCCTCAGGCTCAGGATGCTCCTCGTACTTCTATTCCCTGGGAGCCAAAGTTCCTTCTACCCGATGGGACTCCAATCTGCGCTGATCAGCTCACCATCACCCAGCCAGAAGCTCTTCGGGTTATGGCGAAAGGGATTTGGACTCCGGTCGATAGGGTTGCTCAGTCAAAAATCTCCAGGACTGAGCTTCTGAAGAAGAGCTCTACAATGGTCATGGAGGTATGTAACTTGTTTTTCTTTTGTAACTTGGTTTATTAACTCCACTTCTTTATGTACTAACATGCCCTTTTTGTGTAGCTTCTTTATGGGATCCAGGCCTACAACAATGTTGTGGAGTTTGAAGTCCGGGAGATGGCCAATATGCAGGCCCAACTCAAGCAAAACAACGAACATCGGGTTGCTCTGGTCAAAGAGGCGGATGACCTTCGCCAGAGCATCTCCGAACATAAAAGCCTTCTGGAGACCGGAGAGGCGGAGAAAGAGCTTTAGCTGTTGAAAAGATAGCTTTAGCCGCTAAACTTGCAGAGGTGAAGGCAGCCTACCAGAAGATTGCTGCCGAAAAGGCGGAGTCAGATAACCTTCTGGCTCTTGAGTGGTCCAAGGTAGAAGTGTGTCGTTTGGGGGGTCTGGACATGCACAGCCGATACACTACCATCTGCGATGTCCGATCGGTCAGAGGATGGCAAGAAAGGCACGAAATAGAGCACATTCCTTTGGCAACTCGGGAGTTCAAGACTGCTGAGGAGTTCGATGCTTTCATGGGAGTGTCTCATCCTTACAAGGACCCTCCGACTTTTGAAAATGAGAAGCGGTTTGCTGCTATTTTAAAGGGAGAAGACTATCATCCTCCTGAGTAGAATAAATCTTTCAAGTTCTCTGTACTTACCCTTTTCAAAAGGGTGTTTTTGTAATCTCTCTCTTTATTAATGAAAAAGAAATTTTCCCATCTCAGTATTTACTTTATTCTTGCTATTTTAGTAAAATTTCCTGTAATATTTAGTCTTCGGGCATATGGCCCCTGATACTTGTTTTTTGTCCTCTGGCTAGTTCATATTAGGTTTGAACTTCAATACTTAGGAAAATTTTAATTTAAGCTTTCGGGCATATGACCCTTGAGGCTTGCTTTTGCCCTCTAGTTAGTTCAAATCAGGTTTGAACTTCAACACTTAGGAATATTTCATTTTAATCATGGAGCCTTCAGGCATATGGCCCCTGAGGCTTGTTTTTGCCCTCTGGTTAGTTCAAATCAGGTTTGAACTTCAACACTTAGGAAAATTTGAACACGAAGCCTTCGGGCATATGGCCCCTGAGGCTTGCTTTTGCCCTCTGGTTAGTTCAAATCATGTTTGAACTCAACACTTAGGAAAATTTTCAATTTAAACACGAAGCTTCGGGCATATGGCCCATGAGGCTTGCTTTTGTCCTCTGGTTAGTTCAAATCATGTTTGAACTCAACACTTAGGAAAATTTTAATTTAAACATGGAACATTCACATAAAATAGGGGTATGAACAGAATGTATCTTTATTGAAAAGAACTTGAGAATCATGAAGCAGAGGTGTCGAACATCGGGCACAGATGCTTTATTATAATTAGTAAAAGGTGTCATATGCGAGACACAATTTTATTTTATTGTTTTAACAAGAAATAGAAACCACCTTAAGGGTAATACCTCTTTAGCCGATAAGCGTTCTGAGAGTTGGGCTCGATGCGGCCTGTCTCGTTCTTTCGTACCTGATAAGCACCGCGTCCGATGACTTCAATTATTGTATAAGGTCCTTCCCATGTCTCCCGTAATTTGCCAACAATCCCAATCTTTCTTCTGATCACCATATCGCCTACCTGAAACTTTCTTCTTTTAAATTTCTGATTAAACCGTGCCCTGACTTGTTGCTGATAGGCAGTCAGCCTTATCCTGGCAACTTCCCTTCTTTCCTCCAGCAGGTTCAAATCATGGGCTAGGTGCTGATTATTTGGACCTTCCTCCTAGGCTTGACTTCTTAAAGTAGGTACTCTCAACTCGGTCGGGATAACGGCTTCGGCCCCATAAGCCATGGCAAAATGGGTCTCTCCTGTTGGTTGCCTTGGAGTAGTCTGATAGAACCATAACACCTCAGGCAATTTCTCTAACCAGGCCCATTTTGCTTCTTCAAGCTTTTTCCTAAGTGTATCGAAAATTATTCTGTTTGTCCTTTCAGCCATCCCTGTGGATAGCCAACGGAATAAGTGTTCTGATTGATCCCATGTTTTGCCAGGAACGCTTGAACTTTCCTGTTATCCAAATTGGTGCCATTATCCATCATTATAGTTCCGGGTAGACCGAATCTACAAATGATGTGACTCCAGATGAACTTTATAACATTGCTACTCTTGATAGTAGAGTATGCCTTGACTTCTACCCACTTGGTAAAATAATCCGTAGCCATAAGAACATGAGTGGTAGATCGTATAGTTTGCGGGAGAGGACCCACAATATCCATACCCCATCGGGCAAATGGGTGAGGGATAATTGTTGGGTTCAGTAACTCCGGAGGTGGATGAATGGCATCTCCATGAAATTGGCACTTTTTGCAGTGTCGGGTGTAGACCTCAGCGTCCCTTGACAAATAGGGCCAGAAGTATCCCTGGGTGAGAACTTTATGGGCTAAATACCTCCCCCGGAATGATTGCCACATGATCCTGCATGAATTTCTTCCATGACTACAGAAGCTTCGGAGGGCGTGAGACATCTCAAATATGGTCTGGAGAAAGACTTGCGGTATAGTTGCCCGTTGTATAGAGCATATCTAGCAGCTTTCATTCTTATCTTTCGGGCCTCTGGTTTTGACTCAGGTAATGCACCGGTCCTCAAATAGTCTGCCATGGGGTCCATCCAGCTTGGCTCCCAAGAAATGATCATCACATCTTCGGAGGGCTCCAAGCTTGATCGAACGATGAAGTCCACTGGTGTTATTCGGGTCATACTTTCCCCTGCTACGGAGGCCTGGTAAGCCAGACGATCTGCCATGATGTTATCCCCTTTGGGGATCTGTTCAAAGGTCAACTGTTGGAATTCCTCGGCCTCTTTTAGTACCAAATTCCTGTACGCTTCCATCTTAGGCTCCCGGGTTTCATACTCCCCATTCAACTGCCGTACTACCAACTGGGAATCGCTCCGTATATCCGCCTTTGTACTTGAAGGCCTCGGGCTAACCAGATCCCTGCTAGAAGGGCCTCATACTTGGCTTCGTTGTTGGAGGCAAGAAACTAATTGAAAGGACTGCTGGATTTTAGTGCCATCTGGTGTCACGAGCTCTACCCCAATCCCTGCTCCGTTGACATTTGATGATCCGTCCACAAACACAACCCATAAGCCAGGTTTACTTTATTCTAAAGAGTCTGTAGTTTCTGTTTCCAACAGAAAGTCAGCTATCGCTTGTCCTTTGATGGCAGTTCGGGGGACATAGGTTATGTCAAAAATTCCGAGTTCTATTGCCCATTTGGATACTCTCCCCGATAACTCAGGTTTCGCCATTATGGATCTGATCGGGGTTGCAATTGGCACTACGATCGGATGTGCTTCAAAATAATGCCGAAGACGTCGTTTTGCATTGATCAATAATAGTACTATCTTTTCTTGCTTCGAATAACGGGTTTCTGCATCGGCAAGGGCTTTGTTGGTGTAGAAGATTGGTATCTGGTACCCCTTGCCCTCCTTGACCAGAGCGACGCTGGTAGATGTTGCAGATATGGCTAGATATAAGTGTAACGGCTCATCTGCTTCTGGGGTTTCCAGTATAGGAGGTTTTGCCATGTAGCTTTTGAGTTTTTTCAGGGCTTCAGATTGCTCCGGCCCCCAGACCTCTCCTTTTGTCGCCTTTATAGCTTGAAAGAATGGCCTACACCGATCGGTTAAGCGAGAGATGAAACGACTGAGGGCTGCCACCCTACCGGTTAGTACCTGGATTTCCTTCTGGGACCTTGGCTCTATTGACTCCATGAGAGCTTTGACTTGTGCTCAACTAGCTTGTATTCCAGTCCGATCAACTATGTGTCCCAAGAATTGGTCCGAGGATACTCCGAAAGAACATTTGGATGGGTTGAGCTTCATCTTGTACTTTCTCAGGGTGTCGAACACCTGCTGCAGATCGGTCAGGTGACCACTTTTCATCTTGCTTTTGACCACCGTGTCATCAATGTAGGCCTCTATGATAGATCCCATCATGCCCTGGAAAATCTTGCTGACCAATCTCTGAAAGGTTGCACCTGTATTTTTTAGTCCGAAAGGCATAACTGTGTAACAATATGTACCTGATTCAGTGATGAATGCAATATTTTCCTCATCATCTGGGTTCATTCGTATCTGGTTATACCTAGAGTATGCATCTAGAAAACTCAAGTGCTCGAATCCTACAGTGACATCTACCATCTGATCGATCTTTGGTAAGGGAAAACAATCCTTCGGGCATGCTCTGTTCAGGTCGGTGAAGTCTACACACACCCTCCATTTCTCGTTCTTCTTCTAAACCACAACAACGTTTGCCAGCCAGGAAGGATATTGTACCTTCTTAATGAATCCTGCTTGGAGAAGTCGATCAACCTCTTCAGCTATGATCTGGTTTCGATGAGCCCCCATACGCCTTTGTTTCTGTTTGACAGGTTTTGCGCTGGGATCCACGTTGAGGGAATGCTGGGCTATTGATGGATCGATGCCAGTCATATCCATATGGCCCCAGGAAAATACGCCAGCGTTGGAGCGTAGGAGGGCCTCTATTTCCTCATTTTCTTGTGCATTGAGGCCATAACCAATATAAGTCAGCCTTTCAGGGTGATCGGGGTAGATATGAACTTCAAGCAAAGGTTCAGCCAAGGAATTGATGTGATTGCATTTTCTTGTACCGCTTTGGATCGTGATTCTCGTTTTGGTTCAGCCATTTTCCTCAGACCTTTCATGGTGACAGCGTAACATTCCTTGGCTGCTACCTGATCGCCCCTGATGTCAATCACATTAATTTCGTTCAGATCGATGCACCGCATGACTTGATGCATGGTTGAAGGAACTTCGTGCATCCGATGGATCCAACCCCTTCCCATAAGGAGATTATAGGAGGGTTTGACACCACCACCATAAAAGTTTCTCTGAGCGTGCGTTTTGCTGCTGTTACTGGCTGTTGGATCTCTCCCACTGGTTCCACTCTTTTGCCATCAAATCCGGCTATCGGGCTTCTGGAGAGGACTATCTCTTGAGGGTTGATCTCTAACTTCTCAAAGGCCCACTTGGTGATAATGTTGGCGCTGCTCCCTGGGTCAACCATCACTCTCTTGATCAAGCAGTTCGAGATCATGAGGAAAATAACCAAGGGATCGTCATGTGGTGATTGAATGCTCCGCATATCCGCAGAAGATAAAGTTATCTAGGCGTCCTCTTTCGGGTTTCGAAACTCGCTGACTTCCCCAACCCTTCGCAGCTTCTGGGCTTGACGCATTTGGGATCTACGGGCTTCCTCTACCTCTGATCGACTTGGTCCTCCGTGAACCATGTGAATGACTCTTTCGGGCTGTCCCATTGCCCCCTTGACGGGTGTATGTGTCGTTTGGTCTGATCGGGTGCCCTCTTTGGCAACATACACGGTTAGCTCTCTTTTTGCTATCATAGCTTCCACTTGTCTCCTAAGGCTTCTGCACTCGTTGGCGTGATGCCCGTACTCGCCATGGAAGGCACAGTGTCTTGACATATCCCTTTGGTCTATTGGTTGTCTAATGGGTGGTGGTGACCGGAAGATTCCTTTACCCTTAGTCTCTTGATACAGCTTGGCCAGGGTAACCTTTAATGGGGTGACCTTGTCTTCAAATCTCTGGCGTTTCTCTGGGACTGGGGAGGGCACAGGAGGAGCGCTTGGTCGCTTCCGATCTGGTGCCCGATCCTTTACCTTGGAAGGTTCGGTTACCCTTGCCTCTACACTTGCAAAGGTTGTCCTTCTTTGGCGTATGGCCAACTCCTCTTCTATTCGGAGATGCCCTTGTGCCTTGGAATTGAGTTCTCCGATGTCTGTTGGTGGCCTCTTGACCAAGGACTGATGAAACTTGGTTCCAGGGATCAGGGCCATTCTAAAGGCCTCGACAGTTGAATGTTGATCACAATTATCAATTGAGGACATCTCGACATTGAATCGAGAGACAAAGATTTTCAGGGATTCGCCTTTCTCCTGGATCATGGTGAATAGATTGGAGATGGTCTTCTTTTGTCTTTTATTACCGAAGTACTGGACAATGAATAATTCACAAAGTCTGAGCCAACTTCCAATAGATCAGGGTGGTTGCTTTCTGAACCAGAGCAGGGCCACTTCAATTAGGCTGGTGGGGAAGACTTTGTAGAGTAAGGCTTCGTTTTTGTTGTAGACATTAATCTTTATGCCGTCAAACAGGGTGAACTTCGGTAATCTGAACCTCTCCGGGTAGGGCACGCTGGTGATCGTCATGGTGAAGGGAGTCTGCACGGCGTCGATGGATGCCTCGAAGGCCAGATCAATAGGGGTCTGCATCTTCAGATCCTTAAGCACCTCCCTTTGGAATCTGGTCATAATTTCCTCCAACTTCTTCATGGTCAGAATCTCCTTGGGATTGTGCCCCCCGAGCACCTGAAGGGATGACTCTGCGTGTTCCTCCCGATCGTTGATGGACTTTACGTGGTGGTTGTCCCTTTCTGACCGGTGGCCTATAGACCGCTCCTGCTGGCTGGACTGCTCGTCGTTCTGGACTTCTTGAGGGTTTTGAAGCAGGGCCAGTTTTGCCACCAACTCAGCATTCTGTTTCTCCAATTCGGCGGTCCTCTCCTCTAGGGCTCGCCTAATCGGATCCTCGGCTCGTTGGCCTCCGTTCGGAGGTAGCTCAGTTTGTTGTGAACGGGTGATCACCGCCATTGATGGTATGAATCTCAGCTTTTCGTAGATAATGGGAAGCTATTGAAAAAAATTCAATAATAGTGTTTTCCCACAGACGACGCCAATTGTGTAAATGCAGAAAAATACACCATAATAATTGGGTTAAAAATTAGATCATTTATTCAATCTTTGGCCAGGTATTTATACACAACTTGGGTAAATGGGTCAAGCTCATTTATCCAAGTTTATCAATCCCTTAAATCATGGGATTTGATAAACTCTTTTATTTCTTGGACTCTCTTTTCCATAAGTAGGACAACTCCCTGACTTATGGATCACTCATCTTCTAGATAATTCTATGGGCCCATTTATTTCTTCCGCCCATCTATCCTCGGCCCATCAATCTTCGGCCCATCTGTCCTGTGGCTCATCCTAGTTGGGCCATGTCCTATTTTGACTATTACAATATTGTACTAAAAACTTACACATTCTCTGCAAAATCAAACCACATTGTCCTCAAACCTAGTGAATTGTATTATTATGTATATATCCATGTCAACATTGAAGCATGTTTTACAAAAAGCAAAACTTTAATTCAAGACTCAGAAAAAAAAAAAACATATAGTACTGTGTGACCAATGGTAAAAGAAAGAAGATAATTTAACAAAGATCAGAGCGATTCGCCTCCATTTTCGGAGCTGGACATGCCCACACAAACCTCTTTAACACTTGACCTCCTTTAACCCATATGCAAAGTACAGAAAGGTCGGATCAGTCGCACCTTCCTTGTAATATGCAAACACCATGGTGCTATCATCATGCATGCTCTCGCCTACGAAGCTGCAACACAAATTCAATCCGTTACATTAATTGTATTTTATTGAACTCGTGAATCCATAAAATAAATTGCAATGCGAGAAATATGATAGGTAGATAAGAGCAAATATGCACGTACAATTGGAGGTCGCTGAGCTTCGAAAGAAGGAACTTAGTAGCCCCCTCGATGTTCTTCTTGAACGACTCTTGCTTCTCGGGTTCCAACTTAGGTGTTAGCTGCTTAATGTACTTCTTCACGTATGCAACAAACTGCTTCTTGTCAAAAGGAGGTTGCTCCTACGAAATTAAGAACTGAGTTTAGATACATGGCGAGGAAAGACCGCAATGGTGGTCATGGAAACAGTGGACATGTCATGCCGCACCCGGTGGAGGCGCTGAACTTACCTGAAGCCTGAATGTGTCGACAATATCAACGACCTTGACAGCCTGGTCGTCGACGCCCTCATCTTCATCACCACCTTCTGCAGAAGGGTTAGCGCCAATATTTACGTCAACAGCTCCTTGGACAACCCACTGCCAAAAAGACAAAATAAGACTTCAATTTGTTTAATTGTTGCCTAGAAACTGCTATGCCTTGAACCATTCAGCCATCTCTCCTACATAATAATTTTGACCCAAAGCCGAGGAAATAGCGAGTTATTCCTATTAGATTAGTGGATAGGTACTACCGATAAATTCCAACTATAAAAATAGAAAAATTTTTTTTTACAAGAAAGATCTTTTCTTCCAGACCCCGGGGATAAGGATATATTTTTTTAAAATTTCTTGTGAAAATCTATTAAAAACAATTGTATCCATGTTTGCAAAGCTGACGTTCTCGTCATTTTCTTTATTTATTTTATATAGGATTAAATCAATGAATTAGAATAAATTAACTGATTGATAGGCCTTAAATTTTTTAGATTATGACTAAGAGATACCTTTAGATCATGATTGTACGGGAACGAGTCATAAAAAGGAAACCATTCATAAAAAGTTCATTATTCATGAGCTACTTCACCAAAAGCAACGGAGAGCTGAAAACTGAAAAAAAAAAAAAAAATCAAAAAAGAATAAAGAGAAGTGTTCGAACCTTCCCGTCCACTTCCCACAACATCCCATTCTCAATGTCCTTGTACGTGAACGAGTCAGATAGAAGCTCATCACCTGAAATTCATTATAAAAAGCCGTCCCATCAACACCACAAACACACAATGCCAACTCAAATGACACCGAACTAAATTAATTTTCCACCATATACTTCAACAACAAACACACTCCTAGAGCTTGGCAACATCATAGCAAAAATGTAGAGAGTTAACTAATTAGGGATGGCAAAAACAAAAAGAATTTAAATCCAATGCAAGATTGAAATAATTTTCAAATACGTAATTTTCTACCTATACTTGTCAAAATCCTAGCACGAATCTAATTTTCTTATAGGGATCAATACACCAAGTTATACGCTTCGTCACCACTTTGTGGAAAATATCAAGGATGAATACATTACAAACATGTGACTGGATTGGTGAAATAGTAATGCAACTGATCCCCGGTTAAATTATTTGAATAAAAGTTGTTACGAAAACATAATTAAAGCAACAAACTGTCCATCACATGAAACTTTAATAGAATTCGCAACAGAGAGAACTGACAACCAAAAAATATAGATAATAAGAAAAAATTACACTATTTTTTTAACCAAGTCTAATTTGAAGTTTTGACAGTATATGCTGGATTTTTTATTTTTTTCCCGATAACCGGGTGTCCGGAACTTTCACTCCGACTAAATATATGCTGGATTTTCTCCGTTTTGGAACCAAAGCAACGTAAAATTCAAAAAATTCTTTGTCCTTGATTTCTCAAGGATATATTTCAGCAATTTATAATCCACTAAACAAACAATAACACATAATAGGAAGCCATATCCAAAATTGGTGAGCTTTCATAAGATGGGGAAAAAAAATCAAATGCAATAATCAACAACAAAGCCATATCTCATAAAAAATACAAATAGAAGATCATGTTGTCTCAAAACTGATTCCAAATTAAGCTCCCAAAAAAACACTAGATAAAAAAATAAAAAATAAAAAACTACAATTTTCAAATCCAAAAAAAAATACACTCTGTTATTGAAAAATTCACAAAGACAACATCATAGACATCAAAATACAAAACCCATCATATATAATCTCGAAAAAAAAAGCATTACAAAGATAACATCATAGAATAGTACATAATCAGACATGTAAAACAAAACTTTCAAGACAATAACTCCAATTTGTTGCATCATGTAACATATATATATATATATATATGTGTGTGTGCGTGTGTCTATATATATATATAAAGCTTAAAATGATTGAAGAGTACCGGTGAGGAGATCCTGGTAAACCAACATGATGAATGCAGAGTGATCGTAATACTACTACTTTCTCTCTCTAGAAAATTGAGAAACAAAAGCTGATAAAAAAAAAGCGGTGAGGGAATATTTATCAAATAAAGAGCGAATTTCGGGGGCTCAGAGGCGGTGAATATTAATAGCTGACCCTTTTCCGGATTGAGTTTGGTTTGCGAGTTAATTTTACTAATATACCCTTATTGTATTTTTGAAACTACAATTCTGTTACCTTTTTGATTAATAGCATTAGAATCGGTGAACCGACTGAGAGGTTATTCTTGATTTTTTGGATTCCAACCATTACGGCTGCACACAAAATAAAAAAAATCAAAGAATCGAACCGAACCTTCCAAGATGATTTGGTTCAGTTACGGTTCTCAAAATTCCAAAATCAATTTTTTATTTTGGTTTCGGTTTTCAATCACCTAAAACCAAACCGAACCGATTTTTTTTTTATATTTATATATATATTTCTAAGTATTTTAATATTTATACTTATATATGAATATAATTTAAAAATTATAACTTATATAAGTGATATATATATAATATAAAAGTTATATCAACCGCACTAAGGACTAAGGGCAATATTATGAGACTGCTGATATTGTGGTCTGCTACTGTTGGTACTTGTGTTATGAGACTGTTGATATTGTTTCTGCTTGTGGTTTGGTGCATGTAGGATTGTTTATGTACTCTATTATTGTTGGCTCTCTGGTTGGGAAGTTGATAAGTTGATGTTATTGGTGCTGCAGCTTGGTTCATGCATTTGTGGCTCCCTGTCTTGGTTTCATTGTCTGCATTTGTGGCCTCTTGGGATTTTGCTTCGCCTTCAAGCTTTATATTTAGCTTATTACTTTTGTCACTACTATAATGTGGTTAGGCCTTTAGGGCATTTGTGTTTTTTTTCTTTAGTGGATATTTGGCTTCCATATCATTGTTTTGATTCTCTAGGGGAATACCCCTATCTGTGATGTAAGGCTTTGGGCATATTCATTCTAATACAAATTATTTTTATCTTTAAAAAAAAATGATGGTAGAAACCGAAACTGAACCGAAAAAAACCAATTTGGTCTGGTTCAGTTTCTTGCATTAGCTGTTCGGTTTTGGTTCTTATTTTAAAAAAATCAAAAATATCAGTTCGGTTTCGATCGAAACCGAACCGAACCGTGTGCACCCCTATCAACAATGGATACCCACCCAAGCATAGCCAAGATTCCTCTTAACTATATATATATATATATATATATATTGTTGGTGGTCTTATATCTCACTCCACATGACGATGCCACATCATCAGAATGGTCCACATAGCTTGGTCAAATGGTCAACGTTCAACGAATAAGCGGCATCCGCTACGTCAACAAATAGAAGATTGAAGACTGAGTTGAGAGCAGGACTCGGGCATTACTAGGATTCGAGGAGGTACTTGATTTGGTGGATGAAGTCCAGGATTCGTCGAGTTGATTCTCGATCTGACTTGAGAGACATATTTACCATTTTGACTCTCGTACATCACTTTATGATTAATTAAAAAATTAATCTATTTTAATTAGTTTTAACCCAAAGGTGATGTCACGATGGCATCACCAACTCTTGACTTGGCCTATAAAAGGAGGCCAAGGGAAGAGAATAAGGGGGAAACTTCTCTAGACTTTTACTTTGGAGTCATGAGAGCCCAAATCTCATACCCAGTAACATACTTCACAAACACCTTACACAAGGGAGTCAATGGTATTTGTAACAGTACTGCCATCTTCATTTTACCTCGCTCTCGAGTTCGCCTGGGCTTCTGTATCTCTTAGTCCACCTTTGGATCCTTTGATTATTTATGATTTTTTATATTTGTGTTTTGATATCACCATTTATATTATTTATTTAAGAACCCCTACACACACACATATATATATATATATATATATATATATATTAAGTGTATGGGTAATATTTCAAGTGAATAGGTGACATTTTTGGTTAAGTATTGTTCAAATAGCCATTGGGTTATCACGCAAGGTTCGCATTTGCGGTATCGATCGTTATAACAGTAACAATATCGGTGTAACGGACTCGGGTCAGTATGGGGATTACGTAACAGGACTCGTTATGATACACTTGTTATGATATTATTAAATTATAAAAGATTGAAATATATATAATAAGTATTGTTTCAATGCTTATGATATACTTGTTATGATATTATTAAATTAATTTTAAATTTAAATAAATAAAATATTGAAATCATAAAAGATATAATTTATTTCCAACAATGCAAAATAATTTTAAAAAAGGTATGGAGAAACTTTAGTATGTTTCTTTGCAAAATAATTTTGGGAAAATAAGAATCAGGACACAACAGAGAGAAACAAAGAATTCTTTGTATGGAGAAAGTTTAGCATGTTTTTGTGGTGTCATGCAGTGATTTTAACATGAAAAGTCACCTGCAATCAAATAACAACTATATTCAATGTCCACGCTTCTTAACCCAAAATTTTGAAAAGTTTCAATTGTGTTAACCGTTACGGCATTTTCGGAAGCGGTGGAAATCGGGGTTACGGCTACTGTACTGGCCGGTTCTGGTGTGGGAACCGGCTCACATCGATATATCGCTCTGTAATGGTAACGGCCGACCAAAATACCGTTACCGCGGCCCGTAACGGCTGAACCATGTTATCACGTCTCCATCATGTTTTGTATATTTTTTTATTATAAAATTAAAAGAATGCATTTACACTATCTAGCAATAGCAATTTCACTTCCAGAGAGAATTACTGCGAGGAGAGCTTATGGACGAAAAATGAGCATTCCGTGTAGATGTTCACAGGGGCCAGAAAGACTCGATCATAGGAACTTAGACCACCTACGGTTGGTAAACGAAAACCACCTCGACCGTATCAGAGTAAACAGCAATGTCGTATCAGGCCGCCCCTTGTCTTGAAATAATTCACATGCGGCCACCAGCTTTCCAAAAATAAGGGGAGATCTGATCACGCCCTTCATCTTTCTATGATGTTTATTGGAAAAAATCTTCTTACTAATTTATTTATTTTTAAAAAGAATTTAGGAAAGAAATGGATTTAGACACTGCAATAGATCGTGATTATGAAGGTATTTTTATACATTATAAAGATTAGGACTCGAATAAGATAATGGATTTGGAGGAGTAAAGAAATGGACGGGGATTGAAATTATAGAGAATGAAAACTTATATAGCCATTGAAAATCCGGTTGTTGAGAGTATAGTATTTGAGAAAAAGATTAACAAAATATAATTGATAGGAAAAAAACAAATATAATATGGTCAATGAACAAAATATAATTGTCAAGAATAATTAAATAAAATATAACCGTTAGGAATATAATAGTTTAAAAAAAAAGGAAAAAAAAAAAATTTATTAGGAAAAAAACAAAATATAGTCCTTAGTGTCGAGGTTGTGGAGTTTGAATCATACTGCGAGATCAAAGATGTTCTTATAACCATTTTGCAGATGTGCGAATGGTGTGCCCTTTGATTAAATATATATATATATAGTCGAGGAAACAAAGATAAACATTATATATCCGGTGAGAATATAGGTGATGAAAGGAGCATGATATCATCTTTGGGAAAAAAGAGAAAATAATATAATCCTTGAAAATAGTTAAAAAAAATTTCTAAAAATCTAACTATACTTCTAGCTATACTAGACTATTATTCGATCAGCAAATCATCGCTTCCTCATGTTGGGCCATCCTATATTGGATTTAATCAAATTTCGAATCAATCTATGTTGATTGACTACAAAGTAAAGATGAGTTACAAACTTACAACATAACTTATTTCTTACATCTAACTAACTATATATATATATATATTTTTTTTATAACCATGATGTCCGGTTCAGCTTACGCGCCCCTCGAATCTCGTAATTTGAAACTAAAGCAAAATTCATTTTACGCATATAGCCAAGTACATGGGGATTGGAGATTGAGGTGTAAAATGGAATGAAATTAAAAGAGTGATATACAACAACAAATTAGATTGTGAGTAGCAATGGATCGAGTCTCAACAAGTGCAATTATCTTAATGTTAACCGGACAAAACTCCAATAACAACTAGACTGAAGCATCAAGGGAATGCCCTTTCTATAGGCATGAAGAGAAACTACCCAGTAAAAGGGTCCATTCGGGGAGTATTGCTCTCAATTTCAAATTTATTGTTCAGATACAACAAAATATTTTATATTTGGAATTGCATTCCAATTTCAAACCACTCAATTCCACAAGAGAAGAAATGATTTCTAATTCCAAATCTTCGACCTAATAAATACTCTCTCTAACAAATAACTTTTTACAATCACAAACATACATACATTATTATAGAAATACCTATATATATAAATATATATATATACCCACGTCTATATATACAAACATATATACACACATGTATATATATGCCTATATATGTACTCATAGACGCATATATATATAAATATGAATACATATGCATAAACACAAATATATAACCCCACATATATACACACATAAACACTTAAGTATAAACTTACACAACTATCTACACATCCATATACACATGCATATATATTCATACTCATGCTTACATATTTATCTATATTGTCTAATTTAATTCTAAATTCATTATCTTTTACATTCAAATTGGGTTTGAGATTAAAATATAATTACACTTGAATTCCAAAACTTATCCAAACAATGCATTTGGAATTGTATTTGTGAAATTGAAATACCATGAAAATCAATTCCAATGCAATCACAACCGAACATTATTGTTTGAACATTGCTAACCTAATTTTCATTTCTTCCGAGATGATAACCTAATTTAATTTTTCCCCCAACTTACCTTCTCTTCTTAAGTTCTAAAGGACTAGAAAAAAAAGCATGAGAAAAAGAGAACCGAAATGCCCAGTTTTATAAAGTACTTATCGAATCAACACTGTAAATTGATATGCCCAGTTTTACACATGACCTGCTTCTATAGCATATCGTGCTTATCCTGCTTCTATATCATTATCGTGTTCATCCCACGGACAAATCTGCTTCTGAACTACATATATACATTTTGTAATCTTGCAAATTACAACATTTGTTACACAAGGCGAAAAACTGGTATGTTGTCCTCTCATGGGGAGCTAACGCCGTCACATGAGGTTGTGCCCCTCGATCCTGGATTGAACACCCGAACTCATAGCGTCCCAGTTACAAAAGCCGCCTCCATAGCCAACCCCAAAAGAATGTAGCCTTGTCAATTTTATCAAACCGTGTCCTTGATCAGAAGGGCGGGAAAAGTTTCACATTATTTGCTTTCTGGATCGGCTACCTCTGCCATGTTTATATAGATTGTGAGCACCGGCAATTCTTAGGCAATTCAAGCCGATTACATTGCACTGAATCAGCAATTCTGAAATGTTGTTTTCGTTTTTTTCAAGCCATGGCTTGAAATGGTTACTCTACTTTCCAAGCAGCAACCATCACCTACAATCTGAATCAGCTCCTCCACGACTATGAAAGAATCATTTCAATCAAATGAGTTCTGTTACCCGTAGAAGTATCAGACATCATTCCCTCGAAACAGAACTACTCGAAAGCCTCTTGGCCCAGAAACTCTGATTTGGTGACCATGAAATTGGGAATCCAGCTATAGCACACCATCTTAAATTCAGGAGCGCAACGGCAGTATTCTCCTTCGAATCTTTGAAGAGCTCCATTATCCGCGATTCCGCCTCCAAGTCTTCAGCAAGGACAAAAGCGTCCTCGTATTCCATTCTCTTTTCCTCGAGGGTGATATCGTCTTCAGATATCATTCGTGTACTCAGAACCTGCAATGCTTCCACTGCCGTGCTCTCAAAACCACCATCCACATATGCAGAGAACACATATGAGCAAGTCGATGGATCAGGCTGGATTTTTTCTTGATGCATCCGCTCAATGACAACCTCAATTATGTCGATTCTTCCCTGAAGCAATTATAAATTTAGGAAACATCATATTGAGGATAATGGTACATCGATGCAATGACACGACAATACAAAACCAGTGTCACATTAAAATTGAGGGTACATAGTCTCGATGCAATGACACGACAATACAAATCCAGTGTCACATTAAAATTGAGGTTGCCTAGTAGAACCTCAATTTCTAATGGGACATACCTAAATGATACCTCTTATGGATTTTCCACATGCAGACTTTCTAATGGGACATACCTAAATGATATATTTAGTAACTTGAATATATTTCTAGATAGAATATCTCATGGGTGTAAGGTGTTCGTAACAAGAAAGGTTTTTAAAATAAATTATGAACAAAAGAAATGTTTTCAAAAGTAAATTATGAACACAAGAAATGTTTTCAAAAGTAAATTATGATTCTTAAAATATCTTTCCTCAAGCTAAAAATCATCATGGGAAACCATATCATCGACGGGCGTGTTCAAGAATGAGTACATCTGTTGTGAAACGCAATTGTCCAACTGTTGACAATAGCTATCTTAAACTATGCCTTTTTCACACATCCATAGACTATGGACAAGCACACAACAAAAATCTAAGAAATTTCTATCCAAGGGAAGTAAAACACTACAAGTAGAACAACAGAGAGTGAATTTTAATGATATCTTCTCCCCTGATATATATATATATATATGGGCTAACTAGGAAAAAAAGAGTTGGTCAATTGGACCTTCCATGACTGGTAAGTAGCACATGGAGGGCCTTGTGAACAGAAACTCACTTGAGAAGTAAAACAACATTATAAATGAAAAAACTTAAAAGAGTTTCTTATACTGCAAAATTAATGTCAAGTAGTTCAACGCATTTTTCTTGTTAAATAAAATCCTTTCAAAAAATATTTTGTAGATAAAAAGCAATTACACCAAAGCGCATATATCTATTTCCAAAAAAACAACACTGTAATTTTGACTTTTTAAAAAAAAAGTACTATTAGGAAAAAAAGAAACTCAAAAAGTAAATCTTATAGACAATTCAATTTATAGTGATTCAAGAAAATAATCATTTTGCAGTATTTTTGTTTTTAGTTGCAACAATCAACACAGGTTAGTGATTGTCAGTAAAAAGCCAGAGTTTACGGAAGTTGAGCACCTTTAACACAAGGTGAAGTCACCTTCCCCTAACTCCCTCACCAGATTGAGTTTTTCTAAATCAATGTGGATGAAAATCTTCAGATGGGAAAAGATCATCGCGACATTTTTGTTAGCACAAAGAATTATAACAAGATGAGACTAAAATTTATGTCATTTTATAAATCCATTAAATTTAAAACAGGTACCGGTTACAAATTTAAAGGAGTACAGGAAATTAAGGCCACAAAGTGAGTGGACATTCTCTTCTAAATTATATATACAGCATGGGCAGCACACTATAAGATCTGTCATCCAAATCTTGTTTCTGACAATTAAACTGTTTGTTAAAACAATCACAGAAATCTCTTTACAATGTTGGTAGCATCAATTAGATTTATTGTCAGAAAAGTTCAAAAATTCCTTTCAGTTGGAATAACTAAAAATGATGAATATGATACCTTTTCACATGCTTTTTGAAGAATGGTGTTGAATAACAGTACATCAGCTTGGATTCCTTCTAAGTTTCCTTGGTCCAGTAGATTTAATGCTTCATTGAAATCTTCAATTTCCAACAAAATCTGACATAAAAAATGAACTCTACCATAAGAAGATATAATGCTTCATATCAAACATACCTATAATACGGATTACCTCAATCAAAATTATTATGCATTCACACTTTAAGAAAGCACGAAGCAAAGTAGAAATGAAATCTTTGATTTTACTTCTATTTCCATTGTTTTCACAATAGTAGGCAAGGAATGCCATTATTAGCTAACATATATAGCGGCAGTAACGAAAATAAAACCTCATACAGGGTAAAAATGCTGTTAGATGAGAACAGGACAAATTAAGTTCGCAACGATGGTTTGAATTATAGGATTAAAGGAAGGTAAGGTGAAAAAAAGGTTGGATCATTGCATGTTCATCACATAGACAATCATGCTTGTTAAATTAAAATTTATACATTCTTCAAAGTTCAGAACTTCAGTGAAGGGTTTATAGAGACATGTGAAAGCTTCGAGTGTACATGAGCAATCTTTCTCTTGGAAAAAACAATATGGGTGAACGATTGGTGTAACCATCAAATTAAACCTATTCATAAATGGCAGGATAGTTCCATTGGCCAGCTGCATATCCAGCATTATTAAAATTAGAACCTTAAAAGAAATGATAGATGACTAAGCTCCTGGGGTCCATCAAACAGAACAAGACAAGGGTTCTCTCGTTTGATGTTATGCATATCACTCCAACAGTTCAAAGGACGCATGCTAAATCATTCTACAAAGGTTATGGCAGTTGAAATGGATACCTTTAAAAGAGTAGTGTAGGTTGCAGCCTCTAGATGAAAACCATCACGTACCATCATTGAAACAAGAGCACAAGCAGTTTTGAAACATCTTACAATGCTGCAGCAATCAATCATGATAGTATATGTAGCAGCATTTGGCACAAAACCACATAATTTCATATTTCTGAAAATCTCCACCGCACTGTGACACTGAAATTTAAGCAAAAACATAATTAGTAACTTAGTACCATACAAAAGATAACTATAACTAGATAGTTGCAATCATTAAAAGAACATTTTGGGGAAACTGTGAGCAATACTTCTTTAGCCTCAACCAGAGAATGCAAAACCGTATTGTAAATCAGTGTTCCCAGATAAGAGTCCCGAAGAGAGAACTGATTCTCTGCCATACGCAAGTATTGGATCATCTCCTTTATCATTCCCTCTGCTCCAAGTGCCTTCAGCTGAAGAAAACCACAAGGATCAAATGTCACCCACAGTACTGTTATGTAAATAAAAGGCAACACTACCACTTCAAGTAGCAGGTCTCAATGCATATATGCTGAAGCATAAATGATTGAGGGAGGGAAATGCTTGCTGCAGTAATAAAATGATCAGGCCAGGAAGTGTGAAAACACATCGAATCCTGAGAGCAGCTGAAAGGGATGTCAAAGGTTAAGTTTGAATCTAGTTCACCCCCTCCCAGAACCCTCAATTAATGGGGACAGCACTGGTAATGATCATTATGAGTTATGACCCCTTCGAAAAGGAAATGGAAAAAAATCCTTAGCATTTGTAAAGGGAAACCACCCTTTACAAATGATAAAAAACTTTCTCGTCAAGAGCCTGTTGTCTATTACCAAGGAAGAACAATGATCTGAAGAGTTGAAGATGGAATCAAGTTCAATTAAGCTAAAATACTCATCAATAATATGTATACAACAGTCACTAGTTTGTGTTGACTTTGGATGCCACTTCAAATAGAACTGGAGGTAGTACTGATTTTGTTATGTATTTTTAATCTAGTTTTGATAAAATCCTTGAGAAAACGTGCGTGAAATATTAAAAACTGTCTCGTCAAAGAATCTGTTGTGTATCACCAAAGGAATTACAGTGATCACGCTAAAAACTTCATGGAAACTCAATCACGTTTAGAAGAAGGTAAGTGAGAACTTAGCGGATTGACTGGACAGCAGTTAGACTAATCATATCCCCCTTTAATGTTTTTTGGCTATTGCAAACCCTCCTTGAAGCTACTGACTGTTGAAGAATTCTTTGCCAAGAACAGGGATCAATAAATACAAAATCTATATCCAAAGCATAGATCCTCCTTGTGATCATTAAGCATTGTTCAGTTGTGGATTATTTGATTCATCAACAACTGGTCCTTTCGAGCACAGTTATATTTGTGCTTATGTTTAACAGGCTTCATGTCTTGTCTGAGTGGTAGATGATGGATGTTCAGTCAAGGACCATGCGAATAAATCTTGGTAGGTGGTGAGAGACTTAAGGCCTATATACGAGCAAGATTTCAATTCAATAGAAAAATATTTTTGATGATTTCTTGACAATTATACTCTTTGTAACTCTGCTCTTTGATTTTTCTGCACTTTTTAAGCTTTTAAGCCCAAAAAAAAAAAAAAATTTTATTTAATCCTTTTTCTCCTTTTAAAATGCAATATCCCAAGCCTTAATCCTTCCCTCCATTAAATTAACTTCACTAATGAGGAGGGAAAAAAATCGCACACAAGAAGAAAAATGGTTGTTCAATCATACTAATCAGTGTCCCACAACTCTATTTTGGTTCGCCATAATTCAATTGACACCCTAAATATTGACCTTTGTTGCACTTCCACAAACCGTAAAGTATTATAACTGTACCACCCTTTAACCACCATTAAATTGACCTTAATAATCTCTAAACCCATCCTTCACCGGTCTTACATCCAGCATATCTAGTAAATGCTTTCCTAGCAGTGAAGTTATCAAGGAGGAATCTAAACAAATAAACAAAAAGTGGCATTACAACTAATATTAGTCACCGTGGATCAGAAAGAGGGGCAGTAAGGCTGGGAGTTACCAAGTTCTTTATTGATAAAAGACTGTGTTGAATGCCATATTTTTCCATATCCAATTCTATAGTACGTATCCTTTTAGCAACCTCCACCTGTGACAATAGATTGCCCACTTCGTAGGGTGCATTAACATTGCCAAACAAAGAAAACAATAGCTCATATGTCCTGATATCTGGATGGAGCTTCATCTGTTTCATTCTTGCCAATATTGGAACAGCACGTTCAGGTTGATCCTGCATAATTAATGCAACAAGCGTTTGATTAAAAAAATGACATTTTAGCTGAGGTGGCACTGAACTTCATTGAGTAATATAGTGAAATTCAAAGGATCACAAAAATTTAATAACTACGGAAGCGAGTAAGATGGCAACACTGATGCCTCTATATCGGTGCCCTATGGTAGCTGCCTGATATACTCTATTTCATTTGAAACATAAATCCTAGCAATAGAGCCAAATGAACAAACACTGAATCCAAGACAAAAGTAAGGCATCAATAATGCACAGAGATTGCCGAAATATGTAAAGAGCTCAATTAGGCTTCAACATAACAGAATTAAAACCAAAATGAGCATCTAACAAGCTCAGTGTAATATATGTGATCTCCTTCTACATAAAGTAAAAGGACAAAACAACGAACAAATGTGAGAAGGTTTTGAATTCAAAATGTTAGCTCACCAGTCTGTCACACGCTTCAAGAAAAGCATTATAAGGGTAAACACTAGAGCTTTTGGAAATTTGACCCAGCAATCCCTCGGCTAAATTGAGTTCCAAACTTTTGCTGCAACCTATTGATATGGTTGCAAGAGTAGAATCATATGGCTTCAAATTCTTCTCTTGCATTACCTTTAACTGAGGATAAACAAAGAGATACAATGTGGATTCAAAATGCGATTTCATAATAGAAAAGTAATAGAAATACCATGTTAATATGTGCCTTAATAAAGATAAAATCAAAGCGCAAAAACACAAACTCAATGCATGCCTGGTAAATAAAATAGTAAATCTTACCATTTCCAGACCTTCATGGAAACCCTTTTCCGAAACAATGGCTCTTATGAAGCCATCATATGTATTGCATGACAGTTCCATACCAAGAGATTGCATCTGAAAAAGAACAGACACCTCAAATTCAGTAAATAGTAGGATGTTATCAAATTCAATTGTCTACATGCATTCCAAAGACGGAGAGAGGGGAGGGAAAGGGTGAGGAATCCTTGGTCAAGGACTAATCCAAAGACCTAACAAGGCTAAAATTTTATGATCTACTTCCCCCCTTGAGGCCAGCATCAGAGGGGTTCTCCCTGGATTAATATTAGCGTTTAGCAATCAGGCCAGAGCCGCCAGGCACATCTCCAGAAGGGAATATTCTCACCCAAGGATGCCCACCTCCAGTGAAGTACGTTTGAAAAAAAAAAAGAGGTGGGGGGTGGGGGACAGAAACAGAAAAGATAGAGGAAAAAACTGATCCTATTTTCTGTAACTCTTAAGGAAAGTAATTTTTCCCTCCAAATGGCACATACAATGAGCTTTGACCGTATTATATTTTTATTTTACCACAAAAAAGAGGTAAAATAAAATAAAATAAAGTTCCTTAACAAAATATATATCCTAAATTACACAACCTGCATAAAACAATCACAAATGAACATAGCACATTGGTGCTACCTGTAAAATTAACTGCTCTGCCAATCTACAATTTCTAGTTTGCGCACAACCACGTATCACGTCACTAAAAGCCCACCTCAAGAGTTTCATGACAGGCACATTTAATTGTTTCTTTTGCATACTCGGCCCAAAAGAATCTACTTCTTTTCTCCCCATGGCAAGAACATCGCATTGCCCACTGCTACTTGTGCGAGGATCCATTTCCTTACAGTTTGAAAGGAGAGAAATTTCAGCACTTCTATTCTCCTGGGTACACCTTTTCAAGCTCAAGTAATTGTTAGAAGGTATAGGAATGTCCAATCTAGAAGTATACAACTTTCCTTCAGTAGTTTTCGTGATAATAAAGCCTCCCCGCAAAGCCAAAGCCACCATACGCTGCAAGATTTCATATGCAGATTCCAAATCGCTCAAACTTGTAAAGGCCCATACAAACTTTCGAAGAGAGATAATGCTGGGACTATAGTTTGTTATATACTCCTTCCAAATTCCATGGACTGCAGACAAATTTTTCTGCAAAACTGCAAGCTGAAAGAATAAATTTAAAATAATGATTTCATAAAGTGTGAATTTACCATGCCTCTAGATCCATCAGATAAAAGGAACAAGATATATTATAATCATTTAGTCTATCATGGATCATTCAACACAATATGCAGGGACGGATCTGTTAAGGGACCATTGGGAGCCACTGCCCCCACTGGTTTTTACTTTTTTCAATTATACCCACAAAATTTAGAAAATTTCATATATATTCCTACTAAAAATCCGATTCGTCCCCACTGAATTTTGATTTTTTCTGTTTTATAACCCTACTAAAATTTCAAATAAAAATTATTTTCGCAGCCGCCCCCTCTCAAATAATTTACTGACATGTGTGAAACTCCTTAAACAAACAAAGTAAGATCAGTGCAGCATAGAAATTTTTTAGATTATACAGTCTTCTTCCAAACCTCTTCTCCAAAGCCGATATTGAATATTAACTACAAGATGAGAAGAAAGAAGCATCAGTGGCTGTTAGGTTTATGCAGTCCTCACTCTCCCCCTTTCCCCTCATTTTGGATTGATAAATAACATATTGATTTTTACTTATCCTACAGTAAAAGAACTTTCAGTACCTTCTGCTGCTACATTTCATTGATCCATATCTTTAAATATTGTACTTCAGCATCATACTAATGCCAATGGTTTATATACTACGCTTTCCACCACTTCTTCTATGCACCATGTATTGGATTGTGTATCTTTGTAGGAGGGAGAGCCCAAGTAAACTTTCAAACTTTAGCTGCTAATAAAGGCTAAGGGCAGTACAAGTCTCCTCAAAAGTTAAATCTCTAACATAAATGAGAAGGAAAAATAGAAGTATTTTCTTTCCCTTAATCATAATGGGAGAAAAACGGGGAAAGACTAAAAGTATAAAGCTTAAGAAGGTTCAATGCTTGCATTTTATATTCTGATAAATTCAAGTGTGTAGTCAGATGACTCTCGTAATATGCCTGAAACACAGTCGACGATAGTCTATGTTTATAACAAGATAACAAGAATGGTATTGATCATCTTTCATGTGAAGTTGTGAACCCATGTGTGATAGAGATCGTGATGTGTTTCGCACTTATGTCAGGCGTAGAATCAGAGATATATTATTAGGGATATTTTAGACTTTAGTAGTATTTTATTATTTTAGGGTTATTTTAGTACTTTCACTTTTATTATTTATTTGTGATTTTAATTATATTGGTTATTAGTTTTACTTAGGGTTAGTGTTGCCAATAAAAGACTTGATGTAACAAGACACCGTTAGTTTTTGGAGAATATCAGTTATATCATTTTTTTTCTATAATTTCTCTTCTCTTTCTCTTCTTGTTGTTCTTGCTCTTCTCACCCCAAACTCTATCTCTTCTCTCTTTCTCATCTTTCTCCCTCCCTTCTATTTCTTCTATTCTATTATTCTGTCATGCATCAATTGGTATCAGAGCTTTCTTCTATTAGGTTCTACATCAATTGGAATCAGAGCGAAAGGTTCAAGTTGATAACAAACAACCCCCATCTATAAACCCTAAACCTAACCGGCACTCATAACCCAAAACCTAGCGCACCATAACAACTAAAAATAAATAAAAAATTGCTGACACAAACTATCCTAACCCTAGCCGACAACCACCACCAAAAAAAAAAAATCGTTTCCCATCAGTGACCTATTTCTAAACTCAAAAATCTTAAACCCAAAACCTATAACATCTTAACAACCAAAAACCCTAAACCTAAAACCACAATTTTTGACTACTATCAAGAGGTCATCAACCCACAAAAATTCTTTTACAACTTCACAAAAGGGAGGTAATTTGGGTTTCGAAACAGTTTTTTTCTTCTATTAAAGTTTGTGATTAATTTGTTATTCGGAGGTAAGTTCATATCGTTGCTAGGACCCATCTAAACCTTTATGTACTCTAAATTTTTATTTTATTAAACTTTTTTTCAAAAAAAGAAAGAAAAAAAACAGAATTTCTTTATTTTAATTAATATATTTTTTTAAAAAAAAACACATTTTGTTTTTATTAATTAATATATTTTTCTGAAAAAAAAAAAACAGAATTTAAAAAAAAAACAGATTTAAAAAAATCAGAATTTAAGAAAAAAAAAATTATTTTCAATTTATTTCTTTGAGCTTCACATAATTTGTTTTATTAATATTTTTGTTTCCTACTTAGTATTGCATGAGTTTATAATCTGATTTATCTTGTTCAATTTTAGTCATATATCGGCAAAACTTCCATAACCATTTCAAGTTTCAATCCACTTCATTTGAATAACTATGACAATTCGAGATCTTTCTGATGACCAAACTGCCATGGAATGAAAAGTTCAAACCCTAGAACAGGACCTTCAGGCTTTAAAAGAGTCAGTGACCCAAATACTTATGGAACTCAATTGACTGGAATACATAAGCAATTATCCCAATTGGTAATAGCGGTTGGCAAAAGTTTTAGTGATGGTCACGGAGATGACACAATCGTTTCCCCACATCTTGCACATGTTCCTAGTGATAGGCACCACCAGTATTCATAAAACCCACAAGGGATACTTCCCACTCTAGTAATCCCCCAAAATCGTCGAGGTTCAGATATCACTTTTAGGGAGAGTCGAGTCCCTAACGATAACAGGGAATACCCACATGTTCCCCCACCTCGAGAAAATGATCGTAGGCACACACAACAGATTTTAGAGGACATAGATGAGGTTGATTCCTTCTTAGGCGGTGATTTTCATGCTTATCAAGGACCATCCCGTCTAAATGATAGGTATCAGAATAGGGGTAACCGACACCATCAAGACCCTCACCAAAATCTTCGTGCTGATATCACAAAAAGGGTCAAAGTCGATGCCCCTAGTTATGATGGAAGATTAGATCCTAGCATTCTTAGCTGACATAGATGGCTATTTTGAGTGGTATGAAATGTCAGATACCATCGTGTCCGCTTTGCCCGAATGAAGTTAGCTGGTTCCGCCAAACGATATTGGCAAGGGGTTACTAGAAATTTAGATCATCTAGGAGAACCACTTATTACGAACCACTTATTACTCTATGGGCGGAGATGAAGCAACAGTTAAAAGAAAAATATCTTCCAACATATAATAAGTATAGAGATCAAATTTGGTGTGACGTCCTACCTACTATGGATGTTGCTCATATACTTTTAGGTCGCCCTTGGCTGTATGATTTAGATGCGACCAACCAAGGAAAGGATAATACTTATGTCTTTAAGTATAATAGGAAAAACATAATGTTAAATCCCGCAAAATCCATCTATAAAGACAAAGAAGAACATAGGTTTTCACCATAAGACTCTTAAAAAGAAACATCTCAATCTTTTAGATGGGAAATTTTTCTGAAAGGGCAGGCAAAGAGTCCAGAGTAGTGCTAGCCACTGTGACTAAAGAAGTTCATTCAGGTCCACCTGAAGCAGGAGTAGCTCCACCACCTAAAGTTACTAACTTGTTAGAGGATTTTAAAGATGTGATTATGTGATGCCGGAAGAACTACCTAACGAGTTACCACCAATGCCGGAAATCCAACATGTTATTGACCTAGTCCCAGGATCGCAATTACCCAATCTTCCCCATTACCGAATGAATCCTAAGGAGCGTGTTGAGATCATGTTCGACATGTTCTTGAAATCCTTAGAGATGAGAAATTGTATGTGAATCTCAAGAAATGTTCGTTTATGCAGACCGAAGTTATTTTCTTAGGATTTATTGTATATGCACAAGGTATTGCGGCCTACCCCCCAAAATGTTAAAGCTATTGTAGATTGGCCAGAGCCGAGCTCTATTTTTGAGGTTCGTAGCTTTCACGGTTTGGCCACTTTTTATAGACGCTTTATAAAGGGGTTTAGTTCTATTATGGCTCCCGTTACAGATAGCATGAAAAAAGGGGAGTTCCAATGGACTTCTACCGCTTCTCGAGCCTTTAAGGAGATTAAGCAGAAGATGACTGAGACGTCCGTATTACAACATCCTGACTTCAATAAAGTTTTTGAGGTTGCATATGACGCGTCAGAATATGGTATTGGTGGTGTCTTAAGTCAAGAAGGTCACCCTATTGTGTACTACAGCGAGAAGCTTAGTGAAGCTAAACAGAGATATTCTACATATGAAAAAGAATTTTATGTTGTTGTACAAGCACTACGTCATTGGCGTTACTACCTGTTACCTCAAGAGTTTGTTTTATACTCTGATCATCAGCCTTTGAAGTACTTTCAGTTTCAGCGCAAATTGAACGCCAAACATGCGAGATGGTTTGCTTTCCTTCAGGAGTACACTTTTGTACTTAACCATCATGTTGGTACAGAGAATAAACTAGTTGATGCCCTTAGTCGTGTCGTAGTTGTCCTTCAAGCTATGAGCACTCATGTGATAGGATTTGATAGAGTGAAGGACGACTATTCCACTTGTCCGGACTTTGGTATCATCTTTGGAGAGGTTCAAAATGGAAACCGTCGTGACTATGTTGATTTCGTTATTAGAGACGATTATCTATTTCGTGGTCCTCGACTTTGTATTCCACGTACTTCACTTAGGGACTTCTTAGTGTGGGAATTACATGCAGGGGGACTTGCAAGTCACTTTGCAAGGGATAAGACTGTTGTGAGAATAATGTCTCAGTGTCGCACTTATCAGTTAGCAAAAACTAAGAAACGGAACACTGGTTTATACGCTTCTCTTCCTATGCCACATACGCCGTGGAAAGATGTTAGTACGGATTTTGTGCTAAGTCTTCCTAGGACTGCGAGAGGGCATGATTTTATTTTTGTAGTGGTGGATAGATTTTTCAAAATGGCACATTTTATTTCTTGTAGCAAAACAGCCGATGCCTCTCACGTGGCTACGTTGTTTTTTAAGGAAATTGTCCGACTTCATGGATTGCCGACATCCATTGTGTCTGTCAGGGATGTTGAGTTTGTTAGCTACTTCTGGAAGACACTTTGGAAACTTTTTGGTACAAGCTTGAAATTCTCTTCAGCTTTTCACCCTCAGACTGATGGTCAAATTGAAGTTTGGGAGACTGACTTAGGTGTTTAGTGGGAGAACGTCCGGGTACATGGGATTTGTTGTTGCCAGCTACGGAATTTGCTTATAATAATTCGGTCAATCGGTCTATTGGTAAGAGGCCTTTTGAGATTGTCACTGGTTTTTCCCCTCGCCAGCCCATTGACCTTCTCCCATTGCTTCCAGATTTTCGCCCCTCTGCTTCTGCTGATTCCTTTGCCTAGCATATTCGTAATTTACATGCCGATATTAGACGTAAAATTGCTATGAGTAATGAAAATTATAAACTTACGGCAAATAATCATCATAGAAATCAGGAGTTCAATGAAGGAGATTATGTGCTCGCTCATGTACTCCCAGAGCATTATCCAAAGAACTCTTTCAAGAAATTACATGCCCAAGCTTCGGGACCTTGTGCTATTATTCGTAAGATGGGGCCTAATGCTTATGCACTTGACTTACCACCAGATATGCATATTAGTCCAATCTTTAATGTGGGGGATTTGTCACCTTACCGAGGCACATTTGATCCTCCTTCCGGTACTTTGCCTACAAGTGGATTTTCTTCATCATCAGCACCAGTGCCTTCTCTTCCCATTGGTTGACCACAGTCTACTGATCGGATTGACGAGATCCTTAATTCTCAGACCACTTCTTTGCCACGTGGTGATTTGCGCCGCTTCCTTGTTCGATGGCGGGATCGTCCAGCTTCAGATTCTACATGGATTTCAGAGGATGATTTGCGTCGTCTTGATTCGGATCTTCTTGAGCAGTATCTTCACCATTCCTCTCCGAAGGAGAGTTCTTTTCAGCCAGGGAGAATTGATGGAGATCGTAATGTGTTTCACACTTATGTCAGGCGTAGACACAGAGATATATTATTAGGGATATTTTAGACTTAAGTAGTATTTTATTATTTTAGGATTATCTTAGTACTTTCACTTTTATTATTTATTTGTGATTTTAATTATATTGGTTATTAGTTTTACTTAGGGTTTGTGTTGCCTATAAAAGACATTGTTAGTTTTTGAAGAATATCAGTTATATCTTTCTGTGATTTCTCTTCTCTTTCTCTTCTTCTTCTTGTTCTTACTCTTCTCACCCCAAACTCCATCTCTTCTCTCTTTCTCTCTCTCTTCTATTTCTTCTATTCTAGTATTCTGTTTATCAGAGCTTTCTTCTATTAGGTTCTACATCAATGTGTCTTCGAATTCTTACCACTCAAAGATAACGTTTTAGGTTGAGAACATACCGAATAAATGAATTGGTAAATCTAGGATGACTATGAGTTTGTAGGAATAGATAATAACGCAATACTTGGAATGAACCATTGAAACAGAGTAAGCCAAAGCCAAATGGTGCTGTGGTACAATTTCATTCAACCATATCTGAAAGTCAAACATTGTAATTAAACCACCCAGTACATTTTCATTCAAGCATTTTCATTTTTCAACAAAAAGTGGTAGGACCATAGGAATATCTGGCTGCCTGGTACAAAACAAAAAGGGAAAAAAAACAGAAGACTATCAAGAAACAGAAGAATTCATGACATCAAATCAGAATGAAGGTTACTGGCCGATAGATTAGGTTTACTCTAAAGATTGCCTTCTAGCCGAAACAAAAGCATTATAGACCAATCTAAAATTCAGAACTGGGCTTCTTATGTAAAAACAAGATGATCTTTTATAAATAGTTCATTATACATCCATTGTCTACAACAAGAGCCAGACTATGTATCCCCTAGTCCCTAGTAAATTAGTATTTATATCATAAGTCGTGTTTCAATAAGTGGACTTCTTTATTCATTTTAGAATATAAATTAAACAACCAACCTCTTTGTATAGAATTGTTTGAAGTAATTTTAGATAATTCTTACTATTTCTTTCCAAAAATTTTAATAAAAGGTTAACCACCATATTAACGAAAAAATTCCAATTGACAGAACCGCATAAGGTAAACGAACAGAAAATCCGGTCAAGACAACCAAGTTGGCCATGAATGAGCTTTCACATGCTATCATCCACCAAATCAAGGTGCACAAGTGCTCAGTTGCAAAAGATATGAAGCATTGCAATGTCAGTAATGAGAATGACATGAAGCATTACAATGTTAGTCATCTAAAGCCACAGGGAAATCATTAAACAGCTTCTGCAACTGAAAATGCTTCCCACAATCAGAAATTGTTCGTGATCCCAAATCGAACTATGAAAATGTGAATGAAAACAAAACTGAAGTGTTCAACATTGCAATAAGGGTATGAATATAAGTTTGTGACATCTAAAGAGCACTAATGAATCATAGACACTATTTACACACCTTGAGAAGCTCTGCGTGTGTTACTTCATTTTTCCCCATCAATTTTCTCTCCATCGAATCCAAACACTCATTGGCATGATTTAAACCATTCATTCGAGCACAAGCCCCCAAAAAGTTGTTGTACATAGGCAAAATAGGATAAATCTCATGATTTTCCCCGAGAAAGTTTATTAGATTAAATGCCTGAACAAAGGACATCAAAACGACAAACATAATCAGCCATTTGGAAAAGAAACCAACACCAGAAAAAAGAGGAGGAGACAGAAGCAGCGATATAACTTGCATTGTATTGGTAGACAAAGTTCAAAGCATCAATAAAGACACTACTATATATTATTTATACTACTCTAGATACCATTCATTCTAAAAAAAGTAAAAAAAAATAAACTTTGCAAGAAACACAATTGCAGCGTTAAATTAATCAAACATATTGCCAAAAAATAACCAGGTTATTTTTATTTGATCTATTCCAAGTATTTACATATACTTGGTGACACTAACAATTTAACTCCTCAAAAGCAAAGATACAACTACTAAAGGACCATGGAAATACAGTATGACTATGCAGAACAATTCTATACCTCCACTAGGTAACCCCCTTTACAGAGGGCTCGGATGATAAGAAGGTAACTCTTTTCATTAATGTGAACTTCATGTTCCCCCATAATTCTCCAGGTCTCCATGACAAACTGCAGGAAAAAAGAAACAAGTTTCACAATAACTCCTTCCAATAAGCATCAACCAACACAATCAGGGTTAAAGTTTTGATGACAGTAATGCAAAGTTCTCCTGTGTAAAAAAGAGAAAAGGCCTTGCCTCACTTTGTGTACAAGTGACACGGGTAATAGATCAATAATTTTATATGTTTTTTTTGGCAAATGAAAATAGCACAACTATCAGGACTTTTAGAAATGTTAAGATCTTACAAATATATATATATATATATATATCTTAGCCAAAACACTATGATAGTGCAAGTCTATGCAGATAGCCTAAATATACTTAAAGCCCAGTATATTAAAAAAAAAATTAACTTCTTCACTTTTGGGCTCTTCCAACCAGTGAGACAAAGGATATAGTTAAATCAATCAATCAACCTGTCCAACACAGGTTCTGAAATGGTAAACTTACAAAACACAACAATCGTATATTGGACAAGGCAATATAGTTACATATATCGTGATGACCTTGTGGATGGGTGTGAGGCGCAGTGAGAGACACAATACGAGCTACCAATGTGTAGGCTACAGGTTGCACGATCCCACAATGCCCAAGTATACAATGGAAGTGAAATGCTTGTACCTACTAGGTTTGTCTCAAAATGGTATGAAGACTTTTAGGTGAAATTCAAGAATAAAATCCTACAGACACAGGCCCAAGGCTGACAATATTATACCATGTGCATAGTTGTTAAAGGCGTGAGGCGCCCCTAGGCGCTAGAGGCCTCCTATCGCCTAGGCGCCAGGCGAGGCGCTCACCCGAGTGAAGCGAGGCGCTCAGTAATAAATTATTTTCACAATTAAAATAATAAATCACTTTTAATAAAAATAACAAATATCAGACATTTAAACTAATAAAACATTGCTAAGAAAGTTAAAAGCCAATAAATTAAAATGTAGAAGTACAAAAATATCAAATATAAGACATTTAAAGTTTTTAACTAATTAAACCACTGATTTTTCAACAAAAAAAATCTAAAAAACAAATGAATAAAAAAACAAAAACAAATTGGTAAAAAAACAAAATAGATTGTGTTTTTTGTTTCTAAAAAATGAAACTAGTAAGGATGGATTTAAACCCCTTCTTCCACAAAGATATCTATTTCTATTTGGATTTAATACACTAGTTGATAATTTCACTAATTGTTCTATGGTTACTAAACCAATGTCAAATAAATTAATTAATAAAGGTGCACCAACTCCACCAAGCAAAAACAAAGTCCAAAATGGTCTCAAATCTTGAGTAATTTGGGAGAAGAAATAACAAGTTATTAAGTGCTAATGAGTGTTATAATTTCTCAGGGCATTCCCTGACAAAGGAAACAATGGCTACTTAAGATTTGAATTTCATCAACTTCACCAAGCATAAAGACAATTGCATGAAATTTTGATTATTCAAATCATCCGAGAGGAAAGAGTGTCTTACGGAGAACTAGAAAAAACAATATATTAAAATTCTCTCTAAGCCACCACCCACTAATAAAAAAATTCCCACTATCTTCTCTTTAAGCCAAACCATCCCCACAAGTATTAAAATATACTACATATATTATAAATTATATATATAATAGGTTAAAAGTTAAAGTTAATCAATTGTTAAACAATAAAAAAATCACAATAAAACAGAAAAACAAATAAACATGCCAAAAAGTTAAAGTTGTAAAGTTGCTAAAGTTTAAACATAAAAAAAACATTCACCACAAAACAGAAAAATAAATAGGCGCGCCTAGGGTGAGGCGAGCGCCCAGGCGACGCCTTTCAAAGGTGGCCTCGCCCAGTTGCAAGCGAGGCGCTAAACCCTCGCCTCGTGTCGCCGCCCGTGACAACATTGATCATGTGATTGCGCAGACTGTGTTATAAATGGTATTAGAGTTGGAGCGCAGCCGAAAGTGTGGGCAATGGGCCAGTGCGAGAAACTAGACGAGGTAACCAGCTCACTCACAGGCTGGCTACTGTTATACAATCTCACGTTCGCAAAAGTGGAGTGTTTATGCACTGATGTTGTATCCCAGTAGTATGAGTCGTGCAGCGTCAAGATCAAAACAGATAATATCATACCATACGATGGAGCAGGCGGTTACATATCTAATGAATAAAGTAAAGTGCATGTTTAAGTAAAGATGCATTACGAACAGTGCTGTCAAGGGGCACGCCTAGGCGCTAGGCGAGGGCTTAGCGCCTCGCCACCTTTGAAAGGCGTCGCCTGGGAGCTCGCCTCATCCTAGGCATGCCCAGCGCCTAGGGGCGCCTATTTATTTTTCTGTTTTGTGGTGAATGTTTTTTTTATGTTTAAACTTTAGCAACTTTACAACTTTAACTTTTTGGCATGTTTATTTGTTTTTCTGTTTTATTGTGATTTTTTTATTGTTTAACAATTGATTAACTTTAACTTTTAACCTATTATATATATAATTTATAATATATGTAGTATATTTTAATACTTGTGGGGATGGTTTGGCTTAAAGAGAAGATAGTGGGAATTTTTTTATTAGTGGGTGGTGGCTTAGAGAGAATTTTAATATATTATTTTTTCTAGTTCTCCGTAAGACACTCTTTCCTCTCGGATGATTTGAAGAATCAAAATTTCATGCAATTGTCTTTATGCTTGGTGAAGTTGATGAAATTCAAATCTTAAGTAGCCATTGTTTCCTTTGTCAGGGAATGCCCTGAGAAATTATAACACTCATTAGCACTTAATAACTTGTTATTTCTTCTCCCAAATTACTCAAGATTTGAGACCATTTTGGACTTTGTTTTTGCTTGGTGGAGTTGGTGCACCTTTATTAATTAATTTATTTGACATTGGTTTAGTAACCATAGAACAATTAGTGAAATTATCAACTAGTGTATTAAATCCAAATAGAAATAGATATCTTTGTGGAGGAAGGGGTTTAAATCCATCCTTACCAGTTTCATTTTTTAGAAACAAAAAACACAATCTGTTTTGTTTTTTTACCAATTTGTTTTTGTTTTTTTATTCATTTGTTTTTTAGATTTTTTTGTTGAAAAATCAGTGGTTTAATTAGTTTAAAACTTTAAATGTCTTATATTTGTTATTTTTATTAAAAGTGATTTATTAATTTAATTGTGAAAATAATTTATTACTGAGCGCCTCGCTTCACTTGGGCGAGCGCCTCATCTGGCGCCTGGCGCCTAGGCAATAGGAGGCCTCTAGCGCCTAGGAGCGCCTCACACCTTTAACAACTATGATTACGAAACATATATATATATATATATATATATATATATATGTTTTTAGCAAAGTGCATGTGCAAGTAAAGATGCATTAGGAAACAGAACATAACCCAATATCACAAAAAGAAAATTCAATTGAGGTTACCAATGGATCCGGTGCCCGCGAACAATGTTGAAGGATACAGAGAAAATCATCAGCTCTCAACGAGCGGTTTCCGCTGCAAAGATCCAAAAGCAAAGTGGAAGCTCTACTCCTCTCGCCCCCGCGAAGAGCATTAACAATTTGCACCTGCGCCGCCCTAGTAACCGATACCCTCCCATACCCTAATAAACCATTACCTCCAAAATCAAGTCCTTGCACTCTCAACATTCCTTTCTTACGTAAAAGCATTCAGCTAGAAGATAAAACCCCAACTTCAAACTTATAGAGGTACTTTCACTAGTTGTCTAAAATATATGTATATAGAGCTTGCTCACCAGTGAGTAAGAAATTCATTCCCACCAAACATATTGATCGGTGTATGTGATTGAATTACCATTTAAAACTGAACAATCACATCCAACAGTATAGGTGTGTATAAATTTTTCTTGCTCACTGGCATTTCCATATACATATATATAATAGCTAACAATGTAACTTATATATGTATATACAACAGATAAAAATGTATTTATTAAAATAAAAAGTGATGGAAATACCAGCTGAGGTAGTGCAAGCTCTGAAGATTTGAGTATTGTCAGCAACAGTGTTTGGTCTCTATATGACAACAATATTATCAGAAAGAAAATTAATGAATTAATTAACAAAATACTAGCAAAAATGAAAATCCATTACAACAGAATTGGATATTTAGATACCTTTGATTGACGAAATGACTTTGCAATTGACTGCAGATGGATTCTGAATCTGTAGGACCAGATGAGCAGTGTTAAAATATATACATACATATGTAGATAGATAGATAGATAGATAGATGTGTGTGTTAGTGTGTGTGCTTACAGAGATCTGCGCATGCTTTGGGACTTTGTTGGGAAGAGAGTTGTCGAAGTGAAGAAGGGGCGGTGACTCTGTTAATACAGCTTCTTTCGGTACAATCTGGGGGCTGTGTGTTTTTGGGCCTCCTTGGTACTAGTCTGGCCCAGTTTTTCTTTTTTTTTGAAAAAACAAATTAATAAATTAGAGAAAAATAAATTTTGGAGACCAATCCTAAAGAAAAAATTTCTCTAGTTAGGTATGGCAATTTCTACAACCAGATCTACTCCTTTGAAAAATTAAATGGGGCGGGGATGAAACTAGGCAAACCAATCCCGGTCGCCATCCCTACATATAGTGAATATAAGTAATGACTATTTGTAAAATAATTATTTGATAATTTATGTATTATATTATTTATAATACGAAATAAATTTACTTTACATTTTATACTCAAAGTTATGTTGTGTTTGGTACATAGGGATGGAATAGAATAAAGGTAGAAATGAATGAGAATGAGAATAATCATCTATTGTTTCGTTAGAGAATCACTTAATAGAGAATGAAATGATTTTTTGTTTTTGTTTTCTTAAAGACGGGAATGCCCATTCATTTCATAGATTTAGTTATGGAATAGATTTTTATTATTTAATGAATGAATTTTATTACAAAATAATGACCATTAGAGGGATGGCAATGGGGGCGGGTACTAGACGGGATCACCTATATCCATCCCCGCCCGGTTTAACTTTTTAAAAATATCATACCCTTCACGAGTTTTGTCACGGTTTGCTTTTTCATAAATCATAATTGCCCCATTAATATTTCACTATACCCGTGCTCGCCCCGCCCCGCACCCATTAACACTTGATTGCCGGTGTCATCTTCATCATTTTGGAAAATATACATATATTTCGGAAAAAATAAATATTTTTCGGGAAAAATAATATGGGTGCGTTTGGATGCTCTGTTTTTGTTCTATTTTTTATTTTTTGGCACTGTTCAAGAAAACAGAACATGTTTGACAACCCTTTTTACTGTTTGTTCTGTTCTCAATTTGGAAACTGTTTTCGTGAATAGTAGAAAAAACAAGGGAACAACAAAAACTTGTTTTTTTGTTCTTTGGGGATTTTTCAAAAAAAAAAAGAATTGTGGTAGAGAGGAAAAATTGTGTGAGAATATGTGTGTTTTTTTGCCCCAAACATGTTTTTTGTTTTTGTTCTTTTGGGTGAGAAAATAAGAACAAGAACAAGAATTGTTCTTGTTTTTTAGTTCTCAAAACAAAAAACAAAAACGATGGTTCTCAAACGGGCCCTATATATTTCGCAATATATATATATATTTCGAAAAAATATACTCCCTCCGTCCCACAATAGTTGTCAAATTTTGACTTTTTAACATTTTATTGATTTGGGTTGACTAGTATGCAATTTCTAATTTTGCCCTTATATAGTATTATGGTGGGGTACGGTATTTGTTTAAAGTTAGTGGAAGAAGGGTAGTTGGGGAAAGTGGAAGGTTAAATTGCATTGGAATTCAAACTGGACAAGTATTTTGGAACAAATAAAGTTGCAATAGTGGACAACTAATATGGGACAGAAGTAGTATATATTTCGAAAAATAAAATTTTATTTTAACATAAAAACTAAAGTAGCATTTCTAAGTCAACTGCTTAAAATATCTTCCTTACTAAATTTAGCTAACCAAATGGCCACTAACCTTTCCCTTGAACATAAGTTTTACAAAATTGGTTTCAGTATTAAGTATCTTAATTTTTTGTCACTATGTATTTGTGATTTTTTTTAGATTCAATTAATAAATCATAATTTTTACTTTTATTTTTATTTTCCGTTGGTACTTTTCATAATACCTCCCAATTTTTATACTTTTCATTATATATTGGATTCATTTGTATTTTGTTTTTTAACTTATTTTTTATTATTTTTGTTCACTTTTATTTTAGTTTCAATAAATACATAATAATTTTACTATATTTGCATTAGTGTTGATATATATGTTTTTTATTTTACTTTTAATTTTCATAAAAAAAATGAAAACGTTAAACCAAACTCAACCAATCATCATCAAGTGCTCTCTTAAAAACAAAACACTTCAATCCAAACCCTATTCACCCTACAAACTAATTTATAAATCAAAGAACATTCATGGTAGCTATTTTGGTAATCAACAATCACTAATCAAATATAAATACATACACTATTTTTCTGCCTCAATTAATTTCTTAAACAAACAATATTCATTGTAGCTATTTCGGTAATCAACTGTCACTTCTCAAATATACATATATATATATATATATATATATATATATAAGGGAGAGGCTATGTAACAGACAAATTTCTTCATCAACCACAAAACAAGAAATTTCTTAATATTTATTATAGGATAGAGGACTCAAACATTCAATCCCATAAGAAACACCCAGATAAAAAAACAAGAATTCCGTGAAAAAATCAGCAAGATTAAAAACAAAATCCAAAGAATCCTATTCAAGAAATTGACAAGCACATATACAATTCAAAATTAAATTAAAGCCGAAAAGCCCCAATTTGACTATAAGAAAACCCCTAATGTTTGAACAAGTAAACCCTAATTTAAATTTTCGAACCCAAATTGAACCTTTAAAACCGAAAAGAGAGGAAATCGAGAAATCGCAGAGAGAGATCGAACATTGACCTTGCACGAGCAGACGAGTGGCAACGATCGTTTGTGGAGCGTAAACGAGTGGAATGGGCTTCGATTTGGGTTCGTGGAGAGAGGCGAGGAGTGGAATCGAGCTAGGATTTGTGGAGAGGCGACGAGCTTCCTGGAGATGGGTTTCGTGGATCTAGTAGAAGATGGGTTTCGTGGGAGAGAGGCGACGAGCTAGGGTTGTGGAGAGGCGAGTGAAATCGAGGGTTCGTCCGTGGGAGAGAGAGGCGACGAGTGGGAGGCTGTGATTTTGGATGATTTTGGGGGGAGAAATGGTTTTGGTCTGATGTTGGGGAGGCTGGTCAATGATTTTGGTTCAATAATTTTAAGTTTGGTTCAAAGATTTTTGTAACAAGAAAAAATTGCACCAAAAATATGGTCCTAAAAATATTTATTTTGGTTCAATTTGATCTAATTTTCTCTAAGTATATTTTTTGAAATTAATACAAAATAAATATAATTTAATTTCAAAAAATTATATCTAAACCAGAAAAATGAGATCATAAACAAACATGCCATCAACTTGTAATATTGTTATTATCTTAATTTGTCATTTTAATATTATTATTTTAACTATCTCTAATATTAACTTCAAGTTATTAGGATGAATAGTGAAGTGATTTAAACTTTATCTTGTGAAATTTTATTACAATGATATCCAAATGTATGTACTTTCTCTATACTCCTTTTATAGGTTAATGTACTCTACCGAACTACCAATGAACCTGTTTACTAATAGGAAACGTTTCCTGTTTTTTATTCTGAAGAAGTAAAATTATGATTTTGATTCCTTTAAAAGAAACAAAAAGTAAAATCTTATTTACTAAATTTTGATTTTTTTCAGAAACAAAAATAAAAAACAGAAATTATGTTTACTAAAAAATTTTGTTCTTATTTTTTATTTATTTATTATATGTATTTCTTTTTATTTTTTATTTATATTTATTATTTATTATTTATCATAAGTTTTATTTATTTATTATTTATATTATTTATTATTTAATTATTTTTATTTAATTTATTAATATATTTAATTTATTATTTTTCTTTTTATTCATTCATTATTTTTATTTAATTTATAAATATATTTTATTTAATTTATTATTTATTATATTTTTATTTAATTTATAAAAATATTTAATTTATTTCTTATTTGTATTTCTTATTTTTTTTATTTTTTATTTATCATAATTATTTATTATTATTTTTATGTATTATGTAATCTATTTTATTATTGTTTATTTTGTTTATTATTATTTATTCATTTATTTTTATTTAATTTATAAAAATATTTTATTTATTTATTATTTGTATTTCTTATTATTTGCATTTTTTATTTATCATAATTATTATTTATTTATTATTAATTTTATGTATTATTTAATCTATTTTATTATTGTTTATTATTATTTATTAATTTATTTTTATTTAATTTATAAATATTTTTTATTTAATTTATAAAAATATTTAATTTATTTATTATTTATTATTTATTATTATTTATATATAATATTTAAATTTATTAATGTAAAAGACATGAAAGTCTCAATTTTACCACTTTGAAATTTCGTCATTTTGAAGGCGAGAGGAAACAAAAAGAGGAAGTACCATTTTTCTTGTTTCCTCTTTTTTTTTTCAACTAGAGGAAACGTTTCCTTAAGGGCAAAAGTAAAAATAAATTGGAAAACAAGATTTTATTTTTACTTCTTCATTTCAGGAAGTAAAAACAGAAAACAGGAAACGTTTCCTGTTAGTAAACATGGCCAATATCTCAAATTTAGAATGTTGTCAAGTATTCAATCAAAATACCTAATTCTAGATAAATAAGAGAATGGTTTATAAAAGGGTTAATTTCACTAAATCCCATGTGGTTTCAAAAAAGATTACTTTACCTCATTCTATACAGAAAACTCCCCTACACTTATCAAATTGTATCAGCTTCCCATTTCTCTATAATTTTGGACCAAAATACTTCTGAGATTTAATGAAAAATGATTTAAAATTCAAAAAAACATATAAAATTCAAAAATATATATATAATTCGTAAAAAATATATAAAATTAAAAAAAAACATATAAAATTTGAAAATATATATAAAATTCGAAAAATATATATAAAATTCGAAAACAAAATATAAAATTCGAAATATATATATATAATTCATAAAAATATATATATAAATCATAAAAATATATACAATTCATAAAACAATATATAAAATTCGAATTATCATATAAAATTTGAAAACAAAAAATATAAAATTCGAAAAAACACATATAAAATTAAACAAAAACATATAAAATTTGAAACAATATATAAAACTTGTAAAAATGATTTAAAATTCGAAAAATGATTTAATGATTTAAAATACTCCTGGGATTTAATGAAAAATGATTTAAAATTCAAAAAAACATATAAAATTCAAAAAATATATATAAAATTTGTAAAAAATATATAAAATTTAAAACAATTATATAAAATTTGAAAAAATATATATAAAAAAAACATATATAATTAGAAACAAATATATTAAATTCATAAAAATATATATATAATTCGTAAAATATATAAAATTCGAAATTTATATATTCTTACTTGTATTATCTTGTAACCTTAATATATTCTCTTCTTTTTACATCTTCTTACTTGTTTTTTCTAATTTTATATGTTTTGTTTCGAATTTTATAAATTTTTTTATGAATTTTATATATTTTAATGAATTTTATATATATTTTTACGAATTTTATATATATTTTTACAAATTATATATATATATTTTATAATTTTATATATATGTTTTCTAATTTTATATTTTTTTTTCAAATTTTATATATAATTTTCGAATTTTACATGTTTTTTTTCGAATTTTATGTTTTTTTCGAATTTTATATATTTTTTTCAAATCTATATATTTTTTTTGAATTTTATATATTTTTTACTAATTTTATATATATTTTTTAATTTTATATGTTTTTTTGAATTTTAAATTACTTTTCATTAAACCCCAGGGGTATTTTGGTCCAAAATTATAGGAAATGGAGTAAGCTGATACAATTTGATACGTGCAAAGGGATTTTCTGTATAGGAGAATGGTAAAATGATCTTTTCTGAAACCATACGAGGATTTACTGAAATTAACCTTTTATAAAAGCTTACAAGTGTAAGGAAGGGTGAATAAAAAAAGTCTAGATAGGGTGTATGAGATCAAAAACAATATTGTTCACCTAGGACTTGAACCCAAAACCTCTCCTTAGGGGATGAATAAAAATACCATCAGATCATATCATTGGTCACCATTAATGGTTATCTATCCTGAATTCTCCACATTCAGAACAAGGAAAGAGATTCTTTAGCATGTGATCTTGGGTTTTATTCCATTTTGCCCCCACAAACTTCCCATTCATAATTAGTAATGATACACCGAATTGTTAGATCTAAAGTGGAAATGTGAATACATATTTGTTATTGGATTAAGCCTAGCAATTCGGTGCAAGTTTTATTATTCAATTACATAACTTTGAAATAGCAATTAGGATATATCAGCATAAATAGTATCACTCTAATTTATATGTGAGAAAATTATTGGTTACATAGGATCCTAAATTATATGTATGTATGTCTATTCATCTATATCTATACTTATCCTTATTCTTACTACTACAAAAGTATGAACACCCTTTATTTTTTTATACAATTTTTAATTAAATATTAACATACTAATGTAATAAATTCCATTAACTATTTCCCATATTAATAGAATGTATATTAATTTAATATAAGCTAAGTTGAAACTGAATTTAAAGAGTCACCATAGCTTTTCAAGGTCATATTATCATATCCAATAATTTATTTTTTATTTGTTTAATTGCGAAACTATTTACTCTCTTATTATTAGCAGTCATTATTTTGTACATTTTATCATCACTTTATTTATTTTGTTGTCTATTATTTATGTTAATTTATGTCTGGTTTCACAACTATTAAATATCTATCAGCTTATGTTTTAAATTTTCATATTAATTTTATTTATTTATTTGTTAGCTTACTTGTGTATTTATAGATATACTTTAAGAGTTATAGTTCTTGATTTTTATTTTTTAATTTATTTGCACTTATTTATTTTCAAAGTTACAAATTCTGAGTCCTTCTCGGTCTCTTTAATTTTGATATATGTTATTATAGTTATTACATTAATAAAATATAACTTTTATACAAAATTTATTTGAAAATTAATTTATTATTATATTTCAGATGTTTATCACACTTTGCATTTCAAAAACAAAAACAAAAATTAAAATAAAATTTATTTTTAGTTATCACCAAATAAATTTTAAAATTGAAAAAATATTAAGTTCATCTCGAAATGAAAAAAATTATTAATTATCACAAGAATAAATATAACGTGATATTCCAAACCAATTCAAAGTCATGCTATAATTAATTATTCACGGTGTTGGTAAGAGTAATTATTCACCTTAGTTATTATTAATTCTAACAAAAATCTTTAGGCTACGTTTGGTACAGTTGAATAGAATGGAATGAAAGTGGAAATGGATTCTCATTCTATTATTTAGTTGTAAATATAAAACACATTAGGAATGAAATGAATGTATTATTTTACACAACTATGATTATTCAATATGAGCAGGAACTCGGATGCTTAATTATGGTTTTCTACACAATGATGGTAATGAAATTTGAAACCCTAGGTTGACAAGGTCATGCCTTGGCGATTTAATATAGACATGTTTTAGTTTATTTTCATGCATTAGAAGTAGATTAGAGTAATTTAATTGGCATGCACTAGTTAGGTCAGTCATGAGATGAGATGTCGTAATCCGATTGATGGTACTCCTTTTTGGGGTCGTATTTAGCTATTTGCGGTACAACCTGATTCACAGTTATGGATCGCCCTCTTACAGTTGATACAGTGAGGAACTATATTATGCGGTTAGTGGTGCAGCGATGAAAACCCTAGTTTTCTCTCTCATCTGAATCACAACCAATTTACTTTGTTTTCTAGATAATTTGGTCTTTGACCACTCAAACAAACCAATTTTCAGAAAATATAACTCATTGTTTTTGAATTGCTAAAGTGAATAATCTCAGTCTCTGTGGGATCGATATCCTTTACTCAAGTCATTGCTATTTTACAATCGATGTGTGCGCTTACGTAGGGTAAAACCTAGCGTCGTTAAGGTGTCCTTTTTAACCACATATTTTTACACACCTGACGTCACACCAAATGGCTAAAGAGAGGTGTTAGTCACTAATTAACCCTAGAGGGGGGGTGAATAGGGTGTTCAAAAATATTTCTAACTATTTTCGAAATTGGAACACGCTATAACTAAAAATCAATTTCTCAATAAACAAGTGGATGATTCAATTTAAACTTCTCTAATAATTAATTGCAAGACAAATTAGCATACAAGATATTCAAGCAATTATAGCATGAAAATTAATCAAGTAAAAAGAAAGAGATAGAGAGATTGACACCGTGATTTTTTTCGAGGTTCGGTAACTCCTACTCCTCGGCTCAAGAACCCCTTCTTGAGACTTTTCCCGATCCTTTCACTATGGCCCTTCCTTAACAGGTGGAAAGACAAACCTTTACAACACAAGCCTTTCGAGCTTGTCTCTCAATCAAGAGAACAACCCTTTCTTGAACAATCGGTGGACTTCACTTGTCCGAGATTACAAATTCGTATGTAATCAATAAAATCACTCAAGAACAAAAACACTCAAAACCCAAAGGTTTTTATGGAAGATAAATCAATATAAGCTCAAGTATTTTTGGTGATTTTTCAATAGCTCTAGAAATGTATTCTCAAATGATATGATCAATGAATGATATTTAGAGAATAGGAAGAGATACTAGAGGTTTTGATTTTCAAATAAACTTGTAGAAAATCAGATTTTCAAAGCTTGGTTTCAATGGCTTTTGTAGAGAAAATTTATGCAGAATTTTGAGAGCTTTTCTTCCTCTTCTTTCTCTTTTGTTTTTCAATCTCTTAGCTTACAATATACACATCTCATTCTATATATATCAATGCTTTAGGGTTTTGAAGAATGAATATGGTAGTAGAGAAAATAAAGCCGTTTGAAATCCATTAAATATGATGCTCAAAACATGGAAATTGTTTTCTGTCAAAACTGCAGAATTTCAGGACCTTTTAGTCGATTACTTAGAGCCTCTAGTTGACTAGATTGATTCTTCTAGTCGACTAGAAGAGGTTCAAGTCGACTACTTCATGTAGTTTAGTGGACTCAAATGGTTTTAGTCGACTAGATGGGTGGTTCTAGTTGACTACTTGAGGGCTTTAGTCGACTACTTCAAAATGGATGAAAACTTGATGTTCCTGATTATTTTAGTCGACTACTAGAGAATACAAAGGATTCTTCTAGTCGACTATAACTTGAAAAATATATAATAAAAATATTTTTCTTTTCATTTAAGTTTGGTAAAACATTTTTCATTCCATTTGAGTTCTGTTCATTTTATACTTGAGCTTATACGATAATATCGGCACATAAAATTACCTTGTTACAATGATCGCTCCCCGACCTATCTACCCCGAGTCTTGAGTCTTCGACTTTCGCCTTTGCCGTTGAATTATTTGATTTTCCATTTTTGCGCTTCAATTTTTTTCTCGGCTTTTCGTTTTATTCAATCTTTCTTTCCGAGCTTGCTTTCCGAGTCATTTTCTTTCCGTGCTTGTTTTCCGAGTCGTTCACCTGTCTTTTGCTGAAAACATGAACTCGGTAATTCATTAGTATTAAACACGCTTTAAATGTTTTGTTAATATCAAAATATGATTTATTGTCCGAGAATAAATTTCAAGGCCAACAAGAGGAATGTAAGAGAACCAGGAAAAATGCCAAGTCAGCTGATAGTTAACCCAAGGCCAACAAGCACTGGAGCTCGGATCATTTGTTAATGATACTCGTCATGAGTCAGTCCAAGCAGTCAAGATCTTAAGAAGTGGAAGAGAAGTGGATAGTAAGGCTGAGGAGCAGCATGAGGAGAGACTGAGGAAACAACATGCCAAAGAAGTTCAAAGAAAGGCAGAAGAAGAAGCTTAGAAGGAAGAGGCTGAGAAATTTTGGAAGGAGCCACCTTAAGTGGAAGAAGATGAAGAGCCAGAAAGAGTACCATATAACCAGGAAACACCATTTCCTCAACGTTTTAGAGAGCCAACCAGAAATGGTAAGAATAAAGAGTCAGACATGTTGGAGACATTCCTACAAGTCAAGATTAATCTATCTCTCTTAGACATTATAAAACAAATACCACCATATAATAAATTCTTCAAGGACCTTTGTACACAAAAATGGAAAAACAGAGCGAAGACTCCAAAGAAGATCATGATGACTGAACAAGTGAGTTCATTACTTCTAAGTAACATACCACCTAAGAGCAAAGATCCTAGTGCTCCCACTATTCCATGTGTCATTGGTGACCAGGAAGTTGGTAGAGCTCTTTTTGATCTAGGTACGAGTGTTAACTTACTACCATATTCAGTTTATCAATAGCTAGGGTTGGGAGAGCTCAGTCCTACCTCGGTGGTGCTCCAATTTATAGACAGGTCAATTAAGCAAGCGAGGGGAGTTCTGGAGGATGTAATCGTTCAAGTGGATAAGTTTTACTTCCCAGTGAATTTCATAATTCTTGATACAGAACCTGTTTAAGACTTGACGAAACATATCCTAGTGATATTAGGAACACCGTTCTTGGCCATAGCTGATACGCATATCAATTGTAGGATATGAGCGATGGATTTATCTTTCGGGAATATAAAGGTGAGGATGAATATTTTTGATACAGGTCATCAAATCAATACACCCGTCAAGTGCTTTAATGTCAAAGAAGTCAAAGTGACTTGTAAAGAACCGGTACTTCAGAGTCAAGCAAGAAATGACTTGGAGACTATGATTGAAAGGTCAAATGCAAAGTTTGACAGGTGGGAGGATCAACATTGCTCTAATTTAGATGTGATAACTGTATTTGAAAGAACTCTAGGTTTGTAATTAGGGGATGAGCCAAGAGTTTGCCTGCATCTCCAGTTGTGTCACCAATAACATTGGTGCCCGACAACTCACTTTATAAGATTGGGTTGTATGACGGCACTGAAGGTCGAGATAAGAGCTTAGTGACAAATAAGCAAGAAGTCGAGGCTATTAAAGATGATCAATTGTCACGAACTTTTAGAGGACCTACTAAGGATGACCCTCATTTTAAGGACACCTTTCTAGATGAACCAGTGTTAGGTATACACATGTAGAACAACTATATGCCTGGGAGGATCCGCGATTGAGAGATAAGTGTGAGGGGATACAGAGTTATGCGTATAAGGATGCTCGAAGTTACATAGCTCGAATAAGAGTACATCATACTAAGCATGTTCGTCTTAAGTTCTTTGAGCTTGGCCGGAAACAACAATCTAATCCAAAGCTGAAAGTGTCTCTAGGTAAACTTCGACAAAGATGGGACAGACCACACAGAGTAAAATCAGTTTACCCCTGCGGAGAAGTAGGATTCAATAAAAGGTTTGGGATACATGGGCAGAGACTGAGATATTATGAGAAGATTGATCCAGGACCGAAATTGAAGGCATTGGTCGAATTGTCATATCACGGCGATGTGTATTGAGAGGCAGCAACGTCGCACCAACAACGTTAAATATTGGTACTAGGTGATTAAGAGTAGCTTTTGATCCTAGTTTGTACTTGTAGACGGTAATTTAGTTCGGTTTCTTTATTTTTAGTTTTTAAGATCAAGTTCGTAAGTTCGAGTCGTGAAATCATCGTCATCCGAATAGGAAGGGTAAATTAATCATAAAAGTATATAGGGATGTGTAAGAAGCTTTAGGATTGCATGGATTAAGAAATAGAGTGAAACGGAGACATGAAAATATTTTTTGGGCCTAAGGACCTACGCTTCAAGTGTAGCGACGGGCCTGCTATAAAACAGACCCGTCAGGCAATTCCCCCCATTTTATTTCAAACTTATTTTTCTCCCTCATTTCTCCATCGATTCTCCTGCAGTTTGTTTCTACCATCTACTCATCCGATTCCTTATCATTCCTTGACATCGGATCGTCAGATTAGTTGGTGAGTTGTCCAGATTCACGTGAAGAACTTAAAAAGTCTCAGAATCTCAATTTTAGGAGAATCATCGTTTCGTTCAATTCGGTGAGTTTTGTTCCATTTTTTTGGTTTCAAATGACTTATTTAACTATTCTAAACTAGTATTGACGAACGAGTCTAATCAAAATTGTGTTTTGATCCGTTTTCCAAAAAGTTGAATTTTTCGACTTCAGATACGGATTGAATATCGAATTTATGGGATAAAAACTTGTTTAATCATTATATTGGATATATTTAGATATAGTTTGAGTTTGATTCAATGTCCAGCATATTATCACTTACTTTTTAAAAATTCCATACTATAGGCATGGCACAGACAAAGCAGTCGGCGAGACGAGTGGCTCAGGCTGCTGTTCCGGCTGATCTACCGGAGAGATAGAGGTCAGGGTCACCTCATCCCGCTCTTTCACCTATTTTACACCGAAGTAGTCGTGCTCCGAGACGCTAATATATTCCCCAGCCATCATCCTTTTTATCATCTTTTAAGGCGGAGGTGCCAGAGTCTGCCACACAGGGGCGTGATCTTCTCATGCCATATGGTAGGCTTACAGTAGGGCTAGTTGCCCCATGCGCACCATCGCCACCACCTGTTCTTGAGCCGCAGGCTGAGTAGATGGATGAGGATACCAAAAGTGATAGTGGTGCATAGGAGGATGATGCTGATCAGGGAGATGATGCCGGTCATCTGGATGAGAGGGTACCTGAGCCACCAGTAGAGGGTGACCCAGGTGTTTTAACTACTTTTCTACCAGTCCCCCAGACAGTGTCGGTGAGGATTTACTAGATCGGGTGATTCAGAAGAAATATCTGCAGGAGCGCATTTATTTGGTAGCGGTGTTCGAGGGGATACAGTCAGTACCTGCTTGGATGACAGGCCGACCGAGGGCCCACCACTTACTACCTATTCTTGCCCCGGCCACCCCGTATATTTGCGAAGATATGATCCATGAGTTTTGGCTTCATATGCAGCATTACAGTAGGGGGAAGTGACTACAGACAGTGGTTCGAGGTATTGAGTTTGAGATTACACCCCAGTCTATTGCTGCTGCATGGGGTATTCCTGATGAGTATCCGCCGGAGTTAGCTGCTGAGTTCCCACCTATGCTAGAGGTACTCCCTTCTATTGCCGACCTTGTTGCACTTCAGACTGCATGGGAGTGGGCTGATAGGCATAAGAACTGCACGAAGAAGGCTAAATATCACCCGATGCTCTAGTTTTTGGATGTGATAGTTTGGTCCTAGATTCTTCCTCACAGTCATACTACCATGTGTTATTCGCCATTTTCGGCCCTCCATTATACTTTTGAGTTCGAGATATGGATTTCGATTCCACAGATCTTATGGGGGGCTTGTATGTATATTACATCCACTTGCGCAAGGAGACTAAGGTCAGGCAGCGTTTATTTAAGGTCCAATTCTCATGCCTAGTGATGAAGTTGATGTTCGATGCCAGGATCGTGATGGATGATGCTGAGTAGAACAAGTTCATAAATGTAGCCACGTATTCCAAAGGGATGTGGACAGGTGCGTGGACCCGATTGCACGGTGATGTTGTTTTAGCGCAGAGACCGAGGTTTGGTCCACTACTAGCCCAGGATGCACAGGTTGAGGATGTTGGGCAGGCTGATAAGGGTGTGGCTCAGGATGCTCAGACTGCTATGATAATGATGATGGGATGCCACATATGTCGGCCATAGAGGAGGAGGTTGTTATGCCAAAGGCGCCTGCGGGTGGTACAATTACCTTGTCACAGACTCAGTTCGATGCCCTTAGAGCACAGATCCAGGGGCTAAAGCGGCTACTCACTCAGGAGAGATAGGCTGATAGACGTGATCAGAGGCAGTTATGTCATCAAATTGATAGTATGAGGCAGCATATAGGCGTGCACATTCCACCTACACCACCGATCTCTAATGACGAGGCTTAGTGTAGTTTTAGTTTAGATTTTTGTTTTATTTTTATTTCATTTTTGATGCATTAGGGATAAATTTTAGAGTAGATAGTTTGTGATAGGGCTTTACGTGACCGCTTTAATGATTATCTATAAATTTTTTTGTTATTTTCATATTTTATAAAATGATAGTTTTTGAAATCAATTTTATCGAGTTATATGTATCCTCAGATTTTTACGCTTGCATTGCTTGTGTTGATATTTTGAATTCTTTCAAGTTTTTCAATTACACAATGAGGTCATTTATGCGTATAAGTTTGGGGGTGCGTGTGTTCGTAGTTGGTTGTGAAGGTTTGTCATTTGAAAAAAAATAAAATTCCAAGCCAAACCTACGTTTGAAGCGTAGGCTACCATGAGGATAATTTTGCAAAAGTGAAAATTTAACCCGTTTGCGGGGTGTTTTAGCCTGGTTTGTATATGTACTTGTATTAGGATTTGTTTAAGGTATTTTTAGGATTTTTTTGTAGAATTTTTGTAAAGGTTTTAGAGTAATCCTAGTCCGACAAGGAAGTTGAATGGAAATACAAGTTAGAGTTGGATCATGAGTTGTTTCCACTTTCCTATTCAACCAAGGGTTTCAAATCCTTTTCCTCTTTGATTCTGCTGCATCCATCTATAAATACACCCATTGAGTAGACACAATTCACAACAATTGAACTATACAGATAAATTCTCTTATTCTCTTCTTTGTACTTCTTCTTTCTATCCTAGGAGTGTGAGGATGGATGGTGATAATGAGAATTATTCTGACCCGGAGGAGTTCATGGAAGAGGATGAACCGTATGTAGAGGCTGAAAGTTCAAGTAATGGAACAACAAGCCGGAAAGGAAGAAGAACCACATTGAAATCATTTCTAGAGTGTAGGCTACAATTTGAAGAAGTGTTTCGTCCGAAGAGGATGCACTGAGTATTAACTGCGCCTGGAAGGAGAATCCTTAAGGAACGAGGATTGCGAAGTTTAAAGCAACCGGTGGGAGAAAAAGTGTATCCGGGCTTGGTTCAAAGATTCTATCAAAACATAACAATTACCGGATCGCCAGGATTTGAGGTTATATCGGCTAAAGTGACTTAGTGGAGTGGTCCGATAGTGACAGGAAATAGAAGTATTGTCGATACGTGGAATATACCGATTGGTAGTCCGAGACACTTGGAAGGCTAACTAAAGGAGTACCCTCTGGTATGGCCCCATATGGATAAGGAGATGGTGAGAGAATTGTGTGTTATATCAGATCCCGGAGATAAGATGTGTGAAAATTGGTGGTTGATGTCGGATCTACTTTATTTGGATTGTGTCATTGCGGCTCAAATACGACCGAATACTCGGACTAGTGTGAAGGAACACACGATGCTTAGAATGTTGTATGCCCTAACTCATGGGTATAGAGTGTGTATTCCGATGGCGATAATGGCTGAGATGTCGATTGCTCGAGCAGTTATGAGTAGAAAATGGGCGGGTGCTGATGAATTTGAACATTATTTTCCATATCCATTTCTATTATCAAAGATTATTGCAGAATAATTGGGTAATAGGATAAAAAAAGCTGGATGAGAGGTGATGGATATCCAGAGGAGGACCTTGCTGAATTGAAAAAGACAGTGGACTTCCGGATATGGTTAAAGAGTGCCATAGCTAGTGATGAAGAAAATGAGGAGGATGAATATTGATAGGTGTCAAATATTAGTCATTTTGACCCCTTAACTCACTATTGTTACATTCTTTAATTCCATTATTTGGTATTTTTATGATGTTTGCATGTTAAAGCATGTTTCAGGAGCTTAATGAAGAAATGGAACTGACTTCGGTGAATTAACTGAAGAGTGTGTTCTTTCTATCTAAGAGAAGAGTCAAAGAGGCAGTCCGGGACAAAAATGGTTCCCGGAGGGCAAAAAGAGCATTTTCAGAATCCGTCATCTTCAGCAAAAAGTATCATGGGTTCGAGATGGACATTTTGGCGCATTCATGGAGAAAAGTGGTTTTCCATAAAAACCATACGCTTATGCCTACGCTTCCAGTACCAAAAAGTGGCTAGAATTGTAAAATCTACGTTTGAACCTACACTTGAAGCGTAGCCCCCAAGCGTAAGTGCGACAACTTTGAGGATTTCTGCGTGATTTTTTCTATTTCACCCCGGGCTTAATTGGAAGACGTGCCCGCGACTCCAGACCTCTGTATACATGTATATACACTTATATTTAGGGTTTTGATGAGTTTTAAGAGTGAAAAGACTAAAAATGGCCTCTCTATGCCATTGCCTATATATACAAGATCATACATCAAAGTTAGGTCTGTTGAGTTGGAGAGTTCAGACGTGAGTTTTTGGAGATTGTTCATTCATTCAGATTTGCTGCTATTGAGAGCCATATTCAAACTTAGGGATTCGAAGAAGAAGACTATGGAGAATGGTTTTACATCAATGATGCAGTCACCTTCTACCATGAGCAACTAACTCGGTATCTAGGGTTTTCTAGCAAAACCTTAGCCAAGTAATGTAGTTCTTTTATTGTTTTTAACTATAAACGAGGGAAAATTGTGACCATAATGTGATGATTGTAGTAGTTAAGAGACCGTACTGATTTATAATATAAAATTCTATGTTTGTTCTAAATTCTTGTCTTAGATGAAATAAATATATTATTTTACACAATTATGATTATTCAATATGGGTTGGAACTCGGATGCTTAATCATGGTTTTCTACACAATGGTGGTAATGAAACTTGAAACCCTAGGTTGACATAGGTCGTGCCTTGGCGATTTAATATAGACATGCTTTAGTTTATTTTCATACATTAGGAGTAGATTAGAGTAATATAATTGGCATGTACTAGTTAGGTCAGTCATGAGACGGGTTATCGCGATCCGGTTGATGGTACTCCTTTTTGGGGTCGTATTTAGCTATCTGCGATACGACTTGATTCACAGTTATGGATCGTCCTCTTAGAGTTGAAATAGTAATGAACTATATTATGCGGTTAGTGGTGGAATGATGAAAATCCTAGTTTTTTCTCTCATTTGAATCACAACCAATTTACTTGCATTTTAGATAATTATTAGTTAAAATAGATAATTTAGTCTTCGACCACCCAAAGCAAATAATTTTCAGAAATATAATTCAGTATTTTTAAATTATTAAAGTGAAAAATCTTAGTCTCTGTGGGATCGATATCCCTTACTCAAGCCGTTTGATATTCTACAATTGATACGTGCGCTTGCGTAGGGTAAAACCTAGAATCGTTAAGGTGTTATTTTTAACCACATTTTATACACCCCGACTCAACATCAAGTTTTTTGGCGCCGTTGCTGGGGACTAAGCATTGTTCATTAGTTTTAGTAGTTTATTTACATTGCGTTATTGTATTGTATTTAAAGTTGAATTTTTTGTGTTTTTTGCTAGATACTCTGAGAAGCACAAAGGGATTTGGCAGAGCAGTGAAAGTTGCGTCGTTGGACCTCTTGTGAGTTTTAGTTTATCTTAATTTTTCACATAGTTTTAGCTTTTATTTTTGTTAATAGTTAGAAGAGTTTAGAAGTAGTTAGTTTTATTTTCTGAAAAAAAATAAAACTGCAGTTTTCGTGTAAACTGTCAGAAACTTCAATTTTTGCAAACGAGGTGAGGTTTTTGAGTGAAAAGGGTCATTGAATAAAACTCACTGCCTCGCGGTGAACCCAGTTGAGTTTAGGCCGAAATACATCATTTAGGACCTCAAAACTGTGACTTTGTGATTGTCAGAAAAAAAAAATTTGGATTTTGAGAAGATGGGTGACCAAATAGCCAATCTACCAAGGACACCAGCCACATCTTAGAAAGGATACTATGCACCGGATGCGTATGATTCCTATACTAATTTCCCAGAAGAAGAAGGAGCGAAATACTTCGAGATCAAAACGAGCGTTATCAATATGCTTCCAAAATTTTCTGGCCTTAGGATAGAGGACCCATACCAGCATATTAATGATTTCTTAGAGGTTGCCTCAACTGTTAGGTATGATAATCTATCTAAGAATGATTTGCGAGCGCATCTATTTCCTTGGTCATTGAGAGAAAAAGCTAAAAGATGGTACGTCAAATTGGCTAAGCCAATAAAAATTGATTAGGAAGCCCTTCAAAGAGAATTCATAGAAAAACATTATCCCATAGGAAAGACCTCGGAAGCCCAGGATGCGATCAAAAGTTTTAGAGAGTTACTTGGTGAGAAGTTTCATGATGCTTGGGAAAGATATAATGAAATCTTGTATAAGTGTCCCCACCATAGGTTCTCTGAAAAATATGTAGCTAAGAATTTTTACATGGGACTTGGAGAGACTCATAAGACTTTAATAGATGCGTTAATACAAGGTCAATTTATCCTGAAGTCGACAAAAGAACTCGATAATATTAGTGAGAATACAATTAAATATGAATATGAGTTACGGGCTAAAGAGGGACATGAGAGAGGATCCAGCAAAGCATTTGTCATAGAAGGAAGGTCAGATAAAGATGTTAGAAAATTAGTGGTGTTGATAGGAGAGAAATTAGAAAGAATTGAAAAGTTTCTTCAGCAAAGTCATTCTCCTACGAAAGAGAGGTTAGAAGTAGAAGCTGAGGGTGCGTTTGGAAACTAGTGTTTTCGTTTTCATTTTTTATTTCTTGAGAACAAAATTTTTTCTTGTTCTTGTCCTAAGGGTAATCCGGAAACAAAAACACGTTTGGTTGGAAATTTTGTCTAAAAAATTTTCGGGAACAAAAATAAAAATAAAAATTTTGGAGGTTAGGGTTTGGAGGTTGAAGATGGAAGTTAGGGTTTGGAGGTTGAAGATGGAGGTTAGGGAATCTGCAACAATTAATTTTTTTTTTTGCTGAGAACAAACAGTACCGAAAACAAAAAAACACCATTTTGGTGTTCTCAAATTTTGAACTAAGGGTGAGAAAACGCTTTTTTTACTGTTCACGAGAACAAAAACCATCAAAGGCTCCCAAACGCGTTTTTGTTCCCATGAACAGTGGAAACAACAAGAACAAAAACGGAAACACCCCTATTCAAACTCACCCTGAGTATTCCCAAAATGAGTGTCAGGAGATAATGGCTGCTGATTCCAATGCATCGTGGAACTATTCCAATAATGCTCTTTTCACCAATTCATACACTTCCAATGCCAGAAATCATCCACTCTTGTCCTACAAATCTAACATTGTCAAAAATCCACCATCAAATTTCCAACAAGGGCAATCATTCAATCAACAACCAAGGTTCACTGAGAGAACAATCATACAACCCACAACCAAGGTTCCAACAGAGTCAACAATCATTCGACTCACAACCAACAATCATGGCTCAAATTCCTCAGTCAAATTACCAATCCAGACAGCCATCCAATAATTCTCAAGCTCTCTAGCTATTCAATAATAATCAGGTTGTCCAACCATATAACTACCAAACTCAGCCTCAAGGAAACCAAATACAAGGATTCAATCCAAATCAAGCTTACCCGCCATATACTCAAAATCATCTCCAAGATCAAAATTCAACTCAAAATCCACCACTAAGATTACCTGGATTTGAATAAGAGGTGATGAGTGCCCTGAGGGAGTTAAAACATCAATCTAATAATTTTTAGGCAACTATCCAATCAATGAACTCTCATTCCCAATCCATTGCTGAGATAAAAACCCACATATGGCAACTAGCTAATGCGGTGAATAGGCTTGAAGAAGAAAGGTTACTTAGGCAACCAGTGGTTAATCCAAAAAGTTAACCAGTAGTGGAGCGTGGTTAATGTGAGCATAATTACAAGACAGTTCAAGCCATTACGACTCTAAGAAGTGGAAATGAGGTGGAGGATAGGGTTGAGGAGCAACATGAGGAAAGGTTGAAGAAACGAAAGACCAAAAAAGTTCAAAGAAAGGTAGAAGAAGAAGCTCAGAAGAAAGAGACTGAGAAAGTTCAGAAAAATCAACCTTAAGTGGAGGAAGATGAAGAGCCAGAAAGGGCATCATTTGAGGATGAAACACCATTCCCTCAACGTCTTAGAGAGCCAACCAGAAATGGTAAGAATAAAGAGTTAGACATGTTGGAGACATTCCTACAAGTCAAGATTAATCTACCTTTCTTAGACATTATAAACCAAATACCACCATATACTAAGTTCTTCAAGGACCTTTGTACACAAAAATGGAAAAATAGAGCGAAGACTCCAAAGAAGTTCATGATGACTGAACAAGTGAGTTCATTTCTTCTAAGTAACATACCGCCTAAGAGGAAAGATCCTGGTGCTCCCACTATTCCATGTGTCATTGGTGATAAGAAAATTGGTAGAACTCTTCTTGATATGAGTGCGAGTGTTAACTTATTACCATATTCAGTCTACCAACAACTAGGGTTGGGAGAGCTCAGTCCTACCTTGGTGGAGCTCCAATTTGTAGACAGGTTAATTAAGCAAGAGATGAGAGTTTTGGAAGATGTCATCATTCAAGTGAACAAGTTCTACTTTCCAGTGGATTTCATAATTCTCGATAGAGAACCTGTTCAAGACTTGAAGAAACATATCTCAATAATATTATGAAGACCGTTCTTGGCTACAACCAATGCGCATATCGATTACAAAATAGAAACGATGGATCTATCTTTCGGGAATATGAAGGTGAGGATGAATGTTTTTTATACAGGTCGTCAAATCAATACACCTGTTGAGTGTTTTAATATAGAAAAAGTCAATAAGGCTTATGAAGAATTGGTATCTCCGAGTCACGCAAGAAATGATCTGGATGCTGTGGTGGAAGATCAAATGCATTTGAAAGAGCTTTAGGTTTGCAACCAGGGGAAGAGCTAAGAGATTCTCATGAATCTCCATTTGTGTCACCAGCGGTATTGGTGCCTGACAACTCACTTCATAAGATTGGGTTGTATGACGGCACTGAAGGTCAAGAGGAGAGCTTAATGACAAATAAGCAAGATGTTGAGGCAAAATTAGAAAACTGGGAGGATCAACAACAATTAAATTTGGAAGTTATTGAGGCATTGGAAGCTGCTTGGTACTCGCAGCCAGAGAGAGCACCCAGAGAGTCAGCTGGACCTCAATTTATTCCTCTACAAGATTTGATGCCTGAGAGTACACTTCAAGAAATGGTGATGTGTGGGTTAAATAAGGATCAAGAGGATGGAGTTTTGAAAGATAAAAAGGGTGCGAAGACTGTGAGAGCTGATCGTTTACCATGAACTGTCATAGAGCCTACCAAGGATGACATCCCTCTTAAGGATCCCTTTCCAGATGAGCAAGTGCTGAGTATAAACATGGTAGATAAGTTGTATGCCTGGGAAGATCAACGATTAAGAAATGAGTGTGAGGGGATACGAAATTATGCGTATGAGGATGTTAGAATTTATATAGCTCGGACAAGAGTACATCATGCTAAACATATTTGTCTTAAGTTCCTTAAGCTCAGCCAGAAGGGACTGTGACGTAATTCGAAACTAAAATTATTTCCAAGTAAGATCCGGTTAAGAAGGGACGGACCATTTAGAGTGAAATTGGTTTACCCCTGCGAAGAGGTAGGTTTTGGAAATGAGAGGTTAAAGAGGCATGGTCAGCGGTTAAAGATTTATGAGGAGATTGATCCAGGACCGGAATTTATGGCATCTGTCAGTTTAATGGAGAGTGATGAAGTGGTGGAGGGAACCTTACATAAGATGTTGAAAGAGCATATGTAGGACACATTGCATGTACATGGGGTGAAGTTAGAACGTGATAGATGAGGTACTTTATATGGTGATTATTGTTCTATATTTGATGTCATTGATAATACTAATTATTCACAGGTGAGAGCACTGAGGGAGTTACTTCCTACATTTTATCTTATGAGTAGGAGAAGTGTTGTAAAGAGGAAGGGTGTTGGATAACCCTTTGAGTGGTCCTGTCGTGCCGATGATGTTAAACATTAGTCCTAGGCTGTGAAAGTTGGTTTCTAACGTAGGTTTGTAAAATAGTAGGTCATTTAATTTATGCAATTTTTAAATTCATAGAGACGGTAGACCCTTAAAGCCACGTCTTTATCTTTGTTTTTATTTTTATTATTTTTTTTATTGTTGTTTTATTTATAGGATTGTAGGCCCTTAAGGCTAAATCATTTGGAAAAAGAAGAAGAGAGAAATTTTAATTTCTTGAAAAACATGTGTTGATTTGTGGATGTTTATGATGAAATTTCTTTTTCCTTGTTTTGATTGGGTATTTGTGCTTTGTTGATGCTATCTATAGGTGATCCAAATCAAGTTTGGGGGAAGGGATTCGTGCTTTGCTTTGGAATCCAGAATTAAGCTTCAAGAGTAATTATATCTGTTCTCCTATTTTATTTTTGACCATGAGGACATGGTCTGATTTAAGTTTGAGGGTGAGGGTATAATATTACAAGGAATAAAGATTTTTGGCGAAAAAAGAAAAAAAATTGGAACAGTTTTTTTTATTTTCACGCATGAATGTTTTGCATTACAGTTTGATTAAGTTTTTGTATATGATGCATGAGTAGTATGTAATGTGATATTCTCATTCATGAGAGTAATGATTAAATCAAGTTAGTGAAGTGATGTGGTTTTACATGGGTGAATGAATGAGTGAAATTGAAATTAAGAAAGACGACTTTGACCTATAAGCACAAACACACATTCACTATGAGAAATAGGTTGAGTTTTGACTATGTAGTTGAAAAATAATTTTGCTGCAATAAAAGGGGAGATGGGGAGATGTTTTAGTTGAAATGAAGAAAATTGAAAATTTTTGAGAAAATAAAATGCAAAAAGCAGTTCTTTGATCTGAGTAATCGGGTCTTAGTATCACCAATATCACTATTCACGTTTAAAGGGGAGAAGACTGATGAGCATAAATCCCATGGAAGAAGTTCGGGCCCAGTTAGTTGGGATTAAAAATCCTCGCCGGAAGGTCTAGAGACTTAGAAAGAGAAAAATGGATGAAAAGGTGGAAAGTTGAAAAGTTACGTTTTGGTGAAAAATGGCAAAGTTTGATCAATGAAGTAGGAGAAGAGAAACTGAAATATTATACTTGAATGTTCGCAAAATCACGGAAGGTTGTCTAGATTTTAAGTAGAAAGTAGTGAAATCATTAACTTTAGTGGGAACCATTCATGACACGAAGCTTGATATAATTATTGTTCGGTAGTGAGTGGGAGTATTTACATCCATACTATCTTTTGCATTGTATCATGACTTAATTAAATTTATGTGTGAATTCATGAATGCGTGATTATAGAGAACTGAGATGTTTATAGGTACCATCACTGGAAACCTTCACGAGACTTCACTCGTCCACTAGGGGTTTAAAAGGCTTATTACACATGCTAAGTGTAATTGTCGACCCTCACGAAAGTAAGGGATTAGGTTAGAGTAGTTAGATTAGTTAAAGTATTTAGAGTAAAAAGATCATCACAAGAAAAGTTTCCAAAGTTTATTGCTAAGGGACTAGCAATATGTAAGTTTGAGAGTGTGATATGTGTCAACTATAAGTCATTTTGACCCCTTAACTCACTATTGTTATGTTCTTTCATTCCATTATTTGGTATTTTTATGTTGCTTGCATGTTTCAGAAGCTTAATGTTGAAATGGAGCTAACTTCAGTGAATCAACTGAAGAGTGTGTTCTTTCTATCTAAGAGGAGAGTCAAGGAGGCAGTCTGAGACAAAAATGGCTCCCGGAGGGCAAAAATGACATTTTTAGAAGCCGTCATCTTTAGCAAAAACCCTACGTTTGTGTCAACGCTTCCAATACCAAAATGTGGTTAGAATTTCAAAATCTACGCTTAGACTTACGCTTGAAGCGTAGCCCCTAAGCATAAATGCGACAACTTTGAGGATTTCTGCGTGATTTTTCCTATTTCACCCCGGGCTTAATTGGAAGACGTGTCTGTGACCCCATAACTCTGTATACATGTATATACACTTATATTTAGGGTTTTGATGAGTTTTGAGAGTGAAAAGACTAAAAAGAGCCTCTTTATGCCATTGCCTATATATACAAGACCATACATCAAAGTTAGGTCTGTTGAGTTGGAGAGTTGAGACGTGAGTTTTTGGAGATTGTTCATTCATTCAGATTTGCTGCTATTGAGAGCCATATTCAAACTTAGGGATTCGAAGAAGAAGACTATGGAGAATGGTTTTACATCAAAATGCAGTCACCTTCTACCATGAGCAACTAACTCGGTATCTAGGGTTTTCTAGCAAAACCCTAGCCAGGTAATGTAGTTCTTTTATTATTTTTAACTGTAAACGAGGGGAAACTGTGACCATACTATGATGATTGTAGTAATTAAGAGACCGTACTAATTTACAATACAAAATTCTATATTTGTTCTAAATTCTTATTTTATATGGAATAAATATATTATTTTGCACAATTATGATTATTCAATATGGGTTGGAACTCTGATGCTTAATCATGATTTTCTACACAATGGTGGTAATGAAATGACACAAGTCGTGCCTTGGCGATTTAATATAGACATACTTTAGTTTATTTTCATGCATTAGGAGTATATTAGAGTAATATAATTGACATGTAGTAGTTAGGTCAGTCATGAGACGGATTGTCGCGATCCGGTTAATGGTACTCCTTTTTGGGGTCGTATTTAGCTATCTGCGATACGACCTGATTCACAATTATGGATCGCCCTCTTACAGTTGAAACAATAATGTACTATATTATGCGGTTAGTGGTGGAGTGATGAAAGCCCTAGTTTTCTTTCTCATCTGAATCACAACCAATTTACTTGCTTTTTAGATAATTATTAGTTAAAATAGATAATTTGGTCTTCAACCAGCTAAAGCAAAAAAATTTCAGAAATATAATTAAGTGTTTTTAAATTATTAAAGTGAACAATCTCAGTCTCTGTGGGATCGATATCCCTTACTCAAGCCGTTTGATATTCTACAATTGATACGTGCGTTTGCGTAGGGTAAAATCTAGAGTCGTTAGGGTGTTATTTTTAACCACATTTTTTATACACCCCGACTCAATATCAAATACTAAGTAGGGCTAGGTTTAGAATTAGGTTTTGATTTGTTTTATTGTGTTTTGTTTTGTTTTGATTTTTTTTAGTGACGGTAGACTCTTAGGGCCACGTCTTTATTTTTATCTTTGCTTTTATCTTGCTTTTATTTTATTTATATTTTTATAGGATTGTAGGCCCTTAAGGCCAAATCATTTGAAAAATAAAAATAAAATAATAAATAAATAAATAAAAAGAGAATTTTTAATTCGTTGAAAAATTTGTGTGAAATTCTTGATATTTTTGAAATTTCTTTTTCCCTTGCTATGATTGTGGGTATTTGTGATTTGCTATATATATTTACAGGTGATCCAAATCAAGTTTGGGGGAGGGGATCCAGGCTTTGCTTTGGAATCAAGAAGTGAACTTCAAGGGTAACTATATCCATTCCCATGTATTCTTTTTCACCATGAGGACATGGTCTCATTGAAGTTTGGGGGTGAGGGCATAGGATTACAAGGAAAGAAATTTTCAGAAAAATTTGAAGTTTTAAAAATTTTGGAGCAATTATTTGTTTTCACACATGATTGATTTACATTACAATTTGATTGAGTTCATGTTTATGATGTATGAGTAGTATGTGATGTGATATTCCCATTCATGAGAGTAATGATTATATCAGGTTAGTGGAGTGATGTGGTTTCACATGGGTGAGTGAATGAGTGAAATTGAAATAAAAAAGGACGACTTTGACCTATAAGCAGAAACACACATTCACTATGAGAAATAAATTTATTTTTAACTATGTAGTTGAAAAAAATAATTTTGCCACAATAAAAGTGGAGATGGGGAGATGTATGGTTGAAATGGAGAAAATTAAAATTTTTTTGAGAAAATAAAATGCAGAAAACAGTTCTTCAATCTGAGTAACCGGACCTTGGTATCACCAATATCACTGTTCGCGTTTAAAAGGGAGAAGACTGATAAACATAAATCCCATGGAAAAAGCTCGGGCCCAGTTGGTCGGGACTAAAAATTCCCGTTGGAAAGTCTGGAGACTTAGAAAGACAAAAAGGGATAAAAGTGGAAAGATGGAAATATATGTTTTTATCAAAAATGGCAAAATTTTGATCACTGAAGTAGGAGAAGAGAAATTGAAATATCATAGTCGAGTGTTCACAAGATCACGAAAGGTTGTCTTGATTGAGAGTAGAAAGTAGTGAAATCATTCACTTTAGTGGGAACCATTCATAACACAAAGCTTGAGATATTTATTGTTTGGTAGTGAGTGAGAGTATTTGCATACATGTTGTCTTTTGCATTATATCATGACTTAATTTAACTTGTGTGTTGACTCATGACTGTGTGATTATAAAGAACTGAGATGTTTGTAGGTACTATCACTGTAAACATTCACGAGACTTTACTCGTCCACTAGGGGTAACCTAGGGGTTTAAAAGGCTTGTTACACGTGCTAAGTGTAATCGTCGACCCTCACGAAAGCAAGGGAGTAGGTTAGATTAGTTAGAGTAGATATATTAGAAATCATCACAAGAAAAGTTCTCTGAGTTTATTGCTAAGGGACTAGTAATATGTAAGTTTGGGGGTGTGATAGGTGTCAAATATTAGACATTTTGACCCCTTAACTCATTATTGTTATGTTATTTCATTTCATTATTTGGTATTTTTATGGCATTTGTGTGTTAAATCATGTATCAGGAGCTTAACGAAGAAATTGAGCTAACTTCGGTCAATTAACTGAAATGCATGTTCTTTCTATTCAAAGAGGAGAGTTAAAGAGGCACTTCGAGACAAAAATTACTCCCGGAGGGCAAAAATGGCATTTTCAGAAGCTGTCATCTTCAGCAAAAAGTATCGTGGGTTCAAGGCGGTCATTTCGGTGTATTCACAAAGAAAAGTGGTTTTGAAGAAAACACCTACGTTTGTGCCTACGCTTTCAGTTTCAAAAAGTGGTTGAAAATTACATTTTTACGCTTGAAGCGTATATGCGGCAACTTTTTGTGATTTTTGACGATTTTTGCCTGTTCTACCCCCGGTTCGATTCCAAGATGTGGTTGCGACTCCAGACCTTTGTATACATGTATATACACCTATATATATCAAAAGTTAGGGTTTACATGAGTTGGACAGTGAAAAGACTTAAAAGGACATCTCTACACCATTGCCTATATATACACAATCATAAATCATTCAGAGGGGGGTCGTTGATTTTGGTGGGTTCATTAGTTCTCACGCTCATTTTCAGATTTGTTACTATTGAGGGTCATATTCAAACCTAGAGATTCGAAAAAAAGATCATGGAGATTGTTTCTATATCAGCGATGCAGACACCTTTCATCATGGCCAACTAACTCGGTATCTAGGGTTTTCTATCAAAACCCTAGCCAAGTAATATAGTTATTTCATTGTTTTCAATTATAACGAGGGGAAACTGTTGACCATATTGTGATGATTGTAATAGTTAAGAGATCGTACTAATTTGCAATATAAAATTCTATGTTTGTTCTAAATTCTCGTCTTAGATGGAATGAATGTATTATTTTACACAACTATGATTATTCAATATGAGCAGGAACTCGGATGCTTAATTATGATTTTCTACACAATGGTGGTAATGAAACTTGAAACCTTACGTTGACACAGGCCATGCCTTAGCGATTTAATATAGACATGTTTTAGTTTATTTTCATGCATTAGGAGTAGATTAGAGTAATTTAATTAGAATGCACTAATTAGGTCAGTCATGAGATAGGATGTCGCAATCTGGTTAATGGTACTCCTTTTTGGGATTGTATTTAGCTATTTATGGTACAACCTGATTCACATTTATGGATCGTCCTCTTACAATTTATACAGTGAGGAACTATATTATGCGGTTAGTGGTGGAGCAATGAAAACCCTAGTTTTCTCTCTCATCTGAATCACAACCAATTTATTTTGTTTTCTAGATAATTTAGTTAAAACAGATAATTTGGTCTTTGACCACTCAAACAAACCAATTTTCAGAAAATATAACTTATTATTTTTGAATTGCTAAAGTAAATAATCTCAGTCTATGTGGGATCGATATCCCTTACTCAAGTTATTGCTATTTTACAATCGATACGTGCACTTGCGTAAAGTAAAACCTAGCGTCGTTAAGGTGTCCTTTCTAACCACATATTCTTACACACCTGACGTCACATCAGTATGATGTCTATCTTCTCTGACATGGTAGAGAAATTTCTTGAAGTATTCATGGATGACTTCTCAGTTTTTGGGGATGCCTTTGAAGACTGTTTGAAACATCTAGAACTAGTGCTTAAGAGATGCAAATAGACGAATTTGATTCTAAGTTAGGAAAATAGCCATTTTATGGTTCAAGAGGGGATAGTACTGGGCCACATTATATCAAAGTGAGGGATAGAGGTTGACAAATCAAAAGATGAATTAATTTCAAAGCTACCTCCTCCCATATCTGTTAAACATATACAATCTTTTTTAGGCCATGCCGGGTTTTACAGAAGGTTTATTAAAGATTTTAACAAAATTGTCCGGCCATTATATAACTTGCTGGCTAAGGATGCGATATTCATCTTTGATGAATAGTGTTTCCATACCCTTGAGGAGCTGCGTACTCAGCTCTCAACAACCCCGATTATTCGTTCGCTAGATTGGTCTCTGCCATTTGAGCTCATGTGTGACGCTTCTGATTATGCTATAGGAGCTGTATTGGGTCAGAGAAAGGACAAGCTTCCATATACGATATACTATGCCAATAGGACTCTAAATGATGCTCAGATAAACTACACAACAATTGAGAAAGAGTTGTTGGCAATTGTTTTTGCCTTGGATAAATTCTGATCATATCTATTGGGCGCCAAGGTTATTGTTTATTCGGATCATGCCACTTTGAGGCACTTACTGGCTAAGAAGGACTTTAAACCCAGACTGATTCGGTGGATTATGTTGTTGCAAGAATTCAACTTGGAAATCAAAGATAAGAAGGGTTTGGAGATTGTTGTTGATGATCATTTGTCGAGGATTATAGTCGAGTCTACAAAGGAAACTACTCCTCTTAAGGATTCGTTCCCGGATGAAAATTTGTTCAATGTGGCTGTTGTGGAACAGATACCGTGGTATGCTTACATTATCAATTATAAAGCCACAAGTCGAATTCTAAAAGGATGGTCTAAGAATGAGAAAGACCGAATCTTCAGCCAAGTCAAATTTTATATCTGGGATAATCTGCGATTGTATAAGTATTGCTCTGATCAGATTATCAGAAAATGTGTCCCGAAGAGTGAGGTGCAAAACATATTGACGTTTTACCACACGCTAGAGTGTGGAGGGCATTTCGGAGCACAGAAGATAGCTCACAAGGTATTGCAGAGCGGATTTTATTGGCCTACCATATTCAAAGATACTGTTGAGTATTGTAAAGCGTATTTGCGATGTCAAAAGTTGGGTTCCACAATGATGCCTCTGACCCCAATTATAATTATGGAATTGTTTGATGTATGGGGGATAGATTTTATGGGACCTTTTTCGAAAGCAGATAAGAAAGAGTACATACTTGTGGGGGTGGATTATGTATCGAAATGGGTAGAATCTATCGCCACCATACATGCTGACCATAAGGTGGTGGAAGAGTTTGTGAAGTGGAACATATTCTCATGATTTGGTATACCACGAGTTTTGATTAGTGATAGTGAAAGCCATTTTAACAACCAATTTCTTCCAGCTTTGTATAAGAAGTATGATGTCAATCATAGAATTGGTATGCCTTATCACCCCCAATCAGAAGGTCAATTGGAGGTTTCCAACAGGGAGATCAAAAATATTTTGGAAAAAATAGTGCGTCAAGATTTATAGGATTGGCCGCGAAGGTTAAATAATGCACTTTGGGCGTACAAGATTGCGTTTAAGATGCCAATTGGTATGACACCGTATAGACTGATTTATGGTAAAGCGTGTCATATCCCTGTAAAGCTAGAACACCGAGCATATTGGGCTATTCGGAGATTGAATTTTGATATAAAGAAAGCTGGTGCGCAACGGAAACTCCAACTTTAGGAACTTGAGGAGTTGAGAAACGACGCATATGAAAAATCTTGGATTTATAAGGCTCGAACAAAGGCATTTCATGATAAGCACATTAGAAAGAAAGTTTTTGAGCCCGACCAAAAGGTGTGGCTGTTTAATTCAAGACTCAAGTTGTTTCCTGGTAAGCTTCAATCAAGATGGAATGGGCCATATGAGATTACAAAGGTTTTCCCCATGGAGCTGTGGAGCTCGATGATCCTGACACTAGAAAGAAGTTTGTCGTAAATGGGCAACGATTGAAGCATTACATAGAGGTTCAGCCAGTTGAGGGTGTGGTAGAAACGATTGATCTAACTGAACCACCACCCGAGCTGGATAAGCTTGATCCGGAGTATTGAGAGGCAGCAACGTCGCACCAACGATGTTAAATATTGGTACTAGGTGATTAAGAGTATCTTTTGATCCCAGTTTGTACTTGTAGACAGTATTTTAGTCGGTTTATGTATTTTTAGTTCGTAAGATTGAGTCGTGAAACCATCATCATCCAAGTAGGAAGGGTAAATTAAGTCAAAAAGGTATATAGGGGTGTGTATGAAGCATTAAGATTGCGTGGATTGAGAAATAGAGAGACACGGTGACAGAAAATTATTTTTGGGCCCTAGGGACCTACGCTTTAAGCGTAGGCCCAGCTACGCTTCAAGCGTAGCGACGGGTAACATGCCATTTCCCTCCTCTTCATTTAAAAATCTATTTTCTCCCTCATCTCTCAACCGATTCACTCGAGGTTTGTTTCTACCATTTTCTCATCTTATTTCTCATCATTCCTTGGCGGCGGATCATCAGATTAGTTGGTGATTTGTCCGGATTCATGTGAAGAACTCGAAAAGTCTCCAAATCTCAATTTTGGGAAAATCATTGTTTCGCTCGATTTAGTGAGTTTATACCACTATTTTGATTTCAAATGACTTATTTAACTATTCTAAACTAGTATTGATGAACAAATCCGATCAAAATCATGTTTTAATCCGTTTTCCAAAAGTTGGAATTTTCAACTTCGGATACGGATTGAATATTGAGTTTTTGAGATGAGGGCTTGTTTAATTGTCATATTAGATTCATTTAGATATAGTTTGAGTTTGATTCGATGTCCGAAACAATTTTCATTGATTTTTCATCAAAATCCTGTATTGTAGGCATGGCCAGAGCTAAGGGTATGGTGAGACGTGTGGCCGAGGCGGTAAATCCGGTAGAGCGCCTTGTTCGACAGAGGTTAAGGTCATCATCTCCCGACCAGATACCTATTTGGCACCGGAGTACTCGTGCCCTGAGGCCCCAATATGTTGACTCGTCATCCTTTTCTTCAGCATCTTTCGAGGCAGAGGTGTCCGAGTCCTCCACACGGGGCCATGATGTTCACCTGCCAAATTGTAGGCTTAGAGTGGATCCAGTTATTCCACAGGCACCGTCTCCACCATGTGTGCCTGAGCCACATGCTGAGCAGATGGATGATGATACTGATAGTGATCATGGTGCTTAAGAGGAGGAACATATTGAGGAGACTGATCAAGGTGATGATGACGGTCATCTGGACGAGAGGGTACCTGAGCCACTAGTGGAGGGTGAGCCGGGTGTTTTGACTACATTTCTCCTTGTACCTCCGACAACTTCAGTTGAGGATTTGCTAAATTGGGCAATTCGGAAGAAGTATCAGCAATAGCGCACCTATTTAGTAGCGATGTTTTAGGGGATACAGCTAGTACCCGAGTGAACTATAGGCCAATTGAGGGCACGCTGCTTATTACCCATTCTTACCCCAGCCACCCCACATATCTGTGAGGACATGATTCGTAAGTTCTGGCTCAATATGCGACACTATAACAGGGGGATGAGACTACAGACAGTGGTCAGAGGTATTGAGTTTGAGATCACGCCCTAGTCTATTGCTGCTGCTTGGGGTATTCCGGATGAGTGCCCGCCTGAGTTAGTTGTTGAGTTCCCGCCTATGCTAGAGGCACTCCCTTCTCTTGCGAACCTTGTCACATTACAGACTGATGGGGAATGGGCTGATTCACGGACGAACTACACAAAGAAGGATAACTATCACCTGATGCTTTGGTTTTGGGATGTGATAGTTCATTCACAGATTCTTCCTCATAACCATGTTACTATGTGGTATGCGCCATTTCTAGCCCTCCATTTTGATTTTGAGTTCGAGAGGTGGATCTTTGTTCCACAGATCTTCTGGAAGGGCTTGTATGTACACTACATTTAGTTGTGCAAGGAGACCAAGGTGAGGCAACATTTATTCTGTATCCGGTTTCCTTGCCTAGTGATGAAGTTGATATTTGACGCCGGGATTGAGATGGAGGTGGGTGGGCCAAATAAGTTTAAGAAAGTTGCCCCGTATTCAGTAGGGATATGGGCAGGTGGATGGAGTCGATTGCATAGTGATGATATTTTAACACAGAGACCGAGGTTTGGTCCACTATCGGCTCGGGATGCCTAGGTCGAGGTTGTAGAGGATGACGTTGAGATGCTACAGATATCGGCTGCTGAGGAGGATGTTGTCAAGCCACAGGCGCCTGCTGGTGGTACTGTTACCCTATCTCAAGCTCAGTTTGATACCCTTATAACACTAATACAAGGGTCAGAGCAGAGGCTAGAGCAGAGGTTTGACCAGGAGGGACATGCCCGTCGGTGAGATCATAGGCGGCAATATCATAGGATTGATGGCATGAGGCAACACATAGGCATACAACTTCCACCCACACCACCGACCTCAGATGACGAGGCTTAGTGTAGTTTTAGTTTTGAATTTTATTTTATTTTTGGTACATTAGAGATGAATCGTAGAGCGGATAGATTATGATAGGGCTTTATGTGACCGCTTTAACGATTATTCTCTAATTTTTTTATTTTTTTTTGATATTTTATAAAATTACAGTTTTCGTAATCAATTTTATTGAGTTATATGTGTCCCCAGATTTGTACGCTTACATTGAGTGTGCTGATATTTTGAATTATTTCAAATTTTTAATCGCATCATGAGGACATTTGTGTGTATAAGTTTGGGGTACGCGTGTTTACCACATATATGAATTGATTGTGGAAGTGTGTTATTTGAAAAAAAAAAAAAATTCAGGCTAAGCCTACGCTTGAAGCGTAGGGTATTACGAGGGGGAGTTTTGAAATTTGAAAATTTTACCCGTTTGTGGGATATTTTGACTTGATGTGTATATGTAATTGTATGAGGATTTATTTAAGGTATTTTTAGGAATTTTTGTAGGATTTTTATAGAATTTTTAAAGTAATCCTAGTCCGACAAGGAAATGGAATAGAAATAGAAGTTATAGTTGGATCATTCATGGTTTCCACTTTCCTGTTCAAACAAGGGTTTCAAATCCTTTTACTCTTTGATTCTGAGATATCCATTTATAAATACACCCATTGAGAGACACAATTCATAAATCACAAGAGCTTATACAAGATGGCAAGTTTCTCCTATTCTATTCCTTCTTCTTCTTCTTACCATTCCGAGGGTGCGAGTATAGATATCAATTATGAGAGAGATTCTGTCCCAGAGGAGTTTATAGAGGTTGAGTAAACACATGTAGATGTGGAGAGTTCGAATGAAGGAGCTATGAGCCCGAAGCGAAAAAGAACCACACCTACTTCTTTTATGATGTGCAGGCTGTAATTCGAGTTAGAGTTTTGTCCAGAAAAGCTGAGCCACATATTGACTACACCCGGGAGGAGAATCCTTAAACAATGAGGATTGCTAAGTTTAGAGCACTCGGTGGGACGAAAGGTGTATCCAGGTTTGGTTTAGAGATTCTATGCAAATATGAAGATTATAGGATTGCTAGGGTTTGAGGTTATGAAAGCTCAAGTGAGTAAGTGAAGTGCTCTGATAGTGATAGATCAAAAAAGTATTGCCGATGCATGGAATATACCAGTTGGTTGTCCAACAAGCTTGAAAGGAAAATTAAAGGAGTACCTTGATGTATGCCCACATACGGATGAAGAGATGGTTAGAGAGTTGTGCGCCATAACGGATTCGATAGATAAGAGTTGTGAAAATTGGTGGTTGAGATCGAATCTGTTGTATTTATATTGTGTCATTGCAGCTCAAGTTCGAAAAAATAATAAAACTAGTGAGAGGGAACACACGATTCTATAAACGTTGTATGCCTTGGCTCATGGGTATTGGTTGTGTATCTCGATGGTGATAATGGTTGAGATGCCAATTGTTAGAGCAATTGTGCGTAGAGGGATGTCTGGTGGAGATGATTTTCAATACTACATTCCATACCCATTTTTGATATCGAAGATCATTTCACAACAATTGGGTGATGCGAGATGTTAGACATTTCAGAAGCAATATCCGGAGGAGGACTTTGTTAAGTTGAAAAAATCTGCAGATCTCCGAATATATTTGAAGAAAGCTGAAGAATGAGAGAGGGAGAGGATGAATTTAGAGTAGGACTAGGGTTTAGGTTTAGGATTAAGTTTTTATTTGTTTTAGAGACGGTAAACCCTTAACGTCACGCCTTTATCTTTATCTTTGTTTTTATTTTTATTATTTTCTTTTATTTTATTTGAAGGATTGTAGGCCCTTAAGGCCAAATCATTTATAAAAATAAAAAATAAAAAAGAGAATTTTTTTTTGTTAATTTTTGGATAGTTTTTAATTTTTTTTTCCCTTGCTATGATATTGGGTATTTGTGCTTTGTTGCGTATATCTACAGGTGATCCAAATCAAGTTTGGGGGAGGGAATTTAGTGCTTTGCTAAGGAATCCAGAATTGAGCTTCAAGGGTAACTATATCCATTCTCATACTTTGTTTTTGACCATGAGGACATGGTCTCATTTAAGTTTGGGGGTGAGGGTATAGGATTTCAAGGAATGAAAATTTTCAAAAACTTTTTGGAGCATTTCTTTGTTTTCATGCATTATTGATTTGCATTATAATTTGATTAAGTTCATGTTTATGATGTATGAGTAGTATGTGATGTAATATTCCCACTCATGAGAGTAATGATTAGATCGAGTTAGTGGAGTGATGTGATTTTACATGGGTGAGTGAGTGAGTGAAATTGAAATCAAGAAAAACGATATTGACCTATAAGCACAAACACATATTCACTATGAGAAATAGGTTGATCTTTGACTATGTAGTTGAAAAAATAATTTTGCCACAATAAAAGGGGAGAAGGGGTGATGTTATAGATGAAATGGAGAAAATTAAAAAAAAATTACTTTGAGAAAATAAAATGCAAAAAGTAGTTCTTCGAACTGAGTAATCGGGCTTTGGTATCACCAATATCATTATTCGTGTTTAAAGGGGAGAAACTAATGAGCATAAATCCCATGCAAGAAGCTCGGGCCCAGTTGATTGGGACTAAAAATCCTCGGTGAAAAGTCCGGAGACTTAAAAAGACAAAAATGGATAAAAATGGAAAGATGGAAAGATATGTTTTTACTAAAAATGACAAAGTTTGATCAATGAAGTAGGAGAAGAGAAATTGAAATATCATAGTAAAATGTTCACAAGAAGACAGAAAGTTGTCTGGACTGAAAGTAGAAAGTAGCTAAATCATTCACTTTAGTGGGAACTGTTGGCCACATATTGACACTTAGAGGGGGTGAATAGGGTCAATGACAAACTTTGAGACTTTTTTGGTTTGAATTTATTTTATCAAAATTACTTCATTAGGCTCTTGTCAAACAATTAGTGATTTAGATAATCTCTTAAGTGACTTTCACATTTCATACTTGTAATCATGAACAATGAATTACACTACCAAATACATGCATAATGGATTCAAGTATAACAAGAACTAATTCAAGCATCCAAGTATACATTTCAACTAAATATGTGTAAGCACTTTTCTCACATATATTTAGACATAATGTAAAATGTTATTTATCATAAAGAATACTTTAAAGAGTTTATGAAAAGTAATTAAACATTTAGTGCATATAAACTCTTAAAGAGAATAATATGTTGAATATGCATTTTTGTCAAACACTTTGATGCAGGGGGATCCGAGTCATACGAGACCGAGCTGTCAGATTGCTCATTGATGACGCTGGATTACCTGGAGCATGAGGATCAACGCAAGAATGGCAAGAAATCGTGATCTAGCCTAATTGGGGTAGTTTCCGTACACGTGTCGGTTTTTTGGCCATAACTAGAGCTACAAGTGTCGGATTCGCGCCCGTGACCCCAATTCGGAAAGCTAATCTCGGCGCGGACGTCGTGGCCACCCAGCTATGCTTGGTGCACATCGTTTCAAGCCCCAAAATCCACTGTTTTCCTTTTCAATTCTTTATTTTTAGTTCATTTTTGCTATTTATGGTAATTTTTTATTTGTCAATTAGGAGATGATTCTGAACCCGATTTGGGCCAGATTTTTGGCAATCTTTTTATTTTTTTTCCATATTTTGTTTTGGTAGGACTTTTAGGGTTTTGCTATTTTAGGCAAAAATCCCATTAGGGATCGATTTTCAGCTATTTAAACCCGGCTTGTGGGTTGTTTTTATTCATTCTTGATTATATACAATTTTAATAAATTCCAGAGTGTTCTCTGAATTTTTGGGTCGAAATTCTCCTATTTTTCCTTGCAAAGTGTCTGTTGTACTAGCCTGCAGAATAATCTATATTCTGTCCGGCGTCAATTGGTATCAGAGCTCAGCATCTTCCTGAGGCGGTATTTCCATCAGTTTTCGATGGCTAATAATTGTGGTCGTGGTCGTGGTGATCGTCGTGGGCAGGTTCCGATTGAGGAAGTCCCGTACCGTGATCGTAATGTTCAGGATGTTATGATTGAGGATTTGCAGAGGTAAGTGGCAGAGTTAACCCAGCGCCTGGCGGCGCAGGAAATCGGTAATCATGATGTGGAAGATTCTGATACCGACAATTCCACCTTCGAAAATCCGTATCACAATCAGTACCGTCATAGAGATCTCGGCTTTAAAGTAGACCTGCCCGAGTTTTCTGGTACGTTACAAGCCGATTGCTTTATTGATTGGTTGAATGAAGTAGAACGAATTTTCGATTATAAAGAGGTCCCGGATCGTGTCAAAGTGAAATTGGTGGCCATCAAACTCAAGGGTCGAGCATCTGTGTGGTGGGAACAGTTGAAACGTTCAAGAAACAGGCAGGGCAAGGCCAAGATCACTGATTGGGAGAAGATGAAGAAGAAGATAAAGAGTCACTTCCTTCCCTTTGGCTATACTCAAACCCTGTTTCAGCGACTTCATTCGTTGAGGCAAGGGATGAGATCCGTAGAAGATTATACAGAGGAGTTCTATTAGTTGATCGCTCGGAATGATCTAACTGAGACAGAAGAACAGATGGTAGCCCGATATTTGGGGGGTTTACGACAACCTCTACAGGATGCCCTCAGCCTTCACTCGTTGTGGACAGTTTCTGAAGCCTACCAGCGTGCCCTTGTTGTAGAGAAACAACAGAATAGACGACCCGTCATCAGAAACGACCAAAGCAGTAGGCCATCTCGCCCTCAAGAATCCCGTCCTCCCCAGCAGCCACCAAAGGGTAATCCTAACCCTTCGATTAAGTGTTTTCGATGTGGTGAACAGGGGCATATAGCAACCCATTGCAGGAAACCTGCCAGTCAGACGGGCAAAAATCTACTACTTGAGGAAGGCATGGAAGATGAGACTGAGGAGGTTGGAAAGCCAGTGTATGACGAAGAAGGAGATGAGGATGTGTTGTATGGGGACAGCCATGAAACTCTGGTCATTCGTAAGAGCCTACTAACTCCTAGAGGCGATTCCGAAGATGACTGGTTGAGAACCAATATTTTCCACACAACCTGCACTGTGGCTGATAAAGTTTGCAAGATGATTATTGACAGTGGCAGTTGCGAGAACGTAGTCTCTAAAGACGCTGTCGAGAAATTGCAATTGAAGACAGATCGTCACCCCAAGCCGTACAAACTGTCACGGCTGAATAAAGGCAGTGAGGTAACAGTAGATAGACGATGCTTAGTGTCTTTTTCTGCTGGCAAGAAATATTTCGATAATGCTTGGTGTGATGTAGTGTCCATGGATGCGTGTCATATACTGTTAGGCAGACCTTGGCAATATGATCGAAGTGTGGTACATGAAGGACGAAAGAATACATATTCCCTTAGCATCAAAGGGAAAAAGATTGTGTTGGCACCTCGTCGGGAAGGACCCAATCCCACCCCGGTTGTCAATAGTAACAATTTGCTTTCTATGTCCAGGTTTTTGGTTGAAGTTGAGCGTGAACATGTAGTTTATGCTTTACTGCCTTGTGGAAATAGTGCAACAGGTGAGGTTCCAGAATTACCCACGGAGGTCCAACAGCTACTTTCGGAATTCTCTGATTTGATGCCAGAAGACCTTCCTCCTGGACTGCCGCCTATGAGAGATATTCAGCATCAGATTGACCTAATTCCGGGCTCGAGTTTGCCCAATAGACCAGCATACCACCTCAGCCCAAAGGAGGCTGAAGAGTTGCAGCGACAGGTAGTAGAGTTGCTGGAGATGGGCTACATCCGTGAGAGTATGAGCCCCTGTGCCATTCCTGTCTTGCTGGTGCCAAAGAAAGATGGTTCCTGGCGCATGTGTGTAGACAGCAGAGCCATCAACAGAATTACGGTGAAGTACAGATTTCCCATTCCCCGCCTGGATGACATGCTAGATCAACTGTCCGGTTCTAAGGTCTTCTCCAAAATTGACCTTAAGAGCGGATACCACCAAAATCCGAATAAGGCCTGGAGACGAGTGGAAGACGGCGTTTAAGACGCAACATGGGTTGTATGAGTGGATGGTCATGCCATTTGGACTGTCCAATGCGCCCAGCACATTCATGAGATTTATGCATCAGGTTTTACGGCCTTTCATGGGGAAATTCGTGGTAGTCTACTCTGACGATATCCTTATTTATAGCCCTACATGGGCCTCACACTTTGATCACCTCCGTGCAGTTTTTGACATGCTCAGGAAGGAACGCCTGTTTGTTAATCAGAAGAAGTGTTCTTTCTTCACTACTTCTGTAACCTTTCTAGGTTTTGTTGTGTCTACTGATGGTGTTCATGCAGATCAGTCGAAGATAGATGCAGTCTTGGAGTGGCCCCAGCCAAAAACCTTGCATGATGTCAGGAGTTTCCATGGGTTGGCATCTTTCTACCGCCGCTTCATCAGAAATTTCAGCACTCTGATTGCTCCTATCACAGAGTGCCTCAAGGGGCGTGATTTCCACTAGACTAAGGAGGCAGAAGCCAGTTTTCAACTGGTCAAGCAGAAGATGACGGAGGCACCGGTGTTGGCACTCCCTGATTTTGATAAAGTGTTTGAGTTGAATTGTGATGCGTCTGGAGTTGGCATTGGTGGTGTTCTAAGTCAGGAAGGGCGACCCATAGCTTTTTTCAGTGAGAAACTGTCGGGATCCAAGAAGAATTACTCCACCTACGACCTGGAGTTCTACGCCATCGTTCAGTCTTTGAGTCATTGGCGTCACTACCTTGTGCATAAGGAATTCATCCTTCTTACTGATCATGAGGCCCTGAAGTACATGAATGGTCAACACAAGCTGAGCAGACGGCATGCCAAATGGGTGGCGTACTTACAAGAGTTCACTTTTTCCCTGAGGCACCTATCAGGGAACCTGAACCGTGTTGCAGATGCCCTCAGTCATCGCACTTTACTCCTCACCACCATGAGTACCCGAGTCACAGGATTTGAAACTTTCACTGATTTGTATGCCACAGATCCTTCCTTTGGAAAGATCATTCAGGAGGTAACATCTGGTCATCGTCATGATTTCCTTTTACATAATGGTTATTTGTTTCGTGGGCTACAATTGTGCATTCCAGATTGTTCGCTAAGGCAACAGATTATTAGTGAACTTCATAATGAGGGTCATTTCGGGCGAGACAAGACATTGGCCCTTATTGCTTCTAATTATTATTGGCCCAAATTGACCAGTGACGTGGCTCACTTTGTGGAGCGTTGTTATGTATGTCAAAGGTCTAAGGGTGTCCTCACCAATGTAGGCCTTTACACCCCCTTGCCGGTTCCTGAAGCTCCTTGGTTCGATGTCAGCATGGACTTCGTGTTGGGCTTACCCCGTACCCAACGGGCCTGTGATTCTATTTTAGTTGTGGTTGACAGGTTTTCCAAGATGGCCCACTTTGTACCTTACAGGAAAACCATGGATGCTGCCAGAATAGCCCATCTTTACTTCAAGGAGATTGTGCGTCTCCATGGTGTTCCTCGATCCATCACTTCAGATCGAGACACCAAGTTCATCAGTAATTTCTGGAGGAGTTTATGGGGAAAACTGGGTTCGAAGCTGAATTTCAGCAGCGCTTATCACCCCCAGACGGATGGTCAGACTGAAGTTGTGAATTGGAGTCTAGGCAATCTGTTGAGGTGTTTAGCAAACACTAAACCCAAGCAGTGGGATCTGGCATTACCTCAAGCAGAATTTGCCTACAATAGGTCAACGAGCAGGACCACAGGAATGAGTCCTTTTGAGATCGTCTATGGTCAGAATCCATCTGGAGTACTGGATTTAGCGCCCATTCCACGTGTGGGCCGTTTGCATCCTAGGGCAGATGAGTTGGCCCAACATCTTCGATGCATCCATGAGCAAGTGAAACTGGCCATTCACGAGAGCAATGCCAAGTACAAAGCTCGAGCGGACAGTCATCGTCGTCAGGTACTTTTTGATGTTGGTAATTTTGTTTGGGCCGTATTAACTCGTGATCGTTTCCCTGTTGGCGAGTATAATAAGCTTAAGGAGCGGAAGATTGGACCTTGTGAGATATTGCAGAAGATTAATGACAACGCATACAGGTTGCGTCTCCCTAGTCACTTGAAGACTTCTGATGTTTTTAATGTGAAACACCTGACTCCTTGCTTTGCGGATTCTGCTGATGCTGCTGTGAACTCGAGGACGAGTTATTTCCAACCCGGGGTGACTGATGCAGGGGGATCCGAGTCAGACGAGACCGAGCTGTCAGATTGCTCATTGATGGCGCTGGATTACCTGGAGCGGGGGGATCAGCGCAAGAATGGCAAGAAATCGTGATCTAGCCTAATTGGGGTAGTTTCCGTACACGCATCGGTTTTTTGGCCATAACTGGAGCTACAAGTGTCGGATTCGCGCCCGTGACCCCAATTCGGAAAGCTAATCTCGGCGCGGACGTCGTGGCCACCCAGCTATGCTCGGTGCACATCGTTTTGAGCCCCAAAATTCGCTGTTTTCCTTTTCAATTCTTTATTTTTAGTTAATTTTTGCTATTTATGGTAATTTTTTATTTGTCAATTAGGAGATGATTCTGAACCCGATTTGGGCCAGATTTTTGGCAATCTTTTTATTTTTTTCCATATTTTGTTTTGGTAGGACTTTTAGGGTTTTGCTATTTTTGGCAAAAATCCCATTAGGAGTCGATTTTCAGCTATTTAAACCCAGCTTGTGGGTTGTTTTTATTCATTCTTGATTATATACAATTTTAATAAATTCCAGAGTGTTCTCTGAATTTTTGGGTCGAAATTCTCCTGTTTTTCCTTGCAAAGTGCCTGTTGTACTAGCCTGCAGAATAATCTCTATTCTGTCCGGCGTCACACTTGGGATGCATATAAACTTTCAATGCTTATAGTTTATGGAATATTCATTTTATCACACACTTGGTGTGCACATTGATCATGGTTAAGTAAATGAAGTAGAGAAAATATAATCTAAGTCATGTCCTATTAAGTTCATAATCTAATCAACCACAATTAAGCATTTTACTATCATCTTCATGAAATCACAAGCAATTTAGCATTCATATGTAAAGCTTAATAATGTAAATAAAATTGCTTATAAAATAAAGAGGAATATGGATTTTGTCAAGCACATGGAATTCATATAAATATTCAAGGCTTTGGTTTGTTGAAGAAGCATTTTATTAAACACATGTTGTGCAACAAGATTTATAATAAGATAATTGAGATGGAAGTCTAAACTATAATTCAATCATGCTCACAATCTAATCAATTACTTCAACTAAACATTTTCTCATACTCCCTTATCATTTATATCCACAAGCAATTTTATAGCATGACATCAATATGAAGTTCAAGATTGTAAATGACAATTGCGTATAAAGTAAAGAGTTTAAGGGATAAAGAAAATGCAAACCAAGACACCAAGATTTTAAATTGTTCAACAAAAGCTTTGGTCTACGTCCATGCCTTGAGAAAACCTCCCAAGGATTCCACTATCGTGCTTCTCTTTCCGGGGAAAAGCAAACCCTTACATGTTTCCTTCTTTCCGGGTGAATAACAAACCCTTACATGTTTCTTCTTCCAGGTGAAGAGTCAACCTTGCTCACTCTTACAGGTGGAGAGCTCACCAAATCCTCTATCTTTAAGGTTGAGAGAAACCTTTACAAAGCTTCAAAAAGCCCATCCCATGCCAAGATAACCTCTTGGACTTTCACTCACAAAAAATATGAATTTTACATTGAGTGGTACACAATATCTCTTAATAGATAGATATAGAAATTCAAAGCTCACTTCCTCACATACTTAGAGTTATAGATGAAAAACTCAATTGAAAAGCTCAACTTAAGTATGGAAATATGAATCATAATGAATGATATGGATGATGCTCAATGATTCCATATTTAGAGATTTTCTACCCAAAAATAAATTCAAGATTGAAGCCCAAATGGTAAATTTTACTCATACTTCTATCTCCCTCTTCTCCAACCCTATTTTGGCTCATATATAGCATATATATAAAGTAAGAATGAATTATAGAATATATATAAAGTTAGTATGTTCAGAAATAGCCGTTAGGACTCAAAATCCGGAACCATTAGTCGGTTCTCCACTTTGATTAGTCGACTACTCAAATTTGGCTTCAAAACTTAACCTTTGAATTAATTCAGTCGGCTGCCTAAAACACATCAGTCGGCTGCTCAAATACCATCAGTCGGTTGCAGGAGAATATTTTTCAACTTCAACCCAGTTTCGACGCAGTTCACTCTTTAGGTCATAACTCGAGTTCTGTAAGTAAGATTAAGGCGTTCTTTAGCTTTTCGGAAAGAGGACTTCAAGCTCTTAATTTTAGGTGTTTGAATCACTCCATTTAAACCATTTTTGAGTGCGATATGATTGTTTAAATGTGACGCTTCATTTCGAACTTCTAACCCGCTTGACGATTTTTCGTGAAATCTTTTGGGATTTTTCCGAAATGACTTAGACACACTCCTAGGATGTCTTAGAGATTTAATAAGGCCATTGAAATGCCTAAAGTAAATATTGAGATCATAAAATAATTTTCCAATTTAAATAAATTCTCAATATTAAACAAAAGTTTTTCATGGTTTAACAATTTTGTTCAAAGTTTTAATATGCATCTAGAATCCATTTCAAGTGATATGAGTTAAGTTAATGGTTCTAGGACAACATCTTTGTTGAGTACTTCTATAGCTTATAAAAGCTTGAACTAACTCAACTTTAGCAAAGACAAAATGATGTTCATAGTCTAATGCTAATGATGCAAGGACTCATGAATGATATGTATGGTCCTATATGTTATATGGTCAAGAGTTGAGCTTTCAAGTAAGTTATTTCAAAAATAACTTTACATTAAATCTAGCACTCACCCAAGCCTACTTTACCCATTTCTTTGATCTTTAATTTCTTTAAGCTTTTGTGTTGATATCTTCATCCTTGTCTTCAATGTCTTTTAAGCTTTAAGCACATTTGTTTTATCTACTCATAGATCCACTAGCTCTCTTGAGTTTATCTTGAATCAACAACCTATTAAGCACAACTCAAGTAAACATTAAGTTCACCATATTCAATGGTTTGTTATCATCAAAATGTCATATTTACCCATAGTGAGAAACCTTGGGTCAACAGGAACCATTCATGACACAAAGCTCGATATAATTATTGTTCGGTAGTGAGTGAGAGTATTTGCATCCATGTTATTTTTTGCATTGTATCATAACTTAATTAACTTGTGTGTGAATTCATGAATGCGTGATTATGAAGAACTGAGATGTTTGTGGGTATCATCACTGAAACTCTCACGACTTCACTCATCCACTAGGGGTAACCTAGGGGTTTAAAAGGCTTGTTACACGTGCTAAATGTAATCGTCGACTCTCACGAAAGTAAGGGATTATGTTATATTAGTTAGAGTAGTTAGTTAAAGTAGTAAGATTAAAAACTCATCACAGGAAAGTTCTCTGAATTCATTGCTAAGGGACTAACAATATGTAAGTTTGGGGGTGTGATATGTGTCAAATATTAGACATTTTGACCCCTTAATTCATTATTGTTACATTATTTGATTTCATTATTTGGTATTTTTATGTTGTTTGTGTGCTAAAGCATATTTCAAGAGCTTAACGAAAAAATTGAGCTACCTTTGGTGAATTAACCAAAGTGCATGTTCTTTCTATCCAAGAGGAGAGTCAAAGAGGCAGTTCAAGACAAAAATGGCTCCCGGAGGGCAAAAATGACATTTTTAGAAGCCATCATCTACAACAAAAAGTATCGTGGGTTCAAGGTGGTCATTTTGGCACATTCACGGAGAAAAGTGGTTTTCAAGAAAATACATACGCTTGTGCCTACATTTTCAGAATCAAAAAGTGGCTGGAAAGTGTATTTTTACGCTTGAAGGTATACTTGAACCTACGCTTAAAGCGTATGTCAGTTATGCTTAAAGCGTAGGTATGTTACACTTGAAGCATAGCTGCGGCAGAGTTTTGTGATTTTTGATGGATTTTGCTCGTTCTACCCCCGGTTCAACTCCAAGACGTGGTTGCAACTCCAGACCTCTGTATATATGTATATACACACATATATATCAGAACTTAGGTTTTTCATGAGGTTTAATGCGAAATTACTGAAAAGGACAACTCTATACCCTTGGCTATATATACACGATCATATATCAGTGTGGGGGTTGGTTCAGTTGGCTGGTTCATGTATTGAGTTCTTTCACGTTCATATTCAGAATTGCTGCTATTGAGAGTCATATTCAGACTTAGAGATTCGGAGAAGAAGACCATGGAGAGCGTTTATACATCATCGATGCAGTCACCTTCCACCAAGGCCAACTAACTCGGTATCTAGGGTTTTCTAGCAAAACCTTAGTCAAGTAATGTAGTTCTTTCATAGTTTTCAATTGTAATGAGGGGAAACTATTGACCATACAGTGATGATTGTAGTAGTTAAGAGATCGTTTTAATTTTCAATATAAAATTATATGTTTGTTCTAAATTCTTGTCTTAGATGGAATGAATATAGTATTTTACACAACCATGATTATTCAATATGGGCTGGAACTCGGATGCTTAATTATGGTTTTCTACACAATGGTGGTATTGAAACTTGAAACCATAGGTTGACACAGGCCATGCCTTAACAATTTAATATAGACATGCTTTAGTTTATTTTTATGCATTATGATTAGATTAGAGTAATATAATTGGCATGCACTAGTTAGGTCAGTCATGAGATGGGTTGTCGCAATCCGATTGATGGTACTCCTTTTTGGGATCGTATTTAGTTATTTGAGGTACGACCTGATTCACAGTTATGGATCACAATCTTACAGTTGTTACATTGATGAACTATGTTATGAGGTTAGTGGTGGAGTGATGAAAATCCTAGTTTTCTCTCTCATCAGAATCACAACCAATTTACTTTGTTTTCTAGATAATTTTAGTTAAAATAGATAATTTGGTCTTTGACCACCATAACAAACCATTTTTCAGGAATATAATTCAGTGTTCTTGAACTATTAAAGTGAACAATCTCAGTCTCTGTGAGATCGATATCCCTTACTCAAGCCATTGTTGTTCTATAATCGATACATGCGCTTACGTAGGTTAAAACCAGGCCGTCATTAAGGAGTTGTTTTTAATACATATTTTTAGTACACTCTGGCGGACATCAAGTTTTGCATGCAAACTAATATCACTTCAAAAACAAATAATCTTAGGAATAAATAATTGTCACCATAGAGGCATAAAACTGAAGACCAACTGTAATAAACCTGATATATCAAGGAACATCAAACATCATGGCATAACAACATCCGAACACCTAACCAAATCACATGTTTCTTAAAATCTTTAACTAAATTCCTTTAGTAGTCATATACTTTCTTTATAGATTCGGGTAATCACTGTAATACCTTACTTATTCTTTTCAATGTGCTTACTATATTTGATCATCTCATTATTTTTCACATGATTTATGACAATTTTATTAATCACCAAAAATAATAAAAACCTTCTATATGAAGTCCTCAAACTTTAAATCTTTAACAAACTCTTTCAACCAACATGTCACCTTAAACTCTAACTGAACTTGAGGTATATAACATTTGATCCTCATACTTGACAATAACAGCTCAATAACTTATACCTCAAAACAAATCACTAAATTCAAGATAAATCATAAGTTGATCAGACTTAGGAATTGGATTGCGAAATAATAGGTTAAAGCCTCAAGAAGAATAATATAACTTAAAAGGAATGGGAGCGAACATACTAACTGGAACCACCAAAAAATGAAGTGAAACACAAAATAAAACTCGAAGATCGAGTCACCACAAATAAGTTACCACAATGCTCTAAACTCCCACTAAATTTGCCACCCTTAATAACCATAAAATAATTATTTTGATCTCTTCAATCCAAAATTCTCAAGTGACCTTGTTCACTCAGAAAAATAATAATCATCATCAGCCAAATAATAGGGCCGATAATATTCTTGATTTTCGTAGGATTCCGAAAAATAATAATCATCGGCCCAATAATAGGGCCGATAATATTCTTCATATCCGTAGGGTGCGGGTGTGCCAGAACCGGTGACGAATTTCAACCGGTTCAAAAGGAACGAATCTTCATCTCATTTGAACATGTGGAATAGAATCAGACGATTTGTGCGAGAAAAAACTCAACTCGAACGAATGGGTTCTGATTGCCTCAACAAAGAGGACTTTTGGGTAACCGAGAAAAATAAAGTATGAGAGAATTAAAAGTGTGAAACATGAAATTTAAAAATATCAGCATGAAAGCAAATTGGGTAATGAAAGTGCAGGTTGCATGGAATGTAAAAGAAACGATTAAAATAAAATATAATGAAAAACTGCCATTGTAGTAGGGATAATTTTGTGATGGTCGTGGACCCCTAAAACAGAAGTCTACGTATATTATTTATAACATAAAACTAACTTAAAGATAAACTAGAAATAAATAAATAAAAGATCAAAACAACTTAAATTCTAATCCTATCTAAACACTATCATCAACTCAACTACATATCTTTTCCAAAAGTGTCCAATACTCCACAAACTTTGTAATATTCTAGTCTTGATCAATAAGGTTACTTCATGATCTGGCCCATTTTCAGCCCATCTTCTGACCCATTTTCGCAACCCAATTTCAGCCCAACTTCTAGCCCATTTTTGCATCCCATTTCTGGCCCAATTCGTAGTCCATTTTTTACCCAAATTCAGCCCGAAAATAACCCAATATAGGTCCAAATTCTAGCCCAAAATAGCCCAATTTTAGCCTAATTTCCAGCACAAGTCTTACCAATTTTCGGCCCAGTTTTGGTCCATTTCGGTTGCCATGTGTTGGCTCATTTAGGGTGTCAACAAACCTACTTTTCTTAAACATGCGTTTCATCTACATCTTTCCCTCGACATAAATCAAAGAGTGAAACAACAGTGATTTAATAATCCCATTATCGACCAAGTGTCAAGTCACTTTAAATAGACATTCCCCAAACACTTTTTAAATTCTCTCTTGATGTCCTTTCCTTTTATTTCTTTCCTTTATCATGTTTCTTATTTCCTTTATTGGCATAAAACTTTAATGACACTATAAATAATAATTCTCCTTTAAAACCTCAAGGACATAAACAGAGAAACTATAATCATGTGGACAAACAAATCATCATTGAGTATAATCCTCAATAACTTTAAAAACAATAACCAATGCACATCATATAGATGTTCTTCTTACCATAACCAATTCAATCAGCTCTCTGACACAAAACCTTGTCAGATAAAATACATTGTCCACAAAAATCAACATGTTATATCCCCATAAGCTATCTTTGAAAAGAAGAAACATCTACAACTTTAAAACTTTTTATATCACATAACATAAAAATAAACAACATATAAAACAATGTCACAGCTTAAGGGATAATAACTAAAATTCATGCTTTGGGTTTGAAGTCGAATTTCCCAAGGTGTCTTATTATGTGCAAAAACCGTCCACCCTGCGGGAACATGAAAACTCATCTAAAAATCATCTTTTGGCATAATTTTATATTAATTTACCCCCCAAATAGCGAATAAATCGCCCATAGAACCAGTTGATTATACTTGAACTATCGCTGTTATCCAGTTCTAATTCAAGTATTCTCAAGTATTCTACTCACTTCATCTCACACTAAGACATTGATCACCTTTTGGCAGAACGAATGTCATAATGTAAACAAATGCACTCTGAGATCTATTTAAAAAATAATAACTTCCATGAGTGTGTCACATTTTGGTAGGCATCACCCACTTTAGCTACTACCTTGAAACAACCCATTTACCAGTCTTCCTAAACCCTAGGAAAAACCTAACCTCCAAACTTTATTTTATTTAGGTTAAACAATTTTCTTTAACAAATTGCACATATATAACCAAGAAAACCCAAATAAAGTCAATAAACCAACTATAACTTCACTTTAACCAAAAATTGTAATACAAGAAAAATCATGCTCATGCATATCAAAAAATATAATAATATCAATATGCACAATTTTGACATTATCAAATTCATGTAATTTGTATTTAAATAATTAAAGAAGGTCCTCCCAAAAATTGAGCTAGTTAAATAAATCATAGTTTGAATTCAAACATGGACCCACATACTTTACATCCATTACTGACTTCCAAATAAAAATATAATCTAGTCCAGAAATACCCATTATTTTGTATGCACGAATTTTATTATAGTTAAACCCAAACCAACAGATAAACATGGTTAACCATATTTACTTTTATTTAGTGTTATTTCTTTATCACTTACTAATGTCCGTCAGGGTGTGCCAAAAATATGTGTTAAGAACGACCTCTTATGACGGCTTAGGTTTTACCTATCGCAAGTGCACGAATCATTTTGTAGTATAGAAATGGCTTATGAAAGGTTATCGATCCCACAGAGACTAAATCGTATTCTGAATTCTTGTAAAATAATACTCTCGAATTGCTAGAAAAATATAGTTTGTTGTTTGTGATTAATTAACTAAGAAAAAAAATAAAGACAGATTAAGACAAAAATAATAGAAATAAAATCTAGGGTTTTCATACTCCACCACTAACCACATAATATAATTCTCAATTCACTCAATTGCAAGAGGGCGATCCATAACTGTGAATCAGGTCATACCACAAATAGCTAAATATGACCGTAAGAAGGAATACCGTCAACCGAATTGCGACAACCCATCTCATGACTGAACTGACTAGTACATGCCAATTAAATTACTCTAATCTACTCCTAGTGCATGAAAATAAACTAGAGCATGTCTATATCAACTCGCCAAGGCATGGACTGTGTCAACCTAGGGTTTCGAGTTTTATTACCATCATTATATAGAAAATCATGAATTAAGCATCCGAGTTCAAGCCCATAGTGAATAATCATGATTGTGTAAAACAATATATTCATTCTATCTAAGACAATAATTTAGAACAAATATAGAGTTTTGTGTCAAGAATAAAAAGATCACTCATCTACAACAATCATCACAGTATGGTCACAACTTCCCCTCGTTAAAATTGAAAACAAATTAAGAACTACATTATTTGGCTAGGGTTTTGCTAGAAAACCCTAGATACCGAATTAGTTGCTCATGGTAGAAGGAGACTGCATCGTTGATGTGGAAACGCCCTCTATGATCTTCTTCTCTAGATCTCTAGGTCTTGAATGGCTCCTCCCTTTTGATGATATGAATCTGAAAAGAAAGCTTTGAAAATTGGGTAGAAATAAGTTCCTTGGATCTGGTCTAAACCTTGGTATATATAGGCAAAACTGAGGGAAATCCTAGTTGCAATAGACTTGTCCCGCTTGGAGTAGGATTTCCCCTTTGGAGTGACTTTCCTTAAAAAATTATAAAAATCCTTCAATATAATGTATAATATGTCATATACATGTGCATATAGGTGTTTGTGTCAAACTCAAAGTCATCCGGGTCAAAATAGGATTTTGGCCTGAATATGAAATTTCTAGTTTTTTCCTGCAGGACACCTCTCCTTCTGTTGATCATATATGGAGCTACACATATTGGATGGAGGTGTGTAATAGCTTGTTGGAAATCTGACTTCAAGCTCTTGATGTTAGGCTCAAGAATCACCTTATTTGGACCTGTTTTGACTGAGATATGACAGCCCAAAGTTGATTGAAAATTGGTACTGAAAACACTGTAGCTATGCCTTAGGAGTAGGCTTGAGCATAGAAACTCACTTTCTGGCCACTTTTTGCTTCTGTAGGCATAGGCTTAAGCGTAAATTCTTCATGAAAACCACTTTTCTCCGCAACTACGTCAAAATGACCGTCTTGATTCCACGAGACTTTTTGCTTTAGGTGACAGCTTCGGAAAATGCAGTTTTTGCCCTCCGAGAGGCATTTTTGTCTTAAATACACCTCTTTGACTTTCCTCTTGGATATAAACGAACGTGTACTTGGTTAATTCATCAAAGTTAACTCTCTTTCTTCATTAAGCTCCTGAAACATGCTTAAACACACAAACGACATAAAAATACCAAATAATTGAATGAATAGATGTAACAACTACAAGATAGAGGCTTAAAATGGACAATATTGAGCACCTATCACTTACTAATGTATAAACCACACTAGATAAGTCCAAAATCAAAATGTTAATTGTACAAAATTAGCCCAATCAGTGATAAATTAAGTAGGGTCAATCCTTAAAAAGCTAACTTGGCAAAATAAATATTTATTTTCCTTAATAACTGGACCTATTAGGTGATATAGGCTCAAGAAAATGGTCCGTTAGGGCACATAATCTTTCCTTCTGACCATCTTCTTGTTAGAGTATGACTCATTTCCTTGCGTGGAAAGTAAATTTGGGCAGCAAATATCTCTATTTGACTAGGATATTATTATATTTGGTGACTCTTTTCTTAAGGGGGAATATAACTTAGCCACCAAGCAATCCTTAATTAAGTAGGAGATCAATTCCTAATTGGATTGATTGAATTATCCTCCACTCCAGCCTCTCCTATAAATATAAATCTAATCTATTGTATTCAGTGTACCAGGCAAAGAGCCAGAATAGGCCCGTGCCAGAGTGAAAGCCAGAATAGGCCGGTACCTGTGTGAGTGAAACACGTAGTGCGAGTGAAGCACAAGTGAGCGCAGAGAATACATAGAGATAGAGAGAAGAAGAGATACAGAGTGGTATTTCTTGGTGTGAGTCAAACACCGGTGAGAGTCAGGAATAATATAATCCTATATTATTCTGATGAGACAGGCATGAGTATACAGTGTGTGTGTGCGTGTATATGGTCTATGGATCATCCCCTTGTAATCCTCTCATTGATTGATAGTGAAACGGTGCTCTCCGTAGATGTAGGCTAATTTGACCGAACCACGTATATATCTTTGTGTCGATTGTGTTTGGTGTGTGTTTATGTGATTTCTGATTTACAGGTGTTCATGGCTTGGCTAATAGGGTTAGCAAACCTTAATAATTTTTCTTAGGCGGGTGTAAAAACCCTAATAAGTGGTATCAGAGCTTTAGGTTGAAGCAAAGAAGAAGCTCGTACATTCTGGTCCAGATTCGAATATTAGAGTTGTTCGAAATCAGAAATCAACCATACCAGGAGCTTTGTCTCGGTAAGACGAAGCTGGGACTGTAAAGCGCATCTCCATCAGAGGTCCCACGCACCGCCGCAAGTTTTTGTCGGCAAAACTAGTTCGGCCACGCGTTCGCCAAAGAAGACGAGTGAATTCTTCACCGACGAAAGTCTTATCAAGTACTCAAAAAAAGTTGTACCAAGTACTCGAAGAAACGTTACCGAGTACTAAACTAGAAACTACCGAGTACTCAAAGGAATGCTTATCGAGTACTCGACCACTTCAGTAGTGACGTCAGCGCCGTGTCATCAGGGACTGCCACGTGATCAACAAGAGGTGTTCTTAAGGTTTTGGACCGTTCCGGACGTAACCTTACGATCGGTTTTGTGTAATTCGACTCCGAACACCTCGGAAAAGGCTCGATGGGAGATATGGCTGAAGAAATAACAGAGATGATCGAGAGGTTTGATGGTACAACACATTGCTTTTTGGAATATGCAAATTGAGGATTTGTTATACCAGAAGAATTTGTATTTACCACTAGAAGGGCAGAAGCCAGAATCGATGAAAGAAAAGGATTGGAAAATCCTGGATCAAAAGGTTCTCGGTACAATCAGACTAATATTGTCAAAGTCCGTTGCATTCAACATAAGGAATGAAAAGATAACAAAGTCTCTCATGGATGCTCTTTCGAACATGTACGAACAGCCGTCTGCAGCAAATCAAGTACATCTTATCAAAAGATTGGTCAGTCTGAAGATGTCTGAGAATGGAAAGGTCCGTGAACATCTTAATATTCTTAATGATATTGTTGGGCAGTTGGAATCAGTTGATATGCCAACCACTAGTAAAATGAAAACGACTTTAGTTTTAAGCCAATTGCCAGAGAGTTGGAGCACCACAGTGGCTGCGATCAGTAGTTCTTCAGGGACAGAACCATTATAGTATGATTCCATAGTGAGTATGGTACTCACAGAAGATATCAAAAGACAAACATCAGACTCTTCTAACAGTGGCTCAACATTGAACGTTGATAGTAGAGGTAGAGGTTCGAACAGAAGGAAAGGCGGAAGTAATGGACGTGGTCGTTTCATGTCAAGACAAAACTCTCAAAATTCTAATGAGTGTTGGAATTATGGCAAACTTGGTCATTACTGAGACCAGTGTAGATCCCCACAGAGTGTAGCGGATGACAAGACTAAAGTGAATTTTGTTTCAGAAGATGATGCGTTGATATGCTCTTTGGAGAGCAAGATAGAGTTTTGGGTCTTTGACTCTGGAGCATCATTCTATGCCACCTGAAGTCGAGAGCTCTTTGAGAGCTATGCACCTAGTAACCTTGGCAAGGTTCATCTAGGTAACAATAAGCCCTGCAGTGTCGTACGCAAATATGAAGTACATATCAGACTCAGTGGATCGATATGGACGCTAAGGGATGTGAGATACATTCCAGACTTGAGGAAGAACCTGATCTCAGTAGGCCAGTTAGCGAGTGAAGGTTATGTGACCACTTTCAGTGAAGATAAGTGGAAAGTTTCCAAAGGGTCTATGACTATAGCACGAGGAAAGAAAGAAGGTACGCTCTACACAATCACCAATTTTAGCACAGTGATTGTAATTGCATAAGGCAATAAGGATCACAACTTGTGGTACCAGAGGCTTGGTCACATGAGTTAAAAGGAGCTTGTGGTTATTCTCTCGAAGGGAAAACAACCAGTGAAATCGATTGACATCGACTTCTATGAGTGTAAACAGAAAAGGGTTAGTTTCCAAGGCAATAACAGAAGTCTCACAGTGGAGAAGCTTGAGTTAGTTCACATGGGTGTCAGGGGTCCAGCAACTATCTCATCTCTTGGCGGAAAGTCTTACTTCGTGACTTTCATTGATGAGCATTCCAGGAGGATATAGGTTTACTTCTTAAAACATAAATCTGAGGTGTACGATATGTTCAAGAAATGGAAAGCCATGGTAGAGAATGAGACAAGGTTGAAGGTAAAGAAACTGAGATCCAACTTTGGTAGAAAAAATAAAGACTCCGGGTTCAAGAACTTTTTATATGAGAACAATATCAAATTAGAGAAGACTATTCCAAGTACACACAACAGAATGGCATGGCAGAATGTATGAACCAGAAAGTGGCTGAGATAGCCAGAAGCATGTGCATTCAGGCAGGGTTGCTATAATAGTTTTGGGCAGAAGCAGTCAGTACAATAACGTATCTTATAAATCGTGGTCCATCAGTACCATTGGAGCACAAAATACCAGAAGAGGTATGGATCGGTAAAACACAGAGTGATCCTGTGTATGTTGAGATAGAAGATGTTCTGGACAGTGAGAATCCTCAATCAGAAGAACATGTTACAGATAGAAATACTCAACTGGATGATACACCGCAAACTTTGACTCTTACTTCTGTATTTAGGAGGACTTCAAGGCCGCATGTGCCGAATCGGAGATACCTGAATTATTTGTTGCTCACAGATGAAGATGAACCAAAATGTGATGATGAAGCATGCAATGCAGCAGATGCGAGCCAGTGGGAGCTTATAATGGAAGATGAGATAAATTCCCTTATCTCCATCAAGATATGGAAGCTAACCGAGCTGTCAATAGGGAAGAAAGCTCTCCATTTTTCAGTTATGAAGTTGAATACCATTCATTCAAGCATTGATGAAGCAGAGGGTTTGTATCTTGAGTTGTTAGATGGCAAATCTATTTTCCTCCAAGGTGACCTAGAGGAGGAGTTTTATATGCAGCAACCGGAAAGTCTCTCATTGAAAGGAAAAAATAAGACATACGCGACAAAGTTTACAAGACAAAGTCAGAGGTGATAGTGGTTGCAAGACAGAGTGGCCAGACGCAATAAATGTCGCAGGTTCCGTAGAAGGCTAGATATTGCTCATGCAGTGAGAGCTATCAGCGTAGTCATATTGACTAAAGTGGTGACAATTGAGGAACTAAAGTTGTGCTCAACTTTAGTGGGTCTTCAAGCTTGAAGACATAAATGAGAGCACCATACTGATCATTGATGGATTTGATTATTGGATGGAAAGTCGTCAAGTAGGAAATTGTTAGAGTATAGTTCCTTTTCTTGCGTGGAAAGTAAACTTGGGCAACAAGTATTTCTATTTGACTAGGATATTATTATATTTGGTGACTCATTTCTTAAGGGGGAATATAACTTAGCCACCAAACAATCCTTAATTAGGTAGGAGGTCAATTCCTAATTGGAATGATTGACTTGTCCTCCACTCCAGCATCTCTTATAAATATAAGTCTAACCTATTGTATTCAGTGTACCAGGTAAAGAGCCAGAATAGTCTTGTGCCAGAGTGAAAGCCAGAATAGGCCGGTACAGATATGAGTGAAACACCTAGTACGAGTGAAGCATAAACGAGCGCAGAGAATACACAGAGATAGAGAGAAGATGAGATACAGAGTGATATTTTTTAATGTGAGTGAAATACCGGTGAGAGTCAGGAATAAAATACGCTTGTATTATTCCGGTGATACAGGCATGAGTATACAGTGTGTGTGTGTGTGTGTGTGTGTGTGTATGATCTTCGGATCATCCCCTTGTAATCCTCTCATTGATTAATAGTGAAATGGTGCTCTCCGTGGACGTAGGCTGATTTGGCCGAACCACGTATATATCTTTGTGTCGATTGTGTTTGGTGTGTGTTTGTGTGATTTCTGATTTGCAGGTGTTCGTGGCTTGGCTAATAGAGTTAGCAAACCCTAATACTTTCTTGGGCAAGTGTATAAACCCTAACACTTCTTCCTTCACTTGCAACCCCTGCAATAACCGGCTGAGCCAGTCATCACTGCCTGAACCAGAGGCAGCACCCTCTCTCTATTTATATATATAAATCTGTATGTGTATATATTGCCAGAACCTTTAAATTTATCGACCAAAAAACACTAAACATATTTTTTCAATCAGACCACACACACACACACACACATATATATATATATATGAAGATATATACGTGGGATTCGAATTTATTTTCTTTGTTTCTTTAATTCTGTCCATTTTAAAACCTTATTCCCAATTGACATGGGCAACTCACTTTATACATAAAAACTATAAAACATATAGACATGTAGTCAAAATCACAAGGAAACTCTTATCACACAAACAATGAATGATATTACACATTTCTATATGAATACACAGAAAATGTACAAACACCAAATCACATGACATAATATATAGTCTCTATAAATATATATATATATATATATATATACCACACTGACACCATATAAAGTCATTGCGGAACATATGTATGAACAAATACAGGCTGTAAATATCGTATGCATATAATACATATACCAGAACAGAACAATATAATATGTACGCAATACATATATGAGAACTTGATTTTTTTTTTTGAATGGTAAGAAACTCACACCACACACCCACAATGCCTCCTAAGAGGCTTGAACCCCTCACCTTCCCACTTGGAAGGTGAGGTTATATCATTGTATCAAAGGTGCGTTGGTCAAGATCTTGATTTTCTATAAAATGTAACCGTAATTATATTCTTGATTTTCTACCCAAACATAAACCTAAACCAGGCTTTAATACCACTTATGGGATCTTGCAACATAAATTTAACACATAGAAATTAAGAACAAGTAAACACCGTAAAACTATATTAAATTCACATACCTCATTGATGATAAAATATATGAATTACCGTTTGTCCGCTTTGAGTTTGGCTCCATTGTCCGTCTTTATGCCTAGCTCCGCATCCTTATGCTCAATACCTAAAAGTGTGTAGCGCACTACCCCCGTCTTTCAGTTCTCAAACCAATGGGGCATATAGAGTGCAGTAACCCTTTTATAGAGTAATAACATGGGGGATAACATCTCCACAAAGGAACATCTAAGGTTTCCTTTCCCATCATGGAAACCCTGATGTATAAGGATTAGAACTAAAAACCATAATCTAACTGTCATATTATCAATTAGACCACTGATCGGTTCCAGACGTGTGAAAATAATAGTGTTAAAAATAAGGAATTAGCAGGATCTAGTTTTAACCTCTCAGTCACAAGTATGCGAGTAATATATAGTATAGTTGGGTAGAGAGGGTATCGAAGCACAGAGATCAAAGTCGTATTTCAAATAATTATAAAGTAGTAAATTGAATTATATTTATAAAATTTATTTTATTGGTTTGTTTGATTAAACTACTAAACATAAAATAAAATAAAGATATGTGTTTTTGGTTTCACTCAAGATAAACAAATCTAGGGTTGAATTCCAACTCCACCACTAGCTTTATAACATAGTCCTTTAATTATATTATTGCAAGGGTGCGGTACAGCTCATATAAATCAGACTAGTAACGGTACAAGCAGTTGCCTAGTCCCAAAAAGGATGTAATCGGTCCATATTCGGTACAATCCATCTACGATTAGTATGACTATTGTATACATATATACTACAACTACTCCTAAACACATGAAATTAAAAAGCATGCTAACAATCATCTTCTCTAAGCATGGACTGTGTAAACCTAAAACTTTATCATACCCAATAAATACCATTATGCAGAAACTATTATTAAATCACAGAATTTCTTGCCCCGTTGATAAAATACAGTTGTTCAAGATAAATCATTAATTCAGTCTCAGCTTAAGTAAAGAATTAATAAATAAATCTTATTTAGGTGGTCTTGTTCGTTCTCTTACTACATAATCATCATATGAGTGCCCTTCAACAGATTTCCCTCTTTGCAATAAAAATAAATAAAAGACTACATTACTCGGCTAGGGTTTCGTTGGAAACCCTAGATACCGACTAGCCGCTCATGGAAAGAGGAAACTCCATTGTTGATGTAGCCGCCATCCTCATGATTTAATGGTTTGTTCTTAAGTTCTTGAGGAAGGGAAACTCTCTCAAAGAGAGAGGCTTTTTATGAACAATAGCAAAAGACGTTCCTGAAATAAATCAGAGATATTATGATATTCCAAGATATATTCTCTTCATGACTTCTACCCGTATTTATAGACAAAAGTTGGTGTAGATATGGTATGTTCCTTGCTTGCACTCCAAGAGAACTTAGGGGCTAAGAAATGGCGTTGAATGGACGATTCTGCCCCGATATATACTTGTACACAAAGTCAGAAGTCTGCAGTGTATTTTCGCACAGATTTCAAGATGGCTTATTTCGAACGATCGAAGAGCCTTACCGATTGATCGGTGGCTCCTGAAATTTAATATTTATTTAATCCACGAATTTTATGCTTCAACCACTTGTACTCTGCTTCACTGACTTGTACTTTACTAATTTGAGAGCAAATATCTTCTAAGTGTTGCTCCGAATTCCACATATTTGCTAAGAATCCCGAATTAACACAATTTTACATTAAGGCCCTGAAAACACACAACCTGTATAAAAATACCAAATTAATAGAATAAAGAGACTAACAAGAGGTATATTAACGCCCAGAATACCAATTATTTTGGTTTCATCAAGCCCCCAAACTTAAACATTGCTAGTCCTTTAGTAATAAAGAATCAAAGGAATCATGAAGAATAATTAAATCTAAAATAAAAACTATCCCTTTCTTTTGTGAGGGAAGACGATTACACTTAGCACGTGTAACAAGCCTTTTAAACCCCTAGGAAAAATCCTAGTGGATGAGTGAAGTCTCGTGAGGGTTAAATAGACTACCCGTAACTTCTTTATAATATTTAATTAACACATATTAATGAATAGACTTGTTTATTAACTAGGAGATGATATAATCAATGAGCAAATAAATTCTAATTTTACAAAACAATAATTATCTTAGATTAGAGTCAAGAATGGTCTCCACTAGTGACTAAACTTAGTTAATCTTTACTTCTAGAGCCAACAATCTTTCGTGTTTTGTGAACTTTCTTTATAGCACATTTACTCTTGTAAGAACACTTTTGTGTATTGTTTATTTATGGCATGTTCTAGACAATAATCATGTTGAGTGTTAGATAGGTCAGTTTAGTTTCAATGACATCGATAAGTTTCATTAAAGACAGAATCAAGCATTGAAGTAATGAAGAATACAAGTGAAACACGAAAGTGAGCATATTTAGGAAAAATGTCTTCTGGAGGGCCAAAACGACATTTTCCGAAGCCGTCATTTCAAGCAAAAAGTATCGTGGGTTCAAAAGGGTCATTTTGGAGTAGTTATGGAGAAAAGTGGTTTTAACAAAAATGCCTACGCTTAAGCCTACACTTTCAGTTTCAAAAAGTGGCTGGAAAATACATTTTTATGCTTGGGGGTACGCTTGGACCTACGCTTAAAGCATAGCTGCGACAAGTTTTTGGCTTTTTTTGCTGCGATGTCCAAATTGTTTGGGGGTTGGTTTTATGATTTGTCCTTGACTTATATACATCAAAGTGTGTGGTATATATGTGATATTCATCAAAACATAGGGTTTGGATGTGAAATTACGAGAAAGGGCAAACTTAGGTTTTGGATCATCATTGTCTATAAATACCCAAGTCTACAACAAAAGGAGGCACGTCTTTAAGAATTCTCTGTAAGTTTTCTACATCTTCATCTTCTTCTACAGAAATATACATATGGTGAGAGAATATTATTGAGTGATTAGAGATACACAAGTTCTCTCTTATTTTTGGACGTCTTCAATCATGCTTCTACATCAATGATTTCTATGCACGATTGAATGGTATAGTTACTGAAAAAGTTACACACCATTTATAGCAACGTGGTTGCTTTGATCCATTGCGAAGATCAAAGCAAAGGCTTCATGGTGATTTTGATATGTTAAAAGCAGAGCTGTCAGAGTACAGAGATCGGAGCAAGAGCTTCATGGAGCGTGAGTGAATCTAGACTTTTAGATGTCGAGTGAAGAACAACAAATTACAGAGGTTGTAAATTATATTTTCATAGAGTTTGTACAAATTATCTGATTCATCGTGTATCGATACCTAAGCGTATCCGTGGTTTTTACTTGGAGTCTTTCCGAGGTTTTTCACGTAAAAATCTGTGTCTTCTCATGATTTAAATTTCTGCACTTATATTCATATTTGCTTGATTGATCTATTTTTTAGAATTGAATTGAGAATTAGGGTCTGTGACTAATTAAAATTGAATTTTCATTATATAATTTTAATTAATCATAAAATCGATAAAAAAACCTATTCACCCCCCTCTAGGCTGTTTTCACTATCGTATAGGTAATTTCAATTTGTATCAGAGCGTGGTTGCCCCTTTTTAGGTTAATTACCTAGGGTTAGATTATATACTTAGACGATGGAGATGCATCGTGAAGGAGGTTCCATATCTAGGTCCACTTTATTTGATGGTTCAAATTATACATATTGGAAAGCGAGAATTAGAGCGTTTCTAAAATCTTTAGATGAGAGAGCATGGAATGCTGTAGAAGTAGGATACTCACCTCCCACTGTGAAAGACGATGCGACTAATGAAGTGAAAGCAAAATCGTCAATCGACTGGACTGCTAGTGAGATGAATAATGTGAATTGGAACTCAAAAGCGTTTAATGCGTTATACAATGCTATTACTCTGAGTGAGTTCAAGAGGATTGCTACGTGCGTAATTGCCAAGGAAGCTTAGGACATTATCCAAGTCACTCATGAAGGAATGTCGAAGGTGAAACAATCAAAACTTCAAATTTTGAATTCTCAATTTGAATAGCTGAAGATGGGAAGGATGAAGTCTACGCCGACTTTGAGGCTAGGTTAACTGATATCGTAACAGGTTGTCATAACCTATGTGAGCTTATTCATGAGACTACCATAGTAAAAAAAAATCCTTAGGTCCCTTCCTGAACATTTTCGATCTAAGGTCACTGTCATTTCAGAGGTCATGAGTCTTAAAGAAATTAAGGTTGAAGAATTGGCTGGAAATTTAAAATCTTATAAGATGGAAATGTTCAAAAATCCCCCTAAGAATGCTAGTGGCACAAAAGAGAGAAGCATAGCTTTCAAAACCACTAGGGAGGATCATGTTGAACCTGATGAAGAAAGTGAGTTAAGTCTAAATGATATTGTCATGTTTGCTAAGAGGTTGAACAAATTTGTTAGGGCTAAACAAAATGGTCAAGGACAAAAATTTGGGGATAAGTTGGGTGAGTCTAGAAGTAGAAATAAGACTCAAACTAGGAAGGACAAGTCTAATCCTAAAAGGAAGAAACCCAGATGTTTTGAATGTCAAGGATATGGTCACATAGCTGCAGAGTGTGCAAACACTTTGAAAAAATCCAAAGGATTAGCTATCAGTTGGGATCATAACTTTGACAATGGATTAGTTAATGATGCGACAGAATCAGAAGTAGGTGATGATTATGAGAATTTCACTGTGTTTGCTGTACAGAGCAAGGAGGTTAAAGAAGTTGCTTCAAGTTTGGCGATGTCTGGAGAAGAAAGTTCTGAGAGTGATGAATATTGTGATGAAACGCTTCAAGAGTCTTATAATAAATTACTTGATAAGACCACACAACTTCACAAGAATCACATGAAACTGTTAACTAAAAGTATTAACATGGACAAATAATTACATTCTTTAAAAGACGAATTAGCCAATAGTTCTCAAACTCTAAATCTTCTACAGACCTAAAAGGTCAAGTTGATTAAGGATTTGAATAAGTCTGAACTTGAAAAGACTGAGAATGGTCTCAATAAGGAATTGGTTTAGAAATCTACTAAGATTAAAATTTTGGAAAAAGAGCTGAAAGATGCTAACTTAACTATTCAGAAGTGGTCTAGTGGAACTCTTAAGCTTAATCATATGTTGAGTGTAGGAAAGTCCGTAGGAAATACAAAGGGACTAGGTTTTATTGGAGTATTGCAAAATTCGAATGTTGCTGCAAAAACCACCTTTGTAAAAGCCTCCCATGTAGCATCGATTTCTTCAAAAGGAAATTCAAATTGGAATCCTAGGGTTCAATCCTATGTCAAAAGACCTGTTAAAAACAAGCCCTTCCTTACCCCTAGATATCCTAGGAGGTCAACTGATGGAGCCCGGAGGTTTGTTCCTATTTGTCACCACTGTGGTGTTAGTGGTCACATTCGACCAAGGTGTTCGAAGTTGAGAGAGAAGACTCTATAATCAGTGAAGGAACAAAGAGTTCAACATGGAGATCATGTTCAAGATCAAATTCGAATGCTCAATGAAGAAATGAAGAATTTGTCAAGATTGACAAAAGGAGCTCCAAAGATGAAGAAGGCTTGGGTGAGAAAAAGTGAGCTACACTGTCTTGTAGTTCATACTGAACTTAGAGCAAGAAATTCTAGTTCTTGGTATCTGGATAGTGGATGTTCGAGGCATATGACTAAAGATAAGTCATTATTTGGATTTCTCGAGGAGTGTCATGGTAGAATAGTTACTTTTGGTGATGGAGAGAAGTCTACAGTTTGAGGAAAATGTACCATTGTGGTTTCAGGTTTACCTAAAATAGAAGATGTTCTTTACGTTGAAGGTCTAAAAACAAATTTGTTGAGCATAAGTCAGATATGTGATAACATGCATACTATCAATTTTTCTCCTGATAAGTGTTCGATCATTGACTCTGCTGGAAATTATGTGATGAAAGGTATGCGTTCAACTGATAAATGTTATTGCATTATCCCAGATTCCAATTTGTCTTGCAATAAAATTAAACTCGATGAAGTTGAAATTTGGCGTCAACAAATTTGTTAAGCATAAGTCAGATATGTGATAACATGCATACTATCAATTTTTCTCCTGATAAGTGTTTGATCATTAACTCTGCTGGAAATTATGTGATGAAAGGTATGCGTTCAACTGATAAATGTTATTGCATTATCCCAAATTCCAATTTGTCTTGCAATAAAATTAAACTCGATGAAGTTGAAATTTGGCGTCAACGATTGGGACATGTTAATTTTCGTAATTTGACAAAAATCACTAAGAATGAAATTGTTAAAGGTGTCCCTAAGCTTGGTTATGAAAAAAGGATTGTGTGTGGATCTTGTCAGAAGGGTAAACAAGTCAGATGTCAGCATAAGAAGACTAATATCATTGGTACTTCTAGACCTTTAAAGCTATTGTATATTGATTTAATGGGTATCACTAGGACCATGAAAAAAGGAGGAAAAAAGTATATTTTTGTTATGGTGGATGATTACTCAAGGTTTGCATGAGTTGGATTTCTAAGTGAAAAGTCTGAAGCTTCTGAAAGTTTTAAGAGGATTTGTTTAAGAATTCAAACTGAGAAGAATTGTTCCATTTCTATAATGAGGAATGATAATGGAAGGGAGTTTGAAAATTCAAAGATTGAAGTGTTTTGTGATGAGAGAGGAATAAAACATGAATTTTCAGCACCTAAAACTCCTCAATAAAATGGAATAGTTGAGAGGAAGAATAGGGTTATTCAGGAAATGGCCAATGTTATGCTACAGGGTAGGAATGTTCCTAGGTATTTTTGGGCCGAGGCGGTGAACACAACGTGTTACACCTCGAACAGAGTTTATCTTAGGTTTGGCACCTTAAAAACTCCTTACGAATTGTGGAATGGCAAGAAACCCAGTGTGAAATATTTCAAGGTTTTTGGAGCAAAATGTTATATTCTTAGAGATCGTGAATCTATTGGGAATTTTAAGTCTAAGAATGATGAAGGAATATTTTTGGATTATTCATTGACTAGTCGAGCATATAGGGTGTTTAATCTTAGAACTCAAACTATGCTGGAATCTGCAAATGTAGTGGTTGATGACTCATGTGTTGATGAGTCCTCGACGTCTGCTGAGGAAGAAGGTGAGCCATTCTTTATATTGGATAATGATTCTTCTGAGGTTAAAAAAGAGGACATTGTGGTTAATGATGATACTTCAAGTCCTACAGAATCACATGATCAAATTGGTGATGTTTAGCCTATTCCTTATAAAGAACCATCTGCAAGGGTAAAGTTGTATGATTCTTTGGATAATGTTATAGGATCTGTTGATCAAATGATGGTGACATGAAGAAAGGCTAGAAATGAGGTTTCGTATGCATGCTATACATCTTCCTTGGAACCTAAAAATGTCAAAAAAGCTATTCAAGATAGTGAGTGGATAAATGTTATGCAAGAAGAACTTCAGCAGTTTGTTAAGAATAATGTGTGGTATCTTGTGCCTAGACCGAAAGAGATAAACATGATTGGTACCAAGTGGATTTTTGAGAATAAAAATGATGAAAATGGTACAGTTGTTAGGAATAAGGCTAGGCTTGTTGCTCAAGGATATACTCAGATGGAGGGTATTGATTTTGATGAGACTTTCGCTCCAGTTGCTAGGCATGAATTTATTCGGATTTTGTTTGCTATTGCTTGTCATTTTGGATTCAAGTTGTATCAAATGGATGTGAAGAGTGCATTTTTTAATGGTGTTCTTCATAAGGAAGTATATGTGGAGCAGCCCAAAGGATTTGAAGATCCTCATTGTCCGGATCATGTTTATAGGCTGAAAAAGGCTTTGTATGGGCTAAAGAAAGCTCCTAGAGCTTGGCATGAAAGGTTGACTGATTACCTGTTGGGAATAGGTTTTGCTCGAGGAGCAGTGGACAAAACACTATTTATTCAGAAAATTGAGAGTGATACAGTTGTTGCTCAAATCTATGTTGATGATATTGTGTTTGGTTCCACTTCTTATCAGCTTGCTCATTATTTTGGAGATCAAATGAAACATGAATTTGAGATGAGCATCATTGGTGAATTGAACTTCTTTATAGGGCTTCAGGTTAGACAATTGAGTGATGGGATTTTTGTTTCCCAAACTCGTTATGCATTAGAATTAGTGAAGAAATTTGGTTTAGAAAAGGCTAAGGATGTTTGCACTCCTATGAGTACAAGTGTCAAGCTTAGCTTGAGTACAAGAGGCAAAGATGTTGATCCTACACTTTATAGGAGTATGATTGGAAGTTTGTTGTATTTGACTACTAGTCGACCTGACATAACTTTTAGTGTTAGTTTGTGTGCACATTACCAGGCAAGTCTGAAGGAGTCTCATATTACTGCTATGAAAAGGATTATCAAGTATGTTAAAGGGATAGTGAATTATGGATTGTGGTATCCATTAGGTACTAATACTGATATCGCATCTTTTTCTGATGCTGATTGGGCCGGTAATGCTGATGATAGAAAAAATACCAGTGGATGGTATTTTTATGTTGGAAATTGCTTAGTTGCTTAGCATAGCAAGAAGCAAAATTGTGTTTCTCTTTCCACTGCTGAGGTTGAGTATATAGCAGTTGGTAGTTGTTGTACTCAGGTTTTGTGGATGCGTCAGATGTTACAGGATTATGGTTTTTCTCAAGGTGCAATGAATGTGTTCTATGATAACACGAGTGCAATAAATATTTCTAAAAATCATGTTCAACACTCAAGGACAAAGAATATAGATATTCGACATCATTTCATTCGTGATCTTGTTAAAGATGGTATAGTGTTTCTAGAGTTCATATCCACAGATTCTCAGTTGGCAGATATCCTTACAAAACCATTAGATTTTCAAAAACATGTTAGTCTTAGGAAATCTATTGGTATGCTTTCTTTAGAATAGAAATCTTCTTATCTATCATTCTAGGAACACATTACATTATTTTCCTATAATTGATAAGTAATCATGCATTTCTATTATTTTTATTCATTCATGCATTTTATTTTGAAATAAATGAAAATAAAATTTTTGAGATTGTTGAGCTTGACTAGAGTACAAAAGTTGTCATATTTTACTCTATTTTCATATTTACTTGTCTCATTATGCATATGTGAAGTAGAGGTATCAGTCTGACCTAAGATTTTTGAATGATCACTTGGCATTATTATTTTATGTTACAAAATTTTAATCTTAGGTGCTAGTTGCTTCGGTGAAGGTTATAATGCTTGTTGAATCTGTTATTTTTTTTTATTTAACCCGAAGTGGTATGAAGGTTCATGAGCTATGCTAGATTGGTCTATCCATGAAATATATTTTGCATGTGTATAAATGTTATGGTGATGTTGAAAAAAAAGAATGAGATGTCTAAAATATAAAAATGCAAAAAGTAGTTATTCAAACTGAGTAACCGGGCATCTTGCCTCAATAAGCATTGAGTGTTCGTGTAAAAAAGGGAGAAGACTAATGAGCATAAATCCCATGGAAGAAGCTCGGGCCCAGTTGGTCGGGACTAAAAATCATCGCTGGAAAGTCCGGAGCTTAGAAAGACAAAAAGGGATATGGTGAAAAAGTTGAAAAGAGGAATAGGAAGAAATTGTGTGACAAATAAAAAGTATCTTTTATTTTTGCGTTCTAGTTTGGATCTTGGATTGAATTATCATCACAGTTGGTGGGAAGATTATCAGTTTTAGTATGTATTGTTTTCATCTTACCTTAGTGCTTGCACATGAGAATTTTCATATATATATATTTGCAAAACTTGACTTGTGCATTCTTGAGTCTATAAGGTATGTGTGTTGATTTTCTTCTATACCGTGTGTATAATGACTGAGATAGATCTGAGAATATGATGTATAAATGATTTGTTTGTTGTCTCTACTGTCGTGCTCACAAATTTCTAAAAACAAAAATATTTTATTTTATTTTTTATTCATGACATTTTGCATTCATGCATTAGTATTAGGGTCATGCATAGTAGAGATTTCTGTTACTCTGAGAATCTGGATATTATCTGATAGAGTTATGTATCTTGGTGTTTTTCTTTGAGTACTTCCTTACATCTCTCTATATTGTTGCTATGGCATACACTTTCTTTCCTTGATATTTCAGTGACAAAAAGGGGGAGAAGTATTAAGTGAGGGGGAGAAATTATTTGATTAAGAGGGAGAAGTATTTAGCAAGGGGGAGTTTATTCTCAGGGGATAATGATGATCATTATGTGTGCATTGTTGTTATGATTTTCTGATGATATTATGTGGCTGTTATCTGTTTTCCACACTTGTGTTTAATGGTTTGTTCAGTGTTATGGTTACAGGATTGGTCGTCATGAAAGCAAGGTGATAGTTTATATCTATGTTTGTTGGTGTGTGTTCATAGGTATAGATGTAATGTTGTTATTTATGAAGCTATATTATAAAACATGGTTTTGTCTCAGAAATGCCAAGGGGGAGATTGTAAGAACACTTTTGTGTATTGTTTATTTATGGCATGTTCTAGACAATAACCATGTTGAGTGTTAGATAGGTCGGTTTAGTTTCAATGACATCGATAAGTTTCATTAAAGGCAGAATCAAGCATTGAAGTAATGAAGAATACAAGTGAAACACGAAAGTGAGCATATTTAGGAAAAATGTCTTCTAGAGGGCCAAAACGACATTTTTCGAAGCCGTCATTTCAAGCAAAAAGTATCGTGGGTTCAAAAAGGTCATTTTGGAGTAGTTACGGAGAAAGGTGGTTTTAACAAAAATGCATACGCTTAAGCCTACGCTTTCAGTTTTAAAAAGTGGCTAGAAAACACATTTTTATGATTGGGGGTACGCTTGGAGGTACATTTGGACCTACGCTTGAAGCGTAGGCCCAGCTGCTTGAAGCGTAGTTGCAGCAATTTTTTGGCTATTTTTTGCTACGATGTCCAAATTGTTCGGGGGTTGGTTTTATGATTTGTCCACGATTTATATACATCAAAGTGTGTGGTATATACATGATATTCATCAGAATATAGGGCTTGGATGTGAAATTACGAGAAATGGCAAACTTAGGGTTTGGATCATCATTGTCTATAAATACCCAAGTCTACAACAAGAGGAGACACGTCTTTAAGAATTCTCTGCAAGTTTTCTACAGCTTCATCTTCTTTTACAGAGATATACATATGGTGAGAGAATATTATTGAGTGATTAGAGATACACAAGTTCTTTCTTGTTTTTGGACGTCTTCAATCGTGCTTCTACATTGACGATTTCTATGCACGATTGAATGGTATAGTTGCTAAAAAATTTACACACCGTTTATAGCTACGTGGTTACTTTGATCCGTTGAAGAACGGAGTCGTTTGTGTGCGAAGATCGAAGCAGAGGCTTCGTGGTGATTTTTATCTGTTGAGAAACAGAGCCGTCAGAGTACGGAGATCGGAGCAAGAGCTTCGTGGAGCACGAGTGAATCTAGACTTTCAGACGTCAAGTGAAGGACAACAAATTACAGCGGTTGTAAGTTCTATTTTCATAGAGTCTGTACAAATTCTCTGATTCATAGTGTATCGATACCCGAGCGTATCTGTGGTTTTTACTTGGAGTCTTTCCAAGGTTTTCCACGTAAAAAACTCTGTGTCTTCTCATGATTTAAATTTCTGCACTTATATTCATATTTGCTTGATTGATCTGTTTTTGAGAATTGAATTGAGAATTAGGGTTTGTGACTAATTAAAATTGAATTTCCGCTATATAATTTTAATTGATCATAAAATCGACAAAAAACCTATTCACCCCCCCCCCCCCCCCCCCTCTCGGTTGTTTTCACTATTGTCTAGGTAAATTCAACTCTCATTTATAGTATTTTTCTATATATTTTTTTATATTTTGAAGAGGGTTTTCCTCTTTCTTTTTGTTTTTTCCTCACATATATATATATATATATATATATATATATATATATATATTTTTTTTTTCTTTATTTCCTTGGAGAAGGCTTTCTTCTCCTATTTGCTTTTTCCACTCTATCTTTTCTTTTTAGTACGCCATTCTCCACATTTTCATATTTGATTTATAGATTGAGGAGAATGTTTACGCACTTATATATATATATTAAATATATATTTTTTTCGAGATAATACCTTATATGCTCATAAATGGAACTATATAGATCATGTGCATGTGCTTATAGGTCAAGACTGTCTTTTCTATTTTCAATTTCACCAAATCTATTCACCTATGGAGAACCACATCTTTTCACTTCTCTAATTTAACTATTATTCACAAAAGCATAAAATAATCACATACATCTATTTTCTAAATTAGTCTCATGTCCTAATGAACTCACAAATCTAATCAAGAATATGTTTTAAATAAAAGTAAATATAACTAAAATTAAATTTGAGAATAATATACTACAATAAATATATATGTTACATAGATATTTATCAATATATAAATATGTATATATACAAGACATATATATATATATATATATATATATATTTTAATATTTGTATATTAATATTTATATATTATTATTTTTTTCTGTTAAACGATCGCAAAAAGGTTCGATCGATCGAGGCATGCTTTATGTGTTTTCAACAGTAGCCTACTGCAGTTTATTTATGTTTTCTTTTTCTTAAATTTTCAAAAATTCTCATTCCTCATTATTCTATGTCCATGTCTATATTATTCCACCCCCCCCCCCCCCCCCCAAACTTGAATTGAATCATGTCCTCATGGTTATAATAATCATAAAAACATAGGGATAGAACAATATTACCACTAAATTGAGCAAGATTTCCGAGTGGTGACGAAATCTCCCCCAAACTTGTTGTGTACCATAATCTGTATTCTAATCAAGACTAAAACCAAGATCATAGTATATTTATTGCATTTAGACAATGAAGATAAAGGAATGGAATTTTCATTAATAATATAAAATTGAAGATAGCTTGGCCAACGGCCTACAAAGAATTGAAATTGCAAGAAAATAAAGACAACCTAATTCTAGAACTTGAAATAATGCTAAAATCAAAACAAACTAATTTCATTCCTAGCAATAAAATTCATTGCCCAACCTCTAGCCACTTTCCCCCTATGAAATTGCTCCATGTGATTCCCCCATTTATTCATATCCTTTCGTTTATAGTTGTCAAGAAACTTCCAGGAATCATATTCAGTAGGATATCAATAACAAGATGGTATATGAAAACTAACTTGATCACCCACTTGATCTTGAAGAAGTGCACCAATTAAGCACGGATATGGTAACTTAATAAATTCTTTTGCTAGCCCCTTGATAATAGCACACCAGTGTGTAACTATACTATTAAAGATGATATTGGGGAATGAAACCCAATAATTATTTTTCAGACAATAAATTATTTTTACCATAGTATAATCACACGTCCTTAGGTACTTCCGAACAAAGTTGTCTCCCTAACATGTTGACAGCCATCCAATAACATGGAGCAACTCGAATCCTTGTGATAACAAAAGTTCTAGATTTTACCTTAAACCCACCACATATGTCTTGAACCATAGTTTTAAATGAAGGAGATGGTGACGGGAAAGGTTTCTCTCCTCCAGTGGGCACAAATGGTAATTTCCAAACCTTAGCAATAATTTTCAGTGAGATTTTGTTAACATAATTTGGGTTAACAGTAGTAATCATGGCTCCTTTTTCACTATTCTCCTCAAACTCCAAATTATGATAAAATTCATCTATAATAGAAGGAAAAATAATATCAGTAGCAGGAGCAAAGATTCCTTCTAACTTCCTCTTCTGGAACATTTGTGCACAATGTTCGATAGCAGGTTCAAGGTGTGCATCATGAAAGAAAACACATTCATACGGGGTGAAAATAAAAATAGAGTAATCAGAAGTATAACAGATCCCCCCCATCGTATAAATCAATAATGGTGTTAGGGTTACTTGCAAGATACAAATCTTAAAGTTAAGGTAATGTATTTATAAAAATCATAAATGTAAGTTTATACTTGGATCTAAAGAAATTATATATTACATACTAAGTATATAATCATATTTGAAGTTACATAGGGAAATATTAGTCTATTCTAACATATAATATTATAATTTCATAGGGTTAACTAGGAATAACACCAGAGTAATCCTAAAAAGGCATAAATCAACATTCTATCGAAAATACAAAATTCCGAAAAATCATAACTCATCGATGGATCGCTACCATACTCGATCGATCAATAAATGCAAATTTCTATTTTATAGTATATAAATACCAGAAATACATAGAAATAAATATTTACATATGTTAATATAGAATATATATTATATTAAACTATTAAAATTAAATAAATTTAAAATTAACTTATTTATTACCTAAATGAGAAAATACTTATATCTATGATATTAAATGGCTATATATTATTATTTTTTATTTTTTATTTTTATAATTTTTTGAAATTTATAAATATGAATATAATTATAAAATAATAAATCATACTAAAATCCTAAGTAATACACTCGGCTAAAAATCTTAGGTAACTTTTAAACCGAGACCATTGTTTAATGTCGATGGCATGACAATCATATCGTGTCTAGCCGGGTTTATTTGCGAAATCTATCAAATTGACAGACTCGACTATATTGTGAGTTTTTAATTTATTTTCCTTAACACGATTTCTATTTTGTTTAATCAGTTTTAATTGAAATTCCCACCATTGGCCCATTTCTTTGTAACTTAGTGTATTAAAAAAATTTCAATGGTCATAATCTTTATGAACATAAATGTCGATTTCTGATGGGATTTCGAAATTGAGTTTTAACTGATCTCTGATCATAGCTTGAACTAAGAAAGGAAAAGGAATTTTCCATTTCTTATCGAAAGGAATTTCACAATCTATTACGGCTTCCTAAAATGTTTCCATATGATCGTAGATAATCTTAGGGATTCAAATCTAATATCCCTTATCAAAATAATAAAGCATTCTAATAAGTGATTACCCTTGTATATTACCAAATTTTAAACCAACTTGTCTTGAAATAATTGTATCTAAGAACCATAGTTCAGATTTAATTTTGGCTTTTGTAATCCCTCTCATACTTAATTTAATATTATCCTCTCCACATATTATTTTAGTCATAGTAAGAGTTGTAGGATTGGGAGTGATTATTCTTCGGAAGGTATCTTCTAAATCCGAGGGTATCTTATTGGGAATTTTCCATGCTCTTGCAATAGTGTCAGGGGATATTTCTATCTCGTACCCCTGCACTTTAGTATGTAGTACTTTACTAGTCTCGGGATCTTTTAAATATATATTTTGATAGAATTCCCGAACTATATTGGGATAAGCACCAAATGAAGCATGTCGTAAAAGATTTTCTAATCTTCATTTCTTAAGCTCTGCTATAACTTCCTCGATTGCTAATTCGGAATATTCATCCTCAAATAAAACGCATTCATATTTTAAGGGATGATTTGTAAGATAATTGTCTTTTGTAGGTTGTGGATGTAATTTTGGTAAAGTAGGCTCTAATTTCACCACATCCTTTCTATTTATTTCTTCTAATTCAGCTTTGTGTTGATTTCGAATTGCTTCAAAATAGAAATCAAGAACGCTTAAAGAGTCAGGTCTTGGAGTATTTGTTGCCTTGCAATCTTTTGGTAATTGTTTGTCCTTTGACGTGTTTAATTGATATGCTAAGCAATTCTCAGGCGGTCTATCTACTGGTTGAGGTATTAGCTTTGGTAATGGTTTATTGAATGTGTTAATTACGAAACATTCCCCATTACTATTGAACTGATAACTGGTTTCAAAAACATTATTCCTCATCTTCATATTTCCAAAGGATAGATCCATAACCCCAAATCTATAGTTAATAGATGCATTAGCAGTTGCTAAGAAAGGTTATCCTAGGATTACGGGTATTTGCTTAGTAGGATCGTACACCGGTTCGGTGTCTAGAACAACAAAATCCACAGGAAAGTAGAATTTATCAATTTAAACAATAACATCCTCTATAATTCCTCTAGGTGCTTTGGTTGATCTATCAGCAAGTTGTAGAATCACGGGTGTGGGAGTTAATTCTCCTAAGCCTAGTTGCTGATAAACTGAGTATGGTAGTAGATTAACACTAGCTCCTAGGTTGAGCTTTCCCAATTTCTTGATCTCCTATTATACATGAAATAGTTGGGGCTCCAAGATCTTTATATTTTGGAGGAGTCGTGTTTGATATGCTTGAACTCACATGATTGGTTAGTACTATTTTCTTAGTATTATGAGTTCGATTCTTCCTCTTTTTTGTACATAAATCTTTAAAAAATTTAGCATAAACAGGAACTTGCTTAATAGCATCAAGAAGAGGGAGGTTGATTTTCACTTGTTGGAAAGTTTTGAACATTTCTTGAATTTTTTTTCCTTGTTTACTATAAGGAACAAGATCTTTTAAGTGTTGCGGAAAAGGTGCTTTCGGTTCATAGCTTGGTTCTCCTATTTCTTTAAGTGGTGTGGAATTGTTCTGTGTTTCTTTAATAGGTTCTTTTCCTTTTGAGATTAATTAATCAAACACAGGTTCTTTATTTCTGTATTTGTTTCTTCCTTGTTGTTTTGTTTATTTGTTCGTTCCTCGAATTTCTCTTCAGCCTTATTGTCTATGACTTTTCCACTTCTAAGAATGGTTATAGCTTGAATAGTTTCAATGGTTGGTTCTCCTGCAAGAATTACATACTTTATCAAATGTTGCCCTTTTGGGTTTATTAAAGGTTGACTTGGCAGTTTTCCTTCTTCCCTTCTATTCATAGAGTTAGTTATTTGCCCAATTTGGGTTTCTAGTTTAGAAATAGACTGGGAATGTGTATGTAGGAGTTGTGTAGCAGTTTTGAATTCATTGAGGACACTCCTGATTTCTTGTTCAAAACCAGGTGATCTCGTAGGTTGTGTATTTTTTGGATTTTGAAAAGGTTGTTGGTTAGGGTTTTGATTGAATGGACGGAATTGATTTTGTTGCTGTGCAGGACTTTGATTAAATGGGCAGAATTGGTTAGATGGTTGATTGGGATTTTGGTTAAAGGTATTATTTTGAGTCTTGTATGAGAAATTATGATGGCTTAGCCAACTTGGATTATAAGTATTCGAGAATGGATCGTTATTCGGGTTGGTGAAAGCAACATTGACATCCTCAGTGATAAATTCCGACTCTTGTTGTGTATAAAGACAAGTATTAGCAAAGTGTGAAGGATTAACGCACACCGAGCAAACTTCTTGGATAAGAGTAGATTGAGTATTTCTCATTAAAAAATCAAACTTTTTATTTAACTCATCTACTTTTGAGGTTACTTCATTTATCTGACTAATTTCAAATGCATTATCCGTTCTTTTAAGATTAGACATGATAGTTCGTGGTACTCTAATGTCCGACATATTTTGACAAGAATCTTCACTGAGATTCTTGAAAAGATTTCAGAGAAAATCGACGGGTTTCTGTGTAAAGGTACCTCCACAAGCTGCATCCACTGTATTTTTATGTCCCTCCCCTATTCCTATGTAGAAACTACAGACTAACTCATGAGTTGGAAATCCGTGGTGAGAGTATTTTTGTAGTATTTCATTAAATCGCTCCTAAGTTTCATAGAACTGCTCACCAGGTAGTTGTGTAAATATTAGAATAGTTCATCTAGTTTCATGAGTTTTTCTTACAGGGAATAATTTATGCAAGAATTCTTTTTGAAGTTTCTTCCAATCAGTTTTAATATCAGTTGGTATAGTTCCGTTCCACACTTTAGCTTTATCTTTCAGGGAATGAGAGAATAATTAAGTTTTAAATTCATCATCAATTTGTCCTCTCATCCGTATGGTGGAATAAACCTCTAAGAATTCATTTATATGTTGATAAGGGTCTTCATGAGCATTTTCATGAAATTTAGATAACATATTAATTATTATTGGTTTGATTTCGAAATTTTCCACTCCATCAGGTAGGGGGATTTCTAAAGGTGACGTATAGTCTTGAGGTGTATAGAAGTCTTTAAAAATTGCAGCAGGTGTTGCGACTACGTTTTCAACCATGTTTAAATTATTTACTAAATTATTTCTTTTATTTATTCGGTACTTCGATCAATTTCAGGATTAAAGGCCTCAAGGGGACTATTAATTGAACGACGTCCAAGCATAAACAATTAATAATAATATCAAATAAATAGGCACTGAATTGCAACAATTGAATAAGGAATTTAAATAAATAAAGTATTATATTTTTATTATATATCTTTTTATTTATTTAAATATAGATATTATTTATTTATTAATTTTTATTAATTATTTATTTTATATAAATATATATGTATTATATATATATTTTTTTATTTTATGCCAATAAAATATAAGGGTAAGTAAATCTAATTAAAATCTAAAGATATATTTTAATTTTTTTTTTGGAAAAGATTGTATTATGATTTTTTTCTTTTTATGAAAATAAGATGTTTATGTATGTAAATCTGTAAATATAGAAAATATATATATATATATATATATATATATATTTATATTTTTCTAATACTGTTGAGATATGGTTCAACGTATCTGTCCTATTTTCAATATTTTTGTACGAACACAGTATTTCGAACGATCAGAAAGTCAATCGATCGATCAGAGATAATATCGAACAATCGAAGAACTCGATTGCTAGTACTTACCGAACGATCGCTGAAGGAGCCGATCGATCGGAGACTGGAGTCTGTGAGTTTTCTGAAAAAATTGCAGCTTCGGCAGAAGCTGTATCTGCAAAATAAAAATGCGAAAAATTAAAAATTGATACAATAATTCAAATACTTCAATATAATAATCTGAAATATCCGTTTGATCCCCGGCAACGGCACCAAAAACTTGTGATCAGTTTCAGATGTGTGAAAATAATAGTGTTAAAAATAAGGAATTAACACGATATAGTTTTAACCTCTCAGTCGCAAGTACGCGAGTAGTATATAGTATAATTGGGTAGAGAGGGTATCGAACCACAGAGATCAAAGTCGTATTTCAAATAATTATAAAGTAGCAAATTGAATTATATTTATAAAAGTTATTTGATTAGTTTATTTGATTAAACTACTAAACATAAAATAAAATAAAAATATTTGTTTTTGGTTTCACTCAAGATAAACAAGTCTAGGGTTGAATTCCAACTCCACCACTAGCCTTATAACATAGTCCTTTAATTATATTATTGCAAGGGTGCGGTACAACTCATATGAATCAGACTAGTAACGCTACAGGCAGTTACCTAGTCCCAAAAAGGATGCAATCAGTCCGTATTTGCTACAATCCATCTATGATTAGTATGACTGTTGTATGCATCTATACTACAACTACTCCTAAACACATGAAATTAAAAGCACGCTAACAATCATCTTCTCTAAGCATGGACTGTGTAAACCTAAGACTTTATCATGCCTAATAAGTACCATTATGTAGAAACCGTTATTAAATCACGGAATTTCTTGCTCTGTTGATAAAACACAGTTGTTTAAGATAAATCATTAATTCAGTCTCAGCTTAAGTAAATAATTAATAAATAAATCTTTTTTAGGTGGCCTTGTTTGTTCTCTCACTACATAATCATCATATGAGTGCCCTTCGGCAAATTTCTCTCTTTGCAATAAAAATAAATAAAAGACTACATTACTCGGCTAGAGTTTCGTTGGAAACCCTAGATATCAACTAGTCGCTCATGGAAAGATGAAACTCCATTGTTGATGTAGTCGTCATCTTCATAATTGGATGGTTAGTTCTTGAGTTCTCGAGTTCTCGAGGAAAGGAACCTTTCTCAAAGAGAGAGGTTTTTTATGAACAATAGCAAAAGACGTTCCTAAAATAAATCAGAGATATTATGATATTCCAAGATATTTTCTCTTCATGACTTATACTCGTATTTATAGACAAAAGTTGGTGCAAATATGGTATGTTCCTTACTTGCACTCCAAGAGAACTTAGGGGCTAAGAAATGGCGTTGAATGGACGATTCTGCCCCGATATATACTTATACACAAAGTCAAAATTTTGCAGTGTATTTTTGCACAGATTCCAAGACGGCTTATTCCGAACGATCGAAGAGCCTCACCAATCGATCGATGGCTCCTAAAATTTAATATTTATTTAATCCACGAATTTTATGCTTCAGCCAATTGTACTCTGCTTCACTGACTTGTACTTTGTTGATTTGAGTGCAAATATTTTCTAAGTGTTGCTCTGAATTCCATATATTTTCTAAAAACCCCGAATTAACACATTTTTGCATTAAGACCCTGAAAACACACTTAACACACAACTTGCATAAAAATACTAAATTAATAGAATAAAAAGACTAACAATAGATATATTAATGCCCAAAATACCAATTATTCTGGTCTCATCAATCACAATTGATAAGTAAGCCCAACCCACTCATTATCAACAATCACATTGTAATCCTATTTTAAGTAAAACTATGCTTAGGACCACATAAAATAATTTTTAATGTTGATTTAAAGATTAAATATGTTGAAAGAGAAATTTTATAAAGTTTATATACTAAATAATAAATTTGTTGATAACAATGATTAAAGAATGTTGAGTAAAAAATTAAATATGTTGTGACTTAGATTTATCGCATTAACTTGGGATTAAATGAGTTGAAAGAGATATTCTATGACATTAAATCAAAAAAAATATTTATAATGTTCAAAGGTTGTTGAAGCAAATATTTAATGTGTTGACAATTAGATTTATAACGTTGACTTAAAGATTAAATATTTTGAAAGAGAAATTTTATGAAATATATATACTAAATAATAAATTTGTTGATAACAATGATTAAAGAATGTTGAGTTAAATATTAAATATGTTGAGACTTAGATTTATAGTATTGACTTAGGATTAAGTATGTTGATAGAAATAATTTATGTCGTTCAATTATAATAAATATTTCCATTACAATGATTAAAAAGTATTGAGGTAAAGATTAAATATGTTGATAATTAGATTTATGGTGTTAACTTAAAGATTAAACATGTTGAGACGAAATTAAATAAAAAAAATTACTGTATACACAACTTAAATGTGTTGACATAAAGATAAAATATGTTAAGAATTAGGTTTATGGCGTTGACTTAAAGAGTAAATATGTTGAAATAGATAGTTTCTTTCATTTCACTAAATAATTAACGTGTTAGAAAATCAACTTTCAATTATAAATAGTCTAAGTGAATTTATGTTCATGGCCAAAATCGTATATATAAATATATATACACTAGCTAAGAGCATGTGCGAATGCATGTGGCGTAAATCTTGGTTTATAATTTTTATTATATGATATGAACGTAGCGTAAAATAGATTCAAGAGTTTTATACATATTAATATTGTGCACGTATCGTAAATTAGATTCAAGAGTTGTATATATATCTAGACTAACCAGAATTAATCTATATAGTGCGCAATATTTTATGAAAATATGAAAGCGTCACATACAATAATGCAATTCACTTCAAAATAAGACTGAAGTGTAGTTAAATAGAAAATTCATCTTAGGATCTTACAAAACTATACAATAAACAATCTTCTGATGCCATTACAATAGGGAAAAAGAAAAAAATTCAAATTATACGTTGGAAAAAAGACCAAATAAAAAAATAAAGCCCATCAAAATTTATGATATATGAATTGTGAAACCATGAACTATTTTCTCTTTGATATGTCCATATACATCGTATTTTAGGAATTTCAATATACCATACATTAAAATTTAAGAAAGAAAAAAAGAAAAAAACAAATAAAAAGGTATATGTTTTTAATCAATGACATATGTTATTCCGATTAAGAGAGAGATAACAGAGTGGATGGATCAATGATTTAAATTATGATTGGTGAGATGGTATACATGAACATATTATATAGACGAAAGAAATGTTTGTATTTATTTAGACTAAAGAATTAACAATTTAGTCATCACTATTGATCAAAGTTTTACTATATTTATTTTAAAACATTATTGTTAATGATTTTTCTCGAGATGTCGATTTATGTAATAGTCAAATGAATTATCTATCAATCAATATAAATTCTTGGGATATAAAGAGAAATAGAGGATCATATAGGAAGGCTAAGACTAAAAATATATTGAATTAATCTTTAAATCATTGTATGCATACCTTCAAATAAACATCTGGAGCAATAAAATCAAACTTGCAAAAGTAAAAAAAAAAAATTAGTTAGAGAGAGCAAATTACACCAAATGATTAGTGTAGAGAAGAAAATAAATTTAATGTACTTTTATTGAATTTTAAACGTATTTTGACAATCAAATTACTTTTGATACATTCTCACAATTCTAATTAGTTTAAATATACTCTTCAAATTGCTTTGAATTTATGAGAGACACCACTAATTATATTAGAATTCTATACTAAATTGTCGATTACAACATTTTGTGATAAATAATCCATTAGTTATAGGAAGTAAATGAACAAATATATTATACATATATACATATATATGCTATGTGAAGAAAATTTTCTTTTACATGTTTAGGACTATCCAACTTCTAAGTTACATTAAACATCACCATGCATTTAATATTTAGAATATATTATTTTTATTTTTTAAAAAAATGTTAAGAAATATTTCAAAGCTCTTACACATTTAGAATATATTACAGATAAGTAGATATATTATAGATATAGATTATAGATAAATATATATAAATAATAATTATGATAATAATATCATAATGGGAAGCTCAAAAACATTACTCATTAAACATCACCATGCATTTAATATTCAGAATATTTTATTTTTATTTTAAAAAAGAAAAAATATTTGGAAATATTCCAAATACCTTACACTTTTAGAATAGATTATATATATATATATATATATATATATATAAGTTCATCTTTGTGTGTTAAATATACCAAGTGAAATAGGCTTAATTAAATAGTTATTCCAAAGCCTAATTTTTGTTGAGTTTCATCTAGTTATTTTAATTTAAATGCCTAGTTATTTTGGTCTTTCTATACATGCATGTAAATTTCTATAAAATAATTTTTTTATTTATTTAAAATATTATATTAAAGTGGGGAGAAATAATCCAAATGTCATACTTCTTTAATGAAACATATTTAATACACTTCTTTAATGAAATAGATTTAATAAATGATAAAACAAATGTTTTTTTATTTAAAATATTATATTAAAGTGGGGAGAAATAATTCAAGGGGCTTACACTTTTAAAATAGTATAGATTAATAAAAATATAATTATATATACACAGAACAAAACGTAAATATACAATTTTTTACACGATCAACAAACAACGAAGATAATAAAGTGAATGTATCTTTATTTGATATATTATGCGAATGTGATGAATCACGAATCACACTCCATTGCAAATGATATAAATTACGAATCACACTGCGGTTGCGAAAGAAATGAATTGCGAATCACACTAAGTTTGCAAAACCTAAAAACATAATATACAATATAAAAAAGACATATACGGTAATATAACAGAATTGTTAGTTTTATTTTCAAACGATATTGTTCCTTGTACAACATGGGTACAACAGGACCGACTACAACAGAGGATCCCGTTCGCTCTAAATTCCAATCCCTGCCGTCCATCCATACCTACCTGGTCCCACATCTTAATGTATTGATTCGGTACACATCTCCACACTAGATATCCCCCTCGAAGCTTCAATGTGACATCAATTTCAAGAAGACCATCCAATCAATCACAGCCGTCTATCACATTCTCTTCATTTGGACAGCAGTTACCAAACGTTCCTTACAATAATCTATCTTCCACCGAAAAACTGGCGGTTTTAGAGAGAGAAACAGAGAGTTTTAGAGAGAGAAAGTGACTCATCGCTCTCTGGCTCCGTTCTCATTTCCAAACCCTAGGTTTCCGAGTTTCCAATCTCAGCTCCACCGTTAAATTAATCCAAATTCGAAGCATTTCGGGATAAATTAAAGAGAAATTTATAAATTATACGATATATATATATATATATATATATATATATATATATATATATATATATATATATATATATATATGTCTGAGTTGATAAATGTATATAGGATGAATTAGGGGTTTTGATTATGGGGTTGGAGGATGCTGATCTCCTCGACGATGGCGATGCCGTCGGCAAAGCGGCGTCAGTTTCGTGCTCGATTTGCCTCGAGGCCGTGACCGATAATGGGGGTAGATCTCGGGCGAAGCTTCAATGCGGCCATCAATTTCATCTCGGTGAGTTCAATTCGAACTCATTAGTTGTATAATTAGGTGTTTGTGTAGAATTACACGAGATCTGATTTAATGTTGTTCACCGATTTTGTGGATAGTTTTGATATATATGAGCTGTGGAAATTAGAGTTTTGTACCTGTATAGTTGGATACTTGAATTTGTGCAAATTATTTATGTATTTATCTGTTTGATGTTATTGTTATTATTATTTTAATTATTGTGGTTCACTGCTTCGAATTTCGAGAAGCTTGTGGATTGTAGATGAGCTTGTTTGAATATCAAGAGAGATGCTTGTGTCAAAGATAATTAATGGGTTTATTGAAAGTAGGGTGGTTATTCACGGATTGATATCGAAGAGAAGTATGTGCTATGAGTTTGGGACTGAAGCTGAAATGAGTGAGCAGCATGAGGAAACAGATTACTTGATAGTAATGTGGAAAACCTTCGTATTTTCATTACTTTGACCTCTCCTCTGGTCAACAATGTCTAGTCAGTTCAACTTGAGATTGCCTATGGCATTGGCATTAATTCTCTTTATGTTTTAAGTAATCTAGCACCATTTTCTATACCCTTTAGTAAGTTAAATGTTAAGGCTTAGACCATGATAACAATGATCACCTTTAGATGAACTTGTAGTTGAATTCACGCCTTGCCATGTGTCATTACTATCTGTTAATGTATTTTACTGATGCTTTTTGGTCTGGGTTTTTACATTAGAGAAGGTTTTGTGGATAAGCATAGAAAACACTTCTAACCAATTTGGGTAAAACAGAGTGATTGGGTTTTTGATTCTTTTAACCAAATCGGTTTCCCAATTTAGAGAGAATATTGCTGGAAGCTCATATCTTACCTTACTCAATCCTTTATAATCTTCTTGAATGTCTCCTACTTAATAAAATACTCGCTTAAATGAACAAATGAAGAAACTGGAAGGTAGCTTGAAGTGTGAATAAATATTGGAACTAGCTGTGTAGATAATATGCCCTTCTTTTCAAAATTTTCAGTAACTAAATGTTCTTTACTGAGCGACATAAAAACTTGAATTGTGGCAACGTATGTTACCATATCCAGGAAAATCTGTATAACGTTGAAAAGCACAACCAACTGTTGCCTTTAGCCATGTCCTACAAAGATAATGTACAAACTATTCAGTTTTCAGTGAATAAGAGGATATTGAAATCAAGACCTTTGAAAGTTGGTCATAATTTTATTTTACCTTTCAGTGAGCTAAGCTGATGAAACTTTTTAGATCTGTTCATGATTTTTTTGCAGTTTCTTCTCATGATTTGTTGTGTGTATTCAATTTTCTAATTTGTCAATTGATCAATTTTTGTTTTCTTTTATTGATTTTAAGTATGATTTTTTTTTTTTAATGGTAAAAATAGTATTAAAAAGAAATGGCCAAAAGCCTACAAAAATACTAGGGGCATACCCCTAGGAAAACAAAGATACATATATGAAATCCAAAAATCCACCAAAGGAAAACTAACATAGAATGACTTAAACAAAAGATGTAGAAGCCATGAATAGAGAAGTTCCCAAAATCCCCATGCAGAAGAGGACTGAAATGAAACCAGCCTCACACTCGAAGGAAATGGCACAAGTAGAATCTATGAAGAAACCAGTTCAAAACCCCATCCTGAAGCAGCATAGCTCTCAAAACATCCCCCTGAGAAGCATGCTCAGAAACTGAAACCCTAGCAGGGTTGGGTGCAGTCAAAACAGTTGCAAACAGTTGCAAATACTGACTCATCAGAAACCCTAGATATAGGAGATGAAGACTTGCTTCGATAGCCGATTATTATCGCTTTGATACCGGGAAGCTAGTGTGGGATGTCAGCTTTGTGCGATATTTTTAGGACTGGGAGTTGGAAGAGGTTTCTGATTTACTGGAGCTCTTGTATTCTCAGGCCGTTGGTTGCGGATCAGATTCTTTGATTTGGAGGCCGACTTCCTCTTGGTGTTTCTCAGTCTCTTCTTTTTTTGGTTGCCTTTCGCCTGGAGTGGAAATGTCTTTTCCTTGGAAGGCGGTCTGGAATTCTAAGGCCCCTCTCAAGGTTGCATTTTTCGCATGGTCGGTGGCTTGGAGTCTCATTCTCACTTTGGATATTTTGAGACAACGGGGCATGTTGTTAGTTAATCTGTGTTTTTTATGTAAAAGGGATGAAAAATCTATTGACCATCTCCTTTTGCATTGCCCGTTTGCCTATGACATGTGGTGTTTTTTTTCCGGCATTCTGTGGGTGATGCCTTCCTCGGCTCGCGATGTTTTGGCCTCTTGGAGGAGTGTGCCGATTAGCGCCCACATTCGACTTTTTTGGAGGGCGGATCCCCTTTGCCTTTGGTGGTGTATTTGGTTGGAACGCAATATGCGTTGTTTTGAGGGTGTGGAGTCTCCCTTGGGGGTGATTAAAGATTATTTTATTTTTAGCTTGTTTTGTTGGATGGAGGGTCGTAATTGTAAATATTTTTTTTGATAAGTATGAATATATAAAAAAGAGCGCTCAAATGGGGAGCGCATCCCATATACAAAGAGGCCCTAAGAGCCAAGCGAGCCCAAAAACTCTAGCTTCTCATCAAAAGATATACAAAAACGACCCTCTACTCAATAAAACAAATTTGAAACAATGAAATCATTTAAGGCCCCTAACGGAAACTCAATACTCTCAAAACATCGTCTATTCCGCTCTAGCCAAATGCCCCACCACAGGCACATAGGGGCCACCCTCCAAAAAGCGCGAACAAACGGCCCAATAAGCATACCTCTCTAAGCGGCTAAAGCATCACTCACCGACGCTGGCATAACCCACTGTACACCAATGAGGGCAAAGAGGAAACACCAACAATCATAGGTCACCGGACAATGCAAAAGGAGATGGTCAACGGACTCCCCCTCCTTCATGCACATAAAACACCGGTTCACCACAATGAAGCCCCTTCGCCTCAGGACGTCCAACATCAGAATACGACCCCATGCAGCCGACCAAGAGAAAAATGTCACCTTGAAAGGGGCCTTAGAACGCCAGACCGCCTTCCAAGGAAAGACCACATCCACCCCTCGGCAGGTCCGGACCTCTCCAAAGCACCAACCAACCCTAGCTTCCCCAAACCGATAAACAATCACTTGCTTCCATAAACGGTTCCTCTCAGCACCAAAATGTCATAGCCACTTTCCCAACAAAGCTTGGTTTAAGGGAATAACCGCCGAATACCCAACCCCCCCTCTTGGAAAGGCCGACACACTGCCTCCCACCGGTCAAGAGGAACCGAGGGACCCTCACTACACCCCCCCATAGGAACTGTCTCTAAAGTCTTTTGATCCTTTGAGCCACACTGCAGGAAATCCGATAAAGAGAAAGGACATAAGTAGGGAGATTGGACAGCGTACTCTTAACCAAGGTGAGTCTCCCATCCTTGGAAAGATACTGCCGAGTCCCAACACAACGCCCGCTGCCACACTACAGGGTTGTAATTGTAAATCTATTGAAGACAAGATAGAATTTTTGGGTTCTCTTGGCCCTTAGGGGTTTTATGTATATGGGACGCACTTCCCGTTTGGGTGCTTTTATTTATTGAAATACTTATCAAAAAAAAAAAAAAAAAAAAAGAAAAGGAAAGAAGAGAGAGAAAGAAACACCGCAAACCCTAGCGTAAGAAACCCTAGAGTTGTAGCAAGACCAAGAAGAAGACCTTAAACCCTAGAGTTGCAATGAAACCTTAGCTGCTCGCGATCGTCATGCTGCTGTGGCCGACTGTTATCTCCTTGATAACGGTAGGCCTGTGTGGGATGTTTTGTTTGTGCTGCATTTTCAGGACTGAGAGCTTAAGGAGGTTGTTGGTTTGTTGGAGCTTCTGTACTCTCAGGTTATGGGGGTTGGGCAGGATGCTTTGATTTGGTCTCCTTCTGCTTTGCACCGGTTTTCGGTGACCTCTTTTTTTCAGTGCCTCCCGCCTAGGGTAGATGTGGCCTTTCCTTAGAAGGCGGTCTGACGTTCTAAGGCCCCTTTCAAGGTGACTTTTTTCTCTTGGTCGGCTGCATGGGGTTACATTCTCACTTTGGATGTCCTGAGGCGAAGGGGTATTGTGGTGAACCGGTGTTTTATGTGTATGAAGGAGGGGGAGTCCGTTGACCATCTCCTTTTGCATTGCCCGGTAGCCTATGATTGTTGGTGCTTTCTCTTTGCCCTTTTTGGTGTGCAGTGGGTCATGCCAGCGTCGGTGAGTGATACTTTAGCCGCTTGGAGAGGTATGCTTATTGGGCCGTTTGTTCGCGCTTTTTGGAGGGTGGCCCCTATGTGCCTGTGGTGGGGCATTTGGCTAGAGCGGAATAGACGATGTTTTGAGAGTATTGAGTTTCCGTTAGGGGCCTTAAATGATTTCATTGTTTCAAATTTGTTTTATTGAGTAGAGGGTCGTTTTTGTATATCTTTTGATGAGAAGCTAGAGTTTTTGGGCTCGCTTGGCTCTTAGGGCCTCTTTGTATATGGGATGTGCTCCCCATTTGAGCATTTTTTTATATATTCATACTTATAAAAAAAAACATCGCCAGAATCACCTACCCTATTCTCTCAATCCCCCTTTTGAGATTTTATTTTTGTTTTACTTTTCTGGGTGGTAGATGTGTTTTTTTTAAGGGAAGTGGGGGATCTGGTTTGAGCGCAGACAATTTTATAATTAACTGAGAACAAAAGGATCCAAGAGTAGAATTTATTTATAATTTAAATGTCAATACAATTTTAGAGTTCTTTGTATGCTTTGTTCCTCAGGCGTGCTCTCCTCTGAGCAGTTTTAATAAATTTAGCAATTAAATAAATAGAAGAATGAAGCAACCAACATTAACATTAAGATGTATTTCTCAGAAATAAGATTAATAAGACAAACAAAGTTAGAAATAGTTCAAGAATGAGTGTCAAACGAAGTAGTGGACAAGAAGCAGCAGTTTAGAGGGAAAAATATTCTATGAAGTATAAACTTGTCCGCTCGATGGTCTTGAACTAGACTTGTCCTACTTCTAGAATTTGAAACAGGTCTTTAGTTTTCATGGCTTGAGAGAACTCTAAATAGAAATAGAAAAACCTCATTTAAGTCCTCCTCCTAATTTGTCTGGATGATTCAATTAATTCCTGTCAGGCGAAGAGATATGTGCAGAGAGTTAAGCCAAGTACTGTTTTGCACAGAGTTAAAGCAGCTGTACTATATGATCTGAAGGATGGATTTCATTAACTGCCAAAGTTCTTTCTTGAGTAGAAAAGAAAAAGGTTTTGAAGATGGAAAGGGCTTTACATCACAACTAGTATACTTCTGAATAGGCGCAAACCCAGAAATATTGTCATAGAAAATGTCCTTTGTGATACCCACGAAAATCAGCACCGGATTGATGAGAAGGTAAAGAGTACTCATTTTTGTGTACATGCTGTTTATTCAGTAATCATTCTTCTTTGGTGGCATCAGGATTTTAGGACACTCGATGGAGGATAAATATTTTCTGAAGTTGGTTGACTATCATTTCTACCCATTTACATCATCCCCTAAAAGTTTGTAACAATCGCATTGGTCACTTATCAAAAAAACAATCGCATTGGTTCAATTTGGGATAGCATTCAATGTAGGATATTACATGGTACTCTTGAGCAACAATTACGAAGGGGGATGACCTATACACTAGCTATGAACCGATGGTTTAGTGTTTGACTTGTGTAATCTCTATGAGTCAAACTTAATTACTATCAGTATTTTAACCACCCCTTGCTTTTGTTTTGATGCATTATTAAAAGGTATGCATTTCCTTTCAGCACAACAACTTTATCCATCTTATATGTTACCTTGAACTTGATTTACTTGTTCATCCTTGTCTAGGTTTCCTCTTCTTTTATGCATGAAAATGTGTTTTGAATATTGTAGCTGTTTGTATATTGTCCTATATTATGTTTAATAATGCCTTGGCAATGGTTGTTTGTAGATTGCATTGGCTCTGCATTTAATATAAAGGGTATGATGCAATGCCCCAACTGTCGGAAAATTGAGAAAGGTCAATGGCTCTTTGCGAACAATTGTCGCCAATTTCCCGAGTTTAGCATGGATGACTGGGCCCATGATGAGGAACTTTATGATCTAAGCTACTCTGAAATGGTAAAGACCGAATTTTAAACAGTTCCTTTTATTGATGTTCATTAGAATAATTTTCCTCCAATTTTGGTTTGATAACAATATTGACGTTCCAATAACAGGCCGAGGCATTTCATTTGTAATGGTATATGGAGTCTCTCGGGCAATTTTGGAGCACCAATATAACCGCTCCTTCCTAAATACTTCAACTTGTTATTTTCCTTTGCATGGATAAACTTATATTTTGTCATTAGATTTCTGATATTTCTCGGAGTAGTTATTTCTTTCTCAAACAAAATTGATATAACTTGCATAATCAGAAACTTGCAAACATAACCCTTCTATGTCGTTTCCTAACTTATATGTTGTTACTTTGCTATTTGTTGGCCATTAATATTTTATTATTAGCTTGTGAGTTTATTTGCTCTTGTCCTATATGACCTTCCTGTATCTGATAAAGCAATGTTTTTCATGTTGAATTATGTTTATTTTTTTATCAATGAAAAAGAGTTGTGTCTAGGAGCTCGATAGCTTGAGTGGCCTTACATGGGGGCGCAGTAATTTGTCATGTTTTCCATTGGATTGTGCAGGGCTTAGGATGGGAAAGTACTTTCTGGTAAAAAATATGTGGCTTAGATTAGAGGGTTTTCTTGAGATTGTGAGGTGATTGTGACAATGGTATAGTGTGGAGGACTTGCTAGTGTTTGTTTTGGCAAGGGAGTTCAGATTGCCTGATTTAAACAGGAGGAATAAGTGCCTGAGAGATTTTAGAGGGTAATCTTACTATACTACTGGAAGAAAATAAGAAATTGTGTGAGCAGAAGTGAAGTATGCTGACTAGGGAAGAAATGGCCAGGAGAGATGATAAGAATGGAAATTAGGGGGACTTGTGATTTCAGAACAGTTATTGCCCCAAAGCAAGCTCTAACGCTCCCCAAGGGGTAGAATAAATTAAGCTTGTGGTTGGTTGGATGGGAGGAGGGAATGGAGAGAGAAAGCATGAAACAAGTTTTTTGTGTTTGGTAGAGGGAAGGATGGGATGGTGGCTGAGGCAACTTTTAGCTCAACTATTTGGGTTCCATCTGGAATTGGGAGGAAGAGTAGAAACGGCTAAGGATATCTGCCAGATAAATTGAGTGACGGTTCTCTATTCATTTAAGTGTATCCATTCATATATTAAAGTCAGCATGGCCCATTTGAATTGGGAGGAAGAGGAGAGAGGGAGAAGGATATCTGCAATTGAATGACGTTTCTCGTCTCATTTAAGTGCTTCAATATATGGATTGATGTTATGGCGGTATAATACTAATATTATGCCTTTCCACTCAACCATACAAATAGGAGAGCCAGACAGCCTTCACTCCATATTACGTTGTTTAAGGCCCAAGCCGCAACAAGGCGCCTATGGAGCCTAAGTGCAAGGCGCATCATAAGGAAGTAAGGCTTGTATGTGACATCGTACATATTAGTTATAAGTCTATTCTGATTACTATGTAACACGTACTTGTCAATATATAAATAGTGAATACATAACATATCAATTTCAATAAATTAGCGGAATCAGCATACACTTCTCTTTCCTATTTGTACGCGAATTTAATAAAATCACTGTACAATGAGAAAATTCTATGCCCATAATTGATAAATAAATAATTAAAATTTTGATATATCAACTAAGAGGCTTTTGTAAATTAGTGGTCTTAAATCGTCCCATATTCCATTAACGAGACTCGGATTGAACTTATAGATACGTGTTAACAAATGTGATTAAAAATCTGAAGCAATTACAGCTTTTAATTTCTCAGAAATTTGACTGTTTATTATGATAAATATTGATAATTAATTTGAGTAATGAACCATAGTTTTATAAATTGTCAAATATTTCATAACATTTTAAAGTATGATCATTATATGATGCAGTAGAAGATTCTAATTTAGTAGTCGTCTGACAGAAAAGGAAAACAATATGAATAAATCATTAAAAATCAAAGATGCACCTTTTTTTGAGCTTGGAACCTACTAAAACCTGAGGGCTTCATGTGAGCCTAAGTGAAACGGTACTAGGTTGAAGCGCTCTAGCTGAGCCTTCACGAGCCTAGGGATTTTTTCAAGCTTAGGCGGGTGTTTAATAACTTTATGCCTCTTCATCTTCTCTCCCTTCCATTGCATTTATATCACCATTTGTCTTAGCAAACGGAGAACTATGGATTTGAAGATGGAGATATGAAGATGGAGATAAGAATACAAAGCATATCCATCGAATAGCTACTGCCAATTGGAGGAGGGTTAAACATATAGGTATGATCATCATTGATTGGTTGAGTTGAATGATTGGTAACATAGACGGCGTGGAACACATAACTTTCAGGTTTGGGGTACAGAGTGCTTCTTGGCTACCTTTAACCCGAAGGCGAGTGTCTAATAACTTTATGCCTCTTCATCTCCTCTCCCTTCCCTTGCATTTATATCGCCATTTGTCATAAGCAAACAGAGAACTATGGATTTGAAAATGGAGAGAAGAATACAAAGTATATCCATTGAATAGCTACTGCCAATTGGAGGAGGGTTAAGCATATATGTATGACCATCATTTATTGGTTGAGTTGAATGATTGGTAACATAGATGGCTTGGAACATATAACTTTTAGGTTTGGGGTACAGAGTGGCTTCTTGGCTACCTTTAACCTGAAGGCGTATTGTGGAATTTGTGGGTTGCTATAACCTGTTTCAGAGGTGGCTTAAGGGTTGAACCTGCAACATTTCTTGAGAAGGCAAGGATTAACTTTATAAAAGAGTACATTGCCTAGTATCCATGTCTCCCTCCACCAGTGCTGCATTGGCAGTTAGTGATGTGAGGAAGGTGATCTTTAGGGAATTAGAGAAAATAAGTTCAATTTGGTGGGACAAGTTTGCCTCATAGGTAAGGATGGGGGCTAGGGAATTAGGATGGTCAGTTTTTCTTATTGAGCATTACTGGAGAAGTGTGTTTGCCATTTGCTAGGAAGGAATCCTTGCGCTGAGGAGTAGTGGAGTGCAAGTATGGATGTTCTTGAGGTGATTCGGTGTCGAGGGAGGTGGATGCTGCGAACTTCATGGGTCTGGAGGGTACTAAAAAAGGTTGAACTCTTCTAGATCACAACAGTTAATTATGCCCCAGTCTCAAGGTTATCTCTGTTTCACCCACTGATGTGGTTTGGAGCCCTGGAGTAGAATAGCTTTGCAGGACTGTGAGATGGACCCAGCTATGACCTTATTCGAAATGATGCAACAGACCAGGTTGCGTGGTGGACGAGGACCTAAATGCAGTTGCAGCTAAAGGCGGAGTTTTTGTGAATTAGCTTCTGGTTCTATATGAGTTGCACTTTAGAGGAGTGTGCATGTAGTTCCCTTAGAACAGTATATATGGCCCACAGAGGCTTCACTTAAGGTGGCAATTTTTTGTTTGTTTGGAGGCTATGGATCTATTTTCCCTACAGATATTTTGAAGATGTGAGAGTTCTGTAGGTCCAATTGGTGTTGCAAAGCATGGATGATGCAGAAGCTGTGATTTGGAGTGGCAACTGATTTTTGCGGCCTTCAGTTTCTTTTCTGCTTAGCGGCAGTGCGTGGGGCCACTACAGGGACTTTAATTTACGAGCTTAGAGGATTGTGAAAGTTGCAAGAGGCTTAGCTCTGGAAAGGTACAGGATGTAGCTCCACTTTGCTTGTTGTGGTGGATTTTATTTTTGCGGGGAAAGTTAAACATTTACTCACACACACACACTGTCTCCACTGAGGGTCGAGCCCCTGACCTCCCCCTTCCATTTGGGAGTGACTGGTACCACTGGGCCTTTAGGCTTTTGGTACTTTGCAGGTATGGAATACGAATTTGAAGGTCAGTTTCTCCACTCCCACTTAAATATTGAGATGGATACGCTTGAAAACTTTATACTCCAAGATATAGAAGAGCATTATACTTACTGATATAGAAGACTCATGTCTAACTTCATATGTAGGGTCTTCTGTAGTTTTTCTGGGAGATGCATGTTCTCTTAGTTGCTTTCATATCAAGTTTTATACCTGCATGTACATGCATTTTTCCATTGGTAGATTTTATATCTATTATGAAAATATATATGTATATGGCTTCTGTTAATAGATATATATCAATATGATACTGTGAATATTATATTACTGACTTTGCTGTTGCAGTTTTTGTTGGTGAGGTGTTACTCCTTGCTGCTAGATTTCTTCCTTTACTAGGAAGCTATACATTCTGAATCATTTATCAACCTTCTGTGACAGATTTAATAGTATATTTATGAGCCAAAATTGAATTACTTGTATCCTTCCATGCTTTTGCAAACTTCTTAGTGAAATCTGAAGTGTAGCTTTGGTTTGGTTCTCTCTCTCTCTCTCTCTCTTTTTTGGACAAATAGATCATTCTGCCTAGTGTGCTTTTGATTTTATTATTGGGCTTTATACTATTTTTTTCAAGAAATACATATGCTAGCTAACTGATCAAGTGATCCATTTTATATCCATCGCCAAGAGTCTTAGCTTGATTGGATTTTTCTGACCTCCATTTTTTCCCCTTGGTTAGCTACTGAAGTCTGTTTTAATGTATGGTGGTTAAATGTTTTTCCGCAGTCATTTGGAGTTCACTGGTGTCCGTTTAGTGGGTTGACGCGACTTCCTTCATCTTTTGAGTAAGCACTTTCAGACATCGTGGCTTATGACTTAATTCTGATTGAGGATCCTCCAATTTTGATGCTGAAATGTTGTGTATGGGCAGTATTATATTTTCTGCAGACCAGTTACTTTATGTGTTCCAAAATTTGGATTTTTATTCTGCATTCTACATCTACCATGTAGTGTGCTATACATCACGTTGATGCATTATGCTCCTTTGTAGGGTGCGAGTTGGGCGGCCTAACCCGAGCCCGAACCTAACCCGGCTTATCCCAAGCTCGGGTCAACCCGTTCCAACCCGACATAAAGATTGCTATCAGTTTGATCAAACCTGGACATTTGAGGTCGGGTGGGTTAATGGGGTTTCACGGGTTGATCTCCTTTTTTTCTCTTATAAATATATATATATATAACAAATAAGTTTTCTTCCCACAGGTCACATAGGAGTATATGTGAGAATGGTTTCTAAACTTGCAGGAAATGTTGCTTTGTTTCTCAGTTTTAGAATTTCTGTATAGTCTCTTCTTTGTCCATAATATTCACTTGCACATTTACTCACAAAAAACTAAAAAACCAAAAAATGAAGAAACAAAATTAGACCAAAAATTACATTTTTTCCAGTCTAATTTTCAGATTTATCAGAACACAAAAATCTGGACCAAAATTGTAGAAAGCAAAGGTATGTTTACCTCTCTTTCATTTTTTTCTTTCTTTTTTCCTTTTTTTTTTCGTGAAAAATCACATTAGGTAAGAGGATGAAACAACATTAAGATCTTTACTGTATCCAACTATAGATCTGTTTTTTGGCTATTTTTTGTGATAGTGCAAACTAAAATAAGAAGAAAAACTTGAGGAAAAAAAAGGGTTGTTTACTACTCTAACCTGCTATAACCTTTACATGGTAATGTAGTTTACATACATGAGTTCATTGTAAAAGTTAGTCTTCCATGGAAAGAAAGAGAGAGGGAGGGAGGGCTGGATCTGCAATTTTTTCAGGATGGGCCGGGTTGGCCTGCCTAAGTTGTACCCCTATTCCTTTGCTTCATCAGTGTACATTAGTAGCCTATGACGTCTTATGGAAAGTGATATCTTTGTCTCCGTTACCCAAGTGAAGTTTTTGTCATGCTCTGACCAATGGCTTCATTGTTAAGACCAAGTAGCCTCCTAGTATTTTAGATGTACTAGTACAACAAAAATGTATTTGTCTACTCAACTTCAGGCAGCTCAAGAAGCTGAGTTCCTCGGTTTATGCACCATTGAGTATTGTTTAAGAATTATTCTAAGTAAGGGACTAGGTAGCCTCTGAAAGTTGGTGAAAGCCGAAACAAAAGTACTTGCTCTCAATTAGGTGGAAAAGGTTTTGTTGAGTTCAATTTGGTCAGATGAATTTTCAGGCTGCTCAAGAAGCTGAGTTCCTTGGTTTATGCATAATTGAGTATTGTTTTTAGAATTATTCTAAGTTAGGGACTAGGCAGCCTCTGAAAGTTGGTGAAAGCCAAAACAAAAGTACTTGCTCTCAATTAGGTGGTAAAAGGTTTTGTCGAGTTCAATTTGGTCAGATGAAATATTTATAGATTTTTGTTAGATTAGCTATATTGTCTCATTTTTTTTAAAGCAGAGACTGTGAGTGCATTAAAGCGTAGTGTTAAGATTCTAGGGACATTCAACATTTGTTTACATGTGCGACATGATTGCCCAAGTTGCAGAGTTTTATTGGTTCCAGAAATATTTTAGTATTTTTCTTGTCTTTTTGGCCAATTCTTGGAAAAAAAGGAAGCATTAAGGCATTAAATGGCCAGAAGAATTTTCCTATCTTGCTTACTGTCTACATGTTGTCTGTGTGGGTGTTTGAGAGGATTACAACTACATTCTCTAAGTAATGTAGTAACTTATGGACAATGTGGTGTTTGTGTGGCTTTGTTTCAAATTGGAGGTCCTAGTGCAAAGGCAGGTCGTTTGCAAGGTCTTTGAGTCACTGGTCAACCTAATGTGATGCTTGACAGCTGAATTACAGGCTTGGTTGGTTTTTAATGAAAAAATTCCTAGGAAAGAAAAATGCATAAAACCTACCCTGTTTTAGGTTCTTTTTGTTATTTCTTCAGATTTGAAAGTCGTCCGTGAATTTTAATATTGGTCTCTGGCAACTGCTGAGACTACCTTATCCTGCCACCCTTCAAAGTATCATGATTACTATTGCTTGTTAGCGAAGTGTCACGGGCTTGGTGCTTCGCTATCTTACCCAAAAGTTTAAGCTGTTAGGTGGGACTAACACCCAGTCCATTTATACCCAAGACCTTTCCCATCTGGATCCGATGTGGGACAAGATTCGTCACATTCTCCCCTACCCAAACCCGCAATGCCCTCGTTGCGTGGACCACCCTACCTTACCCATTTACCTTAACAACGGGGGACCCGGTCCGACCCAAATACCTCCGTGTGGGCGCTCGGCACTCGGCGTAGTACTGGATCAAGGTTTGGGCTACCCTCCCTTACCCGTCCACCCTAACAGCAGGGGACCCTGTCCGACCTAGACACCTTCGTGTGGGCACTCGGCATGACATCGGATCAAGGTTTGGGCCTGCTCTGATACCACTAGTCACGGGCTGGGTGTTGCGTTATCCGACCCAAAAGCTTAAGTTGTTAGGTGGGGCTAATACCTAGTCTGTTTATACTCAACACCTTTCCCATACGGATCCGATGTGGGACAAGATTCGTCACAGAAGGCTCAGGTTGTATTCATCTAGAAGAAAAATAATACAAAAGTGGTTTGGTTTGAGATACGGGGTGACCCTTATTGGTTCCAGCTCATGGTTATTGTTGGAGAATGTCATTGATAAGATTGATTTACGCATTAATAGAATGTTTGATAGGATTTTTTTGTGATACTGTTTCTTAGAAATCTTCTGTCCATGAAAATTTTAATTTATCACTTCTTTGACCTATAAATAGATGTGCTAATTGTAAATTAGATAACACATTATAATTTGAGTGATGTAGACTTTTGGGTTTGTGTTAAGTTGATGTAGGTTGTAGTGGCCGAATCACGTATATCCATGTGTTCATGTTTACTTTCTCTCTCAGTTATTTTGTATCTTTGAATGGTTATAAGAATGCTTTACTTGGTGATAAAAAAGGATTAGAAGCCTCTTACACACCCACCAAATTTGAGACAGCACAAATCATACTGTTTCGTAAATACACCTAATTGCTTCGACAGAGGATCTTACGGAGGCTAGCCATTCTTTTTTTCTTTTGCTATTGCTGATTGCTGTATAGAACAACCTGGTTCTTTGGATTCTCTGAAGTGTGTTAGTTTTTATCAAGTTGTTTATCTTGCTCTGCTTCAATGCGGCCTCTTCGTCTGACGTGTATAGTTTTACATTTTGCAGTGATGGGGAATTTTCTTCCACTGCCTGTAAGTTTTTGTTTTTATGCCTTTGTTTTATTTATTTATCTGTTATTATTTTTATTCTGGAAGAGGAATATAATTGGAGGTTTTATTTTATGCAGATCCTGATCTTGTTGGACAACATGCAATCTTTCCTGAACATACAGCCATATCAGCTGGCACTCATCCCTGCCCATATGTTGCATACGTTGGACCGATCCCCCCTTCGTCGTCAAATTCCAGTGGAAGTGTTTCAGAGGGGTCTACTTTTAACAATCATTGGAATAGCGCAGCGGTTCCTAGCGAGATCCCCACTTCTTATGCTTTTCCTGCCATGGATGTCCACTATCACAGTTGGGAACACCATTCCTCTCCCTTCCCCACGACAAGCAGCCGTATCGGTGGTGCTGATCAGCCTCCTGTACCTTCTATGACACAGAGGGCACCTAGGGCCAATTCTGATGTACCAAGATCAGGATCTTTCATGCATCCATTCCTTGTTGGCCACAGGTAAGCCCTTGGTAAACCATTAGGTCTCGTTTCTTGACACATTTTTTTTTGGTAGGTAAGATACACAACCATGCTGCTTGCATACATGACCTACTATTTACTGTAATATAAACTTGAACCCTCAAACTCCCACATGAGAGGAGTCACTTAGCCACAAGCTTGGTTTTTTTTTGAGATATGCAAAAGCTTGGCAATTCCTTTTTGGTCTGAGCTTTTCGTTCTTCCTTCTACTCTAGTCACAATTGTGGGGAAATATGATTTCCCACAAAGTTGACTTTGGTGGGGACTTCTAAGTTTCCATTTTTTTCATCCACTCGGTTTCCCCTTTACAAGCATAGCATTATAATGGTTGATTTTAATGCACTCTCACAGTTCTGCTCCTCGAGCTGGTTCCTCAATGGTTCGCCCTCATCCTGGTAGTGTTGCTCGGACCCGTGACCGTGTCCAGGCTCTCCAGGCTTATTTTCAGCAACCCAGCAGTTCACCAACCCTACGCACACCCATCATTTCTGGCACGCGAAGATCTACCAGTCATAGGGCCATGGCTCAAGTAGGGCCAGCAGCCTCGTCATCTGATCAGAGTGGTGGCTTCTACTTCTTCCCATCAGGTTCATCTGGTAGGAACTTCCAAGCAGCCGAAAATTCCATGTCGAATCGCTTCAATGGATGGGAAAGAGAACACTTGCCTTCATTCCCACCGAGCCAAGTTGATAGAGATCCGAATTGGGGACCGTTCCATCCGGCTTCCGGGGGTTCAGATACCACCAGCAGGTCCAGTAGCAGCTTCCGCCAGAGGCATGGATCCGAGAGGATGTCATCACAAAATCGGTCATAGACTTGATCTGATTTATCCATAAAAGCTTGAAAAACTATGACTGACACAATGATTATGCATGCTTGAGAAACGATATATATCTATATATTTGCTTGGAGTCTGTCTGACACGACAGGCTATGCTGTGGCGTGGCCCATAAATTATGCCTTTCGGCCACAATGTGGTTGTGTGATGGACTCTGGCTTCCTCTAGTTTCTTTCCGATGGGGATATGAAATAAGATCAAATGTTGACTTTGCCCTGTAAAATTTAGAAGTTCCGACAATTATCATTTTGCGTGAAATGGAAATGCTCATACTGATGCTGTGGGGTTTGAGAAAAATGGTAATCGGACGGCCATTGTTTCCGGTAAATGTGGTGCTAATGCCCTACCAGTTGTGGCTCACTGGTTTGAGCAGTCTGTTAATGAAATTGTTTATTACATAACTTGTTGGCTATGAATTTAGTCGGGAACGATATTTCTAGCATTTGACTCTCCTTAATTTTAGTCGTGAAACTTCATTCAGATATAGAAACTATGCAGTCGCTTGAAGATGCATACATAAATCACAGCGCAGTTGTTTATATACTTCTGGATTTGCAACGTTTTGGCTTGCAAGAATTCTTTTGTCCGTAAGAGTCACATTTCTCCTGGCATTATCTCTCCAGTTCTCGGTGGAGCTAGATGTGATGGTTAAGAAGCATTCACCGTCATCACTTGGTAGAAGTGCAAATAATATTTATTTATATATATATTATTTCACGCCATAATGATTGAATGATGTGATATAATTTTTTTTTTATCGCTCATTCAACTTTAGAGAAGGCTATAGAGAGAGGAAATCTACCGAGAAGAAACAAAATCATGAATCCTTCAAGTTTGTTATAATAGCATGGGTGTTTTAGAAACTAAAACAGTCGGATTTGTTACTTTCCAACTAATCGGTTTTTCCTTTTTATAGTTTGTAAGTAGTAATACAAATTCTCCTATGACGAATTTTCAGCATATGCTTACATCAACAGTTAATCAGGAATGAATTAATTATAATATCCTCATTTATTTGTAAATATATTTTTGTCCATCCAAATATTATGGGTATATAAAAAATTTCACAACTCAGCTCACCTGAATTGAACGTCAATCAATTTTACAAGGTAATTTTTCCATTTCTTCATAAAAAAAGACGTCCTCCTTGCAACCAAAATTGATTTTCCTTGATACAGTTTCTTCATATCCAAATAATTCTTCTTACTTTTTACATTATACACAGGTAATCAATTTTGCATTGGATAAAAAAAAGTGAAATTCCCGAATGTGGACAAACTATAATTTCTCAAATAATAGAGTGTGAATGTAATATATCATATCTCGAGGGGTCAAACTGTAATTTATCCTTCTATATTTGATACCATCAATGACACATGTACAAGAAGGACCTCGATGGTCTACCATTAGCTACTGTTGCAATTAATGAAACGACAGCGTTTTGGTATCATTTTTGTTTTCAACTTCAACATTGTTAATTTCAGCCACAGCTAAAGCCCACTTAAAGCCACCAAGCCAAGTCATTTAACAACTCCTTCCCACCCATGTGTATACATGTCCCACCCAATCACATCAGTATTCAGTCAGATATCTTCTCTATTCATCTTCTTTATTCACTCTGTAAAGCTTAATTCTAAATTTGCAGATAACGTATCTTCCTAGCAACCCATATGTCTTCTTCTCTTTTAATTGAAAGAATTCATTTATCTTCTTTAATATATTTCACAATGCATTTCTCATGGTATGTTTTGCTTGAAATTCAACATTTGTGCATATCTATATGTAATTCATGTGTTTGGAAGAATCCCAAATTTTCATTCATCTCAACATTCATAGAATTATGTAATTACTTGTTAAAAGCACGTGTTTTCAAATTGAGGATCCAACAAGACTTATTTTCAAAGAGAAGGTAATATATTCATTCAACTCGAAGTTTTACTTTACTAGGCGATCACCGACCAGGTGACATACACAATATCCATTCAGAGAGTTATCAACTTTGAGCTATTAATGAGTACTCTTGTATAAATACCTCATCATATAACACATATATTATATAAGGCTTCATTCCATATTTTCATATAAGTTTAGAAATATACATTACTAGTTAAAGCACGTATTTCAAATTGAGGATCCCACTGCTCATTTTCAAAGAAAAGCTGATGCATTCAGGTTATTCAACTCTAAATTTGACTTTATCAGGTTGTTACTGACCGGTTTATGTATGCATCCACTCAAAGAGTTATCAACTCTCAACCGACTCGATGACAACTTTTGATTAACTAGTTAAGGTGACACATCATTGACTAGATAATTGTAGCACAGTTCTTATATGAATGTCATACTATTATCATTTTTTTAAAAAGATAATTTTTATAATTTAAATTTTTTAGTTGGTGAAACATTACACGTAAAATGACTTATTTAAGTAAATTAAAAAAAAAAAACACATAATTTACTCGGGACAACATAACTTTGAGCAATTAGTGAGTATTATAAATACATCTGCATATAACACAAGAAATGCTACATAAGACCCCATTCGTTATTAAGTTAAAAATATATAATTACTAGTTAAAATCACGGACAAAACATGTGCTTTCAAATTCAGGATCTTGACTTATTTTCAAAGAGAAACTGATGTATTCTGTTTATTTAAATCTAAGTTTCACTCTTCTAGGCGATCATTGATTGGGTGATAGAAGCATCCACTCAGAGAGTTACCAACTTAACTCTCATTTGACTCGATGACAACTCTTGACTAACTAGAAATGATACCAGATCCTCGACTCAAGATAATTGTGGTATGGTTTATATATTAATGTTATATCATTATGATGTGGGTCTTTTCTTTTTTTCTTTTTTTTTTTTAACTATTGGGTCTTGTCATGTCATCAGAGCTGTTGTTTTAGTCAAGCTTTTTTAGCAAGATATCCATAGTGCAAATCACCACACGCATTATTGTGTCAGTTGTCTAAGATCTGAAAATCTTTTTTGACGTGAGCAAAGTTTATATATATAATTTTAGGATAAATAGCATTAAATCCCTATCAACTATACTTTCTCTCCCAACTAATCCCCCTCAACTAAGTGATGGTCCCTCAAATTATGAAATTGTTACAATTCAGTCCCTCCTGTTATAACGACGTTATTTAAATTTAGGGTAATTTGCACTCAGATCCCCTAAAGTTTAGGTCAATTGCACTCATCCCCTGAGATTTCATTTTTCTTGCAATGACACCCCTGAAGGGGTTAAGACCCCATGAAATGACTCTTGTGCCCTTGCTTTAGTGTAAAAGTTATGTTGGCTAAATTAATGGACCAAACAACCCTTGTATATTAAGCTCAATTTGAAAAACTTTTCAAGTACTTTGGATACAATAATTGTTGTAATAGGGATATCTACATATAGGTAGACATAAGGATCACTAATTACAAATAGGTAAACTTTTACCTTTCAATTACTAATACATCAATTTAACTAAACTAATTACAATGGGTCAACTTTTTTGTTTAAAGACTCAAATACCCCAAAAAAACTTCAATCTTCTTTTTCTTCTTCTCTCCCATTCCAAAATCCCTAAACATTCAAAAATAAAAATAAAATATTTCGGAAAAAATATAAATATTTTGAAAAAATTAAAATATTTCTGGAAAAATAAAATATTTCAAAAAAATGAGGAAAAATATAAAATATTTTGAAATATTTTTGTTTATTTCTTTTTCACATTTTTTTTATTCTTTTCAACGAAATGTGTTCAAGCCTTAGACCTCTTGGTGATTACAATGCAATATTTTGGAGTCAAGTGTGTCAAGAAGTATCAAGAACGAGTTGATTGAGTTGAATTTGTTTTGAAATTTGGTGTCTTAAAAAGTAATAAATCTTAGGGGAGTTATATTTAGATAATTTATTTCAATATGACAGTGGATATAATCTAAATCTTACTTGTTTAGTATGAATTGCTTTGAATGCATGTCATAAATATTTCAGGAAAAATATTTTATTTCCCAAAATATTTTATATTTTCCAAATTTTTTATTTTTTCCTGAAATATTTTATTTCCTAATTTTCTTTTTGAAATATTTTATTTTACCCAAAATATTTATTTTTCCTGAAATATTTTATTTTTCCCGAAATATTTTTTTCCTCATTTTGTTTTCGAAATATTTTTTTTTTCCAGAAATATTTTAATTTTTTCAAAATATTTATAATTTTTCCGAAATATTTTATTTTTATTTTTGACTGTTTGGGGATTTTGGAATGGGAGAGAAGAATAAAAAGAAGATTGGAATTTTTTTAGGAGTATTTGAGTCTTTAAACAAAAAAGTTGACCCATTTGTAATTAGTTTAGTTAAGTTGATGATTAGTAATTGAAAGGTAAAAGTTTATTTATTTGTAATTAGTGATCCTTATGTCTACCTATATGTAGATATCCCTATTTCAAAAATCTTTGTATCCAAAATATTTGAATTTTTTTTCAAATTGAGCTTAATATACAAGGGTTGTTTGGTCCATTAATTTATAAAATATGTCTTTTACACTAAAGCAAGGGCACAAGAGTCATTTCATGGGGTCTTAACCCCTTTAGGGGTGTCATTGCAAAGAAAATGAAATCTCAGGAGGTGAGTGCAATTGATCAAAATTTCAGGGGAACTGAGTGCAAATTACCCTAAATTTAACTAACGGGCTTTATGACGAGAGGGACTGAATTGTAACAATCATGATAGTTTTGGGGGTTTATAGTCAAAAACATAGTTGAGGGGGGTTAGTTGGGAGAGAGAGTATAGTTGAGGGGGGTTTAATGCTATTTATTCATAATTTTATAATTTAAATTGTTTAGTTGGTAAAATATTTTACTTAAAATAACTTATTTTAAAAATTAAAACAAAAAGTCTCAGCTTACTCTAGGATAACATAATTTTGAGCAATTAATGAGTAGTCTTGTATAAATACATCAGTCTATAATACCGAAATTGAACAAGAAATGCTATATAAGACTCCATTCCCTATAACGTTATAGATATATAATTACTAGTTAAAAACACGTTCTTTGCATGTGTTTTCAGATTTTTATTATAAATAAATAAAATCTAAAAAATAAGTTAGTAGAAATGTAATTAATTTGAAATAAACATTTAAAATATATTGGTAAACTAATTTAAAAAATAATTTTTAGTATTCCATTGGGTTGGAATTTAATTGTTATTATATTTCAGATAAATAAGTGCAAATAAATTCAAAGATAAAAAAACCAAGAGTTGTAATGTAACTCTTAAAAAAATTGAAATTATGGATAAAAATAAATAAGTAAATTAACCAACAAATTAATTAATCAAACTAACATAAATAGTAACAAATAAACAACTTAGAAATTGAAAAACAAACCCACAGGTATACCTCATGAAATAAACTATATAGATAGTACACAAATAAATAATAAAACAAACATATATTAAGTATAGATATAATAAATATGTGATGTATATAGTTCCCCATGCAGCTACATATTCCGAGTGTAGCTAGCCTCTCTACACAAACATTTGTACCCTTCAGAGAAAGTTATATGAGGCATCAGCTGGTTTCCCTTATAGAACAAAATCAAGCCATCATGCAGACAAACATCAACTTAACTGCGTCGGATTCCAAGAGCTCGTGTTCGAAGAACTCCTAATTAACCACATTAACATGTTGCATGAGTCTGTGGTTTTTGTAAGAACACTTTTGTGTATTGTTTATTTATTGCATATTCTAGATAATAATCATATTGAGTGTTATATAGGTCGTTTTGGTTTCAACGACATCTACAAGTTTCAACAAAGGTAAAATCAAGCATTGAACTAGTGAGGAATACAAGATAAATGCAGTATTGAGAAAAAATGTCTCCCGGAGGGAAAAAACGGCATTTCCCAAAGCCGTCAATTCAAGAAAAAAGTCTTGGGGAATCAAGAGGGTCATTTTGGCGCAGATGCGAAGAAAAGTAGTTTTAACAAAAAAACCTACACCTAAGCCTACGCTTTCAGAAATAAAAAATGGTCAGAAAGTGAAAAGCTACGTTTGGCCCTATGCTTAAAGCGTAGGAGGTCTACACTTAAAGCGTAGCTGCGGTAGGAAAAAATAATTCGTGTTGTAATGTCGATTCTACCCCAATGCGATTTCTTATGAGGTGGCTACGACTTTATACATTGAGATACGTGTCATACATATTATATTCATCAGAATATAGGGTTTTACTTGGTTGGGTGTGAAATTATAGAAAAGGGTAAACTTAGGGTTTCTCCTATAAATACCAAGGTCTACAAGAGAGGAGGTTACATCTTTGAGAGATCTCTGCAGTATTGTATCGTTCATATTCTTCTACAGAGATAGAGAGAGGAAAAAAATCATTGAGTGATTCTATATCTTTTAGTTATCTCTTATGTTAGGGTTTATTCAATTGTGCTTCTACATCGACAATCTTATGCACGATTGAAAAGATCTACACACCGCTTATTACAACTTGGTTGCTTTGATCCGTTTGAAAAGCAGAGCCGTCTGAGTGCGGAGATCGGAGCAGGAGGCTTCATGGTTATTTGATCTGTTGAGAAACATAGCCGTCAGAGTACGGAACGGAGTGAGAGCTTCGTGGAGCACGAGTGAATCTAGACTTTCAGATGTCGAGTGAAGAACAACATATTACATCGATTGTAAGTACTATTTTCATAGAGTCTGTACAAATTCTCTGATTCATAGTGCATCGATACATGAACGTATCCATGGTTTTTACTTGGAGTCTTTCTAAGGTTTTTCACATAAAAATATCGTGTCTCTATTGTTTTATTTTCTTCACTTAAATTAAACTTTGCATGATTTATCTTGATAGTGAATTGGATTAAAGTTGACTTTTTAGCAATTATTTTTAATTTGTCAATAAATTCACAAAAAACCTATTCACCCCCCCCCCCCCCCCCCTTTAGGCTATTTTCATTGATCGTCTAGGTAATTTCAATTGGTATCAGAGCGTGGTTGCCCCGTTTTAGGTTAACTACCTAGGGTTAGATCTTGAACTTGGACGATGGAGATACCTCGTGAAGGAGGTTCCATATCTAGGTCCCCGTTGTTTGATGGCTCGAATTACACCTATTGGAAAGCGAGAATGAGAGCGTTTTTGAAATCGTTAGATGAGATAACTTGGTTGGCTGTAGATGTAGGATACTCACCCCCCACTGTGAAATATGTTGTTACTAATTAATCTAGGGTTAAACCATCGAGTGAGTGGACTGCTGCTGAGACAAATAGTGCTAATTGGAACTCAAAAGCTTTGAATGCGTTGTATAATGTTGTGACTGCGAGTGAGTTTAAGAGAATTACCACGTGTGAAATTGCCAAAGAATCTTGGGATATTCTCCAAGTTACTCATGAAGGAACTTCAAAAGTTGAGCAATCAAAACTCCAAATTCTAAATTCAAATTTTGAACAACTTAGGATGGAGGAGGATGAAGTTTTTGGTGACTTTGAGGTTAGGTTAACTGAAATAGTAACAAGTTGTCACAATTTAGGAGAGCCCATTCCTGAGAGTACCATAGTGAAGAAAAGTCTTAGGTCTCTACCGGGACATTTTCGGTCTAAGGTTACTGTCATATCTGAAATCATGAGTTTCAAAGAAATTAAACTTGAAGAATTGACAGGGAATTTAAAATCTTATGAGATGGAGATGTGTGTTCAATCCTCTAAGAAGTTGATTGGTACAAAAGAAAATAGTGTAGCTTTTAGAACCACTAAGGAGGATCCTAGTGAGTCTGATGAGGAGGGTGAAAGTAGACTAAGTCAGTTTGATATGATCATGAAGCAGTTTCATAAATTTTTAAAATCTTCTAATGGTCAAGAATTAATTAAATGACAAAAATTTGGAGATAAATCACATGATTCTAAAAATAGAAAAGTCCAAAATAGGAATGACAAGTTTGTTCATAGAAAGAAGAAACCTCAATATTTTGAGTGTCAAGGGTTCAGTCACATAGCTGCTGAGTGTGCTAATAAGTCGAAAAATAAAAAAGTTCTAGATATTACTTGGAGTGATGGAACAACTAGTGATTCGACGGAGTCAAAGATAGGAGATGAGTCTGAGAATTTCACTGTGTTTGCTGCCCAAAGTAAGGAGGTCGGTGAAATTGTTACAAGTTGGGCAATGTCTGAGGATGATGATTCTGAGGATAATGAAGATCGTATGGACTTATATGAAGATGCATACAATAAATTGTATAAAAAATCTGTGCATGTTAGCAAAGTGTACTTAAAATTTTTGGTTCAATTCAACAATGTTGATAATAAGAGACAGTCCTTAAGAGAAGAATTGACCAAGTTTGAAAAAGAAATGACTCAGGCTTTGAAGATGGTAGATGGTCTCAATAAGGAATTAGGAAACCTAAAATTGGAATTGAGTGAGAAATCCACAAGGATTGAGAGTTTGAAAAATGAATTGAAGGATGTTAATTCAACTGTTCATATATGGTCTAGTGGAACTAATAAGCTTGATCACATGTTGAATGTAGGAAAGTTATCATGAAATACAAAGGGGTTGGGGTTCAAATAAATGATTAATTTTGACATTGTTTCCAAAACAACTTTTGTTAAGGCTTCTCAAGTAGCATCTAGTTCTTCTAAAGGTAAGTCTAATATGAATTTTAATACTCAATCTTATGTCAGAAAATCTATTGAGAGTAAGCCTCCATTTACCTCTAGAGTCAATAAGGGTTCGAATAATGGTTTTCAAAGGTTTATTCCAGTCTGTCATCATTGTGGAATGAAATGTCACATTCGTCCCTTGTGTTCAAAGTTAAGAGGTGAAACATTGAAATCAAAGTGGAAACATATAACTCAAATAAGGCCCAATGTTGAAAATCAAATTCGGGTATTGAGTGAAGAGGTGAAGAGGTTGTCAAGGCTAGCAAATAGAGCACCGAGAATTAAACAAGTGTGGGTTATAAAAGATGAATTACATTGTTTGGTTGCCCATACTACATGTCTAGCAGGTGACTCTAATTCTGAGAAAGGTATTAAGTATATATCCATAAATTCTCAGTCAACAGACATCTCTACAAAACATTAGATTTTCAAAAGCATATGCATCTTAGAAAATCTGGTGGTATATTATCATTAGAATAGATGTCTTCATACGTATCATTCTATGAATATCTTGCATTATCTTTTATCCTAAAATTGATATATTATCATGCATTTTGTATTATTTGCATGTTTATTTTTTTATTTTTTATTATGTATGCATCATGTTTTGCTACTGTTAGGATTATTCATGCATGCATCATTATGACAAAAATGATAAAAAAAAAATTTAATAAAATTTTTGGGAATGTTGAGCTTCGCTAGAGTACAAAAATTGTCATATTTTATTCTATTTTCACATTTACTTGTCTAATTATGCATATGTGAAGTAGAGGTATCAGTCTGACCTAAGGTTTTTAGATGATCACTTGGCATGATTATTTTATGTTACAAAAATTTAATCTTAGGTGCTAGTTGCTTCGGTGATGATTGTAATGCCTACTGAATCTGTTATTTTTTTCATTTAACCTGAAGTGATATGAAGATTCATGAGTTATGCTAGATTGGTCTATGCATGAAATATCTTTTGCATGTGTATGAATGTTGTGGTAATGGTGGAAGAAGAGGAAATGATAAGATGATAAAAAATAAAAATACAAAAAAAAATTCTTTAATCCAAAAAGGATAGATAACTGATGAGCATAAATCCCATGGAAAAAGCTCGGGCCCAGTTGGTCGGGACTAAAAATTCTCGCTGGAAATTCCAGAGCTTAGAAAGACAAAAAGGGATATGGTGAAAAAGTTGAAAAGATGGAAATGAGGAAATTGTGTGACAAAGAGAAAGTATATTTTATTTTTGATTTCTAGTTTGGTTTTTGGATTGAATTATCAACACGGTTGGTGCGGAGATTATCAGGTTTAATATGTATTATTTTCATCTTATCTTAGTGCTTGCATATGATAATTTTCATATATATATATATATATATATTTACAAAACTTGACTTGTGCATTCTTGAGTATACAAGGTATGTGTGCTAATTTTCTTCTATATCGTATGTATAATGGATGAGTTAGATCTGAGAATATGATGTGTTAATGATTAGCTCCTTGTCTCTACTGCCCTGCTCACATATTTCTAAGAACAAAAATTTATTTTTTTGTTTTGCATTTCGCATTCATGCATTTATTGTAAGTTCATGCATTGTAGAGATTTTTGTTACTCGAGAATCTGGATATAATCTTATATAGTACTTTATCTTAGAATTTAGTGCTTGGATTAGATTATCTCAAGTCTCCTCTGTGATATTTTCCTATGTTTTCATCTTAAGGCTTTCCCTTGTTTCTCTTATGTGCTTTGATTATTTTTATTTTACCTTGTCGTTTCAGTGACAAAAAGGGGGAGAAATATTGAGTAAGGGGGAGTTAAATATTGAGTAAGTGGGAGTAATAATTTTAGGGGGAGAAGTATTGAGTAAGGGGAAGAAGGAGTGTGTGTTTTATGATCATTATGCTTACATGGATATTGTGTTTTTCTTATGATCATTTTATATCTGTTTTCCACACTTGCGTTTAATGGTTTGTTTAGTGTTGTGGTTGCAGGATTGGTAGACCGTCATGAGAGCAAGGTGATAGTTTATATCTATGTTTGTTGATGTGTGTTCATAAGTATAGATGTTATATTGTTATTTGTGAGACTATATTGTAAAACATGGTTTTGTCTCAGAAATGCCAATGGGGAGATTGTAAGAACAATTTTGTGTATTGTTTATTTATGGCATGTTCTAGACAATAACTATGTTGAGTGTTAGATAGGTCGTTTTGGTTTCAACGACATCTACAAGTTTCGAAAAAGGTAAAATCAAGCATTGAACTAGTGAGGAATACAAGAGAAGTGTAGTATTGAGAAAAAATGTCTCCCAGAGGGCAAAAACAACATTTCCCAAAGCCGTCAATTCAAGTAAAAAGTCTTGGGGAATCAAGAAGGTCATTTTGGCACAATTGCGAAGAAAAGTGGTTTTAACAAAAAGGCCTACGCCTATGCCTACGCTTTCAGAAATAAAAAATGGCTAGAAAGTGAAAAGCTACGCTTAACCCTATGCTTAAAGCGTAGGGGGTCTACGCTTAAAGCATAGCTGCGACAGGAAAAAATAATTCATGTTGCAATGTCGATTCTGCCCCAATGCGATTTCCTATGAGGTGGCTACGACTTTATACATTGAGATACGTGCCATACATATTATATTCATCAGAATATAGGGTTTTACTTGGTTGTGTGTGAAATTACTGAAAATGGTAAACTTAGGGTTTCTCCTATCAATACCAAGGTCTACAATAGAGGAGGCTACATCTTTTAGAGATCCATGCAGTATTGTATCATTCATATTCTTCTACAGAGATAGAGATAGAGAGAGAAAATCATTGAGTGATTCTATATCTTTTAGTTCTCTCTTGTGTTAGGGTTTATTCAATTGTGTTTCTACATCAACGATCTTATGCACGATTGAATAACTTAGATTCTGAAAATTCTACATACCGCTGATTGCAACTTGGTTGCTTTGATCCGTTTGAAAAACGGAGCCGTCTGAATGCGGAGATCGGAGCAGGAGGCTTCGTAGTTATTTGATCTGTTGAGAAACAGAGCTGTCAGAGTACGGAGCGGAGCGAGAACTTCGTGGAGCGCGAGTGAATCTAGACTTTCAGACGTCAAGTGAAGAACAACAGATTACATCGGTTATAAGTACTGTTTTCATAAAGTCTGTACAAATTCTCTGATTCATAGTGCATCGATACCCAAGCGTATTTGTGATTTTTACTTGGAATCTTTCCAAGATTTTCCTTGTAAAAATGTCGTGTGTCTCTATTATTTTATTTTATGCATTTAGATTAAACTTTACATGATTTATCTTGATAGTGAAATGAATTAAAATTGATTTTTCCGCAATTATTTTTAATTTATCAATAAATCAACAAAAAACATATTCATCCTCCTCAAAACTATTTTCATTGATTTCAGTTTTCCTACTGTAATATCGTTGATAGGCCGACATTTTTAGTATAGCAGAAACCATACACGAAACCATCTCAGAAACAAAATATATAGCGTACGAAATTGCTCGGTCCCAACCAGGACTAGAATGATTTCTGTGCTAGACACATCTCCAGAGATGACAATTATACATCATCATCATCATCGGTGCCTTTATCCCCTACAAAGGAAGGAAGTAGGAGGCAGGCCACATTGGTCTTTCCCGCCGTTTCCTGTCATAAGCCCTATCTCCTATTAGTCAATTTTTTCCCATATTTTTTTGGCACTTCAGTTTTTATCAAAAGACACTATGGGAATGTATACTTGAATTTGGTTGCTGGCAGTCAATGGATTGTCTGGTTTACGTACATGGATAGAGGATAAGTAGGTCATTCTGTGGAGGTTTCATCCATTACTGTGATGAACTGATATATGTTCTGTATATAGTTCCCAATGCATAAAGAAAGAAAGAAAAAGAAGACTATAGTAGGCTTTGTACAACACCGAAGATATAGAAAAAAAAGGATATATTGCTGATTCAAGATACGCGTGGAGAAAACCCCTCGTGGCTATAAATATGTGTATGCAGGCACCGAGCCACGTGTACAGCATAGGGGTCAATTGACGGCTTTGAAATTTTATTTGTTTTAATATTTCTTATAGTAATATAAATTATCTTAAGAGATTATAGGGAATTTTATTTTATTTGTTACCCTATTATTTTTTTAAAAAGTTCTACTTATTGCCTCTCAATTTCAAAGATTAGATAGAATTATTACGCTAAAAAATAAAAATACCTTCAAATTATATGTAATATATAGATTAGTTTAATAAACTATTTAATAAAATCTTAATTTCATTCTTATGGTCTATCTAACCCACAATTAAGTGTCCACAAGGCCACAATTAATATCTCAAACCCCATTTAACTCAGCCCACAATAGCTTCTAATTTAATTAAAGCATAACCCACAAGGCCACAACCAACATCTCAAAACTCATTTAACCAAGCCCACAATAACTTCTAATTTAATTAAAACCACAACCAAATTACCAACATCTTAAAGTTCATTTAATCAATCCCGCAATAACTTTTAATTTAATTAAAGTACAATCACAACTCACTTATTGAACCCTAATTTCTTTGACACAAACAGAACTTTAGATCCATCTCTCACTATAAGGTGACGAGGCGGAGCCACTCTTTGGCTAAGGGCGCCATGGCCACTTCCAATTTTTTTTCAAATTTTTTTAGCCTAAAAAATTATATATATTATAGATATCTTTGTAAAAATTGCATATGACACCTCCAAGTTTTTTAAAAAATTATTTTGGTAGCCTAAAAAAATATAAATTTTACCAATAAATTTATAAAAAAAATTGCATTGACCTCCAAATATATATTTTTTAAAATCCTTTGGAAACCTAAAAAATATAAATTTTATAAATAAACTTATAAAAAAATATATTGGCCCATTTAGATAATTTTTCCAGCTCTGCCCGTGCTCGGTGACAAAATTTCTTTTAAAGGTTGACCCCCAATAAAAAAATTCCTGGCTCCGTCCATGAGTGTATGAGTTCTGAACACCGAGCAAGGCGAGAGAAAAAAAAAAGATAAAGATCGAAAAGAGAGAACGGGTAGTTAGGAAAATGCAGATAGAGTGAGAACCAACAGCGTAGCGAGGTTCTGAGTATGAGTCATGATAACCTGTCGGGGTGTGCTAAAAATATGTATTAAGAACGCACCCTTAAGATGACTTAGGTTTTACCTATCGCAAGCGAACGATTCAAATTATAGTATAAATACGACTTGAGAAAGGGAATGTCGAATCCATAGAGACTTGGTTATTTAGTTTAACAATTCAAAAATATTGAATTATTTTTGAAAAAGTGTTTTGGATTGTTTTGAGAATTATGACTAAAATTATCTAAAGCAGAAAGTAAATTGTGATTGTGATCAAGAGAGAGAAAATTAGGGTTTTCATCGCTCCACCACTAACCGCATAATATAATTTCCAATTCATTCAATTGCAAGTGGGCGATCTAGGACTTTGAATCATGACGTACCGCAAATAGTCGAATGCGTTACCAAAAAGGATACTATCAATCGGGTTCGCTACAACCTATCTCCGGACAGAGTGTAACTAGTGCATGTTATTTACTTTACTTTAATCTACTCCTAAAACATGAATTTAAACTAAAACATGTCTATGATACCTCATCGAGGCATAACCTGTGTAAACCTAGGGTTTCAAGTGTTTAACCACCATTGAGTAGAAAATCAAACCATGTTTATGATAGTATGATTGTGTAAGAAAATATATTTATTCAATCTAAAACAAGAATCAAGAATAAATATAAAATCTTGTATCAAGAAGAAAAACGTTCACACATCTACTACAATCATCACAGTTTCCCCTCGTTACAATTGAAATAAATATGAAAACTATATTACTTGGTTAGGGTTTTGCTAGAAAATCCTAAATACCGGTTTAGTTGATCATGACTAAGGGAGACTGCATCGTTGATATAGAATCGATTGTCATGGCCTTCTTCTCTGAATCTCTAGGTCTTGTATGGCTTCTCTCCTTCAATGATATGAAACTCCAGAGGCTACTCTAAATATTGAACATGACAAAAAGCTCTGAAAATCTGTAGCAACCTTTGATATTTATAGACAAAAGCTGAAGGAAACCCTAAGGTTTCCATTTTTCGTAATTTCGCACAAAACTAATCAAAACCCTATACTCTGATGTATAATATGTGTATACCACATGTGTTGAAGTGTTGGAGTCGCAACCACATCATAGAAGTTCAAGTCAGGGCAAAGTCGAGATTTCATAGCTTAAAATACGCAGAAAACTACGCGTGGCCCATAGAGGCCCTACGCGCAGCGCGCAGGCCCAATTTGGTGGTCCGTAGATGGTGCGTCAAAATAGCATTTTCTGGCCACTTTTAGATACTGGGTCCGTACGTGGTGCGTAACATTTTTCATGGAAACCACTTCTCTTGGTAGTTGCTCCGATTGAACCCCCTCGACTCTGTTAGAATGATTCTTGAAGTCGCAGCTTCAAAAAATGACCTTTTCGCCATCCGAAAAACACTTTTCTCTTGAAAATACCTCTTTAGCTTTCCTCTTGAATAGAAATGAGCACTTCTTTAGTTAATTCACCAAAGTTAGCTCTTTTTATTCGTTAAACTCTTGAAACACGTTTAAATACACAAACGGCATAAAAATACCAAATAATGAAATATAAAGGCATAACCATAGTAAAATAGGGGCCTAAAATAATCAATATTTGACACCTATCAAGTCACTCCTAATTATGTTATGCTTCTATCGGCCAGCATTAGGCCCATTAGTATAGCACCTGGTTTCAGACCTTTCAGATAGGTCCCGACTAACATCAGAGATGTAAATGACATTTCCAACACCCAATGCTATAGAAGAAGCCAAGACATTTTTAAAATTATGTCATAGCTCCCGGAGAGAGTTCAAGAACTTGGCGAAAGGAGTCCAATGAGATGGATGCATTGTAAAAATTGGGGAAAGTAACAGATTGATGATCAAAAGATGAGTCTTTTATTCATATTAAAATAACAAATACAAAATTTCCCTCCTTCCAGCATCGTATAATGTAATCGAAAAATGGTAAATGAAACAAATATTTGAAGAAGAAACATAGAGAACAGAAATGTGTTTGATCACCCGCTCTTCAGTAGTCTCTCAAAGTCTCTGAAAACATGTTCAGCAAATGCATGTTGAAGGGTTCACTCAATTCTTATCTGCAGAGAGGAACTTCGGGTATCTATTTGCTTTGGTTCCCGTTTTGTGGTCATAATACTCGACCACAGCAGCGCCCGCTAATGCAGCCAGCGTAAGAGCCTGTGCATGCAGCCTGAAAATTAAACCAGAAGGGGGTCAAAAGATTGAGCCATCTTGTCCATCTGGAAAACCAGAAGGGGGTGAAAATTGCCCATTGGAAAATGACAAAGCTAGCCATCGTTGAGCCTTCAACACGAGATATTAGAACAAAAGAAAACTACTTCTTACATGCAATAATAGTCTAATGCTTTTGCACATTTTTTTCAAAATATGAATGACAATCCATTTGACAACAATTCAAGCAAAATAGTATTCGAAATTATAAGCATGATTACAATGTCATTTGGACAAGAAAAGGGTTGGAACTAGACAAAGTATCACATACTATTATCCAATATTCTTGCCAATCGCAAGGCAAAAGATTAAAGCATTTCAAATCTTCAAAGACTTGGAACCGCCAAAAAGTTTAACTTGCCTAAAAGAAAGAAAAATCCCGACACTTGAAACGGTTTGCAAGAGTTAAATGAGCGCAAAAGAGTTAAACGCAATAAGTACATTCAAAAAGTTGAATCGGAAAGAAAATTTGGAGTTTAGATTATTCAGGCAACAAACCAAGACCCGCTAAAACCTTGAATAGAAACTTTTACAAGAATGCTGCTGTCAGCCACTGCAAGCTGAGAGAGCTGGTTGTGATTGCACAAATCTCTCTCCTTCATTTCATTTTATTTTTATTTTTAACCTTTTTATGGGACATTGCCTTCCCTCTGATTTCAATTTCCCACCCTTACCGGTTTATCACTATTCCCAGCTGTATAAATGATTCCTTACTAGCCATGGATTTCCATCATATATGACATAATAGATTAGTTTTTGAAACATAGTACCATAGATGTGTTTTTTTTGGTAACCGGGGTGATCCGGGTCAGCTTACGCACACCTCGACTAATTCTCGGAGTCCTGACGGAAATATAGTTGGGAAGGTTATGACGACCATAGATGTGTTGCTTTTCCTTAAGAAGTATATGCATTTTCGTATAAAAGGTTATGGCTAATAACTTCTAGAGTTAGGGTCCAGTTGTCGTCACCATTACTGTTTTCAATCAATTATTAACTTTTCATTTTCCAAAAGGCTGAAAATGGTGAAGTTCCCCGTCACTTTAACACGACTCCGGTGTGTGAATTTCATAGTACATTTTGGTGATTTAAATGGTTTGGGTTAGATACAAAGTTATGTATCATGAAGTTTTCAATAAGTTCCTTCCAAAAAAAAAAAGTTTTCAATAAATTTCAGCTTGAGTAGGAGCATTAGAGATTATCAAGGATAATTAAGGTACTTTTCTACTTTTACCGGGAAATGCTATAGGATAATAGGAGTCTAATAAAATATTGTCAAATTTTAGTCTTTTTGCACATTTATATCTCATTATTTGATAATTTTCTTCGTATATAGCATTATTACAATGTTAGATATATTCGTGTGTAAGAGTCTTTTTAACCATTTTTTTAGATTTTTTTCTCATTCAGTCTTTGAAAAAGGTTGTAGAAATGTTTTGAAAGGTTGATTTATCTATAAACTCAAAAAATAAAAATAAAAATTACCGAGTAATATAACAACAAAAAAACCAGAAAACAATAACATGATTTCTAAATAATACATTACACCCAAAGGTCCCAAACAAGTGGAATATTTAGGTCAGCCACATGAATTTTCTGTCCAAAATTTCTATTACATGCCAATTCTTAAACTATATTTAACTTTTCAAATCATTTGTAATAACCTTCTGTTGCAACTAGTCCACATTCAACTACATTTGAATTAATCCATAATTCTCAGCCCACTTTCATAAACCAAAACAATTATCAATCAAGTCAAGAATAAAAATAATATCCACACAAATACATATATATATATATATATATATAAATGTTGACAGAAACAAAGCAAGAGGCGTACCTAGCGTGAATGAGCTTGACACTAGTTTTCATGGCGGGTCGAGACCAATTGTAAGCGATTGATCCGGTAATACCGCTTAGCCACAGACACCCTTTTCACAAATCAAATCAAACATCAAACGATTCAAACCCACATCAACACAAATTACACACACGCATATATATATATATATATATATGTAAATCCCCGTATATATAGTTATATCACTTTCTTAACAAATAAAGAAATGACCCATTGACCCATAAAGAAAATTAGAAATTACCGACGGTTCGAAGCTTGTGCTCAACGACCCATTTCCTCATTGACTCAACAGAGGTCTCTGTCCTAGCATCCGCCATCTCTGGTTGCAGAGGAGAGAGAGAGTCTTAGAATACAAGGGTGAGTGTTATGAGGGTGAGGCATGTATATATACATATAAATACGTGTACACACACACATATATATATATATATATATATATATATATATATAAGGAGAGAAACAACAGGGTAATAGTAGAACCGGGCGCGCGCGTGTTTTTAGCAGCAAAAGAGTCTCCTTGTCTAATTTTGTGTAAATTTAGAATTTTATTTCAATTCTAGGTTCTTAATTTAGTAATTTATTTCTAAAAAGAAACAATTATTACTATTTTTCAAAATTTTAACTTCAACAAAACTTAGGAGTGCGAAATTATGTTGATTGCGATATCAACAATCTTGGCCAATAGACAAATAGAAAAATTATAGAAAGGGAGCATTCTTAAACTTATTTTTGTGGGTGAAAAAGCTGTAAATAAAGAAAAATTGTAGAGAAGACTTCACTAGTAAGTCAGAATATATGAGTCAAAATTCATGGTCGAAATCTCAAGCAAAGAGGGGAAAGGAGAGAAAAGAGATGGTGGAGAAGAGCAAATAGTGTAGTTTCATCACAGCTAGAGAGTGGGTAGTAAGTATTGATAGATCTAACCCAAAATTCCCAAGAATGAAATACCCAAAAAGTAGTTAAATACCAAGAGAAATGAGAAGAAAAACTTAATAGAGAAGAATGGTGAGATGTGGTAAAGGCGAAATCAAGCCTCCATGGCCGAAGCACAAAGGAAGGAGAAGAGAAAAGGATGGCAGCCGTCTTGAAGGAGTAACCTCCAAGAAAGAGAAAAAGGAATGAGGATAAGGTTGGGATTTGGTCTTTAGGTAATGCACTATTGCCTTCTATTTATAGGTAACTTGACTCAAAATGTTGCCCTAATTGAAGTGGTTCCCAAGTCCTACCAATGCTCCATATATCTCTAATAAGTGATAAGGGTCATAATGTGGGCCTATAAAGAGAATTCCTTCCACATTAAGAATAATGGGTGAAATTCACATTATGAGCCTTTATTATGACTAAACTACACCCCTAACCTCCATGCCACATGTTATTTCCAATCCCTTCAAAATGTGAGGATGGTGTAGCGTTGTCCACGTGTCACGGCTACGCAACATCTGTGGCCACAGCCGGATCAGTAGTGCAACGGATCACTCCCCAATAGCCTTCGCAGTACATGCATATACCGCTAGAGCTGTACAAAAATGGTGACAGATGCCCTTGAGAGACTACTACGTCATCAGGTTCCATAGATCATGGAGGTACTACTCCCGTGTACGCTCTTCAGCTCCACAGGTGCGTTACCACAAAAGGACCACCTTTAGAAGACTTTTGAGTTGCCACGAGTAATCTGCCCCGATGTCGGACACATTGGGTCAACCCGTATACCAACTTCGGTGGGGCGGGTCCAAGGCTCTACTCAGTAGCCCAGTACCCTAAAGGAGACCCCTCTACGAGTCGAGTGCACCCTAAAATAATATCTATGCCTATAATTTACCCCTTGTGCATGTAAGTCACCACCCCGATGTTGGGCTTGCATGCACACAGCAGGCCCCGTATATATAATATTTATATTCCCATTGTCCCTATTTATATATATATGGATACATATTTATAGCGTACATATGTACATTAAAAATATGCTATGAAAAGTAATAAACACAATAATAAAGTAGAGATGGCCAAATGAACGGTAAAGACGGCAACAAAGAATGAAAATAAGCAAGGACAAGGTAAAAGAAACAAAAAGGAAATGAAATTGAAAAGAAAGTAAATGATATAAAAAACAAAATTTGAAAACGTGAAATTGAGGAATAAAATATGTAAATGAGAAAAAAATGAGGTAAAACAAAATAAAGCAAAATAAAGGAAAGGTAAACAACCACTTTTGGTAGGTACATATGTTTTGAGAACCACATGGAAGGATATGATAATAATTTTCAAAAGGGGTTTTTGATTTGATTAACAATTACCGTAAGTAACATGGTAAAAATAAGGAATAAAATAAATTAAAATAGTACATATATATATTTGTATATATATATATTTTTTGAATAAGTTTTTTTAAAAAAACTGTACACATGTACATATACCCACGTGTGTGCATATAAATATGTAAGTATATAACAAGGTAAGTTTAGAATTTTGAACCAACAGTTTCCTTCTCAAAAATGAATTGGTGCCAAAACACGGGAAAAGAAAATAACAGTGAGACAAAAACAATAATGGCAGCCTTCGACAAAAATGTGCCTTTTTGTCGCCCCCATTATGGCGATGCTTCGCTAGGCGTAATTCCCCATAATTGGTGCAGTCACGGTTGGGGAAGGCGCAGAGAGGCGGCTTACAAACACCTTTCCAAATTGGGAAAATAGGACAAAATCATCAAGTGTAGGAACCTTCAAATTCTGAATAGACTGTGAGAGAAAAATAAAAGCTTGAAGAAAGAGTGAACCAAAGAGAGAAAAGTAAAATCGAGAAAGAAAGGGGGAAGAAAAGATGAAGGAGAATGAGAGAAACATAAGAGAGAGAAAGTGAAAGGGAGAGAGAAAGAAGAACCCCCTTTCTGTAAGAGTCATGCTTCCTTCGAAGGCGCACGACGACACAGTCCCCAGTGACGACGAATGGCGACACGCTCCTTTCTTCGGTAAGGAAGTCGATTTCTTCTGGCACCAAGCCCGACATTACTACCTGGACCCTACAATTTTGGGTGAACCAGTACTGCTAGAGGGCGATGCCCCCTTTACATCGGGTACCCAATGGAATCCGGCAAAAAGTATACGATTTCCCATTGAGAGGGGTGACTACCCTTACTCAAACCTCCAATTTGAAGGCCACACGACGCCAATCTCTGAATGGGACTACTGGTGCGAGCACGTCTTCTCATGGCCGGACTATGTGGAAACCCTTCGTCGTGCCTCGGTCCTGACTGTAATCGATTCGAGTCGCCATGTCAACATCCGGCTCTCAAACCCCTCGCTACAAGCCCTAATTTCTCGATGGAACACCGACACTCACACCTTCGTCGCTACTTGGGGAGAGTTCACCCCGACATTGGAGGATGTGAAGTCCTTGATGCATCTCCCTTTGATTGGAGAGTACAATTTTAAACCCCACACAATTCCCCCCGAATGCCAAGCCACTGTGGATTTCCTGGAAGCCTCCTTCACCCATGTCGCCTACCTCAATACATCCGTGAAGAAGAAGGGCAAGTGTAAATTTGTCAACTGGGCCAGGTACTTTTTCACCTATCCTTCATCAGGTCGGCCCCTACGCCCAGACAATACCCAAGGTGCGCCTCTGAATAGTCCCCATCATCTGGCTGCCTTTCTGGCGCTTTGGATTGCACGCCATGTGTTTGAAGGGCACCCCAATGACTGCATGAGTAAGAGAGTTTTCAACCTGGCGGCCCATATGGCTTTCGGCAGGACCGTCGCGTTCGGGCCACTATTCCTTGGAACTTTGTACAAAAGGCTCCACTCCATGGTGGCTGGGATGCGCCATTCTATAGGCCGTTATGAAGTGAGGGTGCCTGTGTCCAGCCTTTTCTTATCCTTTTTCATAATGGAGTGTTTCCCAGAGTTCTTCCCTACACCACATATTCTTGAGGTTGTCAGGCCTTTTGAAGATCATTGGGGCTTCAACCGTGCCCCCAAATGGTCTGACATTGTACTCCGTGATGATCTCAGTCTGGTGTTGGACCTGGAAAACGAGTTTGAATTTAGGCCCTACTCTGCAATCCTACCTGGTTTCCCTACTCAATCCATCTTCGGTGAAGAACCCCGTATGCTCAATCCTGCCCCCAATTCGCCCCGCTCAGATTTTGAACTTCTGTTGGTTTTAAGGAAGTGTTCATTGCATGCCTGGTTCGAGGATAGTGTGCCACTTTCTAGTTACAATCTTTATCGGGTAGCTCACCAATTTAGCTTTAACCAAGGCGTTCCTACTGCGTCAGCTCCCTCGTTAAGTTTTGCCCTTAGTTCTGAAAGATTCCTTGTCGGGAACCTGTCATCTTTGAACAATCCTCCTTATCCTTTTGCCTTACCCTCTCGTCTCTGTTGTGGCGATATCACACCATCATTTGGTGTCTTCTAGAGATCGAACCTCGATGCCCTGCAGGATTTTGTTCAATCATTAACTCGCAGAAGTGAACCCGAGATCATTGACAAGAACGACACAGTGGTACACTACTCTACCACTTTCTTTTCCAAAGGAAATCCAAGTTATGTCATGGAGCATGCTATTGCTGATGTACCGGTGTTTTCTAGTGACATGTTCCCAGCAAAGCGAAGGTCAAGGTCCAAGAGAGTAGTTCACACCATCCCCCTGGAACCTTTTGATGTACAACTTCCACCAGGTCAAACCCCTGCAGTCCCTGATAAACCAACTCCTCGAGTTCTTGTGCACCAGAATCCTGTAACCCAAAGTCGTCCGACTTCGTCAAGGCGAAGGTCTGCTCAGGACGAAGCAGGGCCCTCAGCTCTTTTCCACAGGCGCCCTAGTGCATCCATCCATGTAAGTAACCTAATCTTGTACTTAAAGTAAAGTCATTAGTTCCTTTTTTGCCCCCTCTTGAGTGGGGTTTTCTTTATTACACATATATACGTATATATATATAAGAGAAAATAAATACAAGCTTTAAAAGTTTAAATAAACTTTCTCCTTTTTTTTCGCAGCCGCCTCCTCAGAGTCGCAGTCCTCTTCTCTTGCAAGCAGGACGAGATCATCAAGGAAGAAGAGGCCTGATTCCCCTGGCCTAGCGGTTCATCCAGATAACATTGTTGACGTCTTTAATGACATGGACATGCTTTGTACTGAAACTCCATGGGGTACTACACAGAGGATTCCTAATTCTGAAGACTTGAATGCTCTAACCGGTTCCTTCTTGAATATAGGATCCGACACCTCGCATTCCTCCGGAACCCAAGAGTCTATTCGCTCAAGTATAAATACCCCTTCCCCTTACTTGATTTTCATTCACATTTCAACACAAGTCTCAAACACTTAGAAAAATAAGAGCAAGAGAGAAAACTAAAAGACAAGAGAGAGAAAGAATGGTGGCCATGGGTAAGACTGGTCTCCACTCTTATACTTCCTCATCATCTGACAGTGGTGATGATGTCCCTCTTGCAGATCGTTTCAAGAGGAGCACCCCTGCCAAGAAAACTCCTATTCCATAGGAGGGAGATAGCCAAGATGAAGTCCCCTTAGTTTACCGGCGTTCCAAGAGGCAAGCATCTCCAAATCTCACCGATCCGTCAGCAAAGAGACCATTGCGCTCTGCCTATAAATCCATCACATTCAAATCTCCTTCTTCAGCCCCTTCCGACTCTGCCCTTGTCGATGTGTCTTCTGATGAGGAAACGGTCGCTCCTCCCAAGGGTGACCGTTCGGTGTCTCCTCGTGTCCCTGAAAATTCTCCTCGTCAGGCTCCTGAAAATCCCTCATGCTAAGCCCCTGCTGTAGATCCTAGACCCGCTGATGCTCTAGAAGGTTCAGTCCCTCGGGCTGTGAACCCTATGCCTGGTTTTGGTCCCCCTAATTTACTCGGATGGAGGGGATTCTACTATAGTGGGAACTCCATACCCACCCTGAATCACCTTGCTGCTGCCCACCCTAGGATGTTCGATGGCTTCAACATAGTATTTGAACATGCCCAGACGCCTATGCTTGATGGGTTTGCTCAGTATTTACAACAGGTAGTCAGGGCCACTGTAGGAGATGTGACTTTACAGGCTTTGAATGGTGCCAAGAGGTTCGCAACCTAGGCCATGTAGTTTGGGATAAATATGGATTGGTTCATGGAGAGGCTAGACAAGATCAAGGCAAGGGACAATTGTGGTGTCCTGCGCCTTGTTAGTGAAAATGCCCATGCCGATTCTGTGAAGCTTAGGGAAGAGGCGACCTAGATGAGGAGAGACATTGAGGTGCTACTGGAGAATGCTGATAGGGCCGACGCTGAGGCGGTGCATAAGGAAGTGGAGGCTATTCAACTTCTAGAGGCTGCTGATGGGCAAAGGGTGGAGGACCGCATAAGGGACACTAATCATTTCCATTTGCCGTGAAGACTTAACCTGATTCCTAACCCCTGCAACTTTTTAAAACAATCTTTTGATGGTCGTTAGAAACGATTTCAGACAATTTGATGACATATATTTTTGGGCATGTAAACTTTTAACACAAGTACAGTACTATGCTTGCCTAAGGGTGGGCTTACTATTTTTGGAAGCATGCTTCGACATGCTTAACTTTGCACTCTTTTTGAGTGACACATATTTTATGCATACACACATATTTTTTGCTAACTAGTGGTTCGTTTATAGTTAATATACATGTACAGAATCCATGGATGCTCTTTTGGTTTTGCGTATGCTTTGTTTTTTTTTTTTTTTTTTTAAGTGCGTAGGTTGACACATGGAAGGTGCAGGCTTGACAACTATTCATGTAAGTGGATAAGGGGGAAAATTCGTTATAACACATGCGTTTTCTTGCGAACCTTGCACGAAAGAGAAGATTGGAGCACACTTTCAAGGCTACCCTTATGTCATTTGAAGACTTTCCCTGATAGAGGCCCAAGTCTTGACTTGTGTATTTTCATGGAGGAAGAAACGTGCCACCCTTTCCTGACAAGCGTTGTGTCCATATTGAGGTCGGGTAACTTGTTCTCCTAGAGGAAGTCAATATAAGGCCTTCGTGAGTCAGACAAGTTGGCATGAAAGACACTCTCATCACCTTGAGGGGTGCGAGAGTAGATAACATAACTCATTTGCACGTCCTTAGCGGCTGCCACCATCCTAGACTAATAAAAACCTCTGCACTGGATCCTCCGGTAGAGGCTGACATCCTCCACACCGCACACAATCCTGTGAGTCTCCTCAAGAATGGTAGTACCTTCCTACTTGGAGACACAATGAGCTAGTACACCCTCAGGCCCCTTGAAATAAATATCCCCTTTGATGAGGACAAAACCTTTGGTTGATGACCCATCGAAGCCCTCATTTTCCATGCTCTTCATGATAGAGATACACCAATCATCAACCTTTACCAAGTCGGAGCCTTCCACTACTGAGGAGGCAGAGCACCTTCGTACCTCCAATGATAAGCTATCCTACTCGAGTTTGATCCTTGACGCCAGGGTTCCCAGAGCGTCGGGGAAACGGTTTGTGCATCTAGAAACATGGATGAAATTGACAGAATCAAAAGGCTTAAGCAAAAGTCGTGCTTGAGTACGATAAGGAGCAAGGTTGGCCTCCTTCACAGCGAACTCGCTTGTGACATGTTTAAGTATGAGCTGAGAATCGCCCTTGACCTTTAAGTATCATATATCTCATCTATGCGTTTCCCTTAGCCCTAAAAACAACGCTTCATACTCGGCCTCATTGTTTGAACAAGGGAAATCTAATTGATAGGAAAAATAAACCTGAGGCCCACCACCGCTCGGTGTGAGGACGATACCAGCCCCACCGTTACTAGTAGTGGATGCTCTATCAAATGATAACTCCCATTCCTCGGCCTCAGCCATCATTAGGTCTGTCGAGCCACCGGTACAAGAAGAGTGAGATAAAATATCCACTAAAGCCTGACCTTTGATGGTCGTGGGTCGGACACACTGAATATTGATCCCTAACAGGCTTATCAACCACTTGGTCAAACGCCCGCCAGAAGGAGGTTGGGTCACCATGTAGCGCACTGGCTCACTTTTGGTCATCAGCTCTACAGTGTGTGTAGACAAGTAATGCCAGAACTTATTTGTAGCGAAAACCAATGCAAGACACTGCTTCTTTGCAGTGGTGTACTGAAGCTTGGCACCACGAATGACCCTACTAGCATAATAGATTGGCCGTTCACGCTCATCCTCCTCCTAGGCGAGGATTGCCCCCAGTGAATGGTCAGTCGCGGAAACATAAAGTTGGAGAGGCACCCCTCGCTTGGGCGCAGTCATGGTTTCCGGTGCTTCCAAGATCCTCTTGATGGCCTTGAAACTCTGTTGATACTCAGAAGTCCAAACATAAACTGCATTCTTCTTTAGAAGAGGTAAAAATGGTTGCATGAGCTCAGCGAGATCAGGAATAAAACGTCGCAGATAAGAGATCTTGCCGATAAACCCCCTAAGTTGCTTCAATGAGAGTGGTGGATCCAAGGCGATGATAGCTACCGTCTTGTCACCATCAACCTCGATACCCCTCTGGTGCACAACAAACCCCAAGAAGTTTCCTCTGGTCACACCAAAAACACATTTTGCTAGGTTTATCTTTAACTGGTAACGTCTGCATCTATCAAAGACCTTCTTTAAGTCGCCAATGTGCTCCATAGACAGCCTCGAATTGACCACTAAGTCATCCACATAGCACTCAACAGAATCATGGATCATATCATGGAAGACAACAGTTATGGCCCTTTGGTACATTGCACCTATATTCTTCAATCCAAACGTCATTACAATAAAATAGAAATTTCCTATTGGAGTGTGAAAAACAGTTTTGGGTGCTTCCTCCTTGGACATCCTAATCTAATTGTAACCACTAAAATCGTCCATAAAGGAAAACATCTTGTGCCCAGCGATGATATCCATAATGGCGTCGACGTTTGGTAATGGGAACTCATCATTTGGGCATGCCTTGATGTCCCTGAAGTCAATGCAGATACGAACCTTCCGTTCTTCTTTCAAACTGGGACCACATTGGCCAACCATGTCGGGTGCTGATGGGTTTGATGAACCCTGCCTGTAATAAGCATTGGACTTCCTCCTTAATTTATCCCTCAATCTCTGGTACAAACACTCGAGCAACCTACTTCTTTGGTACTGCTCCTGATCCAATATTTAGGCGGTACACGACCAGGTCGGGGTCAAGTCCAGGCATCTGGTCGTAACTCCAAGCAAATACATCTTGGTACTCTTTTAGTAAGCTCACCAATCACTCCTTAGACTCAACGGATAGATCGTGGTTGACAGAAACCATATGGGGCTGCTCCCCTGCCTTAGCCAGATCAACCTCATCAACACCTTTTTTCTGTGTTGCAGCTAAACCTAACTACTGATCATCCTGCTTCACTAAATCCTCGATAGGAGCGAATGCCTCTACTAGGAAATGGTCACTGTAGGGGTCGTGTGCCTGTATTGGGACGTCCGCCCCCTTGTACCGTCATAACTGATAAACATAGCTCCCATCAGCTTTGTGAACCTTCCTACAAAGTTCCTCATTACTCTCAACCTTGCGCTTTCCCTTTTGGGGAATGACCACCATCACGTCATCGTCATCGAATTCATCCATATCCTCCCAGCTAGGTGGAGTAACATGAACCTTGTTTTCCTCAAGGTCCCCTTCTGCAGCTGCAAAATTAGTGAAATATATTGCATCAGATAAATGTACCTCGCTGAGAGAAAAGGGATTTCTTGTGGCCTTGAAAGTGGTAATTACAGTGCCCCAGATGGCCTTCATGACCTGGTGGTACGAGGAAGGAACTACACCGTGGAGGTGTATCCAAGACCTCCCCAATAAAACATGATAAGACGGCTCCCCTTCAATAACATGGAACTGAACGGGCCCTTAGATGTCCCCCACCTGCAGGTCGGCAGTAACATAACCCAGGGTCCTCTGCCTATTCCCGTTGAAACCTGAAATATCGATCGGCCTCCCGGTTACGGATTCCTCCTTAATTCCAGCTTTTCTCATGACGATGACTGGCATGATGTTGACGGATGTGCCATTATCCAGGAATGCTCTCTTGAAGTCCACTCCATTGATTGTTGCAAGCATATACAATGGGCGGTTGTGGGGCCCCTCAATGAGCTTGTTCGCTTTGGAGAAGGTAACCTCCCTATCATGGTCTGGCTTTGCTGAAGTGATGGACTCATCCTTCTTAGCTTCTATACATGTTCTGCAAACAACCTTAATCAGCACTTTAGTCACCTCAGCTCTGGAATCCAAATCAAGTTTAAGCTTATAAAAAAACTCCCTTATAAGGTCGGCCATTTGGGTCATACGGTCCTGGATGCCCTTCTGAGCTTGCTCGTCCAACCAGGCTACCTTCTCGCCTTGAAGCTCCTCTAAAGTGCTACGATCCTCACACGAGATGACATGCATTCTCGCATTGTGGCTTGGGAAGGGATTATCGTGCACATCTTGCTTCTTTAAAAGTTCTAGCTCCCAAAACTTCATCTTCTTCTAAAAGAGATCGCGAAGGCTCCAGCACTCCATTAGTGAATGTTTGGTCCCTCGGTGGAAATGGCAGAAGCGGGGATCATTTACCAGATCCTTGTGATTCTCCTCAAGGGCGGGTGAAAGGATGACAACCTTGTCATGGATCCACTGGCTCAGTACGGCTAGGACCTGCCTATGGCTACAAGGGAAATGTGGTGGAGTCGACCGAAACCTCTTCCTCTGTTGGTCAACCGATGCCATAAAGGCATCCTCATCCTCTATAGGATCCTCCGAGAACTGCTCATCGTCCTCGATAACTGCCATTGTAATGGAGACGGGGCATGGTACCCGCCAAGCATGACCCCCTCGGGGACTGGTCACCCGGTCGGCTAAGCATCTGGTTTTCACCATAAGATCAGAGAAGGTCCGGATATAAAGGGCGACTAGATAGAGACAGTATTCTCTATCCATCCCGTCGATGCAAATCTGAACTAAGTCCTCCTCATTCGTGGCTTCATAACACTCTAGTGTGAGTTCTCTGAACCGCTTCACATAAGCCATCACATCCTCATTGCTCTTCTGAGTGAGCTTGGTGAGAGATAACAAAGTCACATTCTCATCGACCTGGTAATACTTGTTGTAAAATTATTGTGTCATCTCTTCCCAACTAGTCACTGACCCAGGCTCTAGGTTATGGTACCAAGTGTAGGCACGGTCAATCAATGACTTCTCAACTTCAATGCCTCATTGGAGGGATGGTCGCCTAGATGACTGATGAAACGCCCAATATGCTCTTTGGCATTGCCCTTCCTTCCATCGAACTGCCGGAACTTAGGCGTAATATATTTAGCCGGGTATGGCTGCTGAAGGATAGAGACAGGAAATGGAGGCAATGGATCTCCAATCAAGTCCGCCCCGGTCGAGACACGTCCCGACCCCATCATGGCACGTAGTTGGTCGAACGTGACATAGAGGGAAACACTCTGCTGAGCTGAGCCGAAAGGGGTTAAGAACGCCGTTGTGGTGTGGCTATGGGGCAATGCTGAGGTCGCACGTGGGGGCGTCACCATGATGTCATGGCGAAAGATAGTTGTTGGTGCCTGCGCTAGCATAAGTGTTGCGTCATTGGTTGTGTTAGGCCTGGTAGAGGTGAACATTGTTTTCTGCTCCTCCCACATATGTTACTGGGTGGCTTGCATGACGAGCAACGCCTCCATGAGAAGTGTGTCACGGTAACGCCTGTCGGCTGACCTTGAGGTGCCAATGACATGGGACCTGTTCCAGGTCATCCTGTGGTGCTCCGTCCTGGTGACAGTACAGCTAGAGGAACGAGCATTGGTTGCCTCCTGCTCACGAGCGGCTAGGGGATGGTCAAGTGGTGGCTCTCTGAGCTGGGGCTCCGTTGTGGCGATGCCTTGGGGCTGTGGCTGGGTCGACGTCGGACCTGGTAGGGGTCGATTGATCACAAGAAGCCCTCGCGGCAGCTGGCTCATCTCTCCAGGAGCGTGGCTCTTAGCTCCGGCAGGCGCAACTGACTCCGAGCTTGGTGGAATAGAAGGGGGTGGAGGAAGTGCAGTAGAAAAAGGTACCTAAGACGTCATGGTTATACGAGATGACCTTTTGGACATACTATTTGGCCCGCCTTTCTCTCCCACTGTGGTCGCCAAAAATTGTGGGTGAAAAAGCTGTAAATAAAGGAAAACTGTAGAGAAGGCTCCACTAGCAAGTCAGAATATATGGGTTAAAATCTCAAGCAAAGGGGGTGAAAGAAGAGAAAAGAGATGGTGGAGAAGAGCAAAGAGTGTAGCCTAATCACAGCTAGAGAGTGGGTAGCGAGCATTGATAGATCTAACCCAAAATCCCCAAGAATGAAATACCCCCAAAGTAGCTAAAGACCAAGAGAAAGGAAAAGAGAAGCTTAATAGAGAAGAAGAGTGAGATGTGGTAAAGGCGAAATCAAGCCTCTATGGCTGAAGCACAGAGGAAGGAGAAGAGAAAAGGATGGCAGCCGTCTTGAAGGAGTAACCTCCAAGAAAGAGAAAAAGGAATGATGATGAGGTTGGGATTTGGTCTTTAGGTAATGCACTATTGCCTTCTATTTATAGGTAACTTGGCTCAAAATGTTGCCCTAATTAAAGTGGTTCCCAAATCCTACCAATGTTCCACATATTTCTAATAAGTGATAAGGGTCATAATGTGGGCCTATAAGGAGAATTCCTTCCACATTAAGAATAATGGGTGGAATTCATATTATAGGCCTTTATTATGACTAAACTACACCTCTAACCTCTATGCCACATGCTCTTTCCAATCCCTTCAAAATGTGAGGATGGTGTTGCGATGTCCACGTGTCACGGCTACGCAGCATCTGTGGCCACAGCCGGATCAGTCGTGCAACGGATCACTCCCCAATAGCCTTCGCAGTACATGCATATACCGCTAGAGCTTTGCAGAAATGGTGGTAAACACCCTTGAGAGACTGATACGTCATTAGGACACGTAGACCATGGATGTACTACTCCTGTGTATGCTCTTCAGCTCCACATGTGCGCTACCACAAAAGGACCACCTTTAGAAGGCTTTTGAGTTGCCACAAGTAATCTGCCCCGATGTCGGACACATCGGGTTAACCCGTATACCAACTTCGGTGGGGCGGGTCCAAGGTTCTACCCAGTAGCCCAATACCCTAAAGGAGACCCCTCTACGAGTCGAGTGCACCCTAAAATAATACCTATGCCTACAATTATTTTTGGTGATAGGGATCAAACTTTTTTCAAAATGTGAGAAGGGACCAAAATCAAAACTCAATTGCTTGGAATTGACTATTTTATTGTAATTACCAAAAAACCCATATCAAAGTGTAATATTTTGTTGTGAAGATTTATATTAATTTATTATATATTAATTCCATAAATATTAAAAATCAAATATGAAAATATTAATTATGAAATATTAAGTCCAAAAATATTAATTAAATATTTTCCTTCTTCTCTCTTATGTGCATCAAAAGCTAAGGGTCCGTTTGGATATAGAAAAACAGTTTTTGTTTTTTTACTGTTCACCCAGTTAAAAAAAAACACATTTGGCAAACGCGTTTACTGTTCACTTTTTTTTTTCCTAAGAAAACTGTTTTCTGTGAATAGTGTGTAAAAGTGGTGAAAACACCAAATACAATTTTTAGTTGTTTTTTGAGTTTTTTCACTGTTTAGGGTACCACCTCTGCCACCACCGCCGCCGCCGCCACCAACCACCACCACCCCCCGCCACCGGTCGCCGCCGCCGGCCCCCACCACCTCCGGTCGCTGCCGCCGCTCACCAATACCATTTTATTTTTCAATACAATTTTTCATCCAAACGTTTTTTATTTTTTGTTTTGGATAGCCTGTTTTTTGTATTTATTTTCTGTCTTTAAATATAAAAAATGTTTTTGTATTTGTCTTTGTTTTTTTCAGCAAAAAACTAAAAACAAAAAAGTGTTTGGATGAAAATTTGTATTGAAAAATAAAATGGTATTGGTGGGCGGCGGTGGTGGTTGGCGGTGATCGGTGGCGGCGGGGGGCGGTGGTGGTGGGTGACTGGCGGCGGCAGTGGTGGGGCCCTGCGGCGGCCGGCAGCAAGCGGCGACCGGAGGTGGTGGGGGCCGGCGGCGACGACTGGTGGCGGGGGGTGGTGGTGGTTGGTGGCGGCGGCGGTGGGGGCGGTGGCGGAGGTGGTACCCTAAACAGTGAAAAAACTCAAAAAATAATTAAAAGTTGTATTTGGTGTTTTTACCACTTTTACACACTATTCACAAAAAACAATTTTCTTGGGGAAAAAAAAGTGAACAGTAAACGCATTTGCCAAACGTGTTTTTTTTTTTGAACTCGGTGAACAGTAAAAAAAAAAAACTGTTTTTCCGTATCCAAACGGTGCCAAAGACAAATACAAAAACAGTTTTTATATTTGAAGACAGAAAACAAATACAAAAAACAGGCTTTCCAAACGCACCCTAATAAAAATTTGCCAATTTTTTATTTTTTGCTCCAAAATACCCATACTTCAACTGATTTTTTTTTTATTTCAATAAAATATGAAAAAACAATTGGTCTGATATATTAAATAATAAACTAATATAAATGTTCACAATAACAAAAAATCAGAATTAATATTTTCAGAATTAATATTTTCCGAATTAATATTTTCCGAATTAATTTTGAATATTTTTGGAATTGTAATATTTTCAAATTTTTTAATACTATCTATCAATAAAGTAAAGTTTTATATATATATATATATATATATATATATATTTGTATATATGTGATATATAATATTATTGAAGTTGTATTCGGCAAAAAAATAAAATTTTGGATTTAATATTTTTGGAATCAATATTTAATTAATATTTTCAGACTTAATTTTTAATATTTTCAGAATTATAACATTTTCAAAAATTTTAATACTATCTATCAATAAAGTAAAATTTCATATATATATATATATATATATATATATATATATTTGTATATAAGTGATATGTAATATTATTGAAGTTGTATTCGGCAAAAAAATAAATTCGGAATCAATATTGAATTAATATTTTTGGACTTAATATTTCGGAATTAATATTTAATTAATATTTTCGGATTTAATTTTGAATATTTTCAGAATTAATATATAATAAACTAAAGTATAAAACTTCACAACAAAATATTACACTTTGATATGGATTTTTTGATCATTACAATATAATGGTCCATTGCAAGCAATTAAGTTTTGATTTTAGTCCCTTCTCACCTTTTGGAAAAAGTTTGATCCCTATTCATGAAATAAATTTAGGAATGGTCCCCTTTATTTAATTTTCCCTGGACAAATTTATATTTAGGTGTCAATATAATTGGCTTAGGATTATTTAATAAAGTCTCTAGGGTGATGTCTCACGCAAACTGTTTGACATTATTTGAGTTGGTTCTTTTTACCACTTTAATTACTACTATCTTGTGTACCTCTTCTTATCTTTATTTTTATTTTATTTTTTCAATTGGATTATTATGTATAAAAAAATGATGATTATGCGTTTCTAAATTTCAATAATTTTGTTTGTTAATTCAATTTAATTCCCTTACATAATGTCACTGAAATGGACAAAAGTTTCGTATTTACCTTTTAGTTTGTTTAAATTTTGTTTCACCAAAGAGTGACATGTTTTTTGGTTAATTAACAATCCATTTAATCACTTTGTCACTTTTTAACCTCGAACGTCACCTTGTCTCAGTTCATGGTGTTTAATGCATTGGATTATGGATATGATAAAATTAACTGGTTTATGGAATAAGATTGGGTGAAATAAAGGTCGAATCATATCCAAAGTCCATTTAAATGTGTTGACTTTATTTTTGTTTGAAAATTTTCTCTAGTTCTGGGTGAGTAATGAATTCATATTCACTTATGATAATGATATTTAAATTAAGATTGTCACAATCGGGAGTTTAGGTAGAATCATTTTGAGGTCCGTAGAATCGGAATCGTAGAATCATAAAATTCTACCTAAACGTATTAACTTTTTTAAGAAAATATTAAATATTTAATTTTAAAATCTAAATCATATTAGAATTTTCAAAAAAATTTAATACATTAGGCCTTTAAATATTTTCTCATAAATTTAGGCCATATATAAAGATATTGAATTAAATCATTAAGCTTTTGGTCATTTCATATGGAGGGCTTAACTATCCAACTATTATTTTAACGTAATAAAATATTGTTAAAATCGTAAAATCGTTGCAGAATCGTAATATTTTACTGGTTAGAAACGAAAATTTGACAACTATGATTTAAATATGATTGACATACATTTAGGAATTATTATTTTAAATTTAAAAATTATATCTTACAGTGATAGTAATAAATGATAATGATTTTTCTTGCTAATCGAGGAGCAAAAGATCATTATTCTATTTTTGTCAATGGCATAAAAGGAGACTAAAAATAAATAAATGAAGACTATAAGGTTTGATGACATTTGTAAACAACTATATACAAAAAATAATAATAATAATTCAAGGTTCAACGAGTAACATGTGTTCATCTATTTACTTGAGAGAAATAATTGAGCACATGTTATTTCTCCGAGAGCCAAATATTATCGTCGTTCTCCCTCCAGATCTCGTTCAAGATCTGTTTCTTCAAGGCCTTATTCTGATTCCTCCCATTCTGTTTTCGAGGTATGGTTTGTGACAATTTTTTCGAGGTATGTTTTAAGTAATTACTCAATATATCCATATATATAATATACATATAACACAAGAAAAGAGATGTAAGTTCTTTATGAATATATCTTACCAAAAAAAGTTTCTTATTTTAGTGTAAAAGAGTTTAAACTTAGAACAATAAGTTTTATTATTTGGATCAAACTCTATTTGATAACATTTATTTACCAGTTAAATTTTAATAGATTCAACACTTATTCAGCTAAGTGCGTTTGATAAAAAATTTGAACATCACTTAAAATATTAAATGCCACTCAAAATGAAGTAAAATTTTAAGTGACATAGTTACCACTTATCACTGAAGTTTGAAAACTGGAAACTTACAAAAATTCCAAAAAAATAATTTTTTTAAACACCACTTAAATTTAAAATTCAAATTTTAAAATTTTCAATACTTAATTTTCAGTTTTATTAAATAACACCTAAATTTTATTAACAAATTAATTATTTAAAATTTAAAGTAGTTACGATTGAATAAGATTTCTCTTTTAATATAGAGGTCAAATCATATTTGGAGATCAACGAAAAAATCCCTCTAATTTGTTATTTTCTGTGGTAACTTCCAAAAGTTTAATTTTGTATACATAAATCCACGAATTTCTATAAATGGTGCATTTTGCCTCTTTGCCAGTCACCGCCCTGCCATCTTTTGTCATGTGAAATTTTTTGTATTATCCTTTGCACACGACATCTATAAATATAAAATTTTTATAGTACCCTTTGTTGGGTCTTGAGCAATTAATTTCTTGTACTATCGATATAGTGCGTATAACCCCATGTTGTTATTTGGACCCCAATATTTCAAAAAATGTTCGTATTGCACCGGTTAATTCGATCCAATCCTTTACTATTCATATACATCTTAAAATAGTTATATTAATAATAATATATCAGTAATATATTATTTGAGTATTAGTTATTTTTAATATTTTTATACATTTATCAAATTTTAAAATAGCAAAAAAATTATGACTAAAGTTTATTATGATTTAAAGTGTAAAGGTTTCTTATTATTCTAATGCATCATCAACATGTAAAATACAAAAAGAATTGTAACCAACATTAAAGTTCTAAGAATTTTTTTTATATATGTATATATTTTTGCTTATTTTATTAAACCATAAAAACATATAATAAAATATTTTATCATTTTTATTTAAGAATTAGTGAGTTGTAAGTCACTTAATTTTGTCATTTCAAAATAAATATATTGACTAGTCCTTTAAATATATTTAGGAATTAGAAAAAGACATTATGAGCAATACGCACAATATTTAAAATATTGGGGTCTCAGAAAATAATAAGGGGTTATACGTACTATATAGATATTACAGGAGTTTAATTACTCGCAATCCTTGAAAAAAGAAAAAAACAATTATATTAAGAGTATTTTGGAGATTTTATAAAACCTTCGGTGATTGGAAAATGCCAAATAAGTGCAATACGATACTATTTAAAATATTATGATCCTATAAAATAATAGGGGTTATACGCAATATATCAATACTATATGGGTTAAATTCTAGCAACTCAATCATATTTAAGGATAAATTATACTTACACCCCTTGTCTTTATGATAATTGTAGTTTTATCTCCTTTAGTGCTCGTTTGGTAACGGTGCGGTGCGGTGTTGATTTTTGGTTTTGGTTTTGGTTTTGGTTGAGTTGGATTTGGTTTGGTGTGGTTTTATTTTGGTTCCAAACCATGTTTGGTGCAGATGGTTTTGGTGTGAGAAAAAATGATGCTGAAAAACCAAACCATGTTTGGTAGAGTTGGTATGAGTTGAAATTCTGAAACAAAATCATGTTTGGTAACTTGGGATGATTTCACATTTTATTTATAAATATTAAAATATATTAATATTATAATATTATAATATTAATATTATAGTTTTATTATAATTTATTAATATTATATATTAATATTATAATATATTAATATTAACATTTATAATATTAAAATATATTAATATATTAATATATTAATTTTTAAGAAAGATAATAAAACTATAATATTAAAATATATTAAATTTCCAAAAATATAATATATTAATATTAAAATTTATAATATTAATATTATAATATATTAATATTGTAATATATTAATTTTTAAGAAAGATAATAAAACTATAATATTAAAATATATTAAAGTTCCAAAAATATAATATATTAATATTCAAATTTATAATATTAATATTACAATATATAATATTAAAATATATTAATATTATAATATATTAATATGGGGTGCTACAGTGCCGCACCAAAACCATGAGATGGTGCAACAACATGGTTTGGTATGGGGTGCTACAGTTGCCGCACCAAACCAAAACTATCAAAAATGATGGTTCCAAATTCCTTCTCAATTCTCACACCATGGTTTGCTACAATACCCGAACCAAATTTTCACACCATTTTACCAAACATGGTTTGGTGCCATTTTTTCGCACCAAAACCAAAATTTTGGCACCAAACCATCTTACCAAACATGACCTTAGGTCATCAAAGCCCAATTTAGAAGATCTAAAAGTGAAATGACATATATACCCCTGGATATTTTTCAATTAGGGTGTAAAAAATTGAATTTTTTTGTTTGATTTACCCTTAATTGTAGACCTGTCAATGGATCGGATTTTGATCCGAATCCGATTTGAATCCGATCCGATTAGCCGGATATGGATTGAAAATAAAATCCGATAACCCGATTAGGATCCGAATCCGATAATCCGATTTCTTAACAAATTGGATTTGGATTTATGTCAATCCGATCCGATAATAACCCGATCCGATATCAAATATATTTATATATATATAAATATATATTTGATATTTTTATGTGTATATATTTAATACTGTACATGTATATAAATGTTAGTTGTTAATTATTTTATTATTTATTAATAATGATTGATCATAAATATAATTATTAAAAGTGTGAATAATTTTAGTATTTTAGTATTTATTGATTTTTATACTTTTGTATTTTTTTAATTAGATATTCGGATCATATATTCTATAATGAAGAAATTCGAATATGAATTAATTAAGTGAAAATTCGTCGAATTATCGGATTCGGATCGCGGATTGGGAGTTTTTGTCATCCTTAATAATAGACCTGTCAATAATCCGATTATGATCCGAATCCGATATTAACCGGATATGGATTGAAAATAAAATCCGATAACCCGATTATGATCCGAATCCGATAATCCGATTTCTTAACAAATCGGATTTGGATTTAACTAATCCGATCCGAATCCGATCCATTGACAGGTCTACTTAATTGTTCAATTAAGGTGTAAAAATTGGGGCAAAATAAAAACACTAATCTAGTAGACTAGAGCAAAAATGTCTATAACAATAAAGTTGAGGGTATTTTAGATATTTCACCTAGCATTGACGGGTTTGAGCACGCCGGAAGTTCATCCCAGGGGTTATTTGTTATAATTTACAATCTTGAAAGAGTGAAACTATAATTATCCGAAGGATAAAGGGTAAAAATGTAATAAATCAGATCTTGAGGGGCGTGTAAGTGTAATTTACCCCATATTTAACGAAGTGGTACATACCGTACTTTTAAGATGAAAGTGCAAAATAAAAGCGTGCGCATTGAGATAGATGTACACGATCCTAACCTTCCACCCAGTATAAATATCTCTCGCGCACTCTGGAAACTCAAAAGATAACACAAACACGAAAGACATTTTTTATCTGGTTCGTCTCTCTCTAGAAAGGTATGTCATTTTCTTCATCAATTATGTCAAACCCTAGATATGAATCTCAAACATAATCAATTTTTTCTTTATAGTATCATGATTCATTTAAATTTTTATCAAACATATGTTGTTCGATTTCATCCCGCATCGTTTAGGGTTTTTATATATGCAGCATATTTGTATATGATCACAATAAAATTTGTAATTAACAGATTTGGAATATGTGAATCAAATTTGGTTCTAGGTTTAATATGGTCCCTGTCTTGGTGTGTTTATGTGAATCAAATTGTGTTCTTCCGGATATATTACACTGTTTAAGATGGGGATTTATAATGAAATTAACTCAAATTCGTTTTTTTAGTCATCTTTCATTATTATGTTGGTAGTCAAATATTTGTTAATTGCAATTTGATTATAGCCATTTATTTTAAAAAATAAAATATTCTGTGCTAGTAGTATTTAATATTCCATGTGTAACAAAAACAATTATGGCCTTCAATCTACGGACACATCGATAAAAAGAAAATTTGCAAATGGAAGATCCCGATTATGAACTCTGCCCCAGTTTTGTTATGTGAATCAGACATTGCTCGTCGTAAGATATTACACTGTTGAGGTTCAGCTACTACGGAGTTTTTGAATTATAATAGAATGAAGGGTAAAGTACACCGACTTCCCCTTTTTGGACAAGTTTCACACAGGTGGAGTGTTTGAGGTTTATTACAATGACCTCCTTTAGTAGTTAGAAAATGTTAAAACGTAATGTAAAAAGTCTTCTTTAACCTAAATATATATATATATATATATATATATATATATTGTAGTCATTTTAGTATCTATAAGGTTTTTCATACAGGGAATGTCGTTTTTGTCAATTTTTAATTTTTTTATTATGGGGCAGTTGAGCTCACAGGTGAAATGTGAGGGGAGATAAATTATCTCAGATAAGTGTAATGACCCTCTTACACTATAACTGTATTATTATTATTTTTTCAAACCTTGAGGGAGGTTAGTGTAATTTACCCTGAAGTGAATTGTGTTATGTCCTTTTGTTTTTGTTTATTTCTTTGTCATTTTTCCCTTTTCTTTTGCCAGTCAAAGATCTGTTAACTTCAATTGGATTAATATTGATTCTATTAGTCATATGACCCGTATCTGACTACTAGTATTTGTTATCAAGTGATCAATTGGTACACCCTAAACTGTCTTATTAGTTTAATTACCTATTCAATTTCGTTCCTATCTCTTCTAGGATCTTACTTGTGAACTCTGGCTTTGATATATAATGTTTTTATATGCCTAATGAGAAGAAAAATTGCAAATGACAACAGATTATAGATTTTGATTATGATTTATGTCATAAGTTTATTATGTGATCAAGTTTTGCTCGTCTTGGTATATTGCACTGTAGTTCAATAGTTCAGCTAACATGGGCTTTATAATGAAATACAGTGTATTATTTAAAGTTCCTATTTGTTTTTTTTTGTTATCTTTCACTATTGTGTTGGAAGTTAAATATTTGGTAACTTCAATTTGATTGATATATAGGTCTATAATTATTATTTTTATTCTGCATGATTATATTTGTTGGTATGTCAAGTGGGACATCGGTACATATTAACGAGCAAAAGAAAAATTGCAAATGACAGAGATCTTAGTTATGATCTCTGTCTTGATATTCTATGAATCAAATATTGCTCATCTTGATACGTTACACTGTATAGTTAAGTTTACATTGGGTTTATAATGTCGTAATTTGTTTATTATTATTATTATTTGTAATTGTTAATTTTGGCAGCCATTGATTAATGTTTGATTATACCAATCATCTATCTGCTCTGCATGACTATATATGTTGGTATATCTAGTGGGCCATTGTTGGATCTGAGCTCGCATTAATCTATATATGTGCAATTTTTTTTAACGGTTTCAGGAAAATGAGTGGCCGCTCCAGCCGAACTCTGTATGTTGGTAATCTTCCCGGTGATATCCGCGAGAGCGAAGTAGAAGATATGTTTTACAAGGTTATCTATACTTCCTTTTGTTCTATACATTTTAAAGTAAATATCGCACATTTGGATGTATTCCATGTGTTATTAATATATCACAAATACTTATATAGAATTTCCGTTCTCACATATCCTATAGCATTTCATATTTCTATATGATGCCTTCTACTACAAAGAAACTCATAATTTTTGGACTCTTAGCAGCAGTTTCTTGTCCACTGCATCTCAGAACTGGAACATTGAGGTTCATGGTTGCAAAATGTTCAAGGTAGTTCAGAATGAGTCATATATGATTTGCAATGCTGTTAATCGGAAATCTACACTTGTATTTCCACATAGATTTGGATTAGTTTTTTTTCCCCTTTCTCTGTTCTTTTTTTCTTTTTATTTTTTTGTCATAATCTCGTGTTTAAATAAGAGAAGTTAGAAATTGGTCACACAGTAGACGTTCTGGGAATCTCCGAATCTCTTTCCTTGTAAAAAAATTACTAAGCTTATACATACACTTCTCACAATTTACCTCTTTTTTATATGATAGACCACAATAAACCACATTATTTTATACATATATATGTATAAACATAATCTGCATGTTATTACTTATTAGATTTTATTCCCATCTTATTTCCCATGGGTTTAGATTCTCATTTGTTGCTAGGACAAGAGTTTATCACCTATTTGGTAAAGTGTTATGAGTCATCTGTGTTAGCACTTAGCAGGCACGTTGTGTCCATATTGTGTGGTTATTATACAATTGAACCATCATATATAATTGCTTATAAGAGTTTATGTTTGATTAGGACGAATTGGACTTAATTGTTAATTCCTTATAATCTCATTTGGTTGGCAATCTTGCTGCAGTATGGGCCTATCGTTGATATTGATCTGAAAATCCCTCCCCGACCTCCGGGTTATGCCTTTGTAGAGGTGAGTTTAAAACTTTATTTAGTATTCTTCAAGATTTCAAGTATGTTGAGATCTTATTGATTCACTGTCATCAATATGCATAGTTAGTGAGAGCTTTTTAATTTGCTAGTTTGTACAGATAAGTTTTCAAAATTCATTTATCCTCGCTATTGCTCTTCATTTTTTATGTTGTTAAATTTTTGTTGGAACTTCTACTTATCTAGTTTGAAGATCCACGGGATGCGGAAGATGCCATTTATGGGAGGGATGGTTACAATTTTGATGGATACCGATTACGAGTAAGTCGGCGATCCTTTTGTTATTTTACTAATGACTTCTATTCTTACAATGTGGCTTCTGCTGATATAAATGGAAGAGCTTTTATGCACACAAAAATTACAAGATGTGGGTAAATGAATTCTAGCTATTTTCAAATTGATCAAGATCGGCGGATGTTTGAAATGGAAATTCAAACTATTTTTTTAAAAACATTTCCCCCCCTTTTTGTCCGTGCATGTAGGTTGAACTTGCACATGGTGGGCGAGGGTCGTCATCAGTTGATCGCTATAGCAGCTACAGCAGTGGAGGTAGTCGTGGTGGAGTTTCTAGGCGCTCCGACTATCGTGGTGTGTACTGCTCTTATAGTCCTCACCTTTTACTTTCTTTGTGTATTATTCTTATACTTCTTACCTTTTTCCTGCTGTCATAAATTCTTTGAACTGCAGTTTTGGTTACTGGATTGCCTTCTTCTGCTTCATGGCAAGACCTGAAGGTGAACACTTCTTCTTTATCACAATGTCATGTGCTGTGTATGTGGTTTGATTACCACATCTTAATACTTGTATTTTCATTAAACTATGAGTACTGCTAATGTGCTGTCAATCATTAGGATCACATGCGACGAGCTGGGGATGTCTGTTTTTCTCAAGTTTTCCGGGATCGTGATGGTGAGTTGAAATTTACTTTGTTGTCATACTTGTTTGTATGATATTAAGTTTTTAACTAAAGAGTCTTCATTATATGATTTTAAAAATTATTGGGCTTTGAGTTAGGAACTTATGTTTGGAAAATATTTCAATAAATTGTGGTGGGAGGTCTTACAAGCAAAGATGAATGGGACATGTGGTTTGAGTTAATGTTGTGATAAATTAATATTTATATATTCTGTTGATATTTTTGCGGTTACATGCAAAGATTTGGTAGGCAACAATGGTTTGTTGATTACTTAAATATTGTAATGTGAATAAACATCGACATGCTTAAACGGAGGTGCATCAACAGTATTGACTTAGGTTGGTGACTTTTGGAGAAGAAGCTGAATTTTATCATCAAATAGGGATATTAATTAATTTTTCCCAGGAGACTCATGTTGATGGAAATTGTCTATTGTGCCTGTAATTGATTTTTGTTTTTTTTAATTAGGTATATTGGATGGGTATATATGTCATTATAAGTTCCACTGGGTGTTGTACTTGTACCTTAATCTTAAGCCAAGTATGTGTGTGTATTTGCTCAAGTCACCTAGATTATTTAGAAAAACATGTTAGTTTTCCCTTTGTACTGAATATTTTACTTCATGTCCTTTCTGAAATCTCCGGGGGAAGACAGTTGAGAGAAGATTTTAGTGAAATTGAGCATTTTCATATGGAAGTTTTAAAAGAGGCATTGGAATTTTCGAGAATCAGTTGGCAATTGATTTGTTGAAAGTTGAGTTTTAAATTCATTAGATTCTTTTATTATTATATATTTTTTGAAAGAAGGTGAGAATGGATTTGAATCTTTAGCACAACTAATGTATATGGAAGAGATCTAGAATTTAATTGAGTTGATGTAATAGGGAGAATTCACTTTAAACTGACGATCACTTGAGACAGCTGTATTTACTTGATGGGTGTTGAGATCAACACATTTTTATCCAAAAAAAACACCTCTTCAGCTTGGATGATACTTTTTTAAAATTTTTAATGGATCTCTTCCCAATTCATATGATGGTTTATTTTGTTTGCAGGAATGAGAGGAATTGTAGACTATACAAACTATAGCGACATGAAATATGCTGTAAGTTAATCTACTCAAACTGAAATTATAGAGCTGTTATCGTATAATCTTTATATTTTTTTGCCTTAAAGTAGTGTTTTGGTTGTATAATTACTTTTCGATTCAATAGCATGTGCATAGTTTGATTTGGTAAAATAGAATGAAAAGAAATCATGTCCTGTTTTTATCCTCTCTTTCTTTCTCTCTCATATGCAGATAAGGAAACTTGATGACTCTTTGTTCCGCAATCAATTTGACCAGGCTTACATAAGGGTAAGCGATAATTGATGTTGCGAATTCTGATATTCATGTTTATATATATATATATATATATATATGAATATCTTCGGAAAGTGGCTGTGCTTATGTTTTGATTGGTTTCCTCATCTACTGGCTATAGGTAATGGCATATGATTTATCAAGAAGTCCCAGTCGTAGTCCATATAGCAGAAGCCCCAGTCGCAGCTATAGCTATGATAGCAGGAGCAGAAGGTCTGCTTTATTTTAGTTTGTAAATAAAACTTGTTTTGTGGTCTTTTTATTTGTGCAAATTAACCAAGACGGAGTTTTGCAGCTATTCTCCGAGGGCCATATATTATCGTCGCTCTCCCTCTGGATCTCGTTCAAGATCTGTTTCTTCAAGGCCTTACTCTGATTCCTCCCATTCTGTTTCGAGGTATGGTTTGTGACAATTGTTTTTGGAGTATTGTGATGTTTTTCGGATCATATTTTTTGTCTAGCAACAGTAATAAATCTTTTGGTGGTGTGTACACCTGTGTTCAAGTTATTCTTGTTTGAAAGGTTTCCTACTTGTGGGACAGTTTTGCTGGCCAACCATAAGATGTGAACTAATCATTTAATCAATATTTAGTCAAATTGCATTGATCCATTATTTTCAAAGTAATTTGGGTGTAGTTAGATATTTCCCTCCAGTTAGCCACTTTTCATAGATGGACTTGCTTATTTCTCTTTAAATTAGTGGCCAACTTTTGTGCCGATGGAGTAGAATCGTGCATAAGATCTGAATGTTTCTTGTATTAATTTCTTTTTTAGTTATTAACATTTAATCCACATTTAGTCAAATTTTGCGTTGATTTGTTATTTTCAAAGTAATTTGGGTGTGGTTAGAAAGTTTTTATTTAGGTACTTGCTGATTTTTCTCTATATTAGTAGTTAACTATGGTTCATATGGAGATAATGGATTACAATCACGGATAAAAATTGTGATTTTTTTTTAACTGTTATTAATAATATAAAAAAGGTTACTCGTGTTTAAGAGCTTGAGTTCGGTCAATTTACAATGGCATATTGAGTGCTTGTGTCAAACTATTTTCTGGCGCAGTAGACATTCTAAATATTGATGACTGAAATTTTGAATCATCAGATGACTTCAAATTTGACATGTGAATCCTGTGGATCGTGGGCCCTTACTGCTATTATGCACATGTGGTTGTCAATTTTCCATTTGGGATTTGATTATTTGGTGTGAAGAGTAAGATTTAGATGTTAGATCTTATTAACCTGTTATTTCCATGTTAGTATCCTTCTTCTTTTTTTCCCCACTGCTTTTTTTCTTTTTTTTTTTCTTTTCATATATATTTTTTTTGTGGGTTGTCACGTGGTGTTAGACTATAAGGTTCTAAATTTTTTAGTAGTAACCTCTTTCAGTTGAGGTGTATTTATTGCCACCTTCCCTACCAGAGTAACGAATTATTGTTGAGAGAGCGTGTTGTTTAAATTATTGTTGAGAGAGCATTGTTGAGTATAACTTAGCCTTTCAATTTATCTTTTTTTGCATAGTCAATTTTACCTCCATAGAATAGTCAATTTACGAATGCAACTTAGCAGGAGATTGTTTACTAAAATAAGAATATGAAATAACGTTATAGTTATTATGTTTGTTCTAAGATTTTTATGTCTCAATTATCTGTGATTGTGGGGTCAGTTGGTGGAAATTTTACCCATTTCTAGTAGAGGACATTCATATTCCGGTATGCAAATTTTGTTAGAGATTCTAATATCTGGTTGTCCTGTAATTGGAAATCTGTGTTATATTTCAACTTTTCTCATTTATATATCTTTTGTTTTGGATGAGCAAAAATAAAAGTATGGTAACTTTGAAGTGTTAACGATGAAGTTTAACGTGAGTTGTGATTTATTGTTCTCTCTGTGTGGGTCTGTATGCATGGCATGCATATGTATGCGTCTTATATAGTTAAGCCGTCCAATAGTGTTCCATTGAGAACTTGGTCCATCAACCTCCCATTTGGAAGGTGGAGGAGATATTTTGCACTATTTGAAACTATGGCTGCATTAATAAATAGGTTTTTTTTTTCTTCTGAAATTTTATTCTTCTTTGATACCCGCTTGTAACAGATGTTTTTTTTTTTCCTTCCATAATTTAGCATTTGGAGTTTTAAGAACCTATTTCATTTCCAATGTCCAAAGGCACCTTAGTGTCCTGATTGGATGGATTGGAATAACATTCTTTATAGTGTGAGCAATGTGATTATTTTATCACATTGATAAAGAGAATATTTGAGCAGCATACTGTCAGCACACGATATCCCATTTGTTCATAGTTCCTCAGTTGTGGTTTTTGTTGTGTACCTCCCTTTTTATTGTTTGGAGGTGGATGGGGTTAATTGAGAAGGACATACCACTTTGCCCAGCTTTGATGCATGATTATGAAGATTACCTTGTTTGTTTTTCTGGATCTGGCTTTCCGCGGGGATCCAAGGATTGCATGGTAGGGACTTTGATGGGATATGGTGCTCAAATTCCTGCAACTCATTCAGTTGGGAAGTTATGCTGTTTTGCCCAACGAGCACCTCTGGCAGACCCTTGATGGTATATTGATTTTGATATTTTATGCACGGTGCGCGTCTATGATTTGCTAGAATTGAGTAATGATGTGTTGTGGTGTCCTGAAGCCAAATCATCGCAACCTAAGTACTATTGGTACATCAACCACATATCATAAGTATTCCAAATCCTTTACCACTGCATTTGTCTAGTAGAGCTTGAACTCGGGGTTCTCAATGTGGATTGTGCTGATAATTGTTAGGAAGTATGTTTCTTGTTTTTGTTCTTCAATTCCCGTCCTTCTGTTTTCTTTCATCCGACCCATCTAAGTTTCATATGACCTGGCTTATGAACACAGTTTTCGTATTGGTGAGGCTGACATTATTTTTGGTTGGGTTTATTGACTTCTCTATTGGGTGCTTGCTAAATATTTTTTGAATTGTAGTTGTTTCCTTTGGTTATGGCAATTTCAATGTCGTAGTGGCACCGGTACTTTTTATTTATTTATTATTATTATCAAATTCTTAAAGGACTATTACTGGTGTAATTAAGTTGGGTCGCTTTTGTAACTTTTTGCAGATCGCGATCAAGATCCAGATCTCCAGTTGCATCAGTAAGTCAAAATTTTTAAGTTGTTGGTTCTGTACATAAAAGCTAGTTGGGAGGGAGATATAGAACCAGATTCAAATTTTCATGGATAGCTTTCCATCATCTTATGTTTTTTAATCTGGTGTTGTACAGCGTCATCGCCGCAGAAGGTTGAGTGAAAGTCCGGTGCGCGGTAGTAGGAGGAGCATATCCCAGTCTCGTTCACCTGTACGTTTGTATTCCTTTAATCTGATTCTTCCATTGAATCGGGATCATTGTTCGCCATTGCGGTAGCGATTTTGGTCGCGGTAACTAGGGGCGGAGGATTTGTCTGGGTGGGGGCAATGCAATTTTTTTATAAATTTATTAGTAATTGTTTTTTATTTTTTTAGGTTACTAGAAGATTTTTTTTTATAAAAAATGGGGGTGGAGATGCAATTTTTTTTATAAATTTATTGATAAAATTTATAATTTTTTATAGGAATGACAAAAAAACCCGCCCCACCCCGCCCCAATTTAAGCGGGTTTGGGGACCCGATTAAATAAATAGGGACATGTATGGGGTGGGGAAAAATCCCCGGTTGGTAATCGGGGAGGGTATGGGGAGGGGCCACCCCTCCCCGATTATACTAATTCTTTTCATAATATACCTTCAACATTATCATATATTATTAATATATACTCTTTATATAAAATAATTCCTTCATTGTTTTTATATTTCACTCAATACTGGTCCCCTTATCCTTTCACTCTTAATTTCATATCAATTATATTAAAAATTACATGGTTTACTTTGTTTCTCGTATAATAATAATATATCCAAAGTATAAATTAAGAAATTACACATTACTTTCATTTGTATAAATTTATTTTTTAAGTGTGAAAAACCGCCCCGTCCTGCTCCCCACCTAGCCTTACCCCGCCCCGCCGCGTCCCGTTTAATAATTGGGTTTGGGGCGGGCATGGGGGTAGCAAAATTAAATGGGGATGGTGATGGGGGATGCGATCCCTGCCCCGCCCCATTACCATCCCTAATTTTTTAGGCTACCAAAGGAATTTTTAAAAAAAATTAGGAGGGGCCATATGCAATTTTTATCAACATATTTATAATATATATAATTTTCTAGGCAAAAATTTTTTTTTAGAAAATTTGGGCGGGGGCATGGTCCCTCATGCAAAGGGTGGCTCCACCCGTGGCAGTAATGATGTCACGGACTCGGACAATATCAGTTTTAAAAGTAAGTATCGGACGAGTATCGGTTCTGCGTAACGGTATTGACACATTCCAAAAGTGTTATGAACCGAGCGATACGTAATGTTTCTAATGATACGACGAGCCATGATCGGATCATAACATTTTGTTGTGTGGTTGTGATTTACAGGTGAGTATTAGGGAGGATTAGTTGCAAGCACCAAGACTTCCTGAGAAGAATCTTAGTTAAGCCGCAATTGAACTATTTGGACCATCTTATATTTAAGTTGTCTTATATAAATTAAGAACACCAAATCATGTTGGTGCTTCCTTCTGTATTATGTCGAGTCATTCGTGTTCTTCTGCTGTCAGTTGACGTCGTTGGTGAAACTCGGTTCTCTTTTTATGTTGCTTTGCCTCTGGATATTGTAAGGTTCGTCGTAACAATATCGGTTGTTGTAACGGTAACAGTATCGGTGTAACGGATTTGGGTCAGTATCGGGGTTGTGTAACGGGATTCGGTTATTGCAATTGTGAATTTTTTTAAAATCTTGCACATCTTACGATTTTTACCAAAAATGTTTTAATTGGATACTTTTGGCAATATGAATGAATAAAGATGATTTTTTGGTAAATTTAAGTGAATTTTATTTAATTTTTAAAATAAATTTAATAAAAAAATGAGTTATTAATAAATTTAATGATGTCGTCGTTATTTTAATGTTTATGATATACTTGTTTTGATATTATTAAACTTAAATAAATAAAAATTGAAATTACAAAAGATATAATTTATTTATAACAATGTAAAATAATTTTAAAAAAGATACATGTAAAGATTATTTCACTTTTTTTTTAACTTTTTTGTGCAAATATTACTTTTCAATAATGGAGTAATATTTATCATATTATATACATAACAAAAAAATATTTTAATCCAATTTTTTTAAAAACTTCAACTGTGTTAGTCATTATGGTATTTTCGGAATTGGGGTTACGACTACCATAACGGCTGTTATGGGTGTGGGAATCGGTCTACTGTGGTGTAACGACTGTAACGGTATCGGCGACTCATAAATTCGTTACGTAACGGTCGTTATGGTGAACCATGGGATAACGGGGTTGCAACTTCGTGTGATTTCCTGCAATACTAATACAAATGGTGGTTAGTGTAGTATATGATGACCCTGTTTATTTATTTATTTTTGAAAGATAAAGTTTAATAATTTAAAAAAGGTGCCGAAGCCTTACAAAGGATCATGGGGCATTCCCCAAACATAGAAATACAATGTGAAAGCCAAAAATCCTCCAAATAAAGAAGATAAAACAACCGAAACCCAAGCATGAACAATAGCAACCCAAAGATGATCCTTGCTTTGACCCCAATAACCTTTGCAGCAGCTATGAATAACTTGCATAACCCAATATTGCAGCAAACATCTAGGGAAAAGCAGAGGCTGAATGGCACTGCAAAAGAAACAAAAGTCTGATCCTAGCAGAAAAAACTGCATCAGTAACCTGAAGAACCTCAAGCATTAGACAAGATAGAAGAAGGTAGATTTCAGGCCTGTAGCAAACCCTGATTGTGCCAGGTATTGTCAAAGTTTGTGAGCGGAAACAGAGCATATCTGACACACTGCACTATCTTCAAGAATAGGCCATCCAGAGTACAAAATTCATCATTAAAAATTCTTCATAAACGGAAGCAGAGAAAGCTAATTTATTCAAAATGGAGTTAGGAGATTTTTCCTTGAGGGACCTTCTAGACCATTGAATTAAAATATCCCAGTGCGTCACTAAAGACCCTATTTTTAGTCACACTATTTTCAAACCGTGCCTAAAGCCTCTAAAATTGTAAATGCCAAAAGTTGGGCTTCTCTTGCGCGCAAAACATTTTCGCCCAAAAAAAAAGAAGAGAAATATAAAACATATTATATGGATGAGAGAGCTCTATGTCATTGAAGCTGTCACGCCCCTAAAATCCTAAGACTCCCAAACCGGGACGTCCAGGGACTCCGGGGTATGATCCATACATAGAGCGACCAACTAAGATCGTCAACATCAATAAAGCGAATAGGATCATGCTAACAACAATGATTTCATACAACTGAGCGAAAGCTAAAATCAAATAATACATAAAGCATATCGAGGCACCGAAAGAACACATCTCTACAACGATGCAATGATACCAAATATAAGGAAGGGATACACCAACTGGTTGGCTCCAAGAAATACAATAATAATTCCCATATAAGGGCTAACAAAGGAAAAACTAAAAGGAACAATACTACGTGAAAACGTCCCAGTCCCTCAACGACATTCGCGCCACGAGCCATCCTACAAGAAGAGCCTGGTACCTGCAACTAGGGGTTGGGGAAAAGGGGAAGGGGTGAGCTCACTAGCTCAGTAGGAGAAACCCTAAACTGTCACATCCCCCGATCGTCCAAGTCTAATGCTAACCCACCCGTGTACATGTATCTATTCTAGGTCGGTCAAACGTCCCACATGACACTCACGCCAATACGAGACCCCTGAAACATATCTCTCTAGTCCCCTACCAAGCATCAACAAACAGGACAACTAACATGCAGTGAAACCACAACACAACAACATATAAGAAACGCACACCTATATAGATATATATACATAGAGACGGATAACAATACAAACCACGCAGTACAGACCACCTCAGAGATCACTATGACTCGTACCCGTCAGTCCAACGTTGAAAATAAACATAACACTTATCACCAGATCACGGGAAAAACACTCCTAATCATAACGTCCCAGGAAGGAAAACAATCACATTTCCTAGATCACGAGCATATCAAACTAAAAAACTTTTAATCACTATCAAGTCATACTACTAATCACATCACATGTCACTTTCCGCCATCCATAGACCTAACACAGGGGCAAATTAGTCCTTTTAACCTAATGGAAGTCACAAAGGTTAGCGGGAAACGAAAGGAAAGTGAAAGGGATCAAACGACTTGTCAAATCGACCACTTCAAGGTCACATGTTTGCCCAAGGGTAAAATGGTCATTTCAAGGGCAAAAATATAATTTCAAACTTTATCCCACATATTTGGACATATGGAAAACCATAGAAACAAACGGGACCTAAATCAAAGCCACGAGGCGAGAGTTATGAATTTTTGAAAACGGTGTCGGACAATGCCCACCAAAATAGAAAGTTGAAGTACCCCACCTTCACTAAGGGTAAAAAGATCATTTCAAGTGAAAATAAATGATTTCAAATTTTTTCTCCAATATTTGGCCATAGGGCAAACTATAGAAACAAATGAGGCTCAATTCGGAGTTGCGAAGTGGGAGAAAAAGATTTTTGAAAATCGAATATCGAACGACGCCATGGCATGCCCGCGGGGCCTTGCGCCCCAAATGGGCGCTGTGATGCCTTGGGGAATCATGATGCCCCTAGGTTACGCACAAATGCCCCTTTAAAGTTGAAAATGTACCAATTTTGCATACGGATTTCGTTCTTTGCGCCGTCGGTCCCGAAAAATCACAAATATTTGAAAAATAAGTTTTTCATTTGCGGATTTCAAAAATAGTCACCAAAACCTTGGAAAATGAAAACTTTGAATAAAAATGATTCTTTAAAATCTCGTAAAACTATCCGTCTTACTCCCGGTCTCTGTTTTGTACACCGCCAACTTCCAACAGTCCAAATCTTTTATAAAATGAATTTAAAATCATTTCAAAACTCAAATTTTTAGTCGGGGTCACGGGGGTGAGCGAAAACGAGTTTTTAACTTAAAAGCCAAAAGGACTTAAATATAAGGCTTATGAAAAATTTGTTTTCGGGAAAACAAACCAAAATACCAACGGAAATACCAAAGCGAATTTATAGACGCTCAATGGATCAAGGAAATGAAGAACCGAAAGTAAATGGTACCTCAAAGGAAAAAGCAAGTGACTATACACAAAGACACTAACACTAATCCAACTACACTTAGCTCTACATCCAAATCCCTAAACTCCATAACGACTTAGTCAAGAATGACCACAACTTAAATGACATTTCAATCCTTAAGATGGCTAAAGGAAACCTTGTGGCCGTTGCCATGGAACCAACTAGTTTCAATAAAACCTCGTCCGATTCTTTCAAACCCCAATTTCACATTTGAAACCACATCACTTAGGTTTCTAACAAGATTATATGACCATCAATACACAATCGACTAGGTTCACTCATAATCTCGTCTATCATAACCCAAACCTCAATATCACGATTGATGTCACTTTCCTACACCAACGCTAACTAGCTCAATGAGAAAACACTACGCTAAACTCACATATCCATATCGATGATAAAGTCATAAGTACAAGAATCTATCAACATTGTACAATAAAACTAAAGCAAGTGTGTACATAATCACAAGTATAAGAGCTCAAATTTCATTATACTTCAAATGAAATCATATAAATCACATTCTCAAATTATTCAATTTCATTTGAGAATTTTAATAACATGTGAATTAAAGTATCAAAATCCACATTAAACGTGTTCCACAACCACATTGAATAATATCATGATTCACATGTAAAGATATATCACACAACGGCAACTCAAATGCAATGTGACTCACACACCTCATGGTACACACCTTGTCCACTAAGGTCAACGGATACACACTCTAACCATTCACGAGACGACCCGTGATAAAGAGAAAGAGTGTCGCACCGATTCTTCCCAAGTAATTTTTGACACTTTCACTTTCAACAAGGAAGAGCGGTTACACGAGACGATCCGCGACGGTGAGGATGAGACGACCCACCCTATATCACAATTTACGAACTTACTAGTTCCGTAAGTGGGGGACACCACCTGGCCAGTTGTTGCGACGATCCGACACAAGTCTACTCACACATGGTTACACGACCCGCATAAACCAACACTCACGCACTCAACACTACACGATGTACTCAATATGCATAAAGGGCCTCAATAAAAACCATGCATCAACACAAATATGTATCTCATCATATTTATGAAAAATATTCCCAAGAATACCAACATGAATGTCATCAATTCTTTATCATGCTCTTAACTCACAATAAAACAATAATCAACAAGGATGCATTCTCATGTACAATTCATGTTCCAAATTATCAAGTTGTCATTTAATTCATAAGGATAACATTTTCATTCTTTTAAAAATGTTTTTTATTCAATTAAAGCCATGATTCATATTATCTCATTCTCATACACATGTTTAACTTATAAGATAATAACTTCAAAATTCACAAGAGTCGGGGAATTACAATAAATCTCTAAGTTTATAATTCCACATCACACAACTCATCTACATCCACATCCCAACCTACTAACCAAGGTAGCTAGCCTAATTACACCATCAAAGCTACACCACTAATACCCATAATCACATATGTATACTTACACTTATATATACACACAACCATACCCATATATATACACACATATAGGCATACAAACATACTTTTTATATCAAATTCTCAAGAACTATAATTTAACTAACATACATTATAGTCCTATCGACATAATCATCAAGTATGCTATAAACAAGGGTTATATCACATAATATCCTACAAACCCTAACTTCCTATTTTCAAGTATACAACTTAGCAATTACATCTAAGGTTAGGAACCCTAGAATCAAAATAGCACACTCACGAAACCAAAGGATGAGAGAGGATAGAAATTTCCCTACCACACATGGAGAACTAACAACACCACAAAGTGAGCTCCATAAAACCCTAGCTTCTACCCAACACCAAATTCAAAGAAGCCAATTGGTGGAAAGCTTCACCATAGTCTCCTAACAATGAGTTAAGACTCAAAACAATATGAAACCAAGAATCAAATGTGGTTCATATGAAAAACCAAAACTAGTGTTTGAAAGAGAAACTCACAAAGATGGAAGAACACTTACCAATCTTTGGCTTAAATCGAAGAGGAGAACACATGAACAACTTTCATGTTGAAGGCAACATTAAACTCCAAGCTTAAAGTGATGCAATTAAACCAAAAGTGGAGAAGAAGCAAGAGGGAAAATGAGAGAAATGGAGATATCTTATAAGAGATGAATTCTTACCAATCTTTGGCTTAAATCGAAGAGGAGAACACATGAACAACTTTCATGTTGAAGGCAACATCAAACTCCAAGCTTAAGGTGATATAATTAAACTAAAAGTGGAGAAGAAGCAAGAGGGAAAATGAGAGAAATGGAGATAGCTTACAAGAGATGAATTCTTTAAGTGGAAGACTTAAGATACTTTGTAGAGATCCTCCACTATCTCTATACAAATCCAAGGGTCCAAAACAAATGTGGGGAAAAAGAGAAATGGAACTAAGGGTGTTAAGTCTTTCAATAGAAGACTTAAATCAATACACCACACACAAAATCCATTAATTTGCCAAACAAGGCCTTAACTCCAAAGGTTGAGATTAAAGATGGGGAAATGAGAATGACATCCAAGGGGTGAGTTAAGTCTTGCATTTAGAAGACAAAAGAGATGTAGAGATTTCCCACTCACAAGCAACACTCATCCAAGGATTGTAATTAAACATGAGAGGGAAAATCTAATGGCCAAGAATGTGACAACACCCTAAAGTGAAAAAAAACCAAAAACCCTACAACTTATGATCAATTACAAGAGTGCCATTAAATTATCTTTCCTACTTGACCATAGTCCTCCACTCTTTTTACCTCTATGCCACTCAAATGTTATCTCAACACTTAGCCCAAATTTTAGGACTTTCCACCATCTCTACACTAGTGAAATTACCAATATACCCCTAAGTTGTTATGTTCTTGAAATCATTTTGACACTTTTCATTATTCACGAAATGAAAATACAAGCAGCAATTCACGGGTTTACACCTATCAAGAAATACCCGTTAAATATGTTAAGCATAATAAGTACATAATCACATAAGTGCCACACCGGATGTCGAAAATAAAATAAGGTAACATGTTCAGGAACGCAACATGGTTGCTGAATCTCCAACGAGAAAATGTTGCAACGAACCCACATAGTCACCAATGAACAATAAATCACGAAGCCAGAAACGGAAGTCCACGAAGTCGTCCGACTAAGTTCAAAACATAATGCAAAAAATTTACACGTACCAAGATTACACAAGACATCATGAATAAGTGACATCGTAAACCGTTAACAATTGCAAAAGAATTCTAGAAAGGAGAAAGGAAACGCTGGGCGTTATAGAAGGGTTTCTCAAGACAACACTTCCTGACACAATATTGTCCGTTTTTGGCTCACGCGTACCAGAAACTTCCCAGGGGGTCACCCATCCTGGGATTTTTCCACGAAAGCACATAAAATATAACAATGACAAATAAAACACGCCTTCACGTAACTAGGCCTTATCCCATCGTCCCAAAGGTAAAATGAACCCTACCCTTACCGCTCACAACCTGCAACACAACACCAGTCACGTCTTGATTTATCCATCAGAAAAGTGAACATCTCGGCAGCTCCGGTCAGTCTTCTCTCTCTTTATTCTTCTTTTTCTTCCTATACATATCTTTCAGGCCCAAATAATCTCTCACCCGCCCATAAATCGTCATCACAGAGACGAATCCATTACAGAATCCACCGATTGATTTCTTTGTGAAGAAGAATAAAAAAAAATTAGTTCTTTCATCTCTCTAAATTTGTAGAAACTTTATCTCTCGGCTTATCTCTGTTCACCGATCTCTCAGGTACACACGTCTTCATTCCATGGATCTCTTAGCCGGCTTCGTTCTTGAAGTAATCTTGGTCACAATCCACCGAGTGTTCATATCAGGTACAATTCTATGTATCAAAATCTTAGATTTCATAAATTAATCAAGAATCACAAGGTTTTACTCTAGTTGATTCAACAATGAATGAAGATTTAGGATTTTTTAAATTTTGCAGAGTGCTTTCAGATTGGGAATGTTTAGTCTAGTTGATTTTGAAAAGGTTTCGGGCCTTTTGAAAATTAGATTTTTGGTTTCAGTTATCAGTCATTTTATATATTTCTAAGCATTGTTCTCATAAAATGAAACAAACATAATCACTATTTAGAAAATAAAAAACAAGCAATCCCCAAATTTCTCATCGTTGCTTTCATTTCCCTTGTTTTCTTAGCACTCAATAGAGAATAAATATTAAGAAATTAGTATCGACCCTCTCAAATTCGCTCCCTGGGTAGAGGTTATGCTCCTCACCGTATGTATACATTATACACCCAACACCCTCTCTTTCTCTATCTTTACATATATACATATAAATCTATATATATAAATATCTTTTTGTATAAGATTGTCAATTTGTGTGAATCGTTCAACTATGTGTTCTTCTTGACGTGTGCAGGATTTCTTTTTTATCATTTGTTTCCTCTCTTGTCGAATTAAATTTCCCTATCTTCCATTACCTTCAAGAATCAAGTCTCTCTCCCCCCCCCCCCCCTCCCCCCTTCTCTCTATATATTTATGGAATGTATATGTGTTTGTATGTTGGTATGATTTAAGGTAATTTTAGTTTTATTTTTTATATTGTGGATTTTGGAACTTTGTGTTTCGCCGTTCCTATTTAGGATTTAGTTATTATGCAAATTTAGGTTTCTGACAAATTGTTCATTTTGTAGGTTGGTTGTATTAGTGTTGGAATTTAAGATCTGTGAATGCTTGGATTGCTTTTGCTGTTATTTGATTTTTATTATTTGGATTGTTGAAATTAATGTCCTTGGTCCATGCAAATTAGTCTTAGGGTTTGAATGGGGTTATTTGAGGAAAATGAATAATTTTTTAGAGTTAAGAGTTTACTCAATGTGGTGTTCTAGCACCAATTTCTATTAGCTCATTTGGTTTAGGATCTGCTTAGAGCACTACAAAATTAGTTGTTAGGATACAAATAGGAGAACTCAGATTTTATTAATTCTGTTAATGTGAATGGTGACATTTTGTTTATGGAAAGATCAGAAAATTGCTCTGGATTAATTTCAAGGTGTGTTGCCTCTACTTTGTCTTATTAGTTATCATGAGGGTCCTTAAATTGGGGCACTAATCCTCTCAAGTGATGTCCTCAAGTTAACCCATCAAAGTGCGGGTCCCGTGTTCATCCAATGATCTACATTCACCCATCATTTATTTAGGGATTCGTATTTTTTGATAGATGAATACACACCCTTGGATGAATGTGGGACCCTCAATGGATCCATACACACACTTGAGACGATTTTTTCTCCTTAAATTGTGCAGATGGGATGGGAATTCAAAATCTGATTGTTTTGTACGTTATATTATTCATACTCTTGTGTTTAATAGAGGTATCAAACTTTTAATAGGTTGGGACCCTTGAAATACCTAAATAGTTGAAGTTCTATTGGAAACCAAGTAAACAATGGTCTTCTTGTTATTTCTATGGCCAAGTCACTAATGAACATATTTTCATATACATATTAGTTCTTGTTATTTATAGATTTATATACAACTACATTTCATGTACTATCTCTCCTATTGAACTATGTTTCCATATACATATTAGTTACTCTTGCAAGTTTGTTTTGTTTTGCTGGTCAATGTTTGAGAAAATGTTCAATAATGGTTAGAAATAGTAGCTCATGGGTATTCAAAACTTTGATTCGATGACAACTTTGTGAATAATGGTTCATATTTAGCCATTTTATTACTTAAGTGGAATTTTGTGTCTTTTAGGGTGAGTGGCCGGTTATTTTGAAGGTTACATGTATGAAAGAATTTCAGAAGTGAAAAAGGCATGTGTCAAGTGGACTAATAATTATATCAATGTAAGAATTTTCATCACTTATATGAATAAAATTAATGTTATTTTGTGCCACTAGAATCAAATATATTTCGCTCAACTTTGATGTGCCTATGAATTATCCGTTTCTATAATCTATTAGTGAAACTGCACTGAAAATGAAGGTGGCCTCTATACTCCACCCTAAGACCACAGAAAACACAGTTAGCTTGAGTCACAATACCAACAGAAAGAAGAAAGTGAAAGGTGTTAAGTCTGTTTAAATGAGCCATCCAAACCAAAAATGAATGTTTGGGGATATGATGAGGGAACCAAATAGCACCATGCCAATCCACAATATTAACCTTGTATCTGAGCATATTCCAAGTCGAGTGAATACTAAATTTACCATTGGTAGGGTCCCATATAACTCTATCTCTCCTAGATTGATCAGGAAGAAAATTAGAGGGGAAATGAGATTTGAAGTCAAGTTATTGCTGGGAGCTTAAAGTTAGGAAATTCCAACCATAGGAGCTTATAAGCCTTCTGACTGTAGCATTATTACCAAGACTAGATGACCTGATCATATTAGGGAGAAAAATAGCACACAAAGGGCCTTAGGGATACCAATTGTCATATTAAAGGGAGGTGTCTTTACCATCCCGTATGATATGTTTGATAGCATGCCTCATTAGGGGCCTCACTTGAGCCACTGTTTCCATGTCCATGAGCATTGTCGTGGGGTATTCAATTCCAAAAAATTCATATTATTTATCCGATGAGTCTTAACCCACAGAGACCAAAGAGAAGATTGCTCTAACTGAATAAGAGACCATAAATGCTTTGTCATTGCAACATAATTCCATTCTTCCAAGTCTTTCACACCCAAAACACCCTCCCTAGAAGGCAGGCAAACAATCTCCCAAGCAACTTTACATCCACCCTTACACATTTTGGATCCAGTCCAGAGAAATTTCCTAAGCAAAAAGGTGAGGTCTTTCAGAACAACATTAGGAATAATGAATGTGGAGGCCCAATAGACTTGAGGAGAGAACAACACAACCTTGACCAACTAAAGTCTTCCAGCAAAGGAAAGGAAATTTGAAGACCAACTAATGATTCTTCTAATAATTTTGGAGATTAAATAATCACAATCAGTCTTCTTAAGCTTAGAAGAAAGCAAAGGAACCCCTAAATACCTAACCGACAAATTACCCATATGGAATCCCAGTCTAGCTTGAAGCTGAAGTAAGATTGTATCAGAGATCCCAGCATGAAATAAAACACTCTTAGCACTGTTAGGATACAAACCAGAAACATGACCAAATTCCTCAAGACCATTCATAAGACAAGAAACATAATTTAAGTCGCCAACAGAGAAGAGAAGAAGGTCATCAACAAATAATAAACTAGAGATCTTTTGGTTTTGACATTTCCAATTATATTTAAAATTTTGATTATTAGTCTCTTTAGTAAGAATACCTGACAAACTCTCCATCCCAAGCATAAAAAGGTAAGGAGATAGAGGATCCCCCTACCTAATACCCCTATAACTTAGGAAAAACCCTTTCAAAGCCTCATTAATGTTGATAGAAAACATAGAAGAGGTAATGCAAGCCATAATAAGCTTAATAAGGTGAGGAGGGAAGTGAAAAGCTTCCAAAAGTAGCCTTCAGAAATCTCAATGAAACAGTATCAAAAGCCTTTGACAAGTCCACCTTCATTGTTATTCTAGGATCACCCTCATCTTTCTGATAATCTCTCATGAGCTCTTGAACTAAGAGGATATTATCAAAAATATTCCTTCCAGGGATAAATGCACCCTGATTCAAGCTAATGCAACTCACCAAACAAGGTTTGATCCTGTTTGTAATAATTTTAGTAATACACTTGTATAATGTATAACATTCGGTATTTTTATGTATAAATTAAAACTTTTATTAATGATTAAGTGATTATGTGCTTAACACGACTTGCGTGTTCTACTTGATAATTAAATTCATAAGTTGCATTTTATATTTTTATTTCGTGAATAATGAATAGTGTTGAAAACGATTTCGGAAATTTAATAACCAAGGGGCAAATTGGTATTTTCACGTGTTGAGTTAGTGGATTTTGTAGAGATTATTTGGCAAAGTGTTGGAAGACTCTTTTTCTGGCATTATTGTTGTTGTGTAGAAGACTTGGGTAATTTACTAAATTGGGATCATGATGGGAATAGTGTAATTAAGTGATGAAGGGGTGGATAGTTTTAACATTTGATTACCATCTTTTCTGTTGTCAAGATAGTGGCCATTGGATCAAGTCTCTTTACCCATCTTTCTTCCTAGCCCTTAGATGGAGAATCTCTACACTTGGTCTTTCATTGCAAGAGTAAATGTTGGCCTTTGGATCTTTTATTCACTTATCTTGCTTCATTTCAACCTTTAGATTGTAAATATCTAATGTGTCTCATATATGTATACAATTATGTTGAGATTAAGTCTTCCACTTTGCAAGACCAACTTTGGACCCTTGGATATTCCCTTCATTTTCTAGCTTTAATATGCACCATTGGATTGTGAGAGGTGTGAGTGGAGAATCTCTACATTTCTTAAGTTTTCCACTTTGTAAGACTTCATCTATTCATGCAAACACTTTTCTCTCTACACTTCTCTTTCCCTCTTCTTCTTCTTCTTCTTCTCCACTTCATCCTTTGATTTCATCTCCTTCCACTTGAGAGTTTGAAGAAGTGTTCAACATGGAAGTTTCTTGGGTTACTCTCCTCTTCGATTTGGTCTAAGTATTGGGGTAAGTTTCTAGCTCTCTTGAGTTTTCCAACTTTAAACCCTAGAATTTATATTTTTGAATTATTGTGTTCAACTTTTGATTTTTGGTTTCCATCTCTCTTGAATCTTGTTAAGGATCATAGATCATTTTCACCGATTGTTTCGGTTATTGAAAGCTTGGAATTCATCTTGTGTTTTTTAGCTCACTTTTGGGTTGGAGATTTTGGTAAGTTTCATGACTATCTATTTCCTTTTGAGTAATCCATTTATGAAGCCCTAGAACTTTCTTCATTAGGGTTCTAACTCTATTCTTGTGGGTTGAACCACACTTGTAAATTAAATTCTATTGAAAGACTAGTAACTTTCTTGAAATTATTGCTAGCTTGTGAAGACTTTTTGTGAACCTTGGAACACTTTTGTTGGACTATTCTTGGAACCTCTTGGACCTTAAGCTTGTGCTTGCTTGGACTTGAGGTAGGGTAAAAACGAGTTATTTTGATATTTGTACGAGGGTGTGTGCGTTTATGTATATATGTTATGTATATACTTGTTGAGTCTTGACAACATAGACGAGAATCTAGGCCATTGAAAAGCATGATATTGTGATGATAATGTTTGTTGTGAAAATCTTCCTTATATGTGTATGATTATGAGCATGTGGATATTTTGTGTATAATATATTGCAATATGATATGGAACATATATTACGATGGCCCTTTTTGAATATTGAGTACATTGGTGTTGGTCTATGCCGGTCATGTAGCCATGTGTGAGAAGACTTGAGTTGGATCATCGCAACAACTGGTCAGGGTATGTTTCCACAACCTACAAAACTAGTAAGTTCGAGAATTGTGATATAGGGAAGGGTGGTTCCAACCCTCTTAAGTCGTGGGTCATCTCGTGCATTTGATCTTCTTTGATTGAGAGCGTATATTCTCTCCAAGTGAATGATTTAGGCGACAACTTATATCTGTGACCATAGTGGTTGGTGTGTTTACCATGGGTGGTGTTGAGTCTCATTGCATTAAAATTTCTATGTATATGTGATTGAGATATTTATGTTGATGCATGTTATATCCTTAAATGATTATGATATGAGCATGTTAGGTTTGATGGCTTGTGCCTTGGGTGGGTTGTAACACTAGGAGTACCAAGATTGAGGCGATGACGCTTCCTCTACTGGGCTAGTGAGCTCATCCCACGACTTTAACATTTTTCAGTTGATGATCCCACTACGGGAGGCCCGTAGTCTCTTGGTGGAGTTATGGTGTTGTTTTCGCCCTTTTTGTACTTGTGGAGGCGGACTATTTTATTTTGTAGAGCATAGATGAAACATGTATACATATGCTTCTCTTGATCATGTAACTTAAATGTTTTAAACTACTTTTCTTTTGCCGGTTAGCATGTTAGCCGGGTAGTTTATGTTTGATGTACGTCCCTTGGAGCGCTACGCGCGGGGACTTTATTCTTTTAGTGCACTTCGGTACCGGAAATGTTAAAGCAAGTCTTGTTTTGTAAAACTATGATTTGTATCTCCATGAGGCGCTTTAATATTAAATCGTATGAATTTTCTTCCTCCTTGTGTTATTAGTATTGTTTCAAGTACTATCATGATATTAGGTTGTTTCTCGAAAACGGAATTTTTCACAATTTACAAATTGAAACCTTTTGATTTTTAAAGAAAAACCCGTTTTCGCTCACCCCTGTAGCCCCGACAAATTTTTTCATTTTAGAAATGATTTTTAAACTCATTTTTATAAAGAATTTGACTTTTAGAAGCCGACGGTAGTTAAAACGGAGATCACGGGAAAGATGGATAATTTCACAAAATTTTAGAGAATCACTTTTATTCAAAGTTTGCATTTTTTGCGTTTCCCGAGGTTTTGGTGACTATTTTTGAGATCTGCAAATGAAAAACGCACTTTTCAAATATTTATGAACTTCCAGGACCGGAGGTATCTTCTTTGGAAAACCGTAGCAAAATTGGATCATTTCTGGGTTTTAGAAACCCTTTGTCCGCGGACAAAGTGGGATGTCTGTGCCTGTTCGCACCCAACTTCCAGCTCCGAGCAGTGTTCACTATTTCGGTAATATCTTGCGCTACAGGTGTTCGATTGAGGTGTTCTTTAGCTTTTTGGAAAGCTGACTTCAAGCTCTTGAGTTTATGTCACGTCCCGTTATTCCTGAGACTCCAATCCGGAGAATCAGTGAATCCCAATGTATGATGTCAGTGGAAACAACCAATAGAATCATCAATAATAAGAAAACTCATGGAATAAGAATGAAAATAAGGTATTCCATGTACACCCGAGTGATAGCAATTCAATAGGGAAATTTAATGAAAATTCGGCAGAGTTCCGTCTATAAATGGAACACCCGGACAACCCAAAAACAACGCAATAACATAACATGCCCATAACAAGTGAAATAAACTCAATAGCACGCAACCCAACATTCCAGAAACCTACTAGGGCCGAGGTAGTGGAAAAGAACACCGCTATCTACATAACCCCTCTAAAATCGATAGAGCCCCAAATGCTCAAATGAAATTATAAGGAAAGCCACATGGCAATGCCGAAATTGTATAGTAGTACCCTGAAATAATAAATGTCCGAAATAATAGATACACCAAAAGGGAATAGGCCAACAGGCTGGCTCCCAAGAGAAATAAGAATACACTAGAATAAATACGGATAAAATGAGCAAATCTAAATAAAAGCATCCCAAGTCACCCGTACAGTCGCCGTTGTACGTGCCATGCTGCATCCACCTGCAATCTGTTTGGGGGTGAGCAAAAACCACGGCTCACCAAAAATATCCCTAACAAACACACCCTTAGCCACCAGGAACCTTTAACCATCCCCGTGTGCATACATCTATCCTAGGTCGGTCAGACGTCTCACCTGACACCCACGCCAATCCGAGACCCCAAAATAGCCTTATAAATAATCCAAATCAAAAGTCAAGGCCATACCAGAAATCATAACGTATGAAACATATATCAACCCACAAGTCTCAATACTATAAAAGCATACAAGCACCGTCGAATAAATATATCTATACACATAAGATATATATATATATATATATCTATATAACCCTGTAGATAAATGATTATATCTGTGCGTATATATATATATACTCCAATATGCACCGTCGCCCTGAGGTACCATAAGAACTAACTACCCATCACACTATGCACCAAACACACCATTCAAGGATCCTAGGATATAATTAAGTCACTCCTTAGGATTTCCTGAAAGGAATAATCACAACTACATCCACAACTCAATTGAACTGTACTTCTATATCATACCGCTACTAAATCATCCCTGAAGAGTCTCACTTTCACAAATTCTAACCTCAATTCAGTCATTTCATCCACAATATCCAGTAAAATAATCCGTTCACTCAAATGGTCATTTATCCAAGGCCTTATATAATAAAGAGGGCTTATAAACTAATTAAGGGTCATATGGTATATACACACTACTACCATCCAATCCTCAAAAGTCATATAAGTGGAATAACTCTACCACTAAATCAGACTCGACAACCAAAGGACAATCTCCAATTCACACCGCCAATCGAGGCACACTAAAGAGGTACCAGAGTCATTTAGTCCCAAACGGATGTCGACGCCTTCGGGTTTTTAAAGAAAAATATTGAACCCCGAAGGATTTCAACCAGTTTTTAAGAAAAAGTTTTAGGACCCGGTCAAATCTGTTTAGTTCCAATCTCTCCGAACCGACCCAAAGTACTACGAATCGCACTACATGTACATAAGTCAGTATCAAGCCTCTTACCCGAGACTAAAACAAGGAAACGATAAAAATAGCGTGCATTATGTATGCATTAAAGGTCGCCAATCCCACACTTTCCAGTATCACCATAAGATTTCAATACTGAAATTACCTAGACGATAGTGAAAACAACCTAAAAGGGGGGTGAATAGGCTTTTTGTCAATTTTATGATCAATTAAAATTATTTAGCAGAAATTCAATTTTAATTAGTCACAAACCCTAATTCTCAATTCAATTCTCAAAAACAGATCAATCAAGAAAATATGAATATAAGTGTAAAATTTAAATCATGAGAAGACACAGATATTTTTACGTGAAAAACCTTGGAAATACTCCAAGTAAAAATCACGAATACACTCAGGTATCGATGCACTATGAATCAGAGAATTTGTATAGACTCTATGAAAACAGAACTTACAACCGCTGTAATTTGTTGTTCTTCACTCGACGTTTGAAAGTCAAGATTCATTCGCGCTCCACGAAGCTTTCACTCGGATCTCTGTACTCTCACGACTGTGCTTCTCAACAGATCAAAATCACCACGAAGCCTCCTGCTTCGATCTCCGCACACAGACAACTCTGTTCTTCAATGGATCAATGCAACCACGTTGCTATAGATGATGTGTGAATTTTTTAGCAACTATACCATTCAATTGTGCATAGAAATCGTTGATGTAGAAACACGATTGAAGACGTCCAAAAACAAGAGAGAACTTGTGTATATCTAATCACTCAATAATATTCTCTCACCATATGTATCTCTGTAGAAGAAGATGAAGCTGTAGAAAATTTGCAGAGAATTCTTCAAGACGTGCCTCCTTTTTGCAGACCTTCAATATTTATAGGCAATGATGATCCAAACCCTAAGTTTGCCCTTTCTCGTAATTTCACATCCAAACCCTATATTCTGGTAAATATATTATATATAGCACGCATTTTGATGTATATAAGTCGTTGACAACTCATAAAACCAACCTACGAACAATTTGGACATCGTATAAAAAATAGCCACTTTTGTTAGAACCACTTTTCTTCGCAACTGCACCAAAATGACCCTTTTGAACCTACGATACTTTTTTCTTGAAATGACGGCTTCGGAAAATGTCATTTTCGCCCTCCATGAGACATTTTTCCTCAATATGCTCACTTTCGTGCTTCACTTGTATTCTTCATTACTTCAACACTTGATTATGCCTTTGATGATGGTTATCGATGTCATTGAAACCAAACCAACTTATCTAACACTCAACATGATTATTGTCTAAAACATGCCATAAATAAACAATACACAAAAGTGTTCTTACAATCTCCCCCTTGGCATTTCTGAGACAAAACCATGTTTTACAATATAACCTCACAAATAACAACATAACATATATACCTATGAACACACACCAACAAACATAGATATAAACTGTCACCTTGCTTTCATGACGACCAATCTTGTAACCACAATACTGAACAAACCATTAAACGCAAGTGTGAAAAACATATATAAACCAACATAATGATCATAAGAAAATCATAACAACATATGCACACATAATGATCATCATTCTCCCCCTTAGAATAAACTCCCTATTGCTAAATACTTCTCTCTATTAATTAAACAATCTTAACCAAACAATCTCTCCCCCTTACTTAATACTTCTCCCCCTTTTTGTCACTGAAATGTCAAGCAAAGAGAGTAAATGCCATAGCAACAATGTAGAGAGATGGAAGGAAGTACTCAAGGAAAAACACCAAGAAACATAACTCTTATCAGATCATATCCAAATTCTCAACGTAACAGAAATCTCTACTATGCATGACCCTACTACTAATGCATGAATGCAAAATGTCATGAATAAAAATAAAATAAAATATTTTTGTTTTTAGAAATTTATGAGCAAGGTAGTAGAGACACAAAGCCAATCATTAACACATTATATTCTCAGATTTAACTTGACCATTATACACACGGTATAGAATAAAATCAGCACACATACCTTGTAAACTCAAGAATGCACAAGTTAAGTTTTGTAAATAAATATATATATATGAAGATTCTCATGTGCAAGCACTAAGGCAAAATGAAAATAATACATATTAAAGCTGATAATTTTCCTACCAACCGTGATGATAATTCAATCCAAGATCCAAACTAGAAGGCAAAAATAAAAGATACTTTCTCTTTGTCACACAATTTCCTCATTTTAATCTTTTCAACTTTTTCACCATATCCCTTTTTGTCTTTCTAAGTTTCGGACTTTTCAACGAGGATTTTTAGTCCCGACTAATTGGGCACGAGCTTCTTCCATGAGATTTATGCTCATTAGTCTTCTCCCCTTTCTACGCGAACACTGAATGCTTACTGAGGCAAGAGGCCCAGTTACTTAGATTGAAGAACTACTTTTTGCATTTTTATATTTTAAACATCTCATTCTTTCCTTTTTTCAACATCACCACAACATTTATACACATGCAAAAAATATTTCATGCATAGACCAATCTAGCATAACTCATGAACCTTCATACCACTTCGGGTTAAATAAAAAAATTAACAGATTCAACATGCATTATAATCATCACCGAATCAACTAGCACCTAAGATTAAAGTTTTGTAACATAAAATAATTATGCCAAGTGCTCATCCAAAAACTTAGGTCAGACTGATACCTCTACTTCACATATGCATAATGAGACAAGTAAATATGAAAATAGAGTAACATATGACAACTTTTGTACTCTAGCCAAGCTTAACAATCTCAATAATTTTATTGTCATTTATTTCAAAATAAAATGCATGCATGAATAAAACTAATACAAATGCATGATTACCTATCAATTCTAAGAGAAAAAAATGCAATTTGTTCATAGAATAATAGATAAGAAGATATCTATTCTAAAGAAAGCATACCAATAGATTTCCTAAGACTAACATGGTTTTGAAAATCTAATAGTTTTGTAAAGATATCTGCCAACTGAGAATCTGTGGATATGAACTCTAGAGACACTATACTATCTTTAACAAGATCACGAATGAAATGATGTCGAATATCTATATGCTTTGTCCTAGAATGTTGAACATGATTTTTAGAAATATTTATCGCACTCCTGTTATCACAAAACACAGTTATCAGGCCTTGAGAAAAATCATAATCCTGCAACATTTGAAGCATCCATAAAACCTGAGTACAACAACTATCAATTGCTATATACTCAGCCTCAGTAGTGGAAAGAGAAATACAATTTTACTTCTTGTTATGCCAAGCAACTAAGCAATTTCCAACATAAAAACACCCTCCACTGGTTCTTTTTCTATCATCAACATTACCAGCCCAATCAATATCAGAAAAAGATGCGATATTAGTATTAGTACATGATGGATACCATAGTCCATAATTCACAGTCCCTTTAACATACTTGATAATCCTTTTCACATCAATAACATAAGACTCCTTAGGACTTGATTGGTAACTTGCACACAAACCAACACTAAAAGCTATATCAGGTCAACTGGTAGTCAAGTACAACAAACTTCCAATCATACTCCTATAAAGATTAGGATTGATATCTTTACCTTTAGTATCTTTGCTAAGCTTGATACTTGTACTCATAGGAGTACGAACATCCTTAGCTTTTTCTAAACCAAACTTCTTTACCAATTCCAAGGCATAACGAGTTTGGGAAACAAAAATTTCATCATTTAATTGCCTAACCTGAAGCCCTAGAAAGAAGTTCAATTCACCAATCATGCCCATTTAAAATTCATGTTTCATTTGATCTCTAAAATAATGAGCAAGCTGATCAGAAGTGGAACATAACACAATATCATCAACATAGATTTAAGCAATAACTGTATCACTCTCAATTTTCTGAATAAACAGTGTTTTGTCCACTCCCCCTCTAGCAAAACCTGTTCCCAACGGGTAATCTATCAACCTTTCATGCCAAGCTCTAGGAGCTTGCTTTAGCCCATATAAAGCCTTTTTCAGCCTGAAAACATGACCCGGACAATGGGGATCTTCAAATCCTTTGGGCTACTCCACATATACTTCCTCATGAAGAATACCATTCCAAAATGCACTCTTCATATCCATCTGATACAACTTGAATCCAAGATGACAAACGATAGCAAACAAAATCCGAATAGATTAAAGCCTAGTAATCGGAGCCAAAGTCTCATCAAAATCAATACCCTCCAATTGAGTATATTATTGAGAAACAAGCCTAGCCTTATTTCTAACAACTGTACCATTTTAATCATTTTTATTCTTGAAAATCCACTTAGTATCAATCACATTTATCTCTTTCGGTCTAGCCACAAGATACCACACATCATTCTTAACAAACTGCTAAATTTCTTCTTGTATAACATTTATCCACTCACTATCTTGAAGAGCTTCTTTGACATTTTTAGGTTCCAAGGAAGATGTATAGCATGCATATGAAACCTCATTCCTAACCTTTCTCCGTGTCACCATCATCTGATAAACAGATCCTATAACATTATCCAAAGGATGATACAACTTCACCCTTGCAGATGGTTCTTTAGAAAAAGTAGGTTGAACATCACAAGTTTGATCATGCAATTCTATAGGACTAGAACTACCATCATGAACCACATTATCTTCTTCACCAACATCAGAAAAATCATTTCCTAACTGAAAGAATTACTCATTATCTTCCTCCTTAACTGATGTTGAATGCTCATCAACACATGAGTCATCAACCACTACATTGGTAGATTCCATCATCGTTTGAGTTCTAAGGTTAAAAACCTTATATGTCTGACTTGTAAATGAATAACCCAAAAATATTCCTTCATCACTCTTAGACTCGAACTTTCCAATAGATTCACAATCTCTAAGAATATAACATTTTGCTCCAAAAATCTTGAAATATTTCACATTGGGTTTCTTGTCATTTCATAGTTCATAAGGAGTTTTTAAGGTGCCATGCCTAAGATAAACTCTATTTGAGGTGTAACACGCTGTGTTCACCGCCTCGACCCAAAAATACCTAGGAACATTCCTACCTTGTAGCATAACATTGGCAAATTCTCGAATAACCCTATTCTTCCTCTCAACTACTCCATTTTGTTGAGGAATTTTAGGTGCAGAAAATTCATGTTTTATTCATCTCTCTTCATAAAATACTTCAATTTATGAATTTTCAAACTCTCTTCCATGATCACTCCTTACTCTAGAAATGGAACAATTCTTCTCAGTCTGAATTTTTAAACAAATCTTCTTAAAACTTTCAGAAGCTTCAAACTTTTCACTTAGAAATCCAACCCATGTAAACCTTAAGTAATCATCCACCATGACAAAAATATACTTATTTCCTCCTTTACTCATGGTCCTAGTGGGACCCATTAAATTAATATGCAACAGCTCTAAAGCTCTAAAAGTACCAATGACATTTATCTTTTTGTGCTGACATCTGACTTGTCTACCCTTCTGACACGATCCACACACAATCCCTTTTGCATAACCAAGCTTAGGGACACCCTTAACAATTTCACTTTTAGTAATTTTTGTTAATTCACAAAAATTAACATGTCCCATCCATTGATGCTAGATTTCAACTTCATCAAGTTTAACTTTATTGCATAATAATTCAGAACTAGGAACAATGCAATAGCAATTATCAGTTGAACGCATACCTTCCATCACGCAATTCCCAAAAGAGTCAATGATCGAACACTTATCAGGAGAAAAAGTGACCTTATGATTGTTATCACATATCTAATTTATGCTCAACAAATTTACTTTAAGACCCTATACATAAAACACATCTTCTTGCTTAGGTAGACCAGGAATCATAACTGTACCTTTTCCTTTAACATTTGACTTATTTCCATCACTAAACATTACTATCCCACCATGACACTCTTCGAGAAATCCAAGAAAATGATTTATCTCCAGTCATATGCCTTGAACATCCACTATCCAGATACCAAGAAATAGACTTGCATGCTCTAAGAGCAGTATGAACTACAAAATAATGTAGCTCACTTTTTCTAATCCATGCTTTCTTCATCTTCGGAGCTCCTTTCGCCAACCTTGACAAATTCTTCATTTCTTCATTCAACATTCGAATTTGATCTTGAACATGATCTTCATGTTGAACTCTTTATTCCTTTACCGACTTGAACACCTTCCCTCGCAGCTTTGAACACCTTGGTTGAATGTGACCTCTGACACCACAGTGGTGACAAATAGGAACAAACCTCTTAGCTCCAACCGTTGACTTCCTAGGATATCTAGGTTGTTTTCAACAGGTCTTTTGACATAGGATTGAGCCCTAGGATTCCAATTTGAATTTCCTTTTGAAGAACTCGATGCTACATGAGAGGCTTTTACAAAGGTGGTTTTTGCAGCAACATTCGAATTTTGCAATACTCCAACAAAACCTAGTCCCTTTGTATTTCCTGTGGACTTTCCTACACTCAACATATGATTAAGCTTAAGAGTTCCACTAGACCACTTCTAAATAGTTGAGTTATCATCTTTCAGTTCTTTTTCCAAATTTTCAATCTTAGTAGATTTCTCAACCAATTCCTTATTGAGACCATCTACTAACTTCAAAGCCTCAGTCTTTTCAAGTTCAGACTTATTAAAATCCTCAATCAACTTGGTCTTTTGGTTATGTAGAAGATTTAGAGTTTGAGAACTATTGGCTAATGCCTATTTTAAAGAATGCAATTATTTGTCCATGTTAAGACTTTTAGTCAACAGTTTCATGTGATTCTTGTGAAGTTGTGTGGTCTTATCAAGTAATTTATTATAAGACTTTTGAAGCATTTCATCACAATCTTCATCATTCTCAGAACCTTCTTCTTCATACATCGCCAAACTTGAAGCAACTTCTTTAATCTCCTTGCTCTGTACAACAAACATAGTGAAATTCTAAGAATCATCACCTATTTCTGATTCTGTCACATCACTAGCTGATCCATTGTCAGAGTCATCATCCTAACTGACAGCTAATCCTTTGGATTTCTTCAGAGTGTTTGCACACTCTACAACTATATGACCATATCCTTGACATTCAAAACATTTAGGTTTCTTCTTTCTAGGATTAGACTTGTCCTTCCTAGCTTGAGTGTTATTTCTACTTCTAGAGCAAGGAAGGTTGACTCTCCACCCGCAAGAGTGAGCAAGGTTGGCTCTTCACCAGGAAGAAGGAGCATGTAAGGGTTTGTTTTTCACCCGCAATAAAAACACGATAGTGGAATCTTTAAGAGGTTTTCTCAAGGCATGGACGTAGACCAAAGCTTTGGTTGAACCATGTAAAATCTCGGTGTCTTGGTTTGCATTTTATCTATCCCTTAACTCCTTACTTTACAAGCAATTTGATTTCAATCTTGAGCTTTATTTATCAATGCTTGGAAATTGTGTGTGCGTAAATCTTCATGATGAGATTGGGAAAATGTTTGGTTGAAGAAAATTACAATGTGAACTTGACTAGAGCTTAGATTATAAATTCTCTACTTGCTCATTAGTTTGCTATAATCTAGTTGCACACCAAGTATTTGATATAATTTATCTTCAACATACCATAACATAAAATATTCATGTGCACCCCAAGTGTTTGACATAATGCAAATTCAACATAACATTCTATTTGAGAGTTTATGCTTACACTCAATGTTTGATTAATTTTCATAAACTCTACAAGATATTTATCATGACAAGTAATACTTTTCATTATGTCTATATGCATAAGAAAAGTGCTTATACAATGTTAGTTGAAATTCTTACTTAGGCGCTTGAACTATTTCTCATTATACTTGAATCAATGATCCATAAATCACTAGGTCATGATTCAAACTATGAAATGGTATGGTCACTTACAAAATCATCTAAATGACTAAGTGTTTGATTAGAGTCATTTGATGCCTATCTTTATCAAAACAATATCAAACTGAAAAAGTATGAAAGTTTGTCATTGACCCTATTTACCCCCCATCTAGGTGTCAATATGTTGCCAATAATTGGTATCAGGGCCTCGACTCTATTCTTGCCTTAACCGACTTAGAGTTGATCCATGACAAACTTTGAAGGATTTTCCCTTACGTGAGGTTATTTAACATTTTATTCTCCTATGAAGTTTTCAAGTTAGTTATATGCATTTAAAGGCTAAAGGAGAATGTGCTTATAATTCATAGAAGGGAAAAAGATTATAGATGATCTCTAGTGCCCAATGACCATTAAATATGTACATGTCATAAAAGAATATTTTTGATGATGTTATGCAATATTTGTGACATCTATATGAAATGTTGTACTTTATACATAGTATTGACTTAATACTTATATTCATTGGTACATAAGTTTATTTCATGAAAATATTCATTTATTGATGAATAATCTTTGTTCATGCATCACATTATTTTGAATATCTTGAAATTGCATGAGAAGAGTGACACATTTGATTAGAGAGAAATTATTTTGCAAAGGTGACTCTTATGAAAAACGACATTTCATTAAGCTTTCAAATGCTCAAAGAATTTTGAAATGAAAGGAAATAAATCTTCCCATGTGTTAAAACTTTGACAAATTTTGAAAAATGGCATATAATTTATTTTTGTCAATCAATGGAAGTTAGCTTGGTTTTCTTGTCAATTCTTGAAGCTTAATACAAATGATGCATATGGTTGTTTGTTGTGACCCATTATGATCCATATATGAAATAAAACTTCACTCTTATTTGTAATTTCATATTGGTTCATTTACTTGTGAAATAACCATGAACATATTTTACTATTTGAATTGACAAATGCACTTCATGATAATGTACTTGAATGAGAAATTCAATTTAAGCATAATGGTTGTAGAAAATCACTCATTTTGTGCTAATATGGTTATTGGAAATTATGCCCATAAATGTGCTAACATAAATGGACCCAATAGCAAATGGGTACCAAAGAAAGCTACTTGAGTGTGTTTTGTAGGTATGGATTGGTTCCTTACTCAAGAACTATTGGTTCCTCAATAGTGATGCTATAACTCAAAAAGGAGAAATGAAATCAAGGTCTCTCACAAAATGAGTGGAGGATACAAATCATCTACAAGTAACTCCAAGTAAAATGGGTAGAGCTAGCACCATGATACACATTTTCTAACCTCCATTACTAATGTGCTTTCATGAATGAGATTAAACATGACATACATATGCTTATTAAAGTTTGTTGATTCTTTATTGATATGTCATGGAATAAATTTGATGATTGGTAATGAGAATGATTGAGTACTTGGTACATGCAATTGAGTATGTTTTTGATGATTTCTTGAAAGTAGCTTGCTTTGAAATGAAACTTGGATATATGATATCATAACATTAGTCTTTTGTCTTTGCAAATTCGTTTGATGCAATATTTTTCAAAGACTAGTTTTATGAAAGAAAATTTTGATCATGCATGAAACTTAAAGAATATAGTCATGACCACCTCTAGACTCTCAAGGCTACTTCACTTGAATTTGGTTGATTTATTGAGTATATATTTCTTGATATATGTCTATGTGCTTTTATAATTTTTATGTTTTATCTAAATCCTCTTGATATGGCATATTGCACATTGAATTGAGATGTTTAAACTTGAAGTGAAATTAAGATGGACTTGGAATATATATTTAATCAAATAAGTCCACAACTTGTAAACTTCAAGAGAGCAAAAATTCTTTGAATGATCCATCTAATGCAAATGAGGATATGAAATATGTGATGAACTTCTATGTGGTTAAATGATTCACCATCTTCTATTATATAACTTCATGGTGATCATTCTAGAAGTATTTGCATAAAGATTTTCATAAAAATGATATTCATGACGCTTAGCCTTTGTTGTTTCAAATTGAAACTTTGGTTGAAGCTATTTAATATATGCTTGGATATTTATTATGAAAAGGAACTATAGGTTCTTCTTTGAAGGAAACATGTTGAAAAAATGGAGATATTGTACTCAAATGTTGTTATCTTGAATGTTTATTGAAAAACATGAATGATGAGTCTTATGTGCACATATCATGAAAGACATACATTTTTTATTATTTTTGTATTATTATTATTTTCTCAATGATATATAATATTTTTAATCTTCTATATCTTACACTTTTATATCATTATCATAAATGCATACTTTGTATATCTTATAATGCATAATAATGTTGCAATCTAAGTCTAATAGTAGTGACCCAATGTTTGGACCATTGCTATCCCAAGATCTTACCGAAAAGGATATAGTTAATTCTTTGCACATGTGAATGAAATTAAAGTTTTCAGAATGCCACATGTCTTTTTGCATGAAATATTTTTATCTAATGCATTCTTATATGATTTTACAATGAAAAATTTTCATAAAGAAAATCAAAATATTTTGAAATGTATAAGTTTTAGACCACGGGTTCTAAAACTACTATAAATTGTGCTTAACTTGAAATATGCTCCAAAAAGGATGTTTTTGAATGGCTTTAAGTAACTTTCTTATGAATGAAAGTTATTTTAGAACCTATATTGATAAACATTATTATTGTTGTTTATATTTATGACTTATCAAATTTGGTTATTGCACTTATATGAGAGTATTATATTTACCAATATTTGATGTGTTGTGCAAAGAAGTTTATCACAAACATGCAAACTATTTTAAAATGAGCATGATAGATGAACTTATTTCCTTCTAAGGCAAATGTCATATAAGTGTCATAATAATAATTTCAAATACTTTTTGACACTTTGATTTTGGGACTATATGGTTTCCTTGGTTGACTGCTCTTGGACTTATAGTAACATAAATGAAAATGCATAACATGTATTAATTTATATCTATATCTTCTAGCACTTGAGAATAATGCATTCAATGCCATTACATTACATTTTAAAATACATGTATTTATGAGACATATTGAGCTCATTTTCATGATTATAAATTTTTTCGTCAATATTCTCACAAATTTTCTCCAAGATAACTTATTTTGTAAAATTCATAGAGAAATGAAAATGTCTTTGAATATTAATGTGTTATCATATGTCTTGTGTAATTTTCATTTGCTTATTTTAGGATACTCATCTCTTAGCCATCATTATGATTTTTACTTTATTCACATTACATTCTATGATTAGATATTACATATGTGTTTATTGAATTTTAAATGGTTGAGATGGAGGTGGTTTTGACTCATTCTTAAATGATCATATGTGATTTTAAGTGAATCTTCATACATGACTATGTGATTTTAAATTATGTAGTGATTGAGTGTTCCTTGTTTGCATATAGTATGTTGAATACTTATGATTTGAACCTTCATTCAAACACACACACTTGAACATTAAGCCACTTTCCGTTTGAGTCATTCACTTGATACATGTATTTCATATATGAAAATCTATTTTGATCATGTATTCTTTTTGTCTATGAAAAGCAAGTAAATGATTTAGTCATCATTAATTACACGTGCTAGCATGTCCTTGTTGTCATCATGAATGCAAAGTTATGTTTGTAAGTTGGTATCATCTTAAGCATATTCATGAAATGTATGGACAATATGAGATTGTGTTACTTCAAATGATATATTCTATGATCACAATTCATATATGCAACTTGATGTGATGATCCTCTCCTTGTACTTTATTGTATCTATTTTTTTTATGATGTCAAAGGGGGAGAAAGATTAGTTGATGTGTATATGTTATATGCACATTCTAAGGGGGAGCTTTGCTCCTTGATATAATCACATGGTACATATTTAAGTGTAAACATCATTTAAAGCATGATGATAAGGGAAGAAATTCCAAAGTTTATGCATATGATTTATTGTAATATTCATTGATTGCATATTAATAAGGGGAATATTTATAAAATGCCCTCAATTATTTATTGGCACACATCAATGACCCAAGGTTTTTCATCATGGATAAACATGACATTTTGATGATAACAAACCATTGAATGTGAAGAATTTAATGTCTACTTGAGTTATACTTAATAGATTATTGATTCAAGATAAACTCAAGAGAGCTAGTGAATCCATGAGAAGATCAAGCAAATGTGCTTAGAACTCAGAAGACATTAAAGACAATGATGAAGATATCAACCCAAAAGCTTAAATAAATTGAAGATCAAATAAATGGGTAAAGTAGGCTTGGGTGACTGCTAGATTTAATGTAAAGTTATTTTTAAAATAACTTACTTGAAAGTTCAACTCTTGACCATATAGCATATAGGACCATACATATTATTAATGAGTCATTGCATCATTAACATGAGACTATGAATATCATTTAGTCTTTGCTAAAGTTGAGTTAGTTCAAACTTTCATAAGCTATGGAATAACTCAACAAAGATGTTGTCCTAGAACCATTAACTTAACTCATATCACTTGAAATGGATTCTAGATGCATATTAAAGCTTTGAACAAAATTGTTAAACCATGAAAATATTTTGTCTAATATTGAGAATTTGTTTAAATTGAAAAAATATTTTATGATCTCAATATTGACTTTAGGCATGTCAAGGATCTTATTAAGTCTCTAAGACATCCTAGGAGTGTGTCTAAGTCATTTCGGAAAAATCCCAAAAGATTTCACGAAAAACCGCCAAGTGGGTTAGAAGTTCGAAATGAAGCATCACATTCAAACGAGCATATCAGACTCAAAAATGGGTTAAATGGAGCGATTCAAAATCCTAAATCAAGAGCTTGAAGTCCTCTTTCCAAAAAGCTAAAAAAACGTCTCCATCCGAATTACGGAACTCTAGTTATGACCAAAAGTGTAAACTGCGTTGAAACTAGGTCAAAGGTAAATAAGTTTGAGTCTGTGTTTGGGCAGCCAACTTCTCATGGTTCAGCAGCCGAATGCTGGTGCATTGAGAGCTGACTGTTGTGAGAGCCGACTGCTTATGCATAGAGAGTAGACTTTTTGAAGACGAAAGAAACCAAGTTTGAGTCCTTCTTTGGGAAGTCGACTCTTGGTATTTGGGAAGCCGACTTGTTTAAGACGAAATAAACCAAGTTTGAGTCTCTATTGGGTAGCCGACTGCTCAAAATGGGAAGCCGACTTTCAGCTTCAGATCTTGAACTATAACGGCTATTTTTTAACTTTCAAAAATTACCTAAATATCCCCTATAACTCTCAAACGACTATATTGATTCCTACACTATATATATGCCATATATGAACCAAAAATGGGTTAGAGAAGAGGGAGATAGGAGTATGAAAAAATCTATCATTTATGCTTCCATTTTGAAATTATTTTTGAGTAGAAAACTCATACATGAATCACCACATGAGCATCATTCATATTTTCTTCTTGTGATTCATTCTTTATACTTGAGTTGAGCTTTTCATTTGATTATTTCATCTATAACTCTAAGTATGTGAGGAAGTGAGCTTTGATTTCTTCATCTATCTATTGAGAGATAATGTTTTACCACTCTATCTTAAATTCTTATCCTTTGCAAGTGAAAGACCAAGAAGTTTTCTTGGCATGGGAATGGCTTGTTGAAGCTTTTTAAAGGTTTTTCTCTACCTTAAAAATAGAGGATTAAGTTAGCTCTCCACCCGCAAGAGTGAGCAAATGGTGGCTCTTCACCCGCAAGTAAGAGCAAAGAAGGTTGGCTCTCCACCCGCAAGAGTGAGCAAGGTTGACTCTTCACCCGGAAGAAGGAGCATGTAAGGGTTTGTTTTTCACCTGCAATAAAAAAAAGATAGTGGAATCCTTGAGAGGTTTTCTCAAGGCATGGACGCAGACCAAAGCTTTGGTTGAACCATGTAAAATCTTGGTGTCTTGGTTTGCATTTTCTATATCCTTTAACTCCTTATTTCAATCTTGAGCTTTATTTATCAAAGCTTGGAAATTGTGTGTGCGTAAATATTCATGAGGAGATTGGGAAAATGCTTGGTTGAAGTAAATTGCAATGTGAACTTTATTATAGCTTAGATTATAAATTCTCTATTTGCTCATTAGTTTGCTATAATCTAGTTGCACACCAAGTGTTTGATATAATTTATCTTCAACACACCATAACATAAAATGTTCATATGCACCCCAAGTGTTTGACATAATGCAAATTCAACATAACATTCTATTTGAGAGTTTATGCTTATACTCAATGTTTGATTAATTTCATAAACTCTACAAGATATTTATCATGACAAATAACACTTTGCATTATGTCTATATGTATGAGAAAAGTGCTTATACAAAGTTAGTTGAAATTCTTACTCGGGTGCTTGAACTATTTCTCATTCTACTTGAATCAATGGTGCATAAATCACTAGGTCATGATTCAAACTATGAAATGGTATGGTCACTTACGAAATCATCTAAATGACTAAGTGTTTGATTAGAGTCATCTGATGCCTATCTTTATAAAAACAATATCAAACCGAAAAAGTATCAAAGTTTGTCATTGATTCTATTCACCCCCCTCTAGGTGTCAATATGTGGCCAACATAAGGGTGAATGGGATCATTCTCTAACCATTCCCCTGAGGATACCAGACTCATGAGGGAAGGTAGATTTATCATACCGATTACTCCCAAGTGATTTTTGACACTTTCACTTTTAACAAGGAAGATCGTCAACACGACGCGGCCATGAACATAGGATTTGGAACAAGTCCTCCCCCTACCGTCTCTATTTCTCAGAAGATTAGTTTCGTGGAGCAAGAAGCCTCATTGGCCAGTTGTTACGACGATCCAAAACAAGTCTATTCACCCATGATTGCACGACTGGACGTTGACCAACACCAATTGAATTTCAATGCAAAAGGTGAACTCCATATGCACTTTGTCTCAAAAGACCCATGCACCGCACAAATATGTATCTCATCATATTTATGAAAAATATTTCCCAAGAATGCCAACATGAATACCATCAATCCTTTATCATGCTATTAAATCACAATTAAAGCATTTAATCACAATAATGCTTTCTCATGCACAATTCATGTCTCAAATTATCAAGTTGTCCTTTAATTTACAAAGATAACAATTTGATTCATTTAACATGCTTTTAATTCAATTAAAGCAATAATACACATTAACTCACTTTCATATACAAGTCAATGTTCAAGATAATAACTTCAAGATCAACAAGAGTGAGGGAACTAGAATAACACTCTAAGTTCGTGACCCCACATAACACAATTCTTCCACATCCACATCCCAACATAATAACCAAGGTAGCTAGCCTAATTTCCCAATCAAGGCTACACCACTAATACCCCTAATCATATATGTATACTTACACTTATACATATACACCACCATACCCATATATATATACAGATAGGCATACAAGCATACTTTTAATATCAAACTCTCAAGAACTATAATTTAACTAGCATACATCATAGTCATATCCACATAATCATCAAGTATGTTATAAACAAGGATTACATCACATAATCACCTACAAACCCTAACATCACATTTTCAATTTTACAACTTAGCAATTACATCTAAGGTTAGGAACCCTATAATCAAATTCGCACACCTACACAATCACAAGATGAGATAGTCAAGAAGTTTTCACCTACCTTAATGAATAGCAAAACAAAACTACTAAGCAAGGCCAGCGAAACCCTAGCTTTCACCCAATATCAAAATCGAAGCAACCAATCGGTAGAAAACTTCACCATAGCCTCCTAACAATGAATCAAGACTCAATACAAGAGGAAAACAAGAATCATGAAGTGGTTTGACAAGAAAACCCAAAACTATGGTTTGAAAAGAAAGCACACAAGGAATGAAGAACACTTACCAATCATTGGCTCAAACTGAAGACAAGAACACCATGATCAACTTTCATGTTGAAGGCCACATCAAACTCCAAACTTAAGGTGATGAAATCAACCCATAAGTGTATAAGAAGCAAGAGGGAGATGAGAGAAATGCATTTGGAGAGAAATAATGAATTCTTGCAATGAAAGACTTGTGATGTGTAGAGATCCTCCACTTACACCTCTCACAATCTAATGGTTAAGATTCAAGCTAGCAAATGAAGACTTAATCTAAGGGCCACAAAGTGGTATTTCAATTGGAAGACTTTACATGATCCAAAGGTTGTAAGCAAAGATGGAATATAGACTTGAAATCAATAGTGGAGAATGAGACAACACTCCAAAGTGTGAAAAGACCAAATTCTTCTCAACTTAGGACAAGAGTGTCCTCATGACCCTCAATTACCACTCTAACCCTTGTCTTTCTCTCAATTTCCTACCATGTCACTCACACACCAACACTTAATCATCTCTAGGATTTTCCACTAACTCAACACTTAGTGAAAATACTATAATGCCCCTAGGTCATTATTTTCTCAAAATTGTTTTTAACTATTTTCATTAATTACAAGATGAAAATATAACAAGTAATGCACGTATTTACACCTATCAAGAAATACCCGTAAATTTGCTAGGCACAACAAGCATAAAATCACATAAGTGTTACACCGGAACGTCTACAATAAACTAAAGTAACACGTTCGGGAATGCAACACAATTGCTGAAGCTCTAACTAGAAAATGTTGCAACGAAACCACGTAATTGCCAACAAACAATAAATTACGAAGCCGGAAACAAAAGTCCACGACGTCATCCTGCTAAGTCCAAAACATAAATGTGAAAAATTTACACATACCAAGATTACACAATATGTCATGCATATGTGACATCACAACTAAAAATAAATAGGAAAGAATTTCTGGAAAAAGATTAAATAACACGGGGTGTTACAATTCATACATCCTTTATTCAACTCAAGTAGGCTTTTAATTACACATATAAGTATTCCTTAAATTTCTCAAAAAAAACTCCTATATCATGCTTCAATTCTAACCTACACAATCAAATCAAACAATTCTTAAGTATAGTCATAAACATAAACATACCCACATAATTAATTTCAACCATGCTTTATACCCACAAGTTTTCACATATACATAAATATACATCTAGGGTTCTAGAAACCCTATAATCAAATTCGCACCCCCACAAAATCAAAAGATTATATCAGAAGGAGAATCCCCTACCTTAATTCCAAGCCGAAAAGCGAGAGGGTTCAAGCCAAGTGAGCTAGAGTTTTCAAGAAAAGTCTTCAAAAGTGAACCAAAATTTAAACACAATTCGTCCAAGCTCTACTTGAATCAACAAAGAGAAATGGAATTACTACATGGATTATAACCAAGGGAGACAATTTTCCAAGATTTGAAAACAAGATTTCTAGGATTATCAGATTAGGATTTTTGAAAGAGAACAACTCCAATTAAAAGAGAATCTTATCAAAATTTTCCTTCCAAATGAAGCCTAGTGCGAGGATGAACCCAACTACGATCCTTAGTCAAGAATCACTAGAAAGAGATGATAGAATCCATGGTTATACTCAAGATGTCAAGAATTTGAAGTATTTGGATTTTTAAGAAAGAGATATCATAAAAAAAAGAGTCACTTACCAATCTTAGGATAAAAGGGAACTCGTAAGATAAATGAAAACCACCAGGCATTACACGATCACGAATTTGTCTTGGTAAATCCGAAACGCGAAGCACGAAATATTTTTACATGTACAAAGTACCGAGAGTATACAAGACGTCACGAACAAAGAAAGTGACATCACAACCTAAAAATAAATCGGAAAGAATTTCGAAAAAAAGGAAAGTAACACGGGGTGTTACAATATCACCTTATGTTTGAGCATACACATTTCATGCATAATTCGATTGGTTATATTACATTCTTAGAGAAGAACTCGAGTTGTTGCTAAAACTTGAAAGGAATTGATACCTGTGTAAGAAATGCCTGCATATTTTATTATATAATACATATCGTTTAATTGATTTATGTGCTATTATAATTACATGATTTATTTGTGTAAGAGGATTTGATTGAAAGACTCGGGCACCCAAAGGGCTGGCTTATAGATTTCACCAGAAAAACAAAATCCAAAATGACAAATAAGTAACAACCCTAACCATAGAATGTCTCAGAAATGTTGTTCACATACTCTATTACTGTTAGGTTTTGGCAAAAATAAAAGAGGAGAAAATCCCACATCGCTTAGGAAGAAAAATGGTGGATGAGTTCAAGCCTATATAAGGAGCTCAAGCCTTTGTTTTTATGTATCACAATCAAAAGCATTTCAAGAATTGTATTTTTACTTTAGTTAAATTCATTTCTTGGTTCTTTTAATTTGAGAATAAAAAGGTGTGAGTTAGTTTGTGCTTAGGTAGAGTGTGGATGTATTGAGATTGTGGGTGGTTGTAACAATTATCCACATAGTGAATTTTTTTCTAGTTGTCTTTGACAACGAAAGTGTTTTTTATCTGGTTTGGAGTTTTCCACTATAAATCTTGTGTGGATGATGTGTGTGTGAGTAAAAATATGTGTTTGTGATCTTGGACGGGATTAATTCTTATGTATGAGTTATGAATTGATTCCCAACAATTGGTATCAGAATAAGGTTGTAGTTGTTTGTTACTCATTGTGAAATTTCCATCATTGCATCACCGACGTGAAAATCTGACCATACCAGGAGCTTCGTATCGACAATACGAATCCAGCAGTTTCAAGCGTGTCGCCAGAAATTGCCGCACGTGCCCCCACGTGCCGCCTAAAGTTCAGGCCAGATTTTTTGGCTCCCACGAGCAGCAGTTTATGTTCGGGCCTATTTCATGGAGCATCGTTGAATGAAACAAGGTCTTTAATATATCAGCGGAAAGCTCCTTCGAAGGTGAACGTTTTGGCTCAAACATCAGCCCCATCGATGCAGGCACGCACCCTGAGAAGTTCTTGACGTCGTCAACAATGTTTTGTCTTTTGTGCTGAATAGTTTAGTGGCCCGTTTGGAGTCATTTTTTACCCATTTTTTACGTGGTCAGAGGCGTTCTTATGGTTTTGGACTGCTTCGGACACAATCGTGTGATCGGTTTTGCGTGATTCGACTCCAAACATATTGGAAAGGCTCAGTGGGAGTTATGGGAGAAGAAAATACAAGAATGATCAGTGACAATCATGTGACTATTTTCGGTGAAGATAAGTGGAAGATTTTCAGGGGAGCTTGTGTTGAAATCAGTGGTGGGTGTTTGAAACATGTGAGTGTTGTGTTGTTTAAAAGTTATGAGTGGGATAATATATATATATATATATATATATATATATATATTCGGGCACTTGTTGGTACTATTGCAGAACACAGTACTGTTGCAAAATACAACACTGTTGCAGAATACATAGGGATTTGAAGGTGTGGGCAATCTTGGCACCTGAAAATAAGAATTATCGGTGGAGCGGGTTTGGAAAATTGCTCCAAAATCAGTAAATGGAGATGCTGATATTGTCGCCAGCAGTGGGTCTATTTTCTCCATAAGAGACTGTGGTGGTCCTTTTAGCCTGTTATTGATCTCTGGGTTGCCATGAAAGACGACGTGTTACTGCTAGCGGGTCCACAAATTTGCACACGGGCATTGGTTGTCATTGATGCAAGGTGTGTGGTGGAGTTGATGTCGATAATTGATGAACTTCCAGGAAAGCCAAAGTGGAAGTTGCACCATAATATTTCAGCGGATTTGTTCGACATGTGCCGAGGTAAAATTCTTAGAATGGTTGATTCTACGTGGGTATACTCTTTATGGTGGAGTATGATAGTTCTCTAGGTTGAGAATTATGACTGTCGGTAAAGACGGTGGTTGCAATAAAAGTTTCTTTTATTTTAGCTAAGGTGGAAATTGTTAGGTTTTGACAAAAATAAAACAGGGGAAAGTCCCACATCGCTAAAGAATTAAAATGGTGGATGAGTTCAAGTCTATATAAGGATCTCAAGCCTTTATTTCTATGTATCCCAGTCAAAAGTATTTCAAGTATTGTATTTTGACTCTAGTTAAATTTTTTTTTTGGTTCTCTTAATTTGATAATAGAAATGTGTGAGTTAGTATGTGCTTGGGTAGATTGTGGGCATATTGGGATCGTGGATGGTGAGAGAAAATTACTAAGAGTGTGGTTATAATAATTTTCTATATAGTGAATTTTTCTTTGGTTGTCTTTGACAACGACAATGATTTTTCTCCGGTTTGGAGTTTTCCACTATAAATCTTGCGTGTTCTGTGTGGATGATTTGTGTGTGAGTAAAAACACGTGTTTGTGATTTTGGACGAGATTAATTCTTATGTATGAGAGAGGAATTGATTCCCAACAATTACTTGACATGGTTAAATTCACACCATAGGGTGCTTCCATGTTGAAAATGTTTTGTATATGTTTTGGGAATGTGTACAATAAAAATAGAATAGATATGGTTGCCTTTGGCATACTTGATTGATTTTCGTTGTTGTTCTTGTTGTGTAGTCAGATGTGTCTGAACGATGAGTGAATATACGGAAATAAAAGTATAAAACCAAAACATTTGTTGACATTTTGGTTTTAGTTCTCTACTGCAATTTCTAATTTTTCTACCCATTTTTTCTCTTTGCTTCTTTCTTCCATTTATTATTGTGTTTGATGCTTTTGGGGTGTTTGGGGATACGGATAACAAAGGCAGTTTTTAATTAACTTGAGCCAGACCTTACTGGACATACAATAATTAATTGTAATGGAGAATTAACTCCAATACAATGATATTGACGGTACATGGAGAACCAGGAAAGGAAAAGGGCAAATTTTTGCGCAAGTCTTTTTTGTTAGTCAGGGAAAGCATTTTCCCTTCTCAAAAGGCATAATGAACCAAAAGACATAAAAAGAAAATGAAAAAGAAAAATCGTTTGTCTAAAATTTGATTGGAGTTTATATCAATCGTTTGGTTCATTAACAATAAATTACACTGTCTAGTGTACAAATATGTGCGGCTAAAACTCAACGCTAGTGCGTTTGGATAGGTAATTTTTGTTTTTTTGTTCTCCATTTGAGAACAAAAACATGTATGGTAGTGAAAACTCCAATTTTATTTTCATGTACAGTAAAAAAAACATTACCCTTGTTTGACTGAAAAATGAGAACATTATTTTGATGTTCTTTGTGTTTTTGGCAAATGATGTTCTTTGTGTTTTTGGCACTGTAGATAACATTTAATTGAAGACGTGTTCTGAACATATTTCTGAGAAAAGAAAAAAAAATCCCAAAACTCACTCAAGAACACTCGCCTCTCTTCTCTGCCGACAAACTCCATTCCTAGGGTAAGGTTTGGAGGTGAATCTTTTCATTACCTCTCGAATCGGCCATGAAATCGTGATAGGTTCTCAAATCCATCTCCCAAAACTCTCTCGCCAATTCATTTCAAAGCTCACACCAAACACAAGTTAACAACACAGCGCACCCCATGGGCTACAGACGCTTCGCACAGCTCGCCACCAGCGACGACGACGACGCGTCATCGCCACCACGGAGGGCGCCACCGTCACATTCCGCCGTCACCGCCGCCGACGATGATGAAGGCGACCAGCGTAGTCGGAGGAGGAGGAAGAAGATGAAGCTTAGAGAAGTGGATGAAGAGAAGGACGAGGGAAGAGGAAATCGAGAGAAGAGAAGCAGTCGGTGAGCGCGGGAGAGGAAGAGAACAAGGGGGAACCGGCCGCGAATGAGAACGCCAAGCCCGTCGGCGACGTCATTAGGGTTTCTGGTAAGGGCCGAGGGAGGCGCAACCACTTTGTGGGGTTCGAGTACGACGGTCTCTCCTACGATCTCGTGAGTTCTGGCTTCTTAATCTCGCTTGCATTGCTTTTGATAATTGATTATTTTCGTTGAATTTTACTCAATGTGTTGATTACTTCATAGGGTTTTAGGTTTTGGACTCTTCTTGTTTGGTTATAGCATGAAATCAGTCTTCACTTGTGTTTTGGTGATGATATTTGTACGCATTGTCTGATGAATGAGTTTCGATTCATGGTGTTTGTTAATTATGGAATCACTATCTCAATGAAGGGCCGTGTTATTATATACTAAGAGAGGTTTTTAGTTTTGGCATGAAGAACACTCCAATGAGAACTTGTGTTACCTGAATCTGGAAAATGTGAGCTCTCTTGCTGTCACTTCTTTTCTGTGCTTTAGTTCTTAAGAACCACGTCCTTCATATTTCATGGTAATTTTATTTTGTTTTCTAAAAGTTGGTTTTCGTTTTAAAATGGCACTGTAGGCATAAAATTATGTCGATGCACAAGTCATATACAATTAGTTGCCAATAATACATTTATACTTGTATCATATCTGATTTTCACAATGGCTGTGTTGTTTGGTGTCTTTCAATTTGCCTCTGAAGTAGTTGTGATTCTTGTGGGTATAAAAGTGTTACTGAAATTATGTATCTGTTCAAGTGGTTTAGTTGTGATTCTTTGTTATTTTAATGCTATAAAGAATTGCTCTCTTTCTCGAGTGTACTTTGCTGAGAGAAATGGCCATGGAGTTCTACAATTGGGTCGAGACCCAATTTGGGTTTGCCCATACTGAGACCACTTGTAGAGAGATGGCTTGTGTGTTGGCCAGAGAGAACAAATTGAAACCCCTTTGGGAATTTCTGAGAGAAATGGCCGCAAAGAGAGGAATTGGCGCCACTGGGCTTGTCACTACCTCGACCGTTACCCGTTTGATAAAAGTCCTAGGAGAAGAGGGCCTGGTAAATGAAGCATTGGCTGCATTTTATAGGATGAAGCAATTTCATTGCAAACCAGATGTTTATGCTTATAATACAGTTATTTATGCTCTTTGTAGAGTTGGGTACTTTAAAAAAGCTAAGTTTTTGCTGGAGCAAATGGAATTGCCGGGCTTTCGCTGCCCGCCTGACACATTCACTTATACTATATTAATTGGTTCTTACTGTAAGTATAGCCTGCAAACTGGGTGCAGGAAGGCCATTAGGAGGAGGATGTGGGAAGCCAATCACTTGTTTCGGATTATGCTTTTCAAGGGTTTTGTCCCCGATGTTGTAACGTATAACTGTTTGATAGATGGTTGTTGCAAAACTAACAGAATCGAAAGGGCTTTGGAGCTTTTTGATGACATGACCAAAAGGGGTTGTGTCCCCAATCGAGTTACTTATAATTCCTTCATTAGATATTATAGTGTAGTTAATGAGATTGATAAAGCTGTTGAAATGTTGTGGAGGATGCAGAAGATGAATCACGGGTCACCTAGTACAAGTTCTTATACCCCAATCATCCAGGCCCTGTGTGAAGGAGGAAGGGTCATAGAGGCAAGGGATTTTCTTGTTGAGTTGGTCGATGGTGGATCGATTCCCAGAGAATATACATACAGGTTCTTATGTGATGTGCTCAACTCGGCAACAGGGGCTGATTTGCTGGATGATAAATTGCGCAGGAAAATCGAAGATGGTATAAGGAATAGATGTAGGCAAGTGATGAAGGTGAAACCTGTTATGAGCAGCAAGAATTCATTGTAACATGTGGAGTTAGATAGTTTGGAGATGGCGTATTCTCTCTATCAGCATTATAAGATGGTTATATTTTTAAAAGCCTTCAAGTTGATAGCTCTTGGTGTACAGTTAAGTATAAATGTATTATTGACAACTAATTGGCAACTAATTGTAGATAGCTGAGCATATGCTTCTTTTTTATTTTTTTCTTATACATTCTATATTGAGCTGCCTGTTTATTTACATTGATATGCACTTCTACATCATGTTTTGGGAAGGGGAAAAAGTGTGAATAGCATATTAGAACTAAATCTAATTACTGGTGGAAATAAGTTTGTGCAGATTATGTGCTTGATTAATGTTAAAAATAGGATTCATGAGTTCTAAATTCAAATCAAACCTGGATATTTAAACTGCGTTTCATTTATAATATTATAGGTTCCTCTTTGTTAAACTTTGCTTTGTACTTGTTCAATTTTTGGTTTATATTTGCTACTTAGACTACTAAGGAGCTGAATTTGTCTTATTTATTCGAATTCCTTCTGTTTGTGTTATTTATAATATATATATATATATAGGGCAAACAATTCTGCTTTGCTCTTGGAAATGGTTTTTAATTCTTTCAATTTTTTTTTCATTTCAACTATATGGAAAAAAACCCTATCTTATTTATTGAATTGCTTGTTTCAGGATTTCAATAACTTTCAGCAAAATGGATGAGAGCAAGTTACCGTATAATTATTTGCACGATCCGGAGCTCATGAATATAAAGTCTTTATTGTGTATTCCCATGATGAAGTTACAAGTACAACAAAACCAAAATGAAGATGAAGAGATCATCCATGGTGGACCTAGACTGCTGTAGAGACCATCAGTAGCTCATTTCTTATGGTGGAATTGCTTTCCTCTTCCGCTTCTTTCAACAACTTGATTTGTATTCCTCCAAACAATCAAAGGGAAATAAAAACTATTGGAAGTAATAAACTGTACAGTGTTATATTTATCAACGTTATAAATTGCTAGTTATTGAAATTTAATTATTCTTTGTAATCAATTCTGTGTGTATTATACTGAGTTCAGAGATTTTTCAGTCTTTTGTATCAATATGAGAACGAGTTATATTGAATCCTTTCTTTGATCATTATTTGGAGTTGTACTTTATTTTGTATCAATCTGTAGAATCTGTCGGGTATGAAAATAATCGTGTCATTTTTTTTTTCTCTTTGATATATTTATTGTTACTTAATTTTATCAAAAAAAAAATACTATTAATCATTTTTAGGGAAATGTGTTATATGAATTTTCTCAATTCTAACACTTAAGGCAAAATTTTAGTAAAATCTTTTAAAAAATAATTTAACTCTGCCAAACATGTTTTTCTGTTTCTGTTCTCAGAAATCCAGGGAACACAGACGTTGCCAAACATGTTTTCCTGTTTTTGTTCTCAAATTTTCTGAAAAAACAAGGTTTGCCAAACGTGTTTTTTTGTTTTCTGTTCCCGAAAATTTTTCAGAAAAAAATTATTAACCAAACATGTTTTTGTTTCCGGATACCCTTAGAACAAGAACAAGAATTTTTTTTGTTCTCGAGAGATAAAAAATAAAAACGAAAACACTAGTTTCCAAACGCACCCCGAACGATAATTTTAGCTTTTCAAAATGAAGATCAAAATTTCAAATCTCCACAATAAAAAATGGAACTTTATTATGATTTGGGTCTTGTTCTTCATTGGATACGGATAGAAAAATGATGGCTATATTAAAGGTGAAAAAGACATAATTGTGAGTTGAATATTGCAAAGAAATAACTTTGAAAAAGTAGAACCGGATTTCAAGCTTGAAATGCCCAGTTTGATGTTTGAACTACCCACTCAATTTTGGAGTCTATGAAATTATAATTCGTTTGAGTTGAACCTTGTATATTTTGATACTGGGGTTTTAACAAAATTGCAATTTTAGAGTGCCAGCAATTCTTTTCGAAGATTATTTCTTTATTTTTTAAGTTGATTTGTGGTGTATTTATATATTGTCGGAATATATATTCCTTCATCCCAAAATAAGTGTTCACTTTCATAATTTTATTCTTTTCAAAATAAGCGTTCAGTTTCGAATCCCAATACAATATAATCTTGGACACAAAAGATCTTTTGCTGGTTTTCGCGGCCCTAAATCAAGGGCCAAAAATGGGACAGAGATCCCACTAATCCAGCCACTATTGTTTTAATCTTTCTCTTATATATATATATATATATATATATATATATATACCTTTCAAAACTTATATTTTCTCTTTCTCTCTCTATATATATATGTACCACTTTCCCTCTAGAAATAAATATGAATTAGAAATTATATATTAATATTTTAATCAAATTATATAAGTCTACAAATAAATATAAAATGGAAATTATATAAAATGAAAAAATATATATATTGCTTTCAAATGTTAATATATAATTTCCATTTTATATTTATTTGTAGAGTTATATAATTTTGATTAAAATGTTAATATATAATTTCCATTTTATATTATTTTATAGAGTTATATAATTTTGATTAAAATGAAAAAATATATATATCTAACTTTTGAAAGCAGTATTTATATATTTTCATTTTATATAATTTCCATTTTATATTTATTTGTAGAGTTATATAATTTGATTAAAATAATAATATATAATATATAATTTCTATTTTATATTCATTTGTAGACAAGGAAAGTGGTATATATATATATAGAGAGAGAGAGAGTATAAGTTTTGAAAGATATATATATATATATATATATATATTTGTAGGGTATAAGTTTTGAAAGGTATATATATATATATTTGTACGGTATAAGTTTTGAAAGGTATATATATATATATATATATATTTGTAGGGTATAAGCTTTGAAAGGTTTATATATATATATATATATTTTTGTAGGGATGAGAAGTGTTAGAGAGAGAGAAAGAATAAAAAAATAGTGGTTGGATTAGTGGGACACGTGTCCCATTTTTGGACCTTGATTTAGGGCCGCGAAAACTAACAGAGGATCTCTTATGGAGAGGATTCGTGTCTACCAATTATTTTTTCAACTTATCCCTTTTTATTAATTTTAAAAAAATTGGGTCTTACTAAAAACTAAAATTATACTATATTTTCAAAGGGTAAAAGTGAAAACACCAAAATATTTTTCAGAAGTTAAATGCGAATACTTATTTTGGAACCGATAAAGTATATTATATACAGATATGCAATATATATATATATGCATATATAACTGCGTGTGTTATTCCATTAAAAAAAATAAAAAAATTAGATTCCATTCTTTACTTGGGGTCCGTTTGGATATCATGTTTTTTGTTTTTGTTTTTTTACTGTTCACAAGACTAAAAAAAAAAACACGTTTGGCAAACGCGTTTACTGTTCACTGTTTTTTCCCCAAGAAAACTGTTTTCTGTGAATAGTGTGTAAAAGTGATGAAAACACCAAATACAACTTTTAGTTGTTTTTTGAGTTTTTTCACTGTTTAGGTGGTAAAAACAATGAAAACACCAAATTCATAAAATACAATTTTCACCAAATAAAAGTGGTGAAAATACCTTCATCCAAACGTTTTTTTGTTTTTAGTTTTTTTCTGAAAAAATAAAGACAAATACAAAAACAGTTTTTATATTTGAAGACAGAAAACAAATACAAAAAACAGGCTTTCCAAACTTCTAGATAACTTCGATATTGCTTCCCGAAATGAAGGTATTATTGAAATATATATATATATATCTCCTCTCTCCATGAAAAATAGTCCGTTAATGTATCAAATGAATATATATGGCAAAATCAACACAATAATATGTAGGGTATGTTTGGAACTCTTGTTTTTGTTTTTGTTTTGAGAACGAAAAAACAAGAGTCATTTTTTATTCTTATCTTTATTTTCTCACCCTAAAAACAAAAATACAAAGTTGTTTGGGACTACATTTTTTTTTGTTCTCACACACAAACACTCGACTCTTTCTCATAGTCGCCTATCTCTCTCTCTTTCACGGTGGTGGGGCCATTAGGTTGGTGATGGTGGTTTTCAAAGGGTGTTGGGGTTTGATTGGGGGTTAGGATTTTAATTGTTGGTTAAGGTTTGATTGGGGTGTTGGTGTTGGTGGTGGTGGTTGATGGTTGTGGGTGGTAGCGGCGGGTGGTGGGTGGTGCCGATTGGGGTTGAAGATATGTGTGCGTGAGTATATATATATATATGTGTGTGTGTGTGTGTGTGTGTATCGGAGGTGGTGGTGGTGTTCGTGGTGGGTGTTCGTGATTGTTAGAGCTGGCAAAATTGGACACGACACGAAAACCCGACACGACCCGACACGAACACGAACACGACACGACACGGTTTAAGGCCTTAAATGGGTCGACACAAAAATATAAGGGTCAACCCGAACACGACACGGATAACCCGAACACGACACGTTTGACACGATTACTGTTCATATTTATATTTATTTTTATATTTTTCTCTTCTCTAATTGGTCATGAATTGAAATATATCAATAAAATAATATTGGATCGTGTCAAAATCAATTTAGTTTTGTTGATAATAGGTTAAATAATTTACCTCTAAAATGGATTATGTCAAATTTAATTTAAAATATTATAATAAATAGGCTAAATGAATTAGCATTTGTATGGCTTAGACCTTTGTTTATTTTTATATCATCTTACCATTAAAAAAAATATATATTACATAATTTACATGGGTCGGCCCGAACACGACACGAATACGACACGACACGAACACGACACGTATAGTAATGACACGATTTCGACCCGACACGAACACGACCCGTTGACACGAATTGTCACCCCTAGTGGTTGTGGTGGTGGCGGTGTGGTGGTGGGGTGGAGCGGGTGGTGGGGTGGTGGTGGAGGAGGAGAACGACGGAGTTTTTTTATTTTGTATTTTTTATTTTGTTAGGGAAATCCCAAAATTAGAACAAGAAAACATATTTTGTTGTTCTTTTGTTTTTTGTAATATTCATGAAAACAATTTTCAAACTGAGAACAAAATGAACAGTGAATGGAGTTGCCAAACAAGTTTTGTTCTCATGAACAGTGCCAAAAAATAATAACAAAAACAAAAATAAGGATTCCCAAACAGACCCCCGTAAAGAAATCAAGCAAAACTTTGTATTTCTTCTCTTTTTTTGATATCAAGTTAATACATAAACTCACATATTTATAGGCAAAACAAGCTTGTCTTTTACCAATCAAAGACCACTAACTCTATAATAGTGCATAAATGGTTGTAAACATATTTCTACTACAAAAGTAGAAAAGAAAACTAAAGAGAGAAAGTTTTAATGAGTGGCTCATGTGGATCTAAATTATAGTTTTTTTTTGTTTGTTTTATAGTGCTTCGTAGTAGGAATAAAAATATGAAACAAACTCATCATTTATGTACTTACAGTTATTGGTGGTCTTGGCAAGAAATAAAATTTAACACTCGTATGTTATGATGTTGACTTGTGCTGCAAATTTGAGGATTTACTCGTCTTCCCCTAAAATCACAGTCCTCTTTGTCATCTGTCAGAGAAACATTTTATTTTCATGTGTGACTCGAGTTATTGATGTTTAGGTAAATGATATCGAAATATTGATTGATTAATTAATTACAGGTCGAAAATATTAGTGGCGAAGTTACCTTGTTTTGTCTTCTTAAGGGTCTGTTTGGTAGAGTTATGTTTGTGTTTGTGTTTTTGTTGAAATAAATAAAAAACATGTTTTTTATATTTTTGTTTATTCATTCAAAAACAGAAGTATGTTTGGTAGAGATGTTTTTTGGGTTGAAATTGAAAAATTAAAAATCAATAATTAAAAATTAATAATATAAATAATAAATAAAATATAATATAATAATAATAAAAAATGAATACAATAATAATAAAAAAATATAATAATAAAAAAATGGACTAAATAATAAATTAATAAAATAAATAATAAATTACATAAAACATATTTAAAAATATAATAAAAATAGCAAATAATAAACAAAATGAAATAAATAATAATAAATAATAAGTAAATATAATAACAAATAAATACTTCATAATAATAATAAAAAATGAGTATAATAATAATAAATTAATATTAAATTAATAAAATATATTTTTAAATAATTAAAAATAAATAAATAATTTATAAATTAAATGAATTAAATAATAAAATAATAATAAATTAATATATAAAATATATTTATAAATTAATATATAAATTAATAAATAATAATTTAATAATATTAATAATAAAATAATAAAATATATTATAAATTGAAGAAAGTGTAAATGATAAACACCCCAATAAACACCAAATTCATGTTTATTCTCATATGCCTAAAATTTGCCTAAAGTGAGAAAGAGTTTTTAAACACACATATCCCAAAAACACTAACCAAACAAGTTTATAAACACAAAACACATAAACAAACACAAAAACACCCTAACCAAACAGGCCCTAACTGACATTTGAAAATCTCATTACATTTCATGCTTGCTAGATCATATCCAAGAAGAGCAATTTCCAACAAAACATGCAAGCTCTACAAAAAATTAACTAAAACAGTCTTGTGTTATGATTAAAGATGTTTCTATTCATCTTTAATCAGAATTCATGTTTTCTGAACCAAGTGAAATTACCTAGACGAATAAGAAAAATAGCCCCCGAGGGGGGGGGGGGGAGGTAATAGGTTTTTTAACAATTTTATGATCAATTAAAATTATCTCAAATATAAGTGCAGAAATTAAATCATGAGAAAACACAGAGATTTTTATGTGAAAAACCTTGGAAAGACTCCAAGTAAAAACTACGGATACGTTCGAGTATCGATGCACTATGAATCAAGGATTACACAAACTCTATGAAGTTTTAAACTTACAAATCCCTCCAGATCTGCCTTTCTCCACTCGACGTCTGACAAACTTGAATCACTCGCGCTCCACGAAGCTTTCGCTCCGATCTCCGTACTCTGACGGCTCCGCCTCTCAACGGATCAAATAACCACGAAGGCTCTTGCTTCGATCTCCGTGCTTAGAAGACTCCATTCTTCAACGGATCAACACAATCACATTGCAATAGGTGTTGTGAGGATTTTTCAGCAACAAATCATCTAATTGTGCATAAAAATCTTCGGTGTAGAAACACAATTGAATAATCACGAAAACCAAGTGAGAACTTTAATATATCTGATCACTCAATAATATTCTCTCACTATATATCTTCGTAGAAGAATTTGAACAATATAAACTATAGAGATCTCACCCAAAAAGCTCAGCCTCCTATGTTGTAGACATTGGTATTTATAGACAACGTCAAGGAAAAACCCTAACATTTCCCTTTTTTGTAATTTCACACCGAACCAAGTAAAACTCTATACTCTGATGTATATTATGTGTATGACACGAGTATCGAGGTGTAAAGTCGCAGCCACTTCAAAGGAGAACAAGTCGGGGGTGGGGGCAAAACGAAAATTTTCCACCATTAAAATCACCAGACCCCTATGCCTACGGCGTAGGCCTGTTTATGTTGCGTGTGCTCCGGGCGTAGAAACGACACTTTCTAGCCATTTTTTGTTGCTATGGACATAGGTTAGGTGTAGCAAAACACTTGGAACCAACTTTTATTGATTATTGTGCCACTTGAACCCCCTCGACTCGCTTGTTTTGATTCTTGAAGTTACGGCTTGAAAAAATGACATTTATGCCCTTTGGGATACATTTTTTACTCAAACTTGATTCCTCTTCAATTCTCTTGTATTCTTCACTTCTTTAGACTTGATTTGAATTTGACAAAGCTTGTCAATACCTATTAAACCTTCCCGACTTCACAATTCACTCAACATGATAATTCACTCAACATGGGTTATTATCTAGAACATGTCAAACACAAATAATACTATAAATGTTCTTACAATCTTCCCCTTGGCATTTATGAGACAAAACCATGTTTTACAAAAATATCCTCACGAAAAATAACATAATATCTATACATATGAACACACACCAACAAACATAGACATAGAATATCAGATTATCCTCATGACGATCTTGCAATCCTGTAACCACAACACTAAACAACATACCATGAAAAGCAAGTATGAAAAACAGATATAACCAATGATCATAAGAAAATCATAACAACAATGCAAGCATAATGATCATCATAGTATAAACATACTCCTTCTCCCCCTGAGAATAAACTCCCCCTTAATTAAAAAAAACTTATTCCCCCTTAACAAGATATCTCTCTCTCCCCCAACTAAATATCGCTCCCCCTTTTTGTCACTGAAATGTCAAGTAAAGAGTGTACATACAATATTAACAATGTAGAGAGATGTAGGGAAATACTCAAATATCTCTTCAAGATACAGAACTCTATCAGATCATATCCAGATTCTCAGGTTAATAGAAATCTTTACCATGCATGACCCTAATACTAATACATGAATGCAAAATGTCATGAATAATATATTTTTGGTTTTAGAAATCTGTGAGCAAGGCAGTAGAGACAAAAAACTAATCATTAACACATCATATTCTCAAATCTAACATGAACGATCAACATCTTTGCCTTTAGTATCTTTGCTAAGCTTGATACTTGTACTCATAATAGTGCGAACATCCTTAGTTTTTTCTAAACTAAATTTCTTTACCAATTCCAATGCATAACGAGTTTGGGAAATGAAAATCCCATCATTTAATTGCCTAATCTGAAGCCCTAGAAAAAAGTTCAATTCACCAATCATCCTCATCTCAAATTCATGTGTCATTTAATCTCCAAAATAATGAGCAAGTTGATCAGAAGTGGAGCCGAACACTATATCATCAACATAGATTTGAGCAATAAATATGTCATTCTCAATTTTCTGAATAAACAGTGTTTTTTCCACTCCCCCTCGGGTAAAACCTGTTCCCAACAGGTAATCGGTCAACCTTTCATGCCAAGCTCTAGGAGTTTGCTTTAGCCCATACAGTTGCTTTTTCAGCTTGTAAACATGACTAGGATAAGAGGATCTTTAAATCCTTTGGGATGCTCCACATATACCTCATCATGAAGAATACCATTCAAAAATGCACTTTTCACATCCATCTGATACAACTTGAATCCAAGATGACATGCGATAACAAATAAAATACGAATAGATTCAAGCCTAGCCACTCGAGCAAAAGTCTCATCAAAATCTATACCCTCCATCTGAGTATATCCTTGAGCAAGAAGCCTAACCTTATTCCTAACAACCGTACCATTTTCATACTTTTTATTCTTTAATATCCATTTGGTACCTATCACATTTATGTCATTCGGTTTAGGCACAAGATACCACACATCATTCTTAACAAACTGCTGAAGTTTTTCTTGCATAACATTTATCCACTCACAATCTTGAAAGGTTTCTTTGACATTTTTAGGTTCTAAGAAATATGTATAACATGCATATAAGACTTCATTCCTAGCCTTTCTACGAGTCACCATCATCTGATCGACAGATCCTATGACTTTATCTAAAGGATGGTTCAACTTGACCTTTGCAAATGGTTCCTTAGAAGGTATAGGCTTAACTTCATGAGTTTGATCATGTGATTCTATGGGACTAGGAGTATCATCATGAACCATGTTGTCCTATTTCTCAACATATGAATAATCATTATCTTCAAGGAAAAATGGCTCACTATCTTCCTCTTCTATAGATGTCGGAGATTCATCAATACATGAGTCATCAATCACTACATTGGCAGATTCCATCATAGTTTGAGTTCTAAGGTTAGAAACCCTATATGCCCGACTGGTCAATGAATAACTCAAAAATATTCCTTCATTACTCTTAGACTCGAACTTTCCAATAGATTCACGATCTCTAAGAATATAACATTTTGCTCCAAAAATCTTGAAACATTTGACATTGGGTTTCTTGCCATTCCACAGTTCATAGGGAGTTTTTAAGGTGTCAGGCCTAAGATAAACTCTATTTGAGGTGTAACACGTTGTGTTCACCGCCTCGTCCCAAAAATACCTAGGAACATTCCTACCCTGTAGCATAACATTGGCCATTTCTTGAATAACCCTATTCTTCCTCTCAAATACTCCATTTTATTATGGATGGTGCTGAAAATTCATGCTTTATTCCCCCCTCATCACAAAACACTTCAATTTCTAAATTTTCAAACTCATTTCCATAATCACTCCTCATTTTAGTAATGGAACAATTCTTCTCAGCCTGGATTCTTAAACAAATCCTTTTAAAACTTTCAAGAGCTTCAGACTTTTCACTTATAAATCCAACCCATGTAAATCTCGAGTAATCATCCACCATGACAAAAATATACTTATTTCCTCCTTTGCTCATGGTCCTAGTGGGACCCATTAAATCAATATGCAACAGTTCTTAAGGTCTAGAAGTACCAATAATATTTGTCTTTTTGTACTGACATCTAACTTGTTTACCCTTTTGACTTGGTCCATAAACAATCCATTTTCCATACCTAAGCTTAGGGACACCTCTAACAATTTCACTCTTAGTGATTTTTGTCAAATCACGAAAATTAACATGTCTCATTCGCTAATGCCTGATTTCAACTTCATCAAGTTTAACTCTATTGCAAGATAATTCAGAATTAGGAATAATGCAATAACAATTATAAGACGAACGCATACCTTCCATCACGCAATTTCCAGAAGAGTCAATGATCGAACACTTATCAGAAGAAAAATTGACACTATGATGGTTATCACATATCTGGCTAATACTCAACAAATTTACTTTTAGACCCTCAATATATAGAACATCTTCTAATTTAGATAGACCAGAAACCACAATGGTGCCTTTTCCTAGAACTTTAGACTTCTCTCCATCACCAAAAGTGACTATCCCACCATGACACTCCTCGAGAAATCCAAACAATGACTTATCTCCAGTTATATGCCTCGAACATCCACTATCAAGATACTAGAAGCTAGAATTACGTGTTCTAAGTGTAGTACGAGCTACAAAATAATGTAGCTCACCTTTCGTGACCCATACCTTCTTCAGCTTTGGAGCTCTATTTGTCAATTTTGACAAATTCTCCATCTCTCCACTCAACACTCTAATTTGATCTTGAACATAATCTCCTTGTTGAGTTCTTTGTCCCTTCACCAATCTCACAACTTTCCCTCTCAGCTTTGAACACCTCGGTCGAATATGACCTCTGACACCACAGTGGTGACATACAAGAACAAACCTTTGAACTTTATCAGTTGACCTCTTAGAATATCTAGAGGTAAAAAAAGGCTTGCCTTGAAGATTTCTTTTGTCATAGGATTGAGCATTAGGATTCCAATTTGAATTTCCTTGAGAAGAACTAGATGCTACTTGGGCAACCCTAACAAAGATTGTTTTGGAAACGATGTTTGATTTACTCGTTGTTCCTTTAAAACCTAACTCCTTTGTATTTCCTGCAGATTTTCCCATACTCAACATATGATTAAGCTTAACAGTTCCACTAGACCATTTATGGATAGTTGAGTTAACATCCTTTAATTCCTTTTCTAAACCCCCAATCCTTATAGATTTCTCACTCAATTCCAATCTTGGAGTTCTTAATTCCTCATTGAGATCATCTACCTTCTTCAAAACTTGAGTCCTTTCTTGTTCAAACTTGGTCAACTCTTCAGATAATTTAGCCTTTTGGGTATGTAGGAGATTTAGGGTTTGAGAACTATTTGCTAATTCATCTTTTAAAGAATGTAATTATTTATCCATGATAAGACTTTTAGCCAATAGTTTAGTGTGATTTTTGTGAAGTTGTTTGGTCTTATCAAGTAATTTATCATATTCCACTTGAAACGATTCATGCATCACACTCTTCATCACTCTCAGAACCCTCATCCTCTGATGTTGCATTCAAAGTTGCAACCTCTTCACCCTTCTTGATATGCGATGCAAGCACAGTGAAGTTTTCAGACCCATCTTATTCCTTCGAGTCTGTCACATGACTTGCTGACCCACCATCAAATTCATCATCCCAAGTGACAACTAAGCCTTTAGACTTTTTCAAAGTATTCACACACTCTGTAGCAATATGACCATATCATTGACATTCAAAACATTGAGGTTTCTTCTTTCTAGGATCAGATTGGTCATTTCGAGGTTGGGGATTATTCCTATTTTTAGACTCACCTAGCTTATCTCCAAATTTCTTTCATTTGTCATTCTTTCTAGCCTTCAAAAATTTATTCAACCTTTTACCAAACATGGCAATGTCAGTTATATTCAAATCACTTTCTCCATCAGACTCAACATAATACTCCCTAGTGGTTTTGAAAGCTATGTTCTCCTTTTTTGTGCCACTTGACTTCTTAGAAGGATTTTTTAACATTTCTATCTCATAGGATTTCAAATTTCCTGCCAATTCCTCAAGTTTAATTTCTTTCAGACTCATGACCTCAGATATGACAGTAACCTTACACCGAAAATATTCAGGTAGAGACCTAAGAACTTTCTTCACTATGGTAGTCTCAGGAATGGGCTCACCTAGATTGTGATAACCTGTTACAATATCAGTCAATCTAGTCTCATAATCAGCATAGACTTCATCCTCTTCCATCTTAAGCTATTCAAATTATGAATTTAGCATTTGGAGTTTCGACTATTTAACCTTTGAAGTCGCTTCATGAGTTACTTGGAGAATATCCGAAGTTTCTTTGGTAATTTTTCATGTAGCAATTCTCTTAAACTCACTCGCAGTCACAGCATTGTATAAAACATTCAAAGCTTTTGAATTCCAACTTGCACTATTTGTCTCAACAGCAGTTCACTCATTCAACAGTTTTACTTTCAATTCATTAGTCGCATCGTCTTTCACAGTGGGAGGTGAATATCCTACCTCTATAGAAAGTCAAGATCTCTCATCTAAATATTTCAAAAACGCTATCATCCTCGCTTTCCAATGTGTAATTCGAGCCATCAAACAACGAGGATCAAGATATGGAACCTCCTTCACGAGGTATCTCCATCATCTAAGTTCAGAATCTAACCCTAGGTAGTTAACCTAAAACGGGGCAACCACGCTCTGATACGAATTGAAATTACCTAGACAATTAAGGAAACTAACCTAGAAGAGGGTGAATAGGTTTTTTAACAATTTTATGATCAATTAAAATCATCTTATGGAAATTCAATTTTAATTAATCACGAAACCTTAATTCTCAAATCAGATCAATCAAGTAACAATAAATATAAGTGCAGAAATTAAATCATGAGAAGACACAAAGATTTTTATGTGGAAAACCTTAGAAAGACTCCAAGTAAAAACCATGGATACGCTCGAGTATCAATGCACTATGAATCAAGGATTATATAGACTCTATGAAGTTTTAGACTTATAAATCCCTCTAGATTTGTCTTTCTCCACTCGACGTCTGACAAACTTGAATCACTCACGCTCCACGAAGCTTTTGCTCCGATCTCCGTACTATGACGGCTCCGCTTCTCAAGGATCAAATAACCATGAAGCCTTCTGCTTCGATCTCCATACTCAGACGGCTCTGTTCTTCAACGGATCAACGCAACCACGTTGTAATAGGTGTTGTGATAATTTTTCAGCAACAAATCATCTAATTGTGCATAAAGATCTTTGATGTAAAAGCACAATTGAATAATCACCAAAACCAAGTGAGAACTTTAATATATCTGATCACTCAATAATATTCTCTCACTATATACCTCTGTAAAAGAATATGATTGATAGAAAACTGCAGAGATCTCACTCAAAAAGCTCAGCCTACTCTGTTGTAGACCTTGGTATTTATAGACAAAGTCAAGGAAAAACCCTAACATTTCCCTTTTCCGTAATTTCACACCGAATCAAGTAAAACCCTATACTCTGATGTATATTATGTGTATGGCATGAGTATCGAGGTGTAAAGTTGCAGCCGCCTCAAAGGAGAACAAGTCGGGGGAAAAACGGAAATTTTCCACCATTAAAATCACCAGACCCATACGTCTACGGCGTAGGCCTGTTTATGTTGCGTGTGCTTCGGGTGTAGAAACGACACTTTCTAGCCATTTTTTGTTGCTGTGGGCATAGGTCAGGGGTAGCAAAACACTTGGAACCAACCTTTATTGATAATTGTGCCACTTGAACCCCCTCGACTCGCTTGTTTTAATTCTTGAAGTTACGGCTTCAAAAATGACATTTCTGCCCTTCGGGAGACACTTTTTACTCAAACTTGCTTCCTCTTCAAATTCCCATGTATTCTTCACTTCTTTAGGCTTGATTTTAATTTGAAAAAGCTTTTCAATGCCTATTAAACCTTTCCGACTCCACAATTCACTCAACATGATAATTCACTCAACATGGTTATTGTCTAGAACATGCCAAACACAAATAATACTATAAATGTTCTTACACCTAGAAATTTTTGAATGTCTTCCTGTAAACCACGGTGAGTGCATAAAAATTATAAAATTAGATATTGGTTATATGCTTAAATAATCATTAGTTTATAGTAGTTCTATTCTTTGTTATTTCACTAGATGTACTACTATTGTACATGAAATCATGTTAAATTTCCTAGTACTAAAGACAAGTAGATTCATTCTTGAATTCAAGTATATGATTGTCATGAAATGTAGTAAAAAATTAGGTTTCCGTTTGCTAGCTTTTAATCATTTTATTTTACCTTGGATTTCAATTTTCAATTGTTCAAACCTCTTCAATGGACCATCTTGAAGAAATGGATGAGCTATATCCCTATATATAAGATGCTTAAAAGTGGAAGCCTAAACATTAGATTTTGTGAAATGTTAGTATCGATTTAGAGGCTGCTTAGTCCTTCTAATATCATAATGAAACAAATCTTACCTAATCCACGGTGTTTGAAAATTCAAACACCTTCCAAGTTCAATATAAAAAATAGTATGAAGCTATAGAAGTGAAGTTATCTATTGGATTGTTGGTGGGATGGTTAGAGTGTTTAGGTGATGGATTGAATTGTTTGGGTTGTAGGAACTTCAAAAGAATAGGAGAATGTATAGAACAATTTATAGAATAATAGAAATTTTATTGATGGAAAACTTTGCTTTCTAGTACAAGGATTAGGATGGAGGAAGGATTGGCTTTGCTAGCTTTGTTGCTTGCATCCTTTGTTCAAATGGACTAACCCCCATGGGGGTATTTATAGGCCTCCTTCCACCTCCTTACTTTCTTTAGAATATTCCTAGATATTTTCTCTACATACATTCATGTTTATTCTAGAAATATCTTATCTAGATTGTTCTAGATATTTTTCTTAGATATATTTTTTCTTTCTAGATACATAATTTTCACATGTCTTATATAGAAATATCTAGTTTGGATTCAAGTCTATCCTAGAATAGTTGATCACATTCCAATATTCTTTCTTGATGCACTGTTCTGAAATATTGAGCATCTTGCATAGTTCTTGGAACTTCTCTCATTGTAGTACTTTTGTGAATATATCCGTCATTTGGTCATTTATGTTGCAGTACCTGAGTGTGATCTCTCCATTAACTTCTGTTTCCACTTAACTCCATTGATATCTTTGTCTTTAGGTTTATCCACAAGCTCCCATGTCTTGTTCTTCTCTATCATTCTTATTTCTTCTTCCATAGTTTTCACCCATACTTCTTGTTTTAATGCAATTTCAAAGTTTTCAGGTTCTATAACTGAGAAATTGCATGTCTCGTAGATCTCTCTTAGTGACTTTGTCCTTCTTAGAGAGTCGTTAGTCGATCGAGATGGCATATACCTGTAATCTTCCATTTCAGGTGCTCCTTGTCCTTGGTCTCCTTCTTCTGCAGAGTCTTGCTTTGACTCTTGCTCATCCAGTATAATAGATGGTGTCTTTCTAACTTCTCTGCTTCCCAATTCCAAGCAGCATTCTCATCAAACTCAACATCATGACTGATGATGAATTTTCTAGTCTTTAGGATATAAACTCGATAGCCTTTTGAGTGTGAGGCATATACCAAGAATATACCTTTTTCTGTCTTTTCTTTTAGCTTATGTCTCTTCTCTGCAGTACGTGGACGTAGAAAATACACCTAAAAACTCTAAGATGTTTAGTTGAGGTGTAACGTCTGGTATATTTTTTTTATTAATTCTTTAAACGTGAATTCATTAATTGCTTAAGTTCTCTTATATGCTCATATGTGCTTAAGTGCATTTCTTGAATTTTTGTGAAATTGTTTTATACTTTAATTGTTGGGTTGAGACCCAAGAGCATTTAATTTCATTCTTTTCATTTTAGATATCATTTCGTATATATTTAAATACAATGAAATTATTTTCAGAAAAATTTAGTTAAAATGGCAAAATAGTAATTTTCACATGTGTGTGTGTGATAGTGAAAATTGTAGAGATTTGGATAAGTGTTGGAATAACACTTGAGTGGCAATGTGGTGGTTAAATATGATGACTATGGTTTAATGGTAAAGACATTTTAATGGCACTCTTGTGATTGATGACAAGTAGAAATGAGTTTGGTATTTTCTCACCTTAGTGTGTTGTCACATTCTCAACCATTGGAACATTTCCATATTTTTCCAACTCTAATCTCAACCCTTGGATGTGAGGTGTTTTATGAGTGGGAAATCTCCACACCTTTTTACTCTTCCAAATGCAAGACTTCTTCTCCACCCTTTGATCTCTTTCACAATTTGTTTCAACTCCAATATTAACCCTTGGAACAAAAAATGTGTTGTGCCATTATACACATAAAGGTGTGTATATTTACATTGACCTTGTTTTACAAGACTCATTATTGACCCTTGGATAATTCTTCCACTTTTACTACCTTCATTTTTTACCATTGGATTGGGACTAGACAATTAGTGGGGAATCTCTACACAATTATTACCTCTCATTTGCAAGACTTCTTCATCTTCTCAAAGATCTATTTTCTCTTTTCTCTCTCATAAGTTTTTGCTTTTTCTTCTTCATTCTCTCATTTGCTACCATGGATTCAAGACTTGCTCCTTCATTTTTCATGCTTGGATGATGGCCTCTTGTATTGGTGTACTTGGAACTGTGTTCTTCACTTCCATTTTGGTTCAATTTTGGGTAAGTGTTTCTTCTTTCCTATGGTTTATATCAAAACTTAGGTTGTTCATTCTCTTAGAATTTGATATCAAGCTTGTTAAAATTGATCTTCATCCTCATTAAATCTTGTAAAGGTGGATGATTACTCTTCTCACCAATTGATTATTGCTTGTGGTGATTTTTGACCTCACCTTGAACAAAGGTTGTGGTAAGTTCATTTCTCCTCTTTGATTTTCATTCTCAAGAACCTTGATTGTCATCTATTGGGGGTTCTTTTTCAATTGTAGTGGTTTGAATCATTTTGTTGATTAAAGATCCTAACATAGACATTATTCTTTGAACTATATTGATTCTTGAAGGCTTGGAGGGCTTTGATTTTAATTGTTGATTTCACCCTCTTGGAAGACCTTTGGTTTGATTTGTTGGGATCACCCTCTTTTAAGCTCTCTTTTAAATCCGTTGCTTGAATTATAGTTGGCGTTGTTTGGGGCGTTTGCTAGCTCTCCTATGTTTTCCGATCTTCCTTGTTGAGTGTATACATCCTCATAAGACCTTAGTGGATTGTGTATGTACCATGGAACTGTATTAAGTAACATTGTATTTGACTTGCTATTATGTGATTAAATTGCTTATATTGATGTTGAGCATGTTGGGAAAATTGTTTGTTGGGTTCAATGGGGACCCGAATCGGCTTGAGAGCCATGTGGGACAAAAAGGACCAACCTAGGACTAGTAACATGAACCTTGGGGGTACCACTCAGACGACAGGGATTGAGGCGGTGACGCTTCCTCTATGGGGCAAGTGAGCTCACCCCATTCCTTTATCATTTTTTCAGGTGATGAACCTGTCATGGGAGGATCTTAGTTCTCGATGACCTCTTGGTTGTAATTGTCCGCTCTATTTTGGTACCATTGTTTGTGGACAATGTATTTGAGAAACATGTTGTATGAAATGTTTTCTTTTGGTTTATTTTGTAACTGTATGTAAAATATGTATTTTATTTCCTTGAAGGCTAGCATGTTAGGCGGGATTATATTGTTGTACACCTTTGGAGTGCGTAGGCGCGGGGACTTTATTATTTTGGTGCACTTCGGTGCCGTTGACACTAAAACACTTATTTTGTTCAAACTATAACTCATATCGCCATGAGGCGTTTTAAATATTTGATCTCTTGAATTTCCATCATTTTTGTGTTATTAATATTGTTTTAAATACTATTGTTGATAGTAGGTAGTATCGCCGAAAATGACATTTTTCAAAAATTATAAACGAACCCTTTCGGTTTTAAAAGAAAAAATCATTTTTGCTCGCCCCCGTAACCCCGGTAAATTTTTCATGTTTTGGAAATGGCCTTTAACTTATTTTTGTAACGATTCTAACTTTTAGAAGCTGGCGGTATTAAAAACAGATACCGGGGGGCAAGATGGATATTTTTACGAATTTTCAAAGAGGTGTTCTTAACAAAAATACCCGTTTTTTCTTTCTCTCCCGAGCTCCAATGATATTTTTCCCATTCCTAAAGTTTCCTAGACAAGTTGAGGATTTTATTTCATGTTTTATAAGGGTTTAAAGTTGTTTTGGAGTCTTCAGGGATGGGCAGTCGACTGACCCCTTTTGGGCAGTCGAATGGGCATCCAAGATGTTTTTCTACAAAATTTTCCAACCCCCTGACTGGAATGAGCTCCGAAGATAAAGAAGGCTTGGGTGAGAAAAAGTGAGATACACTGTCTTGTAGTTCATACTGCACTTAGAGCAATAAATACTAGTTCTTGATATCTGGATAGTGGATGTTCGAGGCATATGACTAGAGATAAGTCATTGTTTGGATTTCTCAAGGAGCATCATGGTGGGATAGTCACTTTTGGTGATGGAAAGAAGTCTAAGGTTCAAGGATAAGGTACCATTGTGGTTTCTAGTTTACTTAAATTAGAAGATGTGATTTATGTTGAAGGCCTTAAAGCAAATTTGTTGAGCATAAGTCAGATATGTGATAACAATCATAAAGTCACTTTTTCTCCTGATAAGTGTTCGATCATTGACTCTTCTGGGAATTGTGTGATGGAAGGTATGCGTTCAACTGATAACTGTTATTGCATTGTTCCTAGTTCTGAATTATCATGCAATAGAGTTAAACTTGATGAAGTTGAAATTTGGCATCAGCGAATGGGACATGTTAATTTTTAAGAACTAACAAAAATTACTAAGAGTGAAATTGTTAAGGGAGTACCTAAGCTTGGTTATACAAAAGGGATTGTGTGCGGATCATGTAAGAAGGGTAAACAAATCAGATGTCAGAACAAAAAGACAAATATCATTGGTACTTCTAGACCTTTGGAGTTGTTGCATATTGATTTAATGGGTCCCACTAGGACAATGAGCAAAGGAGGAAAGAAATATATTTTTGTCATGGTGGATGATTACTCAAGGTTTGCATGGGTTGGATTTCTTAGTGAAAAGTCTGAAGCTCTTGAAAGTTTTAAGAAGATTTGTTTAAGAATTCAGACTGAGAAGAATTGTTCCATTTCTAGAGTGAGAAGTGATCATGAAAGGGAGTTTAAAAATTCTAAAATTGAAGTGTTTTGTGATGAAAGAGGAATAAAACATGAATTTTCAGCACCGAAAACTCCATAACAAAATGGAGTTGTTGAGAAGAAGAATAGGGTTATTCAAAAAATGGTCAATGTTATGCTACAGGGTAGGAATGTTCTTAGGTATTTTTGGGCCAAGGCGGTGAACACATCGTGTTACACCTCAAACAGTGTTTATCTTAGACCCAACACCTTAAAAACTCCTTATGAACTGTGGAATGGCAAGAAACCCAATGTGAAATATTTCAAGGTTTTTGGAGCAAAATGTTATATCTTAGAGATCGTGAATCTATTGGGAAGTTTGAGTCCAAGAGTGATGAAGGAATATTTTTGGGTTATTCATTGACTAGTTGAGCATATAGGGTGTTTAACCTTAGAACTCAAACCATGATGGAATCTGCGAATGTAGTGGTTGATGACTCATGTGTTGATGAGTCTCCAGGAAGATAGTGAGTTGCTCTTTATATTGGATAATGATTCTTCTGAGGTTGAGAAAAAGGACAATGTGGTTAATGATAATACTTCAAGTCCTGCAGAATCACATGATCAAATTTGTGATGTTCAACCTACTCCTTCTAAATAACCATCTGCAAGGGTAAAGTTGTACCATCCTTTGGATAATGTTATAGGATTTGTTGATCAGATGATGGTGACGCAGAAAAAGGCTAAGAATGAGGTTTCGTATGCATGCTATACATCTTCCTTAGAACCAAAAAATGTCAAAGAAGCTCTTCAAGATAGTGATTGGATTAATGTTATGCAAGAAGAACTTCAGCAGTTTATTAAGAATGATGTGTGGTATCTTGTGCCTAGATCGAATGAAATAAATGTGATTGGTACCAAATGGATATTCAAGAATAAGAAGGATGAACATGGTACAATAGTTAGGAATAAGGCTAGGCTTGTTGCTCAAGGATATACTCAGTTGGAGGGTATAGACTTTGATGAGACGTTTGCTCCAGTGGCGAGGCTTGAATCTAATCGGATTTTGTTTGTTATTGATTGTCATCTTGGATTTAAGTTGTATCAGATGGATGTAAAGAGTGCATTCTTTAATGGCATTCTACATGAGAAAGTATATATGGAGCAACTTAAAGGGTTTGAAGATCCTCATTGTCTGGATCATGTTTACAAGCTGAAAAATGCTTTATATGGGCTAAAGGAAGCTCCTAAAGCTTGGCATGAAAGGTTGACTGATTACCTATTGGGAACAGGTTTTGCTTAGGGGGAAGTGGACAAAACACTGTTTATTCAGAAAATTGAGAGTGATACAGTTGTTGCTCAAATCTATGTTAATGATATTGTGTTTGGTTCCACTTCTGATTAGTTTGCTCATTATTTTAGAGATCAAATGAAACATGAATTTGAGATGAGCATGATTGGTGAATTGAATTTCTTTCTAGAGCTTCAAGTTAGGCAATTAAATGATGGGATTTTTGTTTCTCAAACTCGTTTTGCATTAGAATTGGTGAAGAAGTTTGGGTTGGAAAAGGCTAAGGATGCTCACACTCCTATGAGTACAAGTGTCAAGCTTAACTTGGATACTAAAGGCAAAGATATCGATCCTACACTTTATAGAAGTATGATTGGGAGTTTGTTGTATTTGACTGTCAGTCGACCTTATATAGCTTTTAGTGTTAGTTTGTGTGCACGCTACCAAGCAAGTCCTAAGGAGTCTCATATTACTACTATGAAAAGGATAATCAAGTATGTTAAAGGGATAGTGAATTATGGATTGTGGTATCCATCAGGTACTAATACTGATATCGCATCCTTTTTTTATGCTAATTGGGCCGGTAATGTTGATGATAGAAAAAGTACCACTGGAGGATGTTTTTATATTGGAAATTGCTTGGTTGCTTGGCATAGCAAGAAGCAGAATTGTGTTTTTATTTCCACTGCTGAGGCTGAGTATATAGCAGTTGGTAGTTGTTGTACTCAAGTTCTGTGGATGCGTCAGATGTTGCAGGATTATGGTTATTCTCAACGTACAATGACTGTGTTCTGTGATAACACGAGTGCAATAAATATTTCTAAAAATCCTGTTCAACACTCTAGGACAAAGCATATAGATATTCGATATCATTTCATTCGTGATCTTATTGAAGATAGTATAGTGTTTTTATAGTTCATATCGACAGATTCTCAGTTAGCAGATATCTTTATAAAACCATTAGATTTTCAAAAGCATGTTAGTCTTAGAAAATCTATTGGTATACTTTCTTTAGAATGGATATTTTTTTCATCTATCATTCTAGGAACACATTACATTATTTTCCTAGAATTGATAGTTAATCATGCATTTGTATTATATTTGTTCATGCATGCATTTTATTTTAGAAAATCATAAAATAAAATTTTTTAGACTGTTGAGCTTGGCTAGAGTACAAAAGTTGTCATGTTTTACTCTATTTTCACATTTACTTGTCTCATTATGCATATGTGAAGTAGATGTATCAATCTGATCTAAGATTTTTGGATAATCATTTGGTATGATTATTTTATGTTACAAAACTTTAATCTTAGGTGTTAGTAGCTTCGGTGATAAGTATAATGCCTGCTAAATCTGTTAATTTTTTTATTTAACCCGAAGTGATATGAAGGTTCATGAGTTATTCTAGATTGGTCTATGCATGAAATATTTTTTGCATATGTATGGATGTTGTGGTGATATTGAAAACAAAAGAATGAGATGTTTAAAATATAAAAATACAGAAAGTAGTTTTTCAATCTGAGTAACCGGGCATCTTGCCTCAGTAAGTATTGAGTGTTAACGTAAAAAAGGGAGAAGACTAATGAACATAAATCCCATGGAAGAAGCTCGGCCCCAGTTGGTCGGGACTAAAAATTCTCGCTGAAAAGTCCGGAGCTTAGAAAGACAAAAGGGATATGGTGAAAAAGTTGAAGAGATGAGAAGGAGGAAATTGTGTGACAAAGAGAAAATATCTTTTATTTTTTGCCTTCTAGTTTGGATATTGGATTGAATTATCATCACGGTTGATAAGGAGATTATCAGGTTTAGTATGTATTGTTTTCATCTTACCTTAGTGCTTGCATATGAGAATTTTCATATATACATATTTGCAAAACTTGACTTGTGCATTCTTGAGTCTATAAGGTATGTGTGTTGATTTTCTTCTATACCATGTGTATAATGGATGAGATAGATTTGAGAATATGATGTATAAATGGTTTGTTTATTGTATCTACTGCCTTGCTCACAGATTTCTAAAAACAAAAATTATTTTATTTTATTTTTATTCATGACATTTTGCATTCATGTATTAGTATTAGGGTCATGCATAGTAGAGATTTCTGTTACTCTGAGAATTTGGATATGATCTTATAAGAGTTCTGTATCTTGATGTTTTTTCCTTGAGTATTTCCTTGCATCTCTCTACATTGTTGCTATGGCATATACTCTCTTTGCTTGACATTTTAGTGACTAAAAGGGGGAGAAGTATTAAGTGAGGGGGATAGATTGTTTGGTTAAGATTGTTTGATTGATTAAAAGGGAGAAGAATTTAGCAAGGGGGAGTTTATTCTCAAGGGGAGAATGATGATCATTATGTGTGCATTGTTGTTATGATTTTCTGATGATCATTATGATTGTTTTATATCTGTTTTCCACACTTGCGTTTAATAGTTTGTTCAGTGTTGTGGTTACAGGATTTGTCGTCATGAAAGCAAGGTGAAAATTTATATCTATGTTTGTTGGTGTGTGTTCATATATATAGATGTTATATTGTTATTTGTGAGGCTATATTGTAAAAAACATTGTTTTGTCTCAAAAAATGCCAAGGGGGAGATTGTAAGAACACTTTTGTGTATTGTTTATTTATGGCATGTTCTAGACAATAACCATGTTGACTGTTAGATAGGTTGGTTTGGTTTCAATAACATCGATAAGCTTTGTAAAAGGCATAATCAAGCATTAAAGTAATGAAGAATACATGTGAAGCATGAAAGTGAGCATATTGAGGAAAAATATCTCTTGGAGGGCGAAAACGATATTTTTCGAAGCCGTCTCTTCAAGCAAAACATATCGTGAGTTTAAGAGGGTCATTTTGGCGCAGTTGTGAAGAAAAGTTGTTTTGATAAAAATACCTATGCTTAAGACTACGCTTTCAATTTCAAAAAGTGGCTGAAAAACACATTTTTACGCTTGGAGGTACGCTTGGACCTATGCTTGAAGCATAGGCCCTTACGCTTGAAGCGTAGGCTCTGATACACTTGAAGCGTAGCTGCGGCAAGTTTTTGCCAGATTTTGTCTCCGATGTCCAAATTATTCGGGGGTTAGTTTTATGATATGACCACGACTTATATACATCAAAGTGCGTTCTATATATATTATATTCACCAGAATATAGGGTTTGGATGTGAAATTACGAGAAAGGGAAAACTTAGGGTTTGGATCATCATTGTCTATAAATACCCAAGTCTACAATAAGAGGAGGCACGTCTTGAAGAATTCTCTGCAAGTTTTCTACAGCTTCATCTTCTTATTCTATAGAGATATACATATGGTGAGAGAATATCATTGAGTGATTAGAGATACACAAGTTTTCTCTTATTTTTGGACGTCTTCAATCGTGATTCTACATCGATGATTTCTATGCACAATTAAATGGTATATTTGCTAAAACATTCATACACCATCTATAGCAACGAGGTTGCGTTGATCTATTTTGAGAAGCGGAGCCGTCTTAGTGCGGAGATCGAAGTATGAGGCTTTGTGGTGATTTTGATATGTTAAGCTGTAGAGCCGTCAGAGTACGAAAATCGGACTGAGAGTTTTGTGGAACGCGAGTGAATCTAGATTTTCAGACGTCGAGTAAAGAACAACAAATTACAGTGGTTGTAAGTTCTATTTTCATAGAGTCTGTACAAATTCTTTGATTCATAGTGCAATGATACACTAGTGTATTTGTGGTTTTTACTTGGAGTCTTTCCAAGGTTTTCCACATTAAAATATTTATGTCTTATCATTATTTATTTTCTACACTTATATTCATATTTGCTTGATTGATTTGTTTTTGAGAATTAAATTGAAAATTAAGGTTTGTGACTAATTAAAATTGAATTTCCGCTAAATAATTTTAATTGATCATAAAATCGACAAAAAGCTTATTCACCCCCCCCCCCCCCCCCCTCTAGGTTGTTTTCACTATCGTCTATGTAATTTCAGTAAGTATATTGAATACATGATACATGGTGTTGAATGAGTTGCTTCAGGAAACTTAATCCTCTTGAGGTATATAATATCACTATCAAGTGATCCATGTAAATATATCATAACCACATCCATTAGATGCATGTCCAGATTTACTACAACTGCAAAACTTGTTAAGAAATAAATATGATTTCACATATTATATATGAATAAAACTTCTTATATTTAATACTGATTCTCTGTTAGAAACTGTGGATTACCATTCGGGCTTTGTATCTCGATACTTTAGACCAATCATTCACGTCGACATTATTCGACGCTGAGATGCTAAAATTCTCATCATATATTTCATGAGCGTTCGTAGTTGTTTGCAATAACACTATTGCGATACATACTCTTTATTGATAGGTACGAATCTTCATCAAGGGCATGTTCCTCCTTGATGGTATTATTCTCATTCGATACCTAACTCATATAAAGGGTCATTATCACAAAGGCTTTAGAATCATTAATTGGCCGATCATTTTGAATAGATCACTTATTATAAGTGGTTGCTCATAAGTACCGACCTCATGTTGCACATTTTGTTGTGCATTCCTTCGCTGAGGAACAATACATTTGCACCGACTAGCCAACCACGTTTCAAATGAGTCAAAGATTATTTGGTTGCAATATTTATTGACTGTTCAGAACGAACATCAATTCTTGTTGAAAATTTTAGCATCTGGCATATTTGATTTTTTTTCATTTTATTTATGTCAATAAAGACATCAATTCATCATACTTCCTGCTTATCTTGATAAGTACGGACATCAACATAAAATGATTGATGTATAGAAAGTGATCTCACCATATTTTTCGGAAGTTATCATTTCTCCCCCTGATCATGGGAAATTTACCTTTATAATAAATCAGCCAATCCCTTTTTGAATCAATCACCTATCAGGTATTAGAACTCTCATGGATAATAAAAATCAATATCAATTGCAGGATAATGTTAGAATCAATTTTGGTGTGTTGTGAAACAGAAATGTTACTTGCAACACTGTCTCACACACTGACAAAATATAGAAAAATATAGAACACACAAAAGATTTTGATCTCAGGAAAGTTTAGTTATAAAACAAGAAATTGGAACTTGGGACTTTGGAAGCCAAAATCATTGAAGACACAGATATGATAAAAACATGTTTGTTGCAGATAATGAACTCAAAGGTGACCCAAGGCTTTAAGCCATTTTTGGAACCATTAGAATTATTCCTCATGTTTCAAGATATAACCCAAGGCTTTAAGCCATTTTTGGAACCATTAGAATTATTCCTCATGTTTCAAGATATAACAACTTTGTTACTAATCACTGTAGTGTCCGGTATTTTTACGTGTTAATTTAAAATTTTATTAACACTTAAGTGCTTATGTGATTAATGTGTTTATTTGTTTAGCATGACTTACATGTTTAATGTGATATTAAAAATTATAAGTTGCATGTTGTATTGTCATTTTGAGAATAATGAAAATTAATTGAAAACAATTTCGGAAAAGAAATGACCGAAGGATAAATGAGTATTTCATATTTTGAGCACTTAGTGGAAAGTGTAGAGATTTTGGCGAAGTGTTGGGGTATGAGTTGCATGTTGGTAATTAGAGATGATAATAAGGGGTGGAAGGGTAATTAAGAGTCATGATGGCACTCTTGTGAATAGCCCTAAGTTGAGAAGATATTGGTCATTTTACACTTTTTGGGTGTTATCTAAATTCTAGCCATTGATTTTCTTCTCCCATCTTTGTTCTCAACCCTTGGATCATAAGGCCTTGTTTGGTTGACAAGTGCAAGAATCCATTATTCTTGGTCTTTCATTTGGCAAGACATCATTTCAACCATTGGATCATTTTCTCATTTTCATTGCTTTATTCTCAACCCTTGGATGGTGAGAATGGTGAGTGGGGAATCTCTACAACACTTAGGTTTTGTTCACTTTGGCAAGACTTTCATCTCTCATAAACTCTTGCTCTCTCTTTCTTTCTTAGCTTCTTGGGAGATAGCTCTTGGTGGTGTTCTTGAACCATTTGGTAGGTCTTCTACCCATTCTAGGGTTTTGTTGCTAAGAACTCTAGCTTTCATATTCTTGAATTTCTTTGGGTGGACATTGATTATAGACTTCTCTTGCTCATGTTGTAGAAGGTTAGGGTTATTTCAAACTACCAAGTGAGTTCCATTGGTAGTAGCTCTTGAAATCATCTTGTGAAGAGCTAGTGGTGAGTTCACTAACTTGTACTCTTAAAGATTTCATTTCTCCAATGAACCCTAAATTAGTTATCATTAAGGTTTTGAATTGATTCTTGTGGTTGGAGCCACTTGTAAGTAAATTTTTGGTTTATTGTTGACACCAAAGTAATTGTGTTGTTCATATGGTGTGTTGCTAGTGTTGGAAGCTATCATATTGAGCACTTGAGAGGTAGAGTGGCTTGGACCTCTTTTGGGCATATTGTGTAGCTTGCTTGGAATTAAGGTAGGGGAAAAACGAATTGTGTTCGTCTTTGTACGAGGGTGTGTACGTCTATGTGGATATATATCGTATATATATATCCACATAGACGTACACACCCTCGTACAAAGACGAACACAATTCGTTTTTCCCCTACCTTAATTCATGCAAGTTGAGTTATGACAACTTAGCTGATGATTTAGGCCCTTGAAAGCATGAACTTGTGATATAAATGCTTGTTGTAGTTGTTTAAGGCTTATGAATGTGAATTGTAAGCATTGTGATAATTTGAGTACAATATGTTGCATAAGGAAATGACCATGTATTGTAATGGATATTGTTGAGAATTATTGCTTATGAATGCAAATTATAAGCATTGTGTTAAATTGGATACAATATGATGCAAAATGTGATAAGCACATATTGTGATGGCATGTGGTTGTGAGTGAGAACCTCGATGCATTTTGAGTACACCATGTAGTGTCAAGACATGGGTACTGGTTTATACGGGTTGCGCAAACTACATCTGAGTTGTCGTGTTTTGGATCGTCATAACAACTGGACATGGGGTGATTCTCGCTCCTACAGAATTAATCTTCCGAGAAACTGAGATGATATGGGGAGGACTTATTTCAAATCCTATGTCACGACCGCGTAGTGTTGACGGTCTTCCTTGTTAAAAGTGTGAAGTGTCAAAAGCACTTGGGAAGAATCGATACAATAAATCTACCTTCCCTTATGAAAATACAGTGAAGGGTTAGAGAATAATCTAGTTGACCCTTAGAGTAGGGTGTGTGTTTGTGTGTGTACCATGGGTGTGTTGGTCGCATTACATCTTAACTGCTATATATATATATATATATATGTGTGTGTGTGTGTGTGATTGTGGTTTTGATGATTCAAGCATGCTATAATTATGAATAATTATGTTGTGAGCATGTTGGGGAACTTATTTATTGGGTTCGATGGGTTTTCGGATTGGCGTGAGAGCCATGTAGAACAAGAGACTGACCTAGGGTTAGTGGCATGAACATTGGTTGGGTTGAACCACTCAGACTACCGAGATTGAGGCGATAACGCTTCCTCTACTGGGCTAGTGAGCTCACCCCACAACTTATATATTTTTTAGATAATGATCCCTTTCCGGGAGGTCCGTAGTTTTTCGGTAAAGATACGGTATAGGTTTCACCCTTTTGTGCATAAGAAGGCGGAATACCTATTTTGTAGAGTAGTAGTGTAATCCATATGTATAAACATAATACTCTTGTTGTAAAACTTGTAAACAAATGGTAAATGCTTATCTTTTATCGGCTAGCGTGTTAGCCGAGTAGCTTTCATGATGTACATTCCTTGGAGCGCTATGCGCGGGGATTATGTTCTTGTGGTGCACTTCGGTGCGAGAGTGTGCAAATATGTATTTTGTGTAAAATATAACATGTTTTTCCTTAGGGCGGTGGAATGTAAACTTTAATCTTTTCAATTGGAGTTGTGAATGTGAAGTGTATTATTTGCCATGGAATGTGATTATTAGGTGTTTGGCTGAAAATGTCATTTTTCTAGGTTTTGAAACCAATCATTTTTTATTTGAATGGAAAAACCCATTTTTGCCTACCCCCGTGGCTTCGGTAAATTTTCTTGTTTTAGAAATGATTTTAAACTTATTTTGAGAAGATTTTGATTTTTTACAAACCGGTGGTCATTAGAACGGAGACCAGGGGCAAGACGGTTGTTTTTGTGGAATGTGTTTTTGACGAAACTAAACCGAGTTTAGAGTATATTTCTCATTCTAAAAGTTCCTAAACGAGTTGAGAACTTAGTCACATGATTCCTAAGGATTTCAAGATGTTTAGAAGTCATTTTTGGGGTTTCCAGGGAGAGGCAGTCGACTGGCTAAGTGAGCATTTAGCCATAAAATTCTCTGTCAAAGGCAGTCGATTGGGATTTTTAAGCTTCTAGTCGACTGGGTCATAAAGCCAGTCGACTGGGTGGTTCTGGTTCAGCCTCATTCTGACCCTATTTTGCTATTTCGCTCATATCTCGAGCTACGGGTGCCAGATTGAGGTTTTATTTAGCTTTTTAGAAAGAGGACTTATAGCTCTTGATGTTAGAATTTTGAATCACTTCATTCAATTCATTTTTGAGATCGTAATGGTCATTTAAATATGCCAGTATGTTTTGAACTTCGGCACGTCGCGACGGCCGATTTTCAAAACGTCGTAGTTTCCCTCTCGCACCTTCAACTTTGGTTCCATTTGTTCCTATGACTTATTTTAGATCCAAAACTTGTCTTTATTCATTTAAATTACTATTTTATCCCTGAAATTACCATTTTACCCTTGAGTGGGCACAAGTGCTTAAATGGTCCGTTTAAGGTCTGTTTGATTCGTTTCACTTCTATTTTGATCCCGAGTGATCTTTTTGACTTTTTTTAGGCATGAATGACATTTTTACCCTTGTGTGGGTGTTTGATGACTGTAGGTCATTTGTTCTCATTTCTTTTTACTTCTGCATTCACTCCCTTAGCTATTAGGCTCGGGTTTCCGAGTCCTGGGAAATTTAGAGCGTGACAATCACAATTTCGGAAAATTGAAGCTTTGAATAAATCACCTATCAGGTGTTAAATATATCAAGCATATCATCTTTTTTTTCAAAAAGTTGCCTTTACTTAGAAACAAACATATAGGATCAGATAATAAATTATGGTTAGTGATCCAATAATATCATCAATAGAATCCTATACTCCATATTAGGCATTTTGATATGTCTTGAGAAAAAGGTGTTCATTCATAATCAAAATAGTGAATCTAATGATTCAATGTAGATGAAATAAATACATCCACATCACATTTTCAAATATGTAGACATATTAGCTGCCTGTAATTAACATTGTTTTTCTTAGGCACAAATATATGTTTATCCTCATAATATAATTTTCAAAATAGGAAACACATTCCTTTAGGAGTTGATAAAACAGAATTAGGAAAAATGACTTTGTCATATTAATTCATTCACGCATCATCAGGTATGTATATGATTTTGAAAATCGAATATACAATTTTTCTCCCTTTGATGATGACAAAATATTGATGTGTGTAAAGATATAATGAATATTAATAACATACAAGTTTGAATTTCAAGAAATTGTCCCCTTATTTATATGAATTAAAATAGTTTTTCTTATCAATATTCATTCATAACGCAGATTATTTCTCCCCCTTTGACACCTCAAGAGGGTTGATTAATAGAGTAATCGGGTGAGTAAAAATTTCAATCTCATGTACCAAAATGATATGATAAAGATTAAAAAATTCAAGTACTCCATGATCCCAAATAAATACTCAGTTGAAATCAAAACTCAGCTGAAAATGTAGGATATTCAAATATCCTTTAGGTTTGAAAATATCAATAGGAAAATTTTATTTGTTTAAATATTTTCACAAATCCAATTTGTATATGACTATACAATCATGTATAACATGCATCTTAGAATTTGCCAAAAAATTCTCCCCCCGTTAATATGCATTAGGGATGCCAAATTCTTTAGTCAAATGAGAATTGCCAATAATATTTCTTAAGTCTGTAAAAATATTCTTAAATTGGAAAAATATGTCTAACTTTCATAATTCATATATATCTAAATAGATATATGACACAATGAACCTGGTGGCTTTATGGCAAGACAATTCAGATTTGCCATAGTCAAATATGGTCGGATTCCCTATGGGCTACGTTTCGAATCCTTTTTATACCATATTTTTACTCTTTTTCAGAACTCAATAATTGGCTGAATATATATCACATGAATAACAAACGTTAGTTACACAATAAATAATCATTTTGAAAGATTATGAGAATGATTTCCTCACCAATATTTCTTATAGTGTATAAACCACATATGCATTGTAATTGGTAGTTTTAACCACCAAGTGACGCCAGTAAATTGGCATCAAGTAAGACATTAACTTTATCCACCAATATAACATAAAATAAATTGATAATTTTAATCACAAAGTGACGCCAGTAAATTGGCATCAAGTAAGACAGTAATCTTATCCACCAATATAAATACTGTATTATAATTAGCGGTTTATAATCGACCAATTAATGAGATAGTCCAATATATATAGATATAGTCCTCTATCCTTTTATGTCCAGGAGTTTAGTCTAGAGGTTAAATTTTAATTTCAGTAACATTTAGGGGTAATTCTGTAATATCAGTAACCTTCAGGGGTCAATCTGTAATATAAGTAACCTTCAGGGTAAAACTGTTAGTACGGTAAATATTAGGGGTTAATATGTAATTATAGTAAAGTTTGAGGTGAAAAAGGAATTTAACAAAATTCATCAGATCAAAGTCACGCACATGCTTATAGTCCCACCAAACGACAAGGAATAAGATATTAGGATATTAATGTGTGTCGATGTGTGTATATACATACATACATATACATTTACATATATATATTTTTTCAAAACCATTTAGGGGTCAAAATAGAATTTCGTAAGGTTCAGAGGTTAAATGATAATTTCAATAAAATTTATCCCACCTGGGTTTCCACTTTGTACGCACGCATACACACACATATCAATTCATTCAATGCCCATATATATATATATGGTTTTAAGCAATCGGTTCGGTGTATAATATATATATATATATATATAGATGAATAATATATATATATATAGATGACAATGCATATAACTATATATATCTATATATATTGATATATAGGAAAAGTCAAAAATTCATAGAGGAAAACATTGCTTCAGAGAAACGACTTCTAAACAATAATTCATTCTTTGTCCTTTTCTCCCTTTTTTTCGTATTCTTCTCGGACAGAGCTTTATCTTTGAATTGTGGGTTATTGGGTGCAAAAACTGCAGAGAGAAAATAACTAGAGGGAGAGACTCGGCTCTACTAACTGGAAATAAAAAAATGAAATAATTTTTTATTTCTATTAAAAATTTCACGAGCTCAACTAGGAAGATATTCGTTATCATAACGTGTTATAAAATTATATATAAAGAGTGTATATATCTATACATAAGATATATAGATATAGAAAGAGAGAAATTCAGAATGCAGATAAAAAGATCTCAAGGATATATTTTCATTAAGCTCATATTATTACTGATATTATTAAATAGTAACCTTATATAATGGTAGTGAATCTGATATTATTAAATGAAATCTGCTGTTTTCCTTTTCAAATCTCTATTTTTAGTTAATTTTTACTACTTATCGTAATTTTCTATTTGTCAATTAGGAATTGATTCTGAACCCGATTTGGGCCAGATTTGTGGCAATCTTTTGATTTCTTTCCGTATTTCGTTTTGGTAAGACTTTTAGGGTTTTGCTAATTTTGGTAAAATCCTTGATTTTCAGCTATTTAAACCCGGCTTGTGGGTTGTTTTAAATTAGTTTTGAATATTAATAATTTTATTAAATTTCAGAGTGTTCTCTGAATTTTGGGTCGAATAATTTCTCCCTTTTCTTTCTTGCAAATTACCCGTTGCGCTAGCCTGCAGAATAATCTCTATTCTGTCCGGCGTCAATTGGTATCAGAGCTCAGCATCTTCCTGAGGTGGTATTTTCATCAGTTTTTTATGGCTGGTGGTCGTGGTGGTCGTCGTGGGCAGGTTCCGATTGAGGAAGTCCCGCACCGTGATCGTAACGTTCAGAATGTCATGATTGAGGATTTGCAGAGGCAAGTGACAGAGTTAACCCAGCGCCTGGCGGCGCAGGAAATCGGTAATCATGATGTGGAAGATTCTGATACCGACAATTCCACCTTCGAAAATCCGTATCCACCGTTATGGCCAATATTTTCAGAAGATTCTGATTCCGAAGATGATTGGTTAAAAACCGATACTTTCGTTGGAGAGCCAGTGTATGACACAGAAGGAGATGAGGATGTGTTGTATGGGGACGGCCATGAAACTCTGGTCATTCCTAAGAGCCTCCTGACTCCCAGAAGCGATTCCGAAGATGATTGGTTGAGAACCAATATTTTCCATACAACCTGCACCGTGGCCAACAAAGTATGCAAGATGATTATTGACAGTGGCAGTTGCGAGAACGTAGTCTCTGAAGACGCTGTCCGAAAGAAGGGTTCTCCCTCGTCAGTCTCTATGATGTCTCCTTCTGCATTTAATCAGCCGATGTCTCCGTCGTCTAATGGCCAACATCTTCGAGGCATCCATGAGCAAGTGAAACTAGCCATTCATGAGAGCAATGCCAAGTACAAAACTCGAGCGGACAGTCATTATCGTCAGGTACTTTTTGATGTTGGTGATTTTGTTTGGGTTGTATTAACTCGTGATCGTTTCCCTGTTGGCGAGTATAATAAGCTTAAGGAGCAGAAGATTGGACCCTGTGAGATATTGCAGAAGATTAACGACAACGCATACAGGTTGTGTCTCCCTAGTCACTTGAAAATATCTGATGTCTTTAATGTGAAACACCCGAGTCCTTGTTTTGCGGATTCTGTTGATGCTGTTGTGAACTCGAGGACGAGTTCTTTCCAACCCGGGGTGACTGATGCAAGAGGATCAACACAAGGATGGCAGGAAATCGTAATCTGCTGTTTTCCTTTTCAAATCTCTATTTTTAGTTAATTTTTACTACTTATCGTAATTTTCTATTTGTCAATTAGGAATTGATTCTGAACCCGATTTGGGCCAGATTTTTGGCAATCTTTTGATTTCTTTCCGTATTTCATTTTGGTAAGACTTTTAGGGTTTTGCTAATTTTGGTAAAATCCTTGATTTTCAGCTATTTAAACCCGGCTTGTGGGTTGTTTTAAATTAGTTTTGAATATTAATAATTTTATTAAATTTCAGAGTGTTCTCTGAATTTTGGGTCGAATAATTTCTCCCTTTTCTTTCTTGCAAATTACCCGTTGCGCTAGCCTGCAGAATAATCTCTATTCTGTCCGGCGTCAGAATCCCACACTATATAATATGTAGTAGGCCCTACATTCAATAATTATATTTATAACAATATTATATTACTATAACAATATAGTTATTATTTTTGGAATAAAAAAAAAGTCAATTCCATTACTAATAGGTTCCTTTTGAAAACCAACAATAAAATCAGAATGATAACTAAGTATCAGTTTGGCAATCGGTGTGATGTTGATTTTTTATTTGGGTTGAGTTTGGTGTACTTTTATTTTAAACTGAAATCATGTTTAGTGCAGATGGTTTTAGTGTGAGAAAAAATAAAATTGAAAAATCAAACCATGTTTGATAGAGTTAGTATGGTCTAAAATTCTATAACATTTTGTAAATATATATGTTTTAAAAAATGAAATATATAAATAAAAATACATTTCAAAAATATATATAATTCAAAAAATATATAAAATTCAAACAACAAATTCAAAAATATATATAAAATTCAAAATATATATATAATTCAAAAATATATATAACATTCGAAAAATATATAAATTTCAAATATATATATAAAACCCGAAAAAATATATAAAATTCAAAAAATATATTGTAATAGTCAGAAATTACATGGTCTAATATAGATGGGTCATAGAACTGATGGGTCGCGTGACTGATGGGCCGAAAGATTAATGGGTCATGGGACTAATAGGCCCATAGAAGTTTCTAGAGAATAAGTGATCCACAAGTTAGGGACTTGTCCTGCTTATGGAAAAGAGAGTCCAAAAAAGAAAAGGGTTTATCAAATCCCATGATTTAAGGGATTGATAAACTTGGGTAAATGGGCTTGACCCATTTACCAATTTATGTATAAATACATGGTTTGAGAATGAATAAAGGATTCAGTTTTTAACCCAATTATTATTGTGTATTTTTCTGCATCTACACAATTGGCGCCGTCTGTGGGAAGGACTATTATTGTAATCTTTCTTTTCAATAGCTTCTCATTCTCTACAAAGAGCTTAGATTTACACCATCCATGGCGGTTATCACCCGTTCGCAGTAATTCGAGTTACCTCCGAATGGAGGCGAACCTTCACAAACCGAAGATTCGATCAGGCGAGCCTTGGAGGAAATAACCGCCGAATTGAAGAGGCAGAACGCCGAGTTGGTGGCCAAACTGGCCCTGTTGCAAAACCCTCAAGAAACCCCGAACGGCAAACAATCCAACCAGCAAGAGCGGTCCACATGCCACCAATCAGAAAGGGACAACCACCACGCAAAATCCAATAACGATCGGGAGGAACACGCAGAATCATCACTGCAAGTGCTCGGCATGCCTAATCCCGAGGAAACTCTGACCATGAAAAAGTTGGAGGAGATTATGATCAGATTCCAAAGGGGGGTGCTTAAAGATCTGAAGATTCAGACCCCAAATGATCTGGCCTCCGAGGCATCCAGCGACGCCGTGCAAACTCCATTCACCCTGGCGATCACCAACATGCCCTACCCGGAGAGGTTCAGGCTGCCAAAATTTACCATGTTCGACGGCACAAAAGATCCGACCGAACACATCTACCACGTCCATACGGAAATGAATGTCTACAATGAGAACGAAGCCCTACTCTGCAAAATCTTTCCCACCAACCTGACCGAAACAGCCCTACTATAGTTCAAGAAGCAACCACCCCGATCCATTAGAAGCTGGCTCAGACTCTGTGAGTTGTTCATTGCCCAATACTTCGGCAATAAAAGACAAAGAAATACCATATCCAGCCTATTCACCATGATCCAAGAAAAAGGTGAATCTCTGAAAATCTTTGTCTCGCGATTCAATGTGGAGATGTCTTCAATTGACAATTGCGATCAGCACTCAGCCGTTGAGGCTTTCAGAATGGCCTTGATCCCTGGAACCAAGTTCCATCAGTCTTTGGTCAAAAGGCCACCTGCAGACATCGGGGAACTCAATTCCAGGGCACAAGGGCATTTCCAAATATAGGAGGAACTGGCCATACGACAACAAAGAACAACCTTTGCAAGCGTAGAGGCAAGAGTATCCGAACCAAAGGTGAAGGATCGGACAACCGATCGGAAGCGGCCAGGTGCTCCTCCTGCACCCTCTCTAGTCTCAGAGAAATGTCAGAGATTCGAAGACAAGATTACTCCATTAAAGGTTACCCTTGCCAAACTCTATCAGGAGACTAAGGGTAAAGGAATCTTCCGGTCACCACCACCCATCAGACAACCAATGGACCAGAGAGACATGTCAAGACATTGTGCCTTCCATGGCGAGTACGGACACCACGCCAATGAGTGCAGAAGCCTTAGGAGGCAAGTAGAAGCCATGATAGCGAAAAGAGAATTAACGGAGTACGTTGCCAAGGAGGGCACCCGACAAGACCAAGCGTCACACACACTCACCAAGGGAGCAGTGGGACAGCCCGTAAGAGTCATTCACATGGTTCACGGTGGCCCAAGTCGGTCAGAAGCGGAGGAAGCCTGTAGATCCTAGATGCGTCAAGCCTAGAAGCTGCAAAAGGTTGAGGAAATCAATGAGTTCCGAAGCCCGAAAGAGGATGCCCGTATAACTTTTTTATTTTGCAGACATGCGGAACATTCAATCACCACATGATGATCCGTTGGTTATCTCCCTCATGGTCTCAAACTGCCTGATCAAGAGGGTAATGATTGACCCAGGAAGTAGCGCCAACATTATCACCAAGTGGGCCTTTGAGAAGATAGAAATCAACCCTCAGGAGATAATCCCATCCAAAAACCTAATAGCCAGATTTGATGACAGAATAGTGGAACCAGTGGGAGAAATTGACCTGCTAGTAACAGCAGTAAGGCGCACACTTACATAAACGTTTATGGTAGTGGATGTCAAACCCTCATATAATCTCCTTATGGGCAGGGGTTGGATCCATCGGATGCACGGAGTTCCTTCAACCTTGCATCAAGTCATGCGGTGCATCGATCCAAACGGAATTGATGTGATTGACATCAGGGGAGATCAAGTAGCAACCAAGGAATGTTACGCTATCACCATGAAAGGTCTGAGGAAAAGGACAGAATCGAAACGAGAATCACAATCCAAGGCAGTACCCGATGATCAATAACAATTACAGGAGGAGGGTGCGGGGTTATCAATAGCGGCTGAACCTTTGGTGGAAGTTCAGATCTACCCCGATCACCTTGAAAAGTTGACTTATATTGGTTTTGGCCTCAATGCACAAGAAAAAAATGGAGGCCTTCCTACGATCCAATGCTGACGTATTTGCCTGGGGCCATATGGATATGACCGACATCGATCCGTCAATAGCCCAACATTCCCTCAATGTGGATCCCGACGCAAAACCCGTCAGGCAGAAACAAAGGCAAATGGGGGCTCACCGAAACCAGATCATAGCTGAAGAGGTTGATCGATTTCTCCAAGCAGGATTCATTAAGGAAGTACAGTATCCTTCCTGGCTGGCGAATGTTGTTGTCGTTCAGAAAAAGAAAAGGAAATGGAGGGTGTGCGTGGACTTCACCGACCTGAACAGAGCATGCCCGAAGGATTGTTTCCCCTTACCAAAGATCGATCAGATGGTAGATGCCACCGTAGGATTCGAGCGCTTGAGTTTTTTGGATGCATACTCTGGGTATAACCAGATACGAATGAACCCTGATGACAAGGAAAAGACCACAATCATCACTGAATCAGGTACATATTGTTACACAGTTATGCCTTTCGGACTAAAAAATGCAGGTGCAACCTTTCAGAGGTTGGTCAGCAAGGTTTTCCAGGGCATGATGGGATCTACTATAGAAGCCTACATTGATGACACGAAGGTAAAAAGCAAGGCGAAAAGTGATCACCTGACCGATCTGCAGCAGGTATTCGACACCCTCAGAAAGTACAAAATGAATCTCAACCCATCCAAATGTTCTTTTGGAGTATCCTTGGGCCAATTCTTGGGACACATAGTTGATCGGAAGGGAATACAAGCTAGCCCAACATAAGTCAAAGCTCTCATGGAGTCAGCAGAGCCAAGGTCCCGGAAGGAGATCCAAGTACTAACCGGAAAAGTAGCAGCCCTCAGTCGTTTCATCTCTCGCTTAACTGATCGGTGTCGGCCATTCTTTCAAGCTATAAAGGCGGCAAAAGGAGAGGTCTAGGGGCCGGAGCAATCAGAAGCCCTAAAAAAACTTAAATGCTACATGGCAAAGCCTCCCATACTGGCAACCCCAGAAGCAGACGAGCCGTTACACTTATATCTAGCCATATCTGCAACATCTACCAGCGCCGCTCTGGTTAAAGAGGGCAAGGGGTACCAAATACCAGTCTTCAACACCAACAAAGTCCTTGCTGATGCAGAAACTCGTTATTCAAAGCAAGAGAAGCTGGTATTATCACTGATCAATGCAGAGCGACATCTTCGGCATTATTTTGAGGCACACCTGATCATAGTGCCAACTGCAACCCCGATCAGATCCATAATGGCGAAACCTGAGTTATCAGGGAGAGTATCCAAATGAGCAATAGAACTCGGGATTTTTGACATAACCTATGTCCCCCGAACTGCCATCAAAGGACAAGTGATAGCTAACTTTCTGTTGGAAATAGAAACTACAGACTCTTTAGAAGAAAATGAACCCGGCTTATGGGTTGTGTTCGTGGATGGATCATCAAATGTCAATGGAGCAGGGATCGGTGTAAAGCTCATGACACCGGATGGCACTAAAATTCAGTAGTCAGTTCGATTGGAGTTTCCTGCCTCCAACAATGAAGCCGAATATGAGGCCCTTCTAGCAGGGATTCAGTTGGCCTAAAGCCTATAAGTACAGAAAGCAAAGATACAGAGTGATTCCCAGTTGGTCGTACGGCAGTTAAATGGGGAGTATGAAACCCGAGAGCCTAAAATGGAAGCGTACAGGAATTTAGTACTAAAAGAGACTGAGGAATTCCAGCAGTTAACCTTTGAACAGATCCCCAGAGGGGATAATGTCATGGCAGATCGTCTGGCTAACCAGGCCTCCGCAGCAGGGGAATGTATGACTCGAATAACACTAGTGGACTTCATCGTTCGATCAAGCTTGGAGCCCTCCGAAGACGTGATGGTCATTCCTTGGGAACCAAGCTGGATGGACCCCATAGTAGACTATTTGAGGACCGGTACATTACCTGAGTCAAAACCAAAGGCCCAGAAGATAAGAATGAAAGCCTCTAGATATGCTCTATACAACTACCAACTATACCGCAAGTCTTTATCCGGGCCATATTTAAGATTTCTCACGCCCTCCGAAGCTTCTGCTGTCATGGAAGAGATACATGTTGGATCATGTGGCAATCATTCCGGAGGAAGGTCTTTAGCCCACAAAGTTCTCACCCAGGGATACTTCTGGCCTTATTTGTCAAGGGACGCTGAGGTCTATACCAGACACTACAAAAAGTGTCAATTTCATAGAGATGTCATTCATCTGCCTCCGAAATTGCTGAACCCAACAATTATCCCTCACCCCTTTGCCCGATGGGGTATGGCTATTGTAGGTCCTCTCCCATAAGTTATACGATCTAACACACATGTTCTTCTGGCTACGGATTACTTTACCAAGTGGGTGGAATCCGAGGCATACTCTACTATCAAAAGTAGCCATGTTATAAAGTTCATCTGGATTCACATCATTTGTAGATTCAGTCTACCCCAAACTATAATGATGGACAATGGCACCAATTTGGATAATAGGAAAGTTCAAGCATTCCTGGCAAAGCATGGGATCAATCAGAACACTTCTTCCATTGGCTATCCATAGGGAAATGGACAGGCTGAAAGGATAAACAGAACAATTTTTGATACACTCAGGAAAAATCTTGAAGAGGCAAAAGAAGCCTGGTTGGAAAAATTGCTCGAGGTCTTATGGTCCTATAAGACTACTCCAAGACAACCAACAGGAGAGACACCTTTTGCCGTGGCCTATGGTGCGGAAGCCGTTATCCCGACCGAATTGAGAGTACCTGTTCGAACAATCAGCACCTAGCTCATGATTTAGACCTATTGGAGGAAATAAGAGAAGTTGTCAGGATAAGGCTGGCTGCCTATCATCAACAAGTCAGGGCACGGTTTAATCAGAAAGTCAAGAGAAAAGAGTTTCAGGTAGGCGATATGGTGCTCAGAAGAAAGATTGGGATCGTTGGCAAATTACTGGAGACATGGGAAGGACCTTATACAATAATTGAGGTCATCGGACGCGGTGCTTATCGAGTACGGAAGAACGAGACAGGCCGCATCGAGCCCAACTCTCAGAACGCCTATCGGCTGAAGAGGTATTATCCTTAGGTAGTTTCTTTTTCTTGTTAAACAGTAGAATAAAATTGTGTCTCGCATATGACACCTTTTGCTGATTATAATAAAGCATCTATGCCCAATGTTCGGCACCCCTGCCTTATGATTCTCAAGTTTTTTTGAATAAAGATATAGTCTATTTTTATACTCATATAAAGATATAGTCTATTTTTATACCCATGTTTAATTGAAAATTTTCCTAAGTGTTGAGTTCAAACCTGATTTGAACTAACTAGAGGGCTAAAACAAGCCTCAGGGGCCATATGCCTGAAGGCTTCATGTTAATTGAAAATTTTCCTAACTGTTGAGTTCAAACCTGATTTGAACCAACTAGAGGGCCAAAACAAGCCTCAGGGGCCATATTCCCGAAGGCTTCATGTTAATTGAAAATTTTCCTAAGTGTTGAGTTCAAACCTGATTTGAACCAACCAGAGGGCCAAAACAAACATCAAGGGCCATATGCCCGAAGGCTTCAAGTTATTTGAAAATTTTCCCAAGTGTTGAGTTCAAACCTGATTTGAACCAACTAGAGGGCCAAAACAAGCCTCAGGGCCCATTTGCCCTAAGGCTTCATGTTAATTGAAAATTTTCCTAAGTGTTGAGTTCAAACCTGATTTGAACCAACTAGAGGGCCAAAACAAGCCTCAGGGGCCATATGCCCGAAGGCTTCATGTTAATTGAAAATTTTCCTAAGTGTTGAGTTAAAACTTTATTTGAACTAACCAGAGGGCCAAAACAAGCCTCAAGGGCCATATGCCCGAAGGCTTCGTGTTCAAATGAAAATTTTCCTGAGTATTAAGTTCGAAATTGATTTGAACTAGCCAGAGGACAAAAACAGGTCTCAGGGGCCAGAAGCCCGAAGACTAAATATTAAAGCAAGAAAAGTTTGCTAAAACAACAAGAACAAAATAAACACTGAGCTGGGAAAGTTCTTTTTTCATTAAAAAAGAGAGAAATTACAGAAATACCTTTCTGAAAAAGGTAAGTACACATAACTTAAAATCCTACTCTACTCAGGGGGAGGATAATCTTCTCCCTTCAAGATAGTAGCAAACCGCTTCTCATTTTCAGAAGTCGGTGGGTCCTTGTAAGGAAGAGACACTCCCATGAAAGTGTCAAACTCCTCAACTGTCTTGAACTCCCGAGCTGCCAAGTGAATGTGCTCCATTTCATGCCTTTGTCGCCACGCTCTAACCTTCGGACATCGCAGATGGTGGTGAACCGGCTATGCATGTCCAGACCACCCAAGCGGCACACCTCTACCTTGGACCGCTCAAGAGCCAAAAGCTTATCTGACTCCGCCTTTTCGGCAACTATCTTTTGGTAGGCTGCCTTCGCCTCTGCAAGCTCAGCGGCTAAATCCATCTTTTCGGCAGCTAAAGCCCTCTTCTCAACCTCTCCGGTCTCCAAAAGGCTTTTATGCTCAGAGACACTCTGGCGAAGACCATCCGCCTCTTTGACCAGAGCAACCTGATGCTCATTATTTTGCTGAAGTTGGGCCTGCATCTTGGTCATTTCCCGAACATCAGACTCCATAACATTGTTGTAGGCCTGGATCCACAAAGAAGCTACACAGAAAGAGGAAAAAAAGGCATGTTAGTACATAATGAAGTAAAGATAATGAACCAAGGTACAAAAGAAAAACGAATTACCAACCTCCATGACCATTGTGGAGCTCTTTTTTAGAAGCTCAGTCCTGGAGATTTTTGACAGAGCAGCCCTATCAGCCAGAATCCAAATCCCCTTCGCCATAAACCGTAGAGCTTCTGGCTGGGTGATGGTGAGCTGATTGGCGCAAACCGGAGTCCCATCAGGGGGGCATCCTGAGCCTGAGGAGTTTCGCTCGTCGAAGCATCAGTAGCTTGGGTCCTAGGTTTTTTATGGGTCGCTCCACCGCCTGTACCAGATTGGGTCCTCGTGATTGGAGGATTTGAAGGAGGAGGCTGAGGTTGATCTACTGGACTTTGCGCTGGCGGAGGTACTGAAGGCGTCGGGGTTGCTGTCGAGAGTGGTACAGGGTCAACCAGGTTGACCCCTTCAGGAACCTGAGTGCGTCAGGCAGAAAGGGGTTTGACGGGCAAATCCATCCTGTTAATAGCAGCGCCCAAGTTAGAAACCATCTCCAGATTTGCCTGAGTCAGAGGGTAGTGGCAAATCGGACATTGCTCAAGATCTTGGCTTTCAGAAGGGTTAACCGTTCTTTTATGAGGGACAGGGGAATTTCTCTATCCTCATAACCTAGAAACCCGTATGCGTATTCCCCCCGATGTAAATCATAGAACTCACAAAGACAAGAAGCCTTGTGGAGGGGACGGTAGATAGGTAAATGAATGGCATCGAAGGTGTGGGGAATCGGGAATGTAAGAGAAAACGGATAAAACCAATTGCCGCTAACAACTACCATTCTCTATTTCCACCCTTTATTAGTCTTTTCTATTCCAGAACATATACCCCGACCCTGGAAGGGAAAGAGATTGTATTTACCCTTACTTTCTCTGGCATTTTGGAAAAAATAACAAAGAAGCAAGTCGGTTAAACCTAGGTTAAGGTTCAGATCCCTATTGTATAATAGGAGCATGGACAGAATCCTAAGGCTCTTCGGGTTGAGTTGAAGTGGGTGCAAACCTAACATGAAAAACACATAATGGAAAAAAGGGTAAAAAGGAAATCTTAAAACCTTAAGGTGAACCGCCAATAGCAGAATGCTACCTAGTTGAAGCCCCTCACTCTTAGAGAAATCTAAATAGCCTGGGTAAGGGGCCACATCAACATCCCCAGGTACGTGGGTCTCAGCCCGAAGATGTTTTACATCTACCTCAGGACGGGTTTTCTTAAGAGGGGCAACTATAAAGGGTTCAGAAGGCTTGAGGTCCACAGATTCATCATTATAATAAGAACCCCTTGAAGCAGGTGTTCCCGGATTCGTTGACGAACTCGGAAGGTCGACATTTTGGGGAACTATTTTTGGGACAGGGGCCCCTTGATGGGTAGAAGGAGGGTTATCACTACTGGTAGGGTCGGTGTCAGTAGCAGAAGACATAACGACCTCCTCTACTGACCTGGTATCATCGCTGTCAGACATAGTTCCAGAAAGGTAGAAGAGACAGATGGGGGGCAGATGTGAAAATTAAAGAAAAAAAAAAGGAAGGACCGCCCGACGTACTCAGCTGATAATGAAGAGGCAGGAAGAGCTTCGGGTAGAAGTAGACTTCTGTTCTAGTGGAGGTTCTTAAATGACCGACATAAAAAGAGTGCAGGAATGAAGGAGAGATGAGTTCTAGGAGCCAAAAATTGAGAGAGAAATATAGGAGCAAAAAGTTGTAAATGAAGAGAATGAGAAAATCAAATGGTGAAAGATGGGTTTTATAGGAGGAAAGGAGCATGTCAAAGGACAACACGAAACCTGAAGGTCGCACATTGCACAATGAGCCGTCACAGTGCAAAGATTAATGAAGTAATGGCCTCTTATTTTGAAATGTCATTAATGCCCAATAATGACATGACAACTTACCACCATCATTTCCCATAAAAATATATTAATGCATATGTGAGTGTATGTTATTTTGCTCATGGGCTATGATTAGAACCATAAGCCCATAACCTCAGGGACCTGTGTAGTAGTCATAAATTACATGGTCCAATATAGATGGCCCATAGAACTGATGGGCCGAGGGACTGATGGGCCGCGTGTAATACCCCGTATTTAAATTATTGTAATTATGTTATTGCTTTATTTATTTTGGATGGCATGGTGGGTATTTAAATTTTTGAGTAAGATTACTCTAGTCATTTTATGACTAATAGGTAAGTTTTGTTATTATGGGAGAATAAGGGTATATTAGTCTTTAAGACGAGTGGCAGGATAGTTATTGTGGTAGATCTAGGGGCATTATGGTCATTCGACATAACCTAGCTTCCCCTATATAACCATAAGGATATTCAGCCTATTCTCTCAAGACTAAGAAGAATTTCAGACTTCTCTCTTCTTAGTCACTCACCTATATACGTATACATATATATATATATATAGAGAGAGAGAGAGAGAGATCTAGAGGGAGAGCAAGTACTTGGTTCGGATCTGGATCCGTGGTGTAGTAAGCTCTCCAAATCAAGCAAGACATATGTTCTACTCTTCCTCTTTGTACTAAAATTCGTAACCTTTGTTTAGTGCTCCTATAAACTGTTATACATTAATTTCGTATATGTATACTTATGAGTATTAACATGTTTAATTATGTATTGATATGTAGTTATATGATCATGTATGTATAGATTCATAACTATATATGTATATATGTAGTTATATGAATATGTAGGTGTAGATTCGTAGCTATATGTATGGATATGTAGTTATATGAACATATGTGTAGATCCGTAGCTATATATGTATATATGTAGTTATATGAGCATGTATGTGTAGATCCGTAGCTATTTGTGTAGATATATAGTTATATGAACATGTATGTATAGATCCGTAACTATATGGTTATATGTATAGATCAATAGCTATATGAGCATATATGAATAGATTTGTAATTATGTGAAAACATATGTATAGATCTGTTATAATATGTTGGTATTTACGTATATATATGATGATATATATTATGTTATACATATATGTATAGATCCGAGAGTATATGTATAGATAATGTGTATATGGATAGAATTGTGATATATATAACCACTCATGTATAAATCGGTTCTTATAGGTTTTGATTCATGATTTCATATGATAGTATATATTCTGTTTATATGTATATACCTTTATTTGTAGTTATATGTACAGATCTGTTTTACCATGTTCATGTCCATGAATATATACGAGATTTATTATATTCTGTGTAGACGTGTATGAATTTATATGTTATTATGATTCACCACAAATTATACTGGATTACGTATTTTCGACCTTATAAATGAATAGTTTTGACCGTACAAAATACCGTATACCTTGGCGCTGGGGCGTTCAGGAAAACGTCCCCCCCCCCCCCCCCCCCAGGCCCGACCTCTTAAATTGTTATACGTTTCCGATTAAAGAATACAAATGAATTCATAAATTCATAAAATTACAAGATTTAATTAAAAGAACTATGGTCGGGAAATTTAAAAAGGAACCACAAGTAGGCTGACTAATAAACGCAGTCTCACTAGTACCGCGGGACATGGATGAGTTGTCACAGCATGGCTGAGTTGTCGGGTACGTGGTTATGGTTAGAAATGGAGATGATGAGAATTGGACTTATGGAAGGAATTTATGGTATTTGTTTTATATCTTCACGGTGGTATCCTAGTAAATATAAATAGAAGTTATGAAATTAATTATATTTTTATGGTGGTATTCTAGGGAATATAAAGTATAATAAGATATATTAATATTTATTAATATTTTTGGGATAGGTGTCACTGGGAAAGGGGATGGTTTTTAGTACTCTGTTTGGGATCATGTAGAGATGTACTTACTCGTGGGTTTGACCCACCTTTGTTGATATTTCAGGTCATCAGCAATTGCATCCACATGGTTGAGGATTTGTCTCTCTTGTATCCTCGGTCCAGCAGTTTCCTTCCACTACAGGGTAGGATTTCAGTCTTATTGTAGTTAATGTAAGTTTGTGTGGTTTAGGGGTCCATGTTATGGGATTCCCAAGTGGTATAAATTTGAAAACTTAAGTTATTCCAAGGATGTATTGGGTGTGAGATCTTTCATGTATAAGTGTTATCATCAACTCTTATTATCCTATCTATTTTTATGTCTTATCATCTGTACTTATTTTTGTTAATTGAAGATACTCCTAGTTTTTGTGTATGGGTCTGGCCAACCTATGCATGGAAATTGGGGGTGTCACACCGCGTGTCTGATGGGTCGCGTGACTAATGGGCCGAAAGATTAATGGGCCATGGGACTAATAGGCCCATAGAAGTTTCTAGAGAATAAGTGATCCACAAGTTAGGGACTTGTCCTGCTTATGGAAAAGAGAGTCCAAAAAAAAAAGAGTTTATCAAATCTCATGATTTAAGAGTTTACCAATTTATGTATAAATACATGGTTTGAGAATGAATAAATGATTCAGTTTTTAACTCAATTATTATTGTGTATTTTTCTGCATCTACATATATAAAATTTTAAAAATATATATTGTTTAAAATTGAAATTCAAAATTAATATTTATTCATAAACACACGTGCATACCAATTGCACGTGTCGGCAACCCAATTGCACCAACATTTGAAAATTTGGTTCATTTTTGTTTCGTTTGTAGTAGAGCTACAGTACCGCACCAACACAAACCATGTCTTGAGATGGTTCAAGATTTGCTTTATTTGGTAGCAAATGATTTCACACTATTGCTCAAAAACCAAGCAATCAAACATGGGTTGTGCTAACTTTTTCACCTTAAAATCAAAATTTTGACACCGAACCCTTCTGCCAAACACGCACTAAGTGTTTGACCAGAGTCCTATTATGTTTATCTTTATATAAACAAAATCAAACCGAAAAAATCTCAAATTTTATCATTCACTCTTTTCAACCCCCTCTAGGGATCAATGTGGCCAATAATTTTTTTATACAAATTTAAACATTTTCATTAGAGTGAAACATGAGACACTTAATCAATTCGGTTACGTGCCCTTTGAAAAATAGAATGCATTTAACTAAACTAATATGAATCATAAGTAATCATTTCATTCAATTAGCTTAATTTATGATGACTTCCTGGCCTACTATACAAGACAGTCAAAATTAACCTGATATCAATTATTAACACACTATCAAACACAGACATTACTATATACTAACATAATATATCATCTAATGGTCCCATATATAAACCACTTTACGACATTACTATATAACATAATATATCATCTAATGAATTGACCTACAACTTTTTCAAATTAAGTGCGAAATCAACAAAAAAACATGATCAAATATTCATATATATATATGATATGGTGACGATTGAAGAGAGATAGGAAGGCACAAATGAACCGTCTTTATGAAAGAAATCATGTCGCTTTATTTTGATTTGATTGAATGGAATATATAATACAAATAATTCATACTCCTACGTTTATGGAATATATAATACAAATAATTCATTTCAAAATAAGTGTTTATTTTTATAATTTTATAGGTTCTAAAATAAGTATCCAGTTTCGAATCCTATATTATCTTATATTACTTTCTCAATTTATTTCTGTTCATTAATTTTAAAAAATAATGAACCCTATTATAAACTAAAACTATATCATATTTTCAATGGGTAAAATTGAAAACACAAAATAACCCAAATGTTTTTGAAAAGTCAAATGTGGACATTTATTTTGGGACAAAAGTAATATGTAATAATTTTTTATTATTTTATAGAAATAAAAAAATTAATACTTATAATAATACTAATATATTATTGTTAATAAAGTGCTTTATACATAAAGTTTTGAGAAAGTTAAAAATTTGGACTATTTTGGGCCTATAGAAAATATAAAGGAGTGAAGGCTGAAAAATTCTCCTCACTAACTTTCAAAAGAAAAAAAATATATTTCCTAACTTCTTTATTCTCTTCCATTCCGTCTAAGCAAGTACGAACATATTAATTTAAGCCAAAGATAACATAAATAAAATATCTTGATGTGTAAACCTTTGGCTAACATACAAAAAAATATATCTTGATGGGTATATTTAGTTTCATAATAAATTTATATTTAGTCTCAATCCAAAATTAAAGCAATATTAAATTTTTTTTCTAAATTACACAACCCAAATTTTGATTTAAAAGAAAATGGATCTACATTACTATTAATATTTTTTATGACAAAATAATATGAATTAAATTATCTAATAATTTTATATGTTGAAGATGATGAAAATATTTGTTAGTGCATGTGTTTTTTTTTCTCTATTGTTGCTTTGTTATCGTCCTTAAAATAAAGAAATTAAGATAAGTAATTTAAACGATAAGGTAAATATAGTCATTTAACATAGTCAAATAGTGCTGAGGCAATTTGAGAAAAATTGATAGTGTGTAGGGGGTTTTATGATAATAACATTATAAGGACTCATTTCTGTTAGCTTTGTAAGAACATTTTTGTATATTGTTTATTTATGACATGTTCTAGATAATAATCATGTTAAGTGTTAGATAGGTCGGTTTGATGTTAATAACATTGATAAACTTCATCAAAGGCAGAATCAAACATTAAAGTAATAAAGAATACAAGTGAAGCACGAAAGTGAGCATATTGAGGAAAAATGTCTCATGGAGGGCGAAAACGACATTTTCCGAAGCCGCCACTTCAAGCAAAAAGTATCGTGAGTTTAAGAGGGTCATTTTGGCGCAGTTGTGAAGAAAAGTGGTTTTGACAAAAATACTTATGCTTTCAGTTTCAAAAAGTGGTTGGAAAACACATTTCTACACTTAGAGGTACGCTTGGACTTACGCTTGAAGCGTAGGCCCCCTACGCTTGAAGCATAGTTGCGACAAGTTTTTGCCAATTTTTGCCTGCGATGTCCAAAGTGTTCGGGGGTTGGTTTTATGATATGACCACGATTTATATACATCAAAATGCGTTATGTATACATTATATTCACTATAATATAGGGTTTGGATGTGAAATTACGAGAAACGACAAATTTAGGGTTTGGATCATCATTGTTTATAAATACCTAAGTCTACAACAAGAGGATACATGTCTTTAAGAATTCTTTACAAAATTTTTACAGCTTCATTTTTTTCTTCTACAGAGATATACATATGGTGAGAGAATATTATTGAGTGATTAGAGATACACAAGTTCTTTCTTTTGTTTTTTGACATCTTCAATCGTGATTCTACATCGACGATTTCTATGTACGATTGAATGGTATAGTTGTTGAAAAATTCACACACCATCTATAGCAACGAGGTTGCGTTGATTCGTTTTGAGAAGCGAAACCGTCTGAGTGCGGAGATCAAAGCAGGAGGCTTCGTGGTGATTTTAATCTATTGAGAAACAGAGTCGTCAGAGTACGTAGATCGGAGCGAGAGCTTTATGGAGCGCGAGTGAATCTAGATCTTCAGACGTCGAGTGAAGAACAACAAATTACAGCGGTTGTAAGTTCTGTTTTCATAGAGTCTGTACAAATTATCTGATTTATAGTACATCGATACCCGAGTGTATCCGTGGTTTTTACTTAGAGTCTTTCCAAGGTTTTTCACGTAAAAAATCTTTGTGTCATCTCATTATTTAATTTCTGCACTTATATTCGTATTTGCTTGATTAATCTGATTTGAGAATTGATTAGAGAATTAAGGTTTGTGACTTATTAAAATTGAATTTTCGCTAAATTTTTTAATTGATCATAAAATAAATAAAAAACATATTCACCCCCCTAGGTTGTTTTCACTATCGTCTAGGTAATTTCAAACTTCGTTTATCATAACTTCCTCCTCTGCTACACAAGATAGTCACAATTAATCTTTTTTTTTTTTTTTTGAATGGTGAGAAAGTCACACACCCACAATGGGTCCTAAGAAGTTCGAACTCCTCACCTCCTAATTGGAGATGAGAGGTTATACTATTACTGCTATTATGATAATAACATTATAGGGATTTTTTTTTCTCTATTGTTATTTTGTTATCGTCCTTGAAATAAAGAAATTAAGATAAGTAATTTAAACGATAACGTAAATATAGTCATTTAACATAGTCAAATAGTACTGGAAGAGACAATTTGAGAAAAATTAGTAATGTGTAGGGGGTTTTATAATAATAATATTATAAGAACTCATTTCTATTAGTTTCGTTTTTCGTAACTTTCTCATTTGCTACACAAGACAGTCACAGTTAATATTTATTTATTTTTGAATGGTGAGAAAGTCATACATCACACACTCATAATGAGTCCTATGAAACTCGAACTCCTCACCTCCTAATTGGAGATGATAGATTATACTATTGCACCAAATGCGGGGTAGTCACAATTAATCTCACATCAATTATTTACACACTATAAACAGACATTACTATATAACATAATATACCGGGGTACTTTTCTTTAGGAACAGAATCCACAAACATCATTTCACCCAATCACAACTCGAAACCTGTAACCTATCTTACACTTATACTATGTGCTTTGTTGATCTGTCTCACTCCTACAAAATAAATACAAAATTACTGGCATTTTGGATTTACTTCATTGCTTTTACGAAACAGAGACATTACTATATAACAAAACATATGCATCACTTACTTCAAAAAAAAAAATTTAAATAATAAAAAAAAAACATATGCATCACTTTCATAAATGATACATTAATGGTCGTCTCTGCTACTGGTTGGGCAGCTTTCTGTGTGTTTGTGGTGTTTAAGGTACTTTTCTTTTGGAACAGCCCCCACAAACACCATTTCACCCAATTACAACCCAAAACTTGTAACCTATCATACACTTATACTATGTGCTTGGTTGATCTGTCTCACTCCTACAATACAAATACAAATACAAAATTAGTGGCATTTCGGATTTACTTCCTTGCTCTCTTGTTCCTAAATGATTCTTCTCTGATATCGATTGGGCAGCTTTGTGTGTGTAAAGGCCCTATAATTTTGTGTTTGGGGTACTTTTCTTTAGGAACAGCCCCCACAAACACCATTTCACCCAACCACGACCCAACACCTCTAACCTATCTTACACTTCTACCATGTGTTTGCTTTGTTGATCTCTCTCAGTCCTACAACACACACAAAATTACAGCCATTTTGATATTTACCATGTGTTTGCTTTATTGATCTCTCTCACTCCTATAACACATACAAAATTACTGCCATTTTGATTTTTTTTTTTTTTTTTAAAGGCGGCATTTTGGATTTACTTCCTTGCTCCCTTTTGCATTTCCAATCCTCTTTGACGTTTCCTATTTTTTTTTTTTTTAACCCTCTAAGAAAACAAAGAACAAAACTTTTTCCACTTTAGCCACTCCCATTCCTAGGGATCGCAATTTAATCCTTAATCCGACCCCGCCGAGTTGCGACCCGTTCCGCCCCTAATGGCGCGAATTTGGTAACTTTCTAAACAGGTTTGGGACTCAAAATCAAAATCCGAAGCGGATTCGGAGTTTACAAAAAAACTCGTCCTGACCCCGATCCGACCTGTTTATGATTAAATTTAAAAATTTTAATTTATTTTTTTCCCTTTTAAAATATATCTTTTTATGTTATACTAGCAAAAAACAGATGACTAAAAAATTTATATGGTTAAAGTTTTTTCCGATACATACAGTGGGCAGAAATAGTTTGGATCAATTTTTTGTGGTTTAGAATAATTTTTTTATAGTTCTAATATAGTGCTGAAAAGGTGAATTACATCTCAAAACCATGCTCATTCAAAATTACAAGTTAGTATATTACACCTTGGTCAATAGTTTTGAACTTAATTTCTATATAGTTATTTAGTGAAAAAAATTGAATTAATGCTTTAATGGGTGTTTCTTTGTCATGTTACTAAATTAAAGTTCAAACTTTAGTATAACCAATGTTAACCCGATGAAATTCGTTTATTCTGACGGGATGGTAATGATATTACCAATTAAAACCCGTCACAGGTTTAGAATAGATTTGGTATTTATAGTTTTTAAATGGGGTGGTAATGAAATTTGTTTTTCTATATTTTTTTGTAAAAAAATACTATACTTAAGGCTCTTGTGCCGGCAGCACTCACACAATGATAACAATATTTTTGCACGCGACTATATTACGGGTATCGTGACCTATCTTACATGGACTCGGGTACGAGTGTAGGACACGGGTATGTATTCCAGAGCCGGCCCTAAAATTCAAAAAAATTATAGTAGCCCTAGGCGAGATCAAATGTGAGACCCCTTATACCTATGGCTACAAGGGTTTAAAAAATTATAAACGTAAAAAAATTATTAAGAAAAATGAATTTAAATATATTAATATTAAAAAAATTAAAAACAACCTCCATCTTTGTAGTGTCGTGCAAAATTATTGTTGTTGTGTGAGTGTGACAATCACTAAAGCCTTAAAATGTAATCACGTGAAAAATTATTATCGTTGTGTGAGAGAATACTAGTAGTCGCGAGAGCCCTAAGTGTAGTTACTAAACATTATGTGAGTGAGACAAGATTTTTCTAGCTTAATCAGAATATTGGTTCGATTTGAATTACATTTTAGTTTCATTAGTTGAAAATTTTAAATTGTTTTTGTTGTTTTTAGTCTATAGTAATAGTAAGTTAAATATAAAATTTTGGGGCCTTAAATTGTCAAAATGGAGTAAGATTTAGTACAAATTGGGTTGTTAAACAAATTATTATATTTTCCTTCTTGGACCTATCATAAAATAATTGTTTTTCTAAAAAACAAACTGAGGCCCTAAATTATGTAATCACATTAGGCTTTGCTTTGAATTTAATTGAGAAACTATTTTTTTTTTAAGTTCTATAAAAATACTATTTTTAAAAATACAAAAAAAAAAACAAAAGAAAAAAAAACAAATATTTGAGGCCCCCAGGCGCCGAAGGCCCTAGGCGACCGCCTTCATCGCCTAAGGCCACGGCCGGCTCTGATGTATTCGTGTGTCGGATGTGTCAAATATCTAATAGAATGACACATGGACACATCTAAATATTTATTTTAATAAATATTTTTATTTTATTCTCAATTGTACAACAATATTTTTATCAAATATAGTGTTCAAACTAAACATTTTACTCATTTGAAGTAATAAGATATCAATATGGAATTATTTGGAGCTAAATTTAGATAAATGCCCTATCATAAGTGTCGAACACGTATCCATACCCATGTCGGACTTATAAGGGTTGGACACGGGCACTTCACCTACCTTAGAAGAGTCCATGTAACATAGATCGTGATTGCTACGCTCATACTGCAATAATTTTTCATGACAACGCCAAAATAGAGATTGTTTTCAATTTTTTCAATATATATTTAATGTATTTTTTAATAATTATTTTTAAGCACCTAAAACCTTATATATAAGTATCTCACATTTGATCTCGCGGAGGGCATATACGTATTTTAAGGATTTCCTGATTCCCCACTGTGAGAATTTTGCTTGGGTCTTTCCTAGATTCCTTATCTCATGCTAATGTCAAAAAAGTATTCAGATTCCCTTGCTCCATGATTTAATGCCTTTTTGTCATAACAACCTCTCCGCTTCTCAGCATTTCCTCTCTTGAGACTATCCTTGAGTGAAAGTTGTGTGAAATCTATGGCCTTCTAGCTGTAGCCTCCAAGTGTACACTAATTACCTTTAGAAATTAAACCATGAATCAAGGAATGGAATTTTTCCCTCCACCATGGAATCTTTGGAATCCGCGTTGGCTTTACGACGAAACCAAGAGGGCAACATGGACACCAGAAGAGAACAAGCAGTTCGAGACTGCTCTTGCATTCTACGATAAGGACAACCCGGATAGATGGTATAATGTTGCAGCTATGATCCCGGGCAAGACGGTGAGGGATGTGATTGAACAGTACAAGGAATTAGAAGAAGATGTTAGTGATATAGAGGCAGGGTTGATACCAATACCTGAATACACCAGTAGTTCTTTCACATTGGACTGGGTGAACAATCAAGGCGGCTTTGAGGAACTGAAACAGTTGTATGGTGTTGGTGGAGAGAGGGGCTCATCAAACTGGCCTCCGGATCACGAAAGCAGAAAGGGTATGCCATGGACAGAGGAAGAGCACAGGTAATTGACTTGTATCCACAATAATCTGGGGCATAGCCCAAAGCCAAAAACAACCATATATGAAACCCAAAAACCCACAACAAGAATTAAAAACAACACCCCCGCCAAAACGTACGTAGGCATGGAAATGACTATACTACTCTTGACCCACTTAGGAAAACAAAAGCTACCACAACATGCATCTCAATCCTCAAAACCCAAGAGCTGAAACCAACCCCACCAGCATATATAGCCCATCCCAGCACCAAACAAAACATATACTTATGTGGGTTTGAACTTGTATGCTTTAGTGATCAATTGGTTTTCAGTATAAGAATCTCACATGCCAGCCTTGAGATTTATTTTAGTACATAGACAATTAAATTGAGGTTTTTTTTTTTTTTTTTTCCCTGAATTCTCACAATTTGTTATGATATAGTTTTACTGTCTGGTGTCTCTTTCCCATGGTGAATATATATATGTAGTTGTACGTATAGATGTTTTAGTATTTTTTTGGTGGTTTGTCATCTGCATTGATGGTGAAAAGTACTGCAGGAAATTCCTGACGGGCCTCGAAATGTATGGCAAGGGGGACTGGAGAAATATTTCTCACAACGTCGTGATTAGTAGGACACCAATTCAGGTGGCTAGTCATGCTCAGAAGTACTTCGCCAGGCAGATTTCGGGTGGAAAGTACAAGAGGAGGTCCAGCATCCACGATATCACGTCTGTCAATCTTACTGAAACTCAACCACCGGATCATTCTATCACAGTGAAGCAGCACTTTGTTATGAATGGAATAACCGAAGCACTATATAACAGGAGCGCCCCAAATGAATTAGGAGCTTCTATGGCTTTCAACCAGCCGAATACCAGCCTGATCAACCTGGCACCTCATTATGGAACTTCTTCAAACGGACTCGAGCTTCAGTAGCAAAACATGCACAGAGAAGGGAGTCTTCATCTTGTACCTCAGTTTGGACCCTACTAATTTTTCGGACGCAACCCACACAGTCAAGGATTATTGAGATGGAGGTCTGGAGGTACTGGAAGGTGAAATATCTCTTCGGATATTTGGATGTCTTTTTTTTTTTCCCCCTAACTTTCATATGGAAAAAAAAATACTTTTTTTCCATATGATATTCGTATGTCTTTGTGCTTGTTATGGGATACTCTTATGTGAATATGTATGTTGGTGAAGTTTGAGCTGAGTCGGGGGAAAAAAATTAAATTTGAGCTGTTTCTCACCTCAATGTTTTCTAGTGTCATGCATGTATACATATTTTATCCATAAATTTATATTTGTTAGTAGATAAATATATTTAATTTAAGACTTTAAAAGATCACAAAATCTATTAATTTGTGTAAAGTTAGTTGAACAAATATTTTATTTTTTTGAATAGTAAGTTGATATGTATAGAATGGAAAAAGGCCAAAGCCTTACATGGAGCTAAGGGGCATACCCGGTATCAAAATGTAAAAACCAAACATGTGTGTAATTTATTTGCAATTTTATTAAATTATATCTACATGTGTCTCTTCCAGTCATAGGTGTTAAAGTGATAAATTAATCAAATGCATATTGATGAAAGTTGGAAGAATCAAATGCACATGAAGAAAGAAGAAAATGAGGTGGAGAGTAATGAATATTCAAAGAAAAGAAAAGAAATTTCATCTTCTCTATACAAGTGGTCAATTGATTCCAAAATTCTCTATAAATATGGATGTATATTATGGAGAGAAGAAGAAGAGGAGAGCAAGGAGGAAGCCAAAGAAGAGTTCATCTTCAATTTTGGGTTCTATTGTTCTTACTTTGTTTTTTTTTTTTAATCGTGTGTAACTAAAGCTTCAACTACGGTTGAGGAGGAAACCACCATTTATGAAATAAATTTATTTTAGTCTTTTATCAATTTCTATGTGTATGGTTTAAATGCTTATGATTTTCGCTTCATAGTATTCATTGTTTTAAAGTTCTTTCACTATAAATATTATGCATTTGTAGTAGTTAAGAATGTTTATCTTATGGATTTATGAATTTTATAAGTAAAAATATTTGATCTTATGTGATCCAATGTATTGCATACATATGATGCTTTGTCACGCCCCAATATTCCTCGGGTTCCGAATCGGGTCCAAGAAACGGGGAAAATGACGAAATGCTAAAAAAATAAACAAAATCGAGCAAAATGGGCAAAAACACGAGTTCAGACGCCAAAACTGAAGCGTTTAGCCCACAAATCAAAAACTGAAAACATATATGATAAACGAGACTCTAAGGAGCCCATAGAAAAAAAACGAAAATAAATTCGGGTAAGCGAGCGGAAAAATATGAATTTCAAAAAAACGGGTCGCGACATGTAAAAGTTTGTAATGTTCGGAATTTTTGTGTCTAAATTAAAAAAATTATTTTATAATGATTAAGTTCTTACATGATTAGGTGTTTAACATGACTTACTTGTTTTAGTTGTTAATTAAATTCTGGGTAATTTGCAGTCTGTAAAGGTGGTAACTCGCGACAAGGTTGATCCGCAATGACTTATTTATCTGGGATATGGCCCAGGGATTAAAATTATCTAGGATATGGCCCAGGATTGGAAATATTTGGGGAAACCGGCCCAAGTAAAAGATTATTCGGGAGATTGGCCCGAATAATTGATTATTTGGGGAAATAGCCCAAATATAGGTTTTACGCGAGAGCTTGCATTATACAGAGGGAGGTATGAGGGGCTGATGTGTTTTATAGCTCGCATCAGAAACTCATAACCCTATATGCTGCTCACGTAGGGAATACTACTCGAAATCTAGGGGAAATGCTGGGGATGAGTGAATAGTGGGTCGCGACCTTATTTACACAATCCTAAGCAAGAGTACCTTAGAGAGGCCGATAGTATTCAGGGACGTGACCAAGACATGCATGATTGGTCATGACCCGGCAAAGCTATAACGGCATCCTTGGCTAAGGATAAATCAGATCCGCGATGAAATAGGCGCGAATCAAATGGCATGGCGCACAGCATGACCCATGCATGAGATTACGCGAATCCGTTTTGCGTAGTCAAATGCGAGATGACACTGTGCCAGGTATTTATGGCGCACTGTATAAATCCGCGCATGGGATTACGCGAATTCGTTTCGCGCAGTCAAGTGCGCCAGATGATATTTTGCACGGTATTTATATCGCGGATTAGTACGCAGGGACCATGTCGCGAGACAGGTGCTGACGTGGCGATATAAATCCACGAGGATCAATGAGCACTCACGTCTATAAATAGAGATGCGAGGGCTCACTTGAGGAGGACTTTTCCGGGGGACCTAGAGAGAGAGAAAACATTTCTCAATCATTTATACTTGCTATCTTTTCCTCCATTTCTCTTTCATTTCTCTGTAAAGCAAATCAAAATCAATAAAAGCATCATTGCCGTTATTTTACTAACGAACTTGTGCAGAAACTATCTTCGCATCATAACTTGCGAACCCCTAAATTAAAGGCGACTCCGCTGGGGAGAAGATGTCTTCGACACAAGTAGAGCCTCGTCAGACTCGGCGGAAAGGTCGTCCACCGACCCGGCGTACTGAACAAGTTGGAGAAGAAGCAGCGGCACAAACTCAAGGAGGCGAACCAGTCCTTCCAGCGCGAAGACAACGTCGCCGGCGAATGCTAGTGCGAATCAGGCAGAAACTTCTCCGATGGTAGAGCCGGTACAGAATTCAACAGAATTACCAACAGTTCTACTGCAAACTCTTCTCAACATTCAAGAAACGCAAAAGGCCATACTTCACTTCATGGAGGCCTCGCGCGTTTCAACACCAAACATTGAATCACCAAGAATAGACAATCAGACTCTGCCAGAGGATCCAGCACAAGAACTTTTTCGCGAATCAATAAGAACTGAGCCTCTGGAGAAAGAGTTATACATCACCAAGGAACAGCTGCGGGCTATCCTGGATGAAAAATATGAAAAAAAGGAAGTGGAAATTGCCCCGCCATACCATCCTAGCATTATGGCCTTGCCATATCCAGAAAACTATGGAGCACCGATCTTTCATCAATTTGATGGCAAAAAGGGAAATGCGAAAGAGCACATAGCCAGGTTCGCAGATGCTCTGGAACCTCACAGAAACAATGAATACTTGAAACTTAGAGAGTTCTCCAAGTCTTTAACTGGAACAGCATATACTTGGTATACTAGCCTCGCTCCAGCATCAGTGACCAGTTGGATGGACATGGTGCTCAGATTCTATACCAAATTCTTTCAAGCTGATGAGGAGATCTCGATGATTTCACTTACAAGACAAAGACAACGCTTTGGGGAAGAGGCAGCAGCTTATGTCAGAAGATTTCGCGAAGCTGCTTTGCAATGTCACGAACCAATTTCTGAACTGCAATTGATCAAAATTTGCATAGAAGGGATGTTGCGGGAATACAGAGTGTATCTGGTGAATCATGAGGTCAAAATTTTTTCTGTACTTGTCGATAATGCCCGTAGATTGGGAGAGGTTTTGGCTCCCCCGACACGACCAAATATCAGTACTAGGCAGATACCGATGGTAGCAGCGACGCAAAATGAAAAACAGAGAGAAGAGTGCACTGGTAGATCTGAACCACCCCCTTTACCTTTCAGTGAAAAAGAGGCAGTTGCTTTGCTAAATCAATAGGTCGCAAATCATGTCATAACGCTACCTCCAGTGCAAAAGGTGCCGCCGAGAGAGGAAATGATGAAGATAAACTACTGTCCCTATCACAGGATTATTCGGCATTCGTTGATGAACTACTGGGCGTTTCGAAGTTTGGTACATCAAAAAATAGCATCGGGAGACTTGGAAGTGACAAAGAATGTAGTTCATGAGCCTTTCCCTGCACATGTGGCTGTGGTGACAGCCAGAGATAGTACTGAGGATAGGGCCAATGCCGCCAAGTATGATTGCCCGTCGGTACGTGAAGCCAGGGAGAATGCTAAGATAGACGTCTTCTTCAATGAACTACCAATACAGGAACACGTGAAGGAATTCTTGAAAGAGCAAACAGTTGCCGCACTCAATCATACCATTATGATTCCGTAGCATGAGAGGGCCTCCAGTAAGATCACATTTTCTGAAGCAGATAGACAAGTACCTTTTCTCCACAATCGGCCTCTGTATGTACCAGCCATCGTAAACAGTCGAGAGATGAAACGAGCTTTCTTGGACGGGGGAGCGTCAGTCAATTTGATCCCACTGGCCACTTTGCGAATGATCAATTTTCCCGAAGGCAAAATCGTGAATCATACTATTGCAATTACTGATTTTAATGGAGATCAGCAGGCCACTATGGGATTCGCGACATTGGATCTCAAAATTGGGAAGATCAGGGGGCCCACCAAATTTCATGTCATCAAAGGGGAACCCTCATATCAATTATTGTTGGGCAGACCGTGGTTGCATGCATATGGCGTAGTGCCATCATCTTATCATCAAGTAATGAAGGCCAATTAGGGAGAAGGAATAATGATTGTAAAAGCATCTAAAAGTATTTTCTGCGCATCAGAGGCCTATTTTGCAGATGCAGTCTATTTCTCAGAATACAGTGAGGAAAATGGGCCCGGCGTTTTTTCTACATCGTTACCAGAATGGAATGAACTGGAAAATGCTAGTTCAGTTAAACGGAAGCTCAAAGAGGTGAGCTGGTCACGGGTCAAAATGCCCGATGGATGAATAGTGTATAAATTATGACGGGATTGGGGGTCAGAAGCTTGCACAGTTGGCGTTGACCCCGGGACAGATGAGGCTATACTAAGGAAACTTGACACTGAGCCTGAAGCACTAAAAGTGGATCCGCGACCAGAACATGGTCTGTGTGAAGTAGACATAGGCGATGGCACGGATCCGCGACCTACCTTCATAAGTAGTACGCTTCCTGAGGATACTAAGAATGCCCTAGTAGAATTGCTCAAAGAGTTTCGAGATGTCTTTGCTTGGGGCTACAATCAAATGCCGGGACTCAATGTTGGATTGGTAAGCCACCATCTTCATGTGAATCCCATAATAGAACCAAGGAAGCAAAAGCAACGAGTATTTCATCCCGATTTAGAGGTACAAATTAAGGCAGAAGTGGAGAAGCTATTGAAAGTAGGATTCATCAAGCCAACCCAACACCCGACCTGGCTCGCGAACATTGTACCTGTGAAGAAGAAGACTGGACAGATCCGCGTATGTGTAGATTATCGCGATCTTAATAAGGCTTGCCCAAAAGATGATTTCCCTCTACCCAACATTGATACCATGGTGGATGCAACCTCAGGACATGAGATTTTTTCGTTAATGGATGGATTCAATGGGTACAATCAGATTAAGATGGCGCCGGAGGATGTTGAGAAAACTGTTTTTCGCACCCCAATGGGGAATTTCCACTACACGGTCATGCCATTTGGGCTTAAAAATGCCGGGGCTACATATCAGCGCGCTATGACAACTATATTCCATGACTTGATGCATAAAACTGTCGAGGACTATGTCGACGATTTGGTAGTAAAGTCTAGGGTTGTGCAAGATCATGTGAGTGATTTACGAAAGGTACTGCAACGATGTTGCGAGTATAACTTGAAAATGAATCCCCTCAAATGTGCCTTTGGAGTACTAGAAGGAAAGTTCTTGGGATGTGTTGTACATCGGCAGGGCATTGATATGGACTCGACAAAGGCTAAGGCAGTCTTAGAAATGGCTCCACCCGCAACTCGTAAAATGTTGAAAACTTTTATGGGGAAGATATCTTATCTGAGGAGGTTTATCCCGGCACTAGCAGAGGTAACTCACCCACTCATGCCTTTGTTAAAAAATAAATCTGTATACAGCTGGGGAGAAGAGCAACAAGAGGCTTTTGAGAAGATCAAAAAGATTTTGGCATCACCAAAAACAATGGTAGCGCCCGAGTCAGGAAAACCGTTGATAATGTATCTCACTTCCACCAATAAATCTGTAGGAGCTCTGTTGGCCCAGGAACATGAAGGGGAAGAAAAGCTTGTTTATTATATCAGTCGGGTACTTAAAGGACTAGAGTCGCGGTACACATCATTGGAAAAACACTGTCTTGATTTAGTATTCGCAACCCAAAAATTTAGACACTATTTGTTGGCACATCCATTAGAGCTAATCACGAAAAGTGATCCCATACGATATCTGCTCACGAAGCCCATACTCAGTGGAAGAACTGCTCGGTGGTTATTAGCACTATCTGAATATGAGATCACATGTTCTAGACCAAAAGCAGTAAAAAGCCAGGCCTTGTCAGATTTACTAGCGTTATTTCCTGGAGGAGCTGAGCCCAAGGTGGAGGAGATAGGAATGGCAAGCATGGTACAGAGCGCAAAATTCACTTTAGAATTCGATGGTTCATCCACCGAAAAAGGAGGGGGAGTTGGTTTCGTACTGAGGAATGAAGAAACAAAGGAGGAATTAGTCATAGCCTACAAGCTTGACTTTTCTTGTACCAACAACATTGTCGAGTATGAAGGATTGGCGCTCGGATTGATGATGGCTCAACGGTTGGGGGCAAGAATACTTCATGTTAAAGGAGATTCCAAGTTGGTCATTAAGTAAATTAAAAGGGAGTATGCTGTCAAGGAACCTCATCTGGTGTCTTACAGAACCCTTATTCATCAGATGATAGAAGGCTTTGAGACCGTAAGCTTTCAGCACGAGTTACGAGAAGGTAACCGTCGATCCGATGCATTGGCCACATTGGGCTCGCGACTACATTTCTAGGGATCAGGGTCTTTTGTGCAAGTAGTGTGAAGAACCGACTATGTAGTCAGTAGCAAGGTAAAATCAGAAGTATATGAAGAACATGATTGGAGAGCGCAAATAGTACAAGCTCTGCTAAAAAATGATAACAATGCCTTGATACGAGAATACCAGATCATAAAAGGCGTGTTATATTACAGAGCGGCCGGAGATATTCTAGCCAGATGCGTAGCAATAAACGAGATAAGTGAACTGCTACAGAAGGTTCACAAGAAAATGTGTGGTCAAGCAGATGTCAGTCTATACCGAGTTTTGCAGCGAGAGGGTTTCTTTTAGACAAGTATGAAGGATGATGCAGTGAAATTACAAGGAAGCTGTCAGAACTGTAACGCATATCCATCCGCAAGCGAAGGCAATGTAGCAGACATGATAGACTGGCAGGACAAATATGTGCACTATCTGAAAGAAGGAATTTTGCCTGAAAAAGATCAACCGCGGTTCAGAAAATTGGCCTCGCGATTTGTCTTGCAGGAGGAAAAATTGTTCCGAAAGAGCTTTGAAGGAAAACTGATGAAGTGTGTAAGTGAAGAGGAGGCAGGGGAAGTATTGAAACGGATCCACGTATTTGGTCATCAAGGCCCTAGAAAAATGTTTCAACAGATGCTATCATCCAGGTATTACTGGCCAACAATGGAAAGGGATTGCAGTGATTTTGTCAGGAAATGTCATGTATGTCAGGTGCATGGGGATCTCATCCACGCTCCAGGAACTGAATTGCACAGTTTAGTTACACCCTGGCCTTTCCATACTTGGGCACTAGACATAGTTGGACCAATCACGCCACAAGCTCAGGGACATGCATGGATTTTAGTGGCAACTAAATTATTCACAAAATGGGTAGAAGTTATCCCGCTGCGATGGACAACAGCAGACAATGTGGTTCGATTCGTAAAAGAAAACATTATTTGTCGATTTGGGATACCAAAGGTGATACTGTCAGATAATGGGACTCCTTTTGTCAATAGTAAAGTCGCGGATTTGTTGGGGAGATACTCGGTCATTCATCACAAGTCTACGCCTTACTATCCAAAAGGAAATGGGCAGGCTGAAGCTTCCAATAAAGCATTAATTCGAATCTTGTCCAGGATGGTGCATGATAATCAGAAAAAATGGGTGGAAGAGCTCCCAATAGCACTGTGGGCACATCGAACTGCATACCGGAATGCGACAGGCATGACCCCTTATGCATTAGTCTATGGAGCGGAGGCTGTGCTACCTACGGAAATAGAGATGGCTGCTAAAAGATTAGCATGCAAAAGTAGTTTAGAAGACAGGCTAATGGAGATAGAGGGATTGGATGAAACAAGGGCCGAAGCCTTTGCAAACTAGAAAGAGTACAATAAGAAACAGGCAAGGAGCTACAATAAAAGGGTACGGTTCAGATGGTTCAAGGAGGGAGACAGAGTGTTGAAAGTGGTACCGACAATCATGAGGGGACAAAGGCTAAGAAAATTTGAAGCTAAGTGGGAAGGGCAGTATGTGATTATAAGTGAAAGTAGCAGTGGGTATTACAGAATGGAGCATGAAGTCACACGTGAGAAGACTGAACCTCTGAATGTGAAATGGATTAAATTGTATCAAGCATGAAGTTTCAAACAAAGACGAGGAAAATCGAACAAAACATCCCATGTATATAAAAGTATGTCAATATTTCTATCAAAATACAAGGATATATAGCAAAATACAAGGATAGATACAAGTGATGAGCTAGAAAAGATCTCGAGTAATGGGATCTGATAACTTGAAACCTTCATGCTCCTCTAAATAAAGACGGGCCTGCTCAAGATGCTTAGCTGAATCCTGAAGTTTCTTCTCATCCTCCTCGAGCAGTGCTAACTGTCTGCGGGTCTCTGCGATCTCTGCCTGTTTTCTTTGAAGAGCCTCGCGTCCCCTCAGCTTGACAAGATGGTGATCATAGAGCCTCTGAATGACAGTCAGACGGGTTTCCCACCAAGAAACATTCATCCCAACCTTTTTCCAGTCCTTTATGCGAGCATGGCATCTCGGAAGAGTATCTGGGATGAGATCCTGAATGGCAGTCTCCGAAAGGGTCCTGAACACATCTGCAACAAGCTGAAGGTGGACCGTCTGCAAGAGTGGCTCATGAACTTCCATGTGAGTAAAATTATCTGGATGAGCTGCCTCTATCAGATCTAGCACTGGTATGTCGCGAGGATAGCAGAACCATTGATGCCAAGGTACTGGCACTAAAGAAGTAGTGTCATAATCAGGAACCGTGGGAGGAACGCGAGAAGAAGAAGCTTGGTCGTGAGATACTTGCTCGCAAGGATCTGTGGCAATGACACGAACAAGATCGCGAGGCTCTGATACAATGTCGCGAGAAGGAGATAGAGGTGCCTCTATATGAGTTTCAGTAGGAGAACCTGGAGGGAACACTGTCTGACCCTCAGAAATCCTCCGAGCATCATGAAGTAGCTCATCAATCATCTCTTGAGCTTCGGGGTTTATACCTAAAATAAAAGGGGAAGGAGAAAAGACATGTTAAAATCACATTTTGACATTAAGAAGTCAAATAAAAGAACAAAGGAAAAAGCAAAATACCTCCCTCAGCTTCTGGGAGAGGGATGCCAAATATGGATCTCTCAATGCTAGGATGATCTGCGAAGGTTGCAGCAACCTCGGATGCAAGGTCACCACGAAGAGGCTGCAAATGCTTATCATCAAAATCTGGGTCCTCTACTCTATCATCAACGACCTTTGGGGAAACTGGGATGGAAGGCAACTTGGGCGAGGCCTCGCGAGAAACTGTGGTCTCTTCAACCTCGCGACCAGAGGATATTTCGCGATCTACTTCTGGAGTGGAGGTCGCGGATATGACACTGTCGCGAGATGAATAGGGAGTATCATCATCTTCTTCCTCTTCAAGAGTAGGCTTGTCGAATAATGAGTTGATGGTGAGATGGTCCTCATCATCAGATGATGTCGCGACAGAATGAAGGCCACCTCCCGGAGAGGCTGGAGCACGCGGAGATAAAGTCTCGCGAGGACCTAAAACAAGGATAAATAAGAAGTATTAAAAATAAGGAATCAGAAACTGGAAATAAGTAATTAGAGAAAGAGTTTGAAGCTTACTCAGGGAGAGCGATGTCCTGGGTAAATCGGAAAGTATACTGGCGACTTCGGTCTCCTCTGCCTCATCTCCAGCCCTCATCTCCTCGACCACACGAGCAACAGTGTCAAGCAAGGATGAGGTCGCATCAGCCTTCTTTTTGTTCTTTAACTTCTCCAAAGCAAGCCGCCGCCTTTCGGCCAGGGATGCCTCTTCTGAGGTAAGGTCGGAAACACCAAGAGGTGGAATGACAGACGAAGATTTGTGTTTTCACACCAAAGGGGCCTCCTCTAAGCTAGGAAAATCATCCGTTGTAATGGTTTGCGAAACCTTGGCAAGTTTCCTTTTTCTCTTCGCAAGGGGAACATTGTCCAGTATTGCTGCATAAGATAGATTTTTAAGTCTAATAGATAAGGGAACTTGGTCCAATGAATTAGTCGAGACGTTGGTAGTACCTGTAGCTTGGGCGCTGGAACGCTGTAAGAAGAGCACAAGAGTTAGTAACGGCATATGAAAATACATAACGCATTGAAAAAAGAAAGGGGGGGGGGGAGAAGCTAGAAATTTACCAAACGCCTCGTGATAGGCTCCTCGCGGATGACCTTCCCGCGGTGAGGCTCATCGCGATTTGGTGGTACCGCGAGAGAGATCTCCTCGCGATGAGACTGCTTGCGAGTCGCTGTTTTAGGTTTCTGAGGTTGTGAAGGTTGAGCATGATGTTTGGGCGTAGTCTTGGCTCTAGCCTTGCAAAGCTTCAAAGACTGATCTCCAATGAAGTTTGAAACTGGAATAGGAACAGGGGGAGTTTCAGCAATGAAACCTTGAAATTGCACAAGTTGCTCCTTCCAGAATTCATGATAGGCTGCAGTCACTCCACCTCTGCGAGTGCCAGACTGAATAAAAATAACGGTAGAAAATATACGGACACTCCTTTCAATTGACTCCCGATAGGCAATGAAGCACCTGTCAAAATTATCCTCGCGGTAAAGAGGAAGTGGAGGGGGAATAGCCTGATCAAAGCCTAATTATCTTACTACACGTGATGGGTTATAAGGTGTGATGGTATCAAATGTCTCGCTGAAAACAGGGAGGTGGCACTTGTGGGTAATAGCCGCAAAAATTAGGTGATCATCTACTGCTATATCATATGATACTATCTCTTCCTTTGGGTAAAAATCAGGAGAGTAGAAACCCTCCAAAGAGGTGGCGTATGGACGCCAAGAAAATTCAGAAAATGTATCAATAAATGAGGAAAGGACTTTTGAGGATGAGACAGAAGTCCAGCGGGTAGCCCGCGACTTCAAAAGAATAGGGATAGTGGTTTCTAAAGAGTGAGGAGAAAGGGAAGAAGGAATGGGAGCATAATTTGGGAAGCGTTCGAAAAGAAAAAGGGTAAGAAATGTACCTGAAATATGAGTACTAATTTCATACCTACCCAATGAACGTACGAAATCATTCGCAAGAGTGTCCAGTTGCAAATACAAGGTGCCAAGGAAAAGTGGGGCCAAGGCAATTCGCACACCTCGCGAAAGCATGCCTGCTAGAAGGAACACCATACGACTGGGACCTTCCTCTGGCTTGCCTTGAAATATGTAACAGTCTAGCCAATATGCAAGAAACCCCGCGAGTTCCAAAGGCCCATTGAATTGAGGTCCGGGGACTGATTCGCGATCAACACCAGGAGCTGGCTTTCGCGGAGGGTACTCGCGAAAGAAGTGGTGGCACCAGGCAGCATAGGACAACTTCGGGCGACTGGATATGGCTTGTTCAGGAAGAAGTACGCCCTTATCAAACCAGCTTCCTCGCTTGCAAGCATATTTGCCACAATCGCGAAGTTGATTAAGAATCTTCTTGTCTTCATCCTCAACTAGAGGCGCCTTGATAGGGCGCGAATCAAGGACAAACAGCTGAAATAGAACCACCACATCTTCGATAGTAGGAGTGAACTTCCCCCAGGAAGCAACGAAGGTGTGGGAAAATGTGCTCCAGCGCGATATCAAAGTAGTCAGTGCATCCACATCACGACGGACATAGAAATCCGAAAACAACTTTATGGACTCAAGAATGCCAGCCTTGGCCAAGGTGGTGCGATGACGGTCTTGAGTAAGAATGTGACTGGACCACATCTTCCAGTCACTGATGGGGGCAACATGTCCCTCATACTCAATGAAGGAAAAAGGTGTGTCACCCTTCTCCACAAGAAGACGTGGAATAAAGAGTGGAGGAATAAAAGCAGTTTTTGCTTCATTATCAGGATCAAGGGTAAGAGGTGGGCTCGAAATAGAAGGGGAAGTAAAATCTCTCGCGGAATCCCAAAATGTGTCTTGAGAGTTTAAGAAATGTGCTTTCTTCCACTCTGAGACATCGGGAACAGAGGGAGCAATCCCGGAAAGAGGTGCAATAAGTTTTGGTGTAGAAATTTTTGTCATGGTGGAGTAAACTTGCGAATAAGCTTTGAAAATCAAGGGGGTATGCGCGAAGAAGGAATGGGTTATGAGAAACGGGTGCAAAATGAAAGGCTTGAGAAAAAAAAACAGTGCTCTGAGGAAAATATAAGTGTGAGAAAAAAAATGACATGACAGAAATATATAAGTGATAGGCGCGGAAACCGAAGTGGCGCATTAAATGTGCGAGGAAGGCGAAAGGTCGCCTGACCAAGCGCTTAAAAAAGAGTCGCGGATCTGAAAATATGGACAGATTGGGAAAAACAACAAGGATATGGGGAAAATCGAAATCTGTACATACATAAGTTTGACCGAAAATCATAAAAACAAATAAGGAAAGGTTGCGGATCGGAAATAATAGTCACGAGATGCAGAAGGGTCGCGGATTGAAAATAATAGTCGCGAAAGGCGGGAAACATGCTTCACCCACAAAAGAAACAGAGAATCAGCATGGGAAAGACAACTTTCAAACAGCGAAATAAAGTACTATCATTCGTGAGGCCACAGGTTATTGCGCTTTAATACTTGGCTAAGTATCAAAGCGCAATGGGGAAAAAATGTAAAAGTGGTAACTCGCGACAAGGTTTATCCGCAATGACTTATTTATCTGGGATATGGCCCAGGGATTAAAATTATCTGGGATATGGCCTGGGGAAACCGGCCCAAGTAAAAGATTATTCGGGAGATTGGCCCGAATAATTGATTACTTGGGGAAATAGCCCAAATATAGGTTTTACGCGAGAGCTTGCATTATATAGAGGGAGGTATGAGGGGCTGATGTGTTTTATAGCTCGCATCAGAAACTCATAATCCTATATGCTGCTCGCGTAGGGAATACTACTCGAAATCTAGGGGAAATGTTGGGGATGAGTGAATAGTGGGTCGCGACCTTATTTACACAATCCTAAGCAAGAGTACCTTAGAGAGGCCGATAGTATTCAGGGACATGACCAAGACATGCATGATTGGTCATGACCCGGCAAAGCTATAACGACATCCTTGGCTAAGGATAAATCAGATCCGCGATGAAATAGGCGCGGATCAAATGGCATGGCGCACAGCATGACCCATGCATGAGATTACGCGAATCCGTTTTGCGTAGTCAAATGCGAGATGACACTGTGCCAGGTATTTATGGCGCACTGTATAAATCCGCGCATGGGATTACGCGAATCCGTTTTGCGCAGTCAAGTGCGCGAGATGATATTTTGTAGGGTATTTATATCGCGGATTAGTACGCAAGGACCATGTCGCGAGACAGGTGCTGACGTAGCGATATAAATCCGCGAGGATCAATGAGCACTCATGTCTATAAATAGAGGTGCGAGGGCTCACTTGAGGAGGACTTTTCCGGGGGACCTAGAGAGAGAAATTCCTAGAGAGAGAGAAAGCATTTCTCAATCATTTATACTTGCTATCTTTTCCTCCATTTCTCTTTCATTTCTCTGTAAAGCAAATCAAAATCAATAAAAGTATCATTGTCGTTATTTTACTAACGAACTTGTGCAGAAACTATCTTCGCATCATAACTTGCGAACCCCTACACAGTCAAACCTCCTGAGGTTTCGGTCAATTGCAATCAGTGGCTGGTCAATGCAATTTCGGTTCCAAAGCCCCCTGAGGTTTCAATTTCGTTGCAATGATACCCCCTGGGCTGGTGAAATGATTAGCATGTCCTTTAATTGTCTCACTTATTACATTAGGGTAATATATGAAGTGTGAAATTACCCATATGCCCAAACACTTCACCTGCCTCTGAAATTACTAATTACAATTCCACCCCTTATTACAATATATATATATATATATATTACAAAAATTACAATTTGATTTTTTTTCTTTATAAAATTCTAAATAAACACATAAAATTCGAAACAAATATATAAAATTCGAAAAAATATATAAAATTTGAAACAATATATAAAATTCAAAAAAAAACATATAAAATTCGAAAAATAATTATTTTGAGAATAAGTCTAGGGTTTTGTTCCAACTCCATCACTAGTCTCATAATGTAGTTCTTTAATCTTATTATTGCAAGAGGGAGATACATCTTATATGAATCGGATTAGTAATGCTACAAACAATTGTCTAATCCCCAAAGAGATGCAATCGGTTCGATTCGCTACAGTCCATCTTCGATTAAAGTATAATCAGTGCATGCATCTATACTATAACTACTTATAAAACATGAAATTAAACGCATACAAGAATCATCTCCTCTTAGTATGAATTGTGAAAATCTAAGACTTTATCATGCCAATATTAATGTAATATTAATTTTATAGGGGATGTCAGAATAAATTTATACAAATTTTAATACGAGAGTAATTATAAAAAGTCTCAGGGGAGGTCAAAATAATTTATCCAAAAAAAAAGAGATGAAAGAATAAGAATAACATTAAGGCTATGTTTGTTTGGACATAAAATATGTTTTTGGTGAAATACTTTTTAAAGCCATGTAAAATAATACTATATGAAAAGAAAGGATAAGAATAGCATTAAGACCATTTTATTTGGAAGTAAAATATAGTTTTGGTTAAATATTTTTTAAAATCATGTAATATAATTTTAGTTCTTTTAATTTGTTATTGCGTGTTTTTAATTTTTACAGTTTTCACAAAAACTATTTTTACTCCACGTTTGGCAAAAGTCTTAGCAATGTTCTAAAATTTGTAAAAATATTTTAGTTGTAAAACATTTTCTGACGACCAAACACCATAAAATAATTATATAAAACATATTTAACACCCATAGCCTAAAATTAAAAAGAAAAGAAAACCAACGATAATAATGCTTTCATTAAAATAAATAGAAGAGAGAGCAAAAATTATTATAATTTAATTGCTTTTATACTCTTTAGTGTTAATTTAATTATAAAAGTAGACCCAAAAAAAAAAAACATTATAACTAATCATTTTTTTATGGGTTAATATCACAAAACCCCCTATACTATCCAATTTAATCAACTAACTCTCACTGTGTCCACTTTATCCCATATACTATTCAATTTCATCACTATACCCCCTCCCCTCACATTTTGAGTGAAAATACTTAAACAACCCTCAATAGTATAGGGGGTTTTAGTGAAATTAAGCCTTTAAAAAAATAAATCTTCGAAAATCAATTCTATTTTTCGTCAAAACTATAAATTTAAAAATATATATATTTTCAAAAATATATATATATTTCGGAAACAATATATATTTCGGAATATATATATATATATTTTGGAAAATGATATATATTTCGGAATATATATATAATTCGTCAAAAATATATATTTTCCGAATTATTTTAAAAAAATATAAATTTTTTCCGAAAACTATTGTTTTTAGGAAAAATATATATTATGTTCCAAAATATGATTCTTTCCTAAAAATAATTATTTTGAAAAAAATAAATATTATTTTCCAAAATATGAATTTTTTTGCGAAAAAATATATATTATTTTTTCTGAAAATAATATAATTTTTTTCCGAAATATTTTTTATATATATTTTGGAAAATAATGTATATTTTTCACAAAAAAATATTTTTCAGAAAAAATTCATATGTTTTTAAAACAATTAGGAAAATATATATTTTTGACGAATTATATATATATATATATATTCCGAAATATATATTATTTTCCAATATATATATATTTTATATATTCTAAAATATATATATTTTTTGAAATATATAATGTTTTCGAAAAATATATATATTTTTAAAATTTATAGTTTTTACTAAAAATATAATTAATTTGCGAAAATTAATTTTTTTAAAGGCTTTATTTTACTAAATTCATTATAGGATAGTTTAGGTATTTTGATTCAAAATGTGAGTGGAGGGGGCATAGTAATAAAATTGAATAATATTAGAGGTAAAGTGAACATATTAGGGGTTAGTTGATTAAACTGAATAATATAAGGGTTTTGTGAAATTAACACTTTTTTATTTACGATTTTCCCCAAAATTACGAACTGAACCAGAAACGACACAGTATATATACTCTACAAAAGCAAACCCTAGCCTCATCTTCCCCATTTCATTGTTCGTCGGCGCTTCAAATTTCAGCTCCAAGTAAGTCTACTCTCTCTGTCTGCACACATATAGATACACATATACGTATATATATGAGCTATGAACATATATATTTATGCGTGTTTTAATGGAATGATATTCTTGATGTGTTTGTGAAATTCAGAGGAGAATCGAAGATGAGTCGCGGAGGCGCAGTAGGTGGGCCCAAGGGGAAGAAGAAGGGAGCGTCGTTCACGATTGACTGCGGGAAGCCGGTGGAGGATAAGATCATGGACATCGCCTCACTCGAAAAGTTCCTCCAGGAGAGGATCAAAGTCGGCGGCAAAGCCGGCGCTCTCGGCGACGCCGTCACCGTCACCCGCGAGAAGAACAAAATCACCGTCACTTCTGACAACAACTTCTCCAAAAGGTATATATCTATACTTCTTATATCTATCTATATATATATGTGAATATATGTAATGGATCTTAGCTGATGGTGTAATGTTCAGTTTATAATGTTCGAATTAGTACTATATATTATTGGATACAAATGCTTCGTATTATACTGTATTGGTGTATGCTATATTGTAAATTGATCCGTGTGAGTTCAGTAGTATTTTAAAATTTCAAAAATCTTAATTTGTGAATTTTATATATATGCGACTTGTTTGCAATTTTAAATTTTGACAGACTACTGTGCTTCTGCAGTTAATTAGTAAGTTTTACAGGGATGCTTTGTGATATTGTTTTCCAGCTGTTTGATTCGGTTGTACCATTTTGTAGATTGATCCTTATGTGGTAAATAGTATGTCGTGTTTTTGAATTTTAAGTTGGAAATTCGACAAAGATGTAATTTTTGTGCAACTTACCACTAAGCGTTTGATTGGTCGAGATTGATTGCTAAGTTTTGTGATTAAAAGTACTTTGATTCTCTTCAATCTACCTTTTTCTGGATATATACAATGACACAACTTGACAGTGTAATGTGAAATTATTGATGAGATGGTAGATGGATGTGCCTTTCTTTTTGTTTTTCAGAAATTTGTTACTAATATGGGATTTATATATATAAAATAAAAGACTGAATGCCGAAAGTAAATAATGATTTGACAATTTTTATCTTGATTTTTTACTTGGGAACATGAGATGAGTGGCCATCAAATAAAAAGACCCTTTTCTCAAATCCAGTAGACTTCGATGAAGAATGGGAGTATCTATTTGTGATCTTGAAAACAAGGTTCTATCCGGATTCATATATCAGCTAAATTTTGCTATTGGAAGTTGAAATTTATGATGAATTAACCTCTGTGCTACCAAGGGTAACAGTGTTGGACGACTAGTAGATGAAGGAGTATGTAGTCATTTATGCCACACATAGTGAGCTTTCCTCTGCTTCGCTTGTATTAGGAAATTGCTTTGTGCTTCATTTGTAATGATGGGAAAATGGATGGAAGGGGTATCGAAAAGAATGGTTGAGGCATCCCTAGATAAGTGAAGGTTTCTTTCTACTTTTTCTTTTTGAATGAGTGGAACGGATAGTAGGAAGGACTTCGTTGTTGAAGGCTTATTTTAGCTCCAGGCTCATAAAGGCGCAACACTTGCGGTTATCATGTGCCTAGGTGCGCCTCTAACAACATTTGCACAGTTCTTATAGAATATGAATGCTTTAATTGTAATCTTATTTGTCCATTGAATTTTTCATTGTGTGCCTCGTTTCACTTATGAGCAGGCCTCGTCATGTGCCTTGCTCTTGGGCTCCAAAGGACCTCTAGTGTCTTAGCTCGCCTTAAGCCTTTAATAACACTAGAAAGGTGATGGATGCGTTGAAATAGTTCTTTGTCTTGTTAGAAAGAAAGCAAGGAGAGATTCTGCATCATTTTTAGTCACTGTAGATATTAGTCCATCTTGGTGAAGCAAAAGAACCTTAAATGGGCAGTGAACAACCTTGATTGCTAACGGACTTTCGAAAAATGTCTCTCAACACTAGGCTTCTGTCTACAAACTAAATGGAGTCTCGATCAGTGGACATGAAACATGAAAGTTTGCAGTATTCCTTGCTCAGTTGAGCGCCTTTAATAATACCTTACTTATGGAAAAAGAATTTAACCGAAATTAGTCACTGGCATCAATGTCACTTCACATTATACAGTACTTGCCTTCTATTATACCATTATACCCTATTAATATAATTTGACTGAAGTTAATCAAGGGCAAGAATGTAGCTTCACATTATTAGAATAATTATTCTTGTCTTTACCCATCTCTTCCATCCAGTTTTATGTGGGTGGAAGTATATAGATTTGGAGGAATGGCCCATGCATCCATCATTCCCTTGTCTCCCAGCTTCCCCTCGTACAAAACTTCAGAAATTCTTTCCATCCCTTCATCAATATCTCCCACCTAAATGGGGCATCAAGGAGGGTTAATGAAAAATAATGAGAAGTATGTTTGAATGTCACTGGTCATGTAGATTTCAAATTTTAGATTGAATTTAAGTGTATTAATATTTTCTTCCCGGCATAGACCTCTATTTTCCATTGTGATGCCATTGTGAGTGGTAGTTTGATTTGCCTGTAATTTAGGATATGAATGCAACCTTGCTGTGCTTCATTGTCAAGTGACCGTGAAATGTATATGTGCATCATCCTATGTGCTACCATAGGTGAGTAAAGAACTGTTTTAACACTTTGTCTTAAAGACATATATAATGGTAACGGCCATTTGGCATTTATTTTGAGTTTCGTGTTGCTATTAAGATCTTGAATTGGAACAAATTATTGATTTTGAAATTTGTTTCTTTTGAAGTTTTTTTTTTATCTACTTGTATGGTGATTTAAATTTCTTCGAACTGACAACTTGTTAAGGTAATGAGAGGTGTATGCCCAGTACCAATAGTGTATAGTTACTGTAGTGTCATAAGTTGTTAGAAGGAAAACATATAAAAAACCGTCATTGGGGGAACACTAATGTGAGACCTTACCTTGGTCCAACTGAGTGAACAACTTGGGGAGAAATATGCTAAGACAATGCTTCCTTTACAAGAGAGAATGGTTAGGAGTGTTGTAAAGATAAATCTCGTAATAAGACTGATTATTATGCATCACTTGAGGTCTTAAAGAGTTGCATAAATTTCTATCTATTTATTATATCACATCTCTCTTTTTGCAATTGATGGCGTTGGATATGCATTCTAAGTGGGCTGCAATTTATATGGCTTGCTGTGGACATTTGATTTAGGTATTTAAAGTATTTGACAAAGAAATACCTAAAGAAACACAACGTGAGGGATTGGCTTCGCGTTATCGCCTCCAACAAAGACCGGAATGCTTATGAACTGAGGTACTTCAACATTGCCGAGAATGAGGGCGAGGAGGAAGATTGATAATCCAGATCAGTAATTTACTCAACCAAGGATCTCCTTTATCTGAATAGCGTGTAGTTTTTTTCATATGTATGTTTGCATTACTTATTACAATTTTGCTTTCAAATTTGAGTCTTGCGTATGTCTGGGAGTATGTTAAGTCATTTGCGATATGGATTTGTTCTTATTATTGGGAAAACATGAGGAAGGAACTTTCTGTTACATCGGCCTTCTTTCTTGGTAACATCATGATTTGTTCTAATGCCTTGTGATATACAAGTTTGTTAATTGCAGTGGTGAATGGAGATCTAGTCCAAGGCTTGTGTGGTTGAACTTCTCGAGTTTTAGTTTGACATGCAATGTGATAACCTGCTCATCCAGTGTGGGATGGGGATATAATGGTAGAAAACTGTTAAGTATGCTTCGAAAATTCGGTCTCTTTCTATCATTTTTTGCAAAATGAAATCAGGTGATTTAGGTAACTGAGAGTTGAAGTTCTACGCCATTAATAAAGCTGTTAGTTTCGACCTTGGTATCAATTTGTTCTGAATTGTATCCTACAAATCCTACTTGGTTCTGCTGGACTAACTGACAATTCCTTACACATGTGATGTGGTCAAGTTTAACTATCTTTATTGATTTTTTTGTTGATAAGTACAAAAAAAAAATCTAATGTGGTCAAGTTTATCTATCTTTTATTTTTATTTTTTGACAATCTAATGTTTGTGTTTTTACCTAAATCCCAAATGCTCGAAATCTTGGTTCGGCAGAAATGTCCAAAATTGATGTATTTTTTTCTTTAAACTTGTATAATAAGGCATTCTTTTTCTTTCTTTTTTCACCTGTCATAAGAGTTGTCATTGAATGGAACATGGAAATTATTTCATTTTGGAAGTTGCTTCTCCGTCACCACCATAGTAGGCCATTATCCTACAATCGAAAGTTGATAGGGCAGAAATTTGAATGATGCGTCGCTGGCACAAAAGCCCGCGTCGACCTTTTATCTAATAAATGCACCCCTTCCAGAAGTCGGGGTTTGGTGCACGTATTAGCTCATAAAATTGTGTAAAACAAAGGATCGGATGTTTAACTTTTCGATTCAGAAATTTAAGTTAATAAGTGAGGATAACATCCATTCACTTGCGCAACTCCCTCGTTGTGTTCTGGACTCTTTCTGGTGGGGCACATCCAATCGGGTGCTATGCCAACTCCCTCCTTGTTGTGTTTTGAACTCTTTCCGGTGGGGCACATCCAAGTGGGTGCTTGGCATAAGCCGAGGCAAAAATTTCCGGTGGGCACATCCAAGTGGGAGCTTGGCATAACACCGAGGGCAAAAATTAAGTTTGATCCTATACCAATTATAAGGGGTCAGATGCATCAAAGATTGGGTGATTGGTTCGAACAATGACGCATCCGACCCAGTTGTCGAATGCAGTAGTACAATGGTCCAATTTTGTGAATCAAAGTTGGGTGATTGAATCAAATTGTAACGCATCCGATCCGTTTCAGTTGTAGTAGAACACTCCAATTTTCTCACAAAGTTGTAATAGTAGTCAATTAACATGACAGAGGATACAAACTTGGTCTCTCTTAAATCAAATTTATTTTACATGGACTCGAGGTCAACTGATGTCATCCTTGTGATAGTTTTTTCTCAGGCAGCGTGAAAAATTTATGAACCCATCAAATCTGGTGTCCTTGTATAAATTACCCAAATACATACATAGATATATATATATATAGATGGTGTGTGTGTATAGGAGGACGTCAACGTATGCAGGACAAGATGGAATGGAAGTGGTCATGTCCGCAATAAACCATGGGGGGTGAAGAAGTGAGTGAGGTGGAAGGTGGGCAAGTGCTGCAAGTAATGTGTAGAGCAGTAGTAGTAGTAAATTCGGATATATATATATATATATATATATGGGCAAATCACGCTAAATACTTATATGGTTTCAAAAGTGTGCAATTTGATCTCTTAACACTGTTCCGTTTATTTTTTTGGCCAGAATACAATCATATGATGATCGAAAAATACTCCTATAATTTCAAAAATGTGCAAAAAATCCCTTCAATCACCGAAAAAGGGCTTGGAAAGAATTATTTGTATTATTTACAAAATATAGGGTTGTTTAAAACGCATGAGAAGGTTTTTCACACACATTTAAAACCCCAGATGTTTAGCACCATTTGCTCATGTATGTAATAATGAGAATCATATCTACCTAGGGACTCTCCATTCATGCTCTCCTTATGGCAAACACATTTCTTCATTTCGTTTCATTTCATTCACACCAACCAGCTACACACACCACCTTCTCAATCAACAGAGCCCCCCGTCCAACACGCAACCCTGTTTACCTCTCTTCTGCTCCCCTCCTCTCTCTCTCTCTCTATATATATATATATACACATACACAAATACATATATGCAAGTCTCTTATTCTCTTCCCACCATCTAATCTTTGACTGCGATGCCATGATTTCTCTCTGCTCCAAACTGGTTAACTAATTGGTGCCTTTACGGGAAAGATATCATCTAATCATGTTGCTATGAAAAAATAGATTTTTCAAACTTGGGCATGATGTGGTTCGGGCTTACACTTCTTTTAAATTTAATAATAATAAATACTACAGTACTATTCATCAGACATATATGCCCTTTAAAGTGCAAAAACCCTCTAAATTATGTCCAATTTTTTAAATAATTTTTTAGGATATAATGTGCACAATAAATCATCTAAACTATCAAATTTTATTGTCAAATTTTTTAATGTCTTGTAAAATTTTCATAAATGGTCACAATACCCTTTTTGCCCAATTACATTTAATGCTTTTCTTATTGATAGAGATTGGAAAAAAATTAATATTAATTTAGTGGCATATTTCCAACACTAGTTTAGTGACATATTTTTACTCAAATTTGCATAAATTTACACAGAATCTGTAAAATCAGATGATCAAGTAGCCATTTTAAGTAATTTAAATAAATATTTAAGGAAAATATGTAAAATAGTTAAAATAGTTACTTAATACTAATACATAACATGAAAAAGAAAGTGTTTTATTTACCGAAAAAGAAAAAAGAAAGTGTTTGCTACTCCCTTCCCAAAATAAGTCTCCACTTTTACTTTTTTCTCCGTCCCAAAATAAGTGTTTCATTTGAAAAATTAAAACACTTTATCATATCACTTTACTATTTTACCATTCATGCATTAAAATTATAAATTATTTACACAATAAACAATCACATCATTATGGTGGGACCAAAAATAAATTTAGTATTTTATTCATTATCAATACAATATCTTAAAAAATTGAATTCTCCAAAACGATCTTATAAATTGGGATAGATGGAGTATTAAGTATTTTGTATGTCAGTTCATGAATATGGTTATGAAGAGACCTTTTTTTATGTAAAAATATTTTAACTTAGGATAATAAGGTTATCAATCAAAGTTTTAATAAAAATGTGATATTATAAAATTAAGTATACAGCTCCATTTTCTCATTTAAGGATATATATATATTTATAAAATTAAAGTAAATGGTATAATTAATATCTTAATTTCGAGGGAAATTAGTTGTCAAACGTTGTGTGCTTATGGTCTGTTTGTTTTTACACGTTTTTTTATTTTTTGCATTTTGCATTTTGTCTTTAGTCAAAATAAATCAAACGTTTTTGTTACAAGATGTTTTTAAGTAAAAATCGGAATCTTGTTTGGTAATGTAAAATTGAAGTTATTTTATATTTGACCAAAATATAATTTAGATACAATGTTGAAGCAAATCGTGCAAAACACATGAAAAACATCAAATTCATATTTTCATGTTTTCGTGAAACGTTTTAACTATTCATGTTATTATGAAAAACAAAAGTAAAAGTACCAAACAAGGCAACCCAAAAAATATATCAATTTTCAAGCGAAAACAGAAACAACAAAAACAAAAGCAGGTGCCAAACAGGACTATAATCTTCTAAACAACCTACTTTGAATAGTAATTTTGCCACAATTCTCAAAACCCTACTTTTAAACAAAACTGCAAAAAGATAATTCTTCTACTTGAAAGGAAGGAAAACATATAAACTACATGACGATTTCGTATATTTAGTTGGAGAATGAATTTTTATATCATTTGAAATTGGAATGATATTTCCTCCTTAAAAATTAGGGTAAAGTGCAAAACATTTCCTTGAACTATGCCAATTTTACATATAACCCCCCAAATTATAATTTGTGCAACAAATTCCCAAAACTATCACATTTAGTTGCAAAATGTCCCACATTTTTCAAAAAAAATTCATAAAGGACAATAATACCCTTTCTTGTTGATTTATATTTAATGTATTTTCTTATTAACATAGATATAACATAGATAATGAAATAATTAATACAAATTTGATATTATAAAACATGAGAAAAAATTATTTTGTTACTTAAGTAATTTATTGTTTTTTTAATGAATATCTATTTTGAAAAAAAAGAAGTTCTTCATTTTAGCATTTTTTTTAAATCTTGGGATAATAAATTTTGAAAACAATTGTTGGTATAATTAAAGAATGGACAGAGGGTAGGATAGTCTTTTGCAAGAGAATTGGGTCTAATTGCAACACATTGATAGTTTAGGGGGTTATTTTAGTTCAGGAGGTTAGTTGCAAAATAGAAATAGTTCAAGGGAGTTTTTTTGCCCTTTACCTTAAAAATTCATAGTGTAGTTGGGGAATAAATTTTAATTTCATAGAATTATTATTGATACTTACAAAAAAAAATCAAATAAAAGAATATCTAAAATAAAGATTTCATTCTTTAGTTTATTCTCGTACCAAACTTTATAGTACCTATCATTTGGATAAAATTGAGAGAGAAAAAAAAAGAAATAAGACATTAGTTATAAGAGAAAAGAAACGAAAAGAAGAGATGATGTATTCATGTTTGGATAGATTATAAATTGAAATGATAGAATTTTGTTTGGAAAACATAGAGAAAAGAAAAAAAATTAACTAATTTATTATTATATTCAAATAAAATTCAAATGTCTAAAAATGTTTCTTTAAAACGTAGGAATTTTTTTGGTGCTCTTTAGGTTGGTTTTTTGTTTTTTTTGTTCAAACTTTCTCACTTTGTAAGGATAACAAATGAGAGGTTTTAAGTATTAAGGAGGTACATATAAAGTATTTTTTGCTCCAAATAACAAATGAGAGATTTAAAGGACTTGGAAGGTATAAACTATTCTTTTAGGCTCTGTTTTGTAATATGGTTTGGTGCAAAAAATATGATTTTGGTGCGAAAAAATGGCACCAAACCATGTTTGGTAAAATGATGTGAAAATTTGGTTCGGTTACTGTAGCAAACCATGGTGTAAAAATTGTGAAGGAATTTGGAACCATCTTTGTGGATGGTTTTGTATGGTGCGGACACTGTAGCAAACACACCGTACCATTGTAGCACCCCACTGTAGCATTGTAGCACCGAATATAATATTTATATAATATATTAATATTAATATTAATATTATAAATTTTAATATTGATATATTAGTATATTAATATATTTTAATATTACAAAATTTTAATATTTATAAATAAAATGTGAAACCATCTCAAGTTACCAAACATGGTTTGGTTTCAGAATTTTAACCCATACCAACTCTACCAAACATGATTTGGTTTTTCAGCATCACTTTTTCTCACACCAAAACCATCTGCACCAAACATGATTTGAACCAAAATAAAACTACACCAAACAAAATCCAACCAAACCAAAACCAAAACAAAAAACTAACACCGCACCAACGCAACCTTAAGTCTATACTTATTTTCTCTCATTAATAAATCAAATGTGGTAATTACATTTCTCTTTTGTTTCTTCTATCAAACAGGTTTTACTTACACTGATCATCACCATTCACCCAAGCAAAAAAAACCACAAAAAGAATGTGACAGTTATATACATCAGATTGAATAGAATACAGTAGACTTGATTTAATTTTTCTCGTATATAATAATTATTCAGGGCCCACCTGCAAAGATTTTGAGAGCAAGATTGCAGGATTGATAAAAGTTTGCAGGTTCTTCATCCTTGGAAGATGCAAAACGTACAATCATCGACATTATTTCATAGAAAAAATGTTTCCGATTCAAAACACATTTTATGAAAAATGAATTTTAAGTTCATACATTGAAAAACACCATATCAAATTTTTAGTTTTTTGCATATAGAGTTCATGATGTATTCAGGTCTGTAAGTTTTGAAATATAAGTTGGAGAGAGATAAAGAAAGAGAGAATAAGAATTTTGTATTATTAAATAGGGTAAATTATAGTTTGATCCCCTGTTGATAGTGTAAATTACACCCGCACCCCCTCTATTTTCAATAATTGCAGTTTTACCCCCTGAATCCCATATCCGCGACCGGATATGTGAAATTACTCTTATACCCCTTTTTTATATTTATTTTAAATAATAAAATATTATTTTATGTTAAATTACCTATTTACCCTTCCATCATTTTCTTCATCTCACCTCTACTCTCTCCTAAAACCCCTCAAATCAAACTCTAACCCTAAAATGAACTACCAATTATCAAACCTCAATTCCTACACATACTCAATTAATTGTCTATTTTCAATGACAAAAAAATCAAAACAAAATGACATATATATCTATCTATATATATACGCACATATATATCTATATATATATAACTATCTATATATATACACGCACATATATATACATATATAACTATATAGATAGATATACACCAATCTATATATATACACGCACATATATATACATATATAACTATATATATATATATATACGCACATATATATCTACATACATATGAAATGGGTGTGTTGATTTTTTGATATTTTTGGTCTAAATCATACTTCTTATAGGACATATTTGTTGATCTTGGACCCAATTTATGTTTCTATGAATATAGATTGAATTTGCCCAATACCCAATTCATACATATACATATATGTATATGGGTATATACATATATTTATGCACATATATATATAAGTGATGAAAGTAGTTTAGACATTTCACATCATTTTAGATGGACAAACAAGTTTTTACACACATATAAGGGTAATTTGGTCATTTCGCATCTCAGATTTTGGTTGACCCGGTTTGACCTCGCCGGAGAATGAGTTGAGGGGGTAAAAGTAAAATAAATAAAAGATAAAACTGTAATTATCAAAAATAAAGGAGATGTGAATGTAATTTACACTATTAATAGGGAATCAAACTGTAATTTACCCTATTAAATATAAATAGGCAATCTAAGATAACATGTATATATAGAAGGGCAAACCACAAAATATACCCCTATAATTTATATTTTGGGCATATAATACTCTTCTATTTTATTAAAGTGCAAACAATGTTATTTCACATATACCCCTTCCATATATACCCATTTTGCCTTCGACTCTATACAATGTTATTCTGCATAGACCCTTCTTTTTTCAAATATTTCACCTAGACCCCTTGTGAAAAAATATATATTCCGAAACTTCTTCTTTTTAAAAATATTTCACCTGGACCCCTCGTGAAAAAATATATATTCCGAAACTTCTTCTTTTTAAAAATATTTCACCTAGACCCCTCGTAAAAAAATATATATTTCGGAAAAATATATATTTTTTGAAAATATGTATATATTTCAGGAAAAATATATATATTTTGAAAATAAACATTTCGAAAAAACTATATATTTTGCACGTAGTGTGCGTGACGAGACGAGCAAAAAATTAGCAATGCGTTTCATTCGGATCTCGGCCATGGAAGAAGGTTATAGACACTCAATGAGGGATGACAATCTAATCTCTCTTTGTGGGTTACTTGAACCACCAAGAATTTATTCTCGAGCTGAAGAATAAGACAAAGGGAGAACTTTTGACTCTCATGCGTACCATGTTATAAAAAAAGTATAAGAGAGATGAAGGAAAAAAAAAAAAAAAGAATTGTTTTAACCTGTCGAAGAATACTGCAGAACAAATCATAGTTAAATTAGATAAATACAGTGTGAGCCCTAATATATATAAACATGAATTGATCATATATAGATGGGAATAAACCCTAATGTACTCTAATAAAAAGTACAACTCAATTGTTATTCACCCATATATAGTTGATTAATATGTTATATATTCTAGTAGAAAGTTGTGTTCAAATTTTACCATCACTCATATTAAAATAAAAATTATTACATATATTGAACCTATTTAAGATACATTCTTTAATAATAACTTAAACTTTTAGAGAAAGAAGAATATATATATGAAATATAGCTAAAGTAAGTCGAGCTTAAATTGGCATGATCAATTTCAGTTTACTTGGATTGTAAATACCTCAGTTTGAGCTTAAACCTGAAATGCCTTGTTTGATTTATTTACCAAAATGTCATGTTTAACCGGTGCATTGTCGCATACATTACATTCATTGAGAGAGTTTTGAGTGTTATATATAAATGGTGACTACATTGTATTAAAAGTTGTCCCACATTGACTAAAAGGCAAAATCATATTTATATCATTCCCTATAAACATAGGGTCTCTTCTATTATATTGTGTGCACAAATAGAGAAAGAGAATAGAAGAGATACAGACTAGTATTCTTCTTGGTGAAAGTTAGGAATAATATAGGCTTATATTATTCCGGTGATACAGACGTGAGTATACATTGTGTGTGTGCGTGTGTTTGATTTGTTGATCAACCCCTTGTAATCCTCTTTTTGATCGATAGTGAAACGGTGCTCTCAGTGGACGTAGGCTTATTTTGGCCGAACCACTATAAATCTTTGTGTTCATTGTTTGGTGTGTATTTTCTGATTTGCAGGTACACACGGTTTTTAACAGTGTTCTTGGGCGGGTGTAAAAACCATAACAAGTGGTATCTGGTTCAGATTCGAAGATCAGACTTTCTCGAAATCAGAAATCAACTATACCAGGAGTTTTGTATCGATGAGACGAAGCCATCAGTGTCAAGATCGTCGCCATAAAGTGCCGCACGCGCCGCCTGAATTTTTAGCAGGATTTTTGGCTCCAACGCGCAGTAGTTTTGTTTCAAGCCTATTTCGCGGAGTATAATTAATAAAAACAAGGAGTATAATATATAGATAGAAAGCTCTTTCAAAGACGGATGTTTTGACGCAAAAATAAGTCCCATAGGTGTTTGCACGTGCCCCGGTAAGGTACTGACGTCGTCAGCAATTTTCTGTCTTTTGTGCAGATTTATTTTTTTACCCATTTTCGAAGTGGTCAGAAGCGTTCTTAAGGTTTTGGACTGCTCCGGACGCAACTGTATGACCAGTTTTGCGTAATTTGACTCTAAACACCTTGAATAGGCTCAGTGGGAGCTATGGGAAAAGAAAATGCTACGATGATCGACAAGTTTGATGGTTCAAACTTTGCCTATTTGAACATGCAAATTGAAGATGTGTTATTCCAAAACAATTTATTCTTACCATTAGAAGGGAAGAAGCCAGAATCGATGAAAGACGAGGATTGGACAATCCTAGATCAAAAGGCTCTCGGTATGATTAGACTGACGTTGTCAAAGTCCATCGCCTTCAACATCAAGAATAAGAAGACAACAAAGTCTCTCATGGATGCTCTTTCGAGCATGTACGAACAACCGTTTGGGGCGAATGCGGTACATCTCATCACTAGATTAGTAAATCTAAATATGTCCAAGAATGGGAAGGTCAGTGAACACATCAGTGTTCTTAATGAAATTGTTGAATAGTTGGAATCAGTTCAGATGCCAATCACTAGCAAAATGAAAGCGGCTTTTCTTATAAGCCAATTGCTAGAGAGTTGCAGCGCCACAAAGGCTGCAATCAGTAATTGTCCAGGGTTAGAACCGTTACAGTATGATTTCGTAGTAAGTATGATACTCACAGAAGAGATCAGAAGACAAAGTGAGTCAGACTCTTCTAACAGTGGCTCAGCATTGAATGTTGACACTAGAGGCAGAGGTTCAAACAGGAAGAAAGGCGGAAACCAAAGGCGTGACGGTTCTAAGTCAAGACAGGGAAGACCACATGGAAGATCACAATCTCGAGGTTCCAGAAATTCCAAAGAGATTGAGTGTTGGAATTGTGGCAAAACTAGTCACCTCAAGAACTAGTGCAGATCCCCGCAGAAGGTAACGGAGAACAAGACTAAGGAAAACATTGTCTTAGAAGAAGCTGATGATCTTTGATATGCTCTTTAGAGAGCAAAACAAAGTTTTGGGTCTTGGAATCTGGAACATCATTCCATGCCACCTCAAGCCGAGAGCTCTTTGAGAGCTATACACCTGGAAACCTTGGCAAGGTTTATCTATGTGATGATCAGCCCTGCAGTGTAGTTGGCAAGGGTGAAGTACATATCTGACACAACGGATAGATATGGAAGTTGAAGATGTCAGACACATTCCAAACTTGAGGAAAAACCTGATCTCAGTAGGCCAATTGGCGAGTGAAGGTTATGTGACCAATTTCAGTTAAGATAAGTGGAAAGTTTTCAGGGAGCTATGACTAGAGCACGAGGAAAGAAGAGCAGTACATTGTATACTACCACCAAAGCTAACACGTTGATAGCAGTTGCAGAAAGTAAGGAGGATCACAATTTGTGGCACCAAAAGCTAGGGCACATGAGTGAAAAGGGGCTCAAAGTTATGCTCGCAAAGGGAAAACTATCAGGCCTAAATTCAATTGATATTGACTTATGTGAGGATTGCGTATTCGGTAAGCAGAAAAGAGTTAGTTTTCAGAAAAGCAGTAGAGATCTAAGAAATGAGAAACTTGAGCTAGTTCACACTGATGTCTGGGGGCCAGCAAATGTCTCATCTATTGGCGGAAAGTCCTATTTCGTCACCTTCATCAATGACCATTCCAGGAAAATATGAGTCTATTTCTTGAAACATAAATCTGAGGTGTACGACATGTTCAAGAAATGGAAGGCTATGATAGAGAATGAGAAAGGTTTGAAGATAAAGAGGTTAAGATCCGACAATGATGGAGAATATCAGGACACCGGGTTCAAAAATTTTTGCTATGAGAACGGTATTAGATTGGAGAAGACTGCTCCACGTACACCACAGCAGAATGGCATAACAGAACATATGAATCGGACATTGACTGAGAGAGCTAGAAGCATGTGCATTCAGGCAGGGTTGCCGAAACAGTTCTGGGTAGAAACAATCAGTACAACAGCGTATCTAATCAACCGAGGTCCATCAGTACCATTGGAGCACAGAATACCAGAAGAGGTATGGAGCGGTAAAGAGGTAACACTTTCACATTTAAAAGTTTTTGGTTGTGTTGCATATGTATATGTTAGTGATAATGTGAGGGATAAACTTGATCCCAAGTCACAGAAATATATTTTCATTGGCTACGGTGGTGATGAGTATGGCTACCACATGTGAGATGATCAAAACCGAAAGGTGATCCGAAGTAGAGATATAGTGTTCAATGAAAAAGTAATGTACAAGGTTAGACACACAACTACCTCAGAGCCTACAACACAAAGTGATCCTGTGTGTGTTGAGTTAGATGATGTTCAAGATAGTGAGAATACTAAGTCAGAAAAACAGATTGAAGATGGCACTACTCAACATGATGATACACCGCAGTCTCTGACTCCTATTCCTGTACCTAGGAGGACTTCACAGCCGCATGTGCCGAACAGGAGATATAAAAATTATTTGTTGCTCACAGATAAAGGTGAACCAGAATACTATGATGAAGCATGCAATGCAACAAATGCGATCCAGTGGGAGCTTGTGATGGAAGATGAGATGAAGTATCTTATCTCTAACAAGACATGGAAGCTAACCAAGTTATCGGTGGAAAATAAATCTCTCCATAACAAATGGGTCTACAAGGTCAAATAAGAACATGATGGTTCTAAGAGGTACAAGGCGAGACTCGTAGTAAAAGGTTTTCCGTAGAAAGCAGGAATCGACTATACCGACATATTTTCTCCGGTTGTGAAACTGAATACCATTCGTTCAGTTCTTAGCATTGTTGCAACAGAGGGTTTGCACCTAGAGCAGTTAGATGTCAAAACTGTTTTCCTCCATGGTGACCTAAATGAGGAGATTTATATGCAGCAACCGAAAGGTTTCTCAGTGAAAGGTAAAAAAAAACTTGTGTGTGAGTTGGAACATAGCTTGTATGATTTGAAACAAGCTCCAAGACAGTGGTACAAGAAGTTCGATGGATTTTTGCAGAGACATGGTTACAACAAGTGCAACGCTGACCATTGTTGCTACTTCAAGAGGTTTGTCGCAAGTTATATCATCCTCCTACTTTATGTTGATGACATGTTAGTAGCTGGGTCTGATTTTGCATAAATCAACAAGTTGAAGAAGCAGTTGGAAAATGAGTTCAAGATGAATGAATTAGGCGCAGTGAAGCAGATTCTTGGAATAAGAATCAACAGAGATAAGCAGAAGGGAACTTTGCAGTTGTCTCAGGCTGACTACGTTGAACGGGTTCTAAAGAGGTTCAACATGAGTGATGCTAAGCCGGTTAGTACACCTTTGGCTAGTCACTTCCGATTATCCAAAAAACAATCTCCCAAGTCAAAAGTAGAAAGGAACAATACGGTCAATGTTCCATACGCTTCAGCCATTGGTAGCTTGATGTATGCAATGGTTTGTACGAGACCAGATATTACATATGCAGTGGGAGCAGTCAGCAGGTTCATGTCCAATCCAGGGAAGACTCACTGGGAAGTAGTGAAGTGGATATTGCGATATCTATGAGGTACCTCAGACATATGTCTTTGTTTTGGAAAAGGTGAAGTGAATTTACATGGCTATGTAGATTCATATTTTGTAGGTGAGATAGACCACAGAAGAAGCACTACTTGTTATGTCTTTACAGTAAGTATTATAGCAGTTAGTTGGATTTTACAGTTACTGAAGATCGTAGTGTTATCTACTACAAAGGTCGAGTATGTAGCCGTGACAGAGGCTAGCAAAAAAATGATTTGGTTAAAGGGATTGTTGGCAGAGTTGGGATTTGAGCAAGAGAAGAATGTTTTACACAGTGACAGTCAGAGTGTCATACATCTGGCAAAAAATTCTGCATTTCATTCGAGGACGAAACATATAAATATTCGTTATCACTTCATTAGATCTCTATTAGAGGATGAAGTTTTGACTCTTGAGAAGATTCAAGGAAGCAAGAATCCGGTCGACATGTTGACCAAAGTGGTGACAACAAAGAAACTGAAGTTGTGTGCAACTTCAGTGGGTTTTCAAGCTTGAAGACAGAAATGAGGGCACCGTACTGTACTGATCATTGATGGAGTTGATTAATGGTGGCAAAGTCGTCAAATGGGAGATTGTTATATATAAAGGGTGACTACATTGTATTAAAAGTTGTCCCACATCGACTAAAAGGAAAAATCACCTCTATATCCTTCCCTATAAATATAGGGTCTCTTCTATTATATTGTGTGCACAAATAGAGAGAGAATAGAAGAGATACATGCTAGTATTCTTCTTGGTGAGAGTTAGGAATAATATAGGCTTATATTATTCCGGTGATACAGGCGTGAGTATACACTATGTGTATGCGTGTGTTTGATCTACTGATCAACTCCTTGTAATCATCTCTTTGATCGATAGTGAAACTGTGCTCTCAGTGGACGTAGACTTATTTTGACCGAACCATTATAAATCTTTATGTCCATTGTTTGGTGTGTGTTTTCTGATTTGCAGGTACACATGGCTTTTAATAGTGTTCTTGGGCGGGTGTAAAAACCCTAACACTGAAGAGATACACTAGTGAGAATTGGTGGAGTACAAGTATTTATACCATTGGAAAAACATTAACTATTGGTAAAATATAGTAGTTCATACAAATCATAGGAATCACATTTTTTTTCACCAAATACAATCACATTACCGAACAATGTTACAATACTTCATAAAGAAATATTTATAATAAAGAAAATAATATATATTTATATATTTATCTTCATTTCATTATATTTCTCATAAATAGATGAAATCATCTTATTATTCAATAAAACTTTACATGTTCAATTTTTATTAGGGCTAAACAATTTATTAGGGTCATGATTAGGGACGGAGCTAGACTTGGAATTCATGGGGGGCGATAGAAATTTTTCTTAGATTTTATAGGGGGCAAACCTCATATTTTAGCTATAATCTTATTAAAAATTAGAAAATTACCATTAAAAATGCAAAAGGAAAAAAAAATCATGGGGGGCAACTGCCCCATGCCTTGGCTGTAGCTCCGGTCTTGGTCACAATTACAAACATATTCTGAATCTTATTTTGAATCTTACTAGATTTGTATGGAAAATCGCTTGACACAAGTTTGGTGGATTAGTCATGTAGGAAAGTTCCGAATATCTTGATTATCGAAAAAATTTAAAAAGAAATTTTTTTTTTTTTTGATATGGCAAGGAAGTTAGATCCTCCAAAAAGTCGTGACATTTTATCATCATCATTGTTAAATAATATGGACCTATCAAAACATTTTGTTGGCAAAAAAAAATGAGATCACTAATTACTAGTGAAAAATAGTAGTAGTGTTACTAAAAATAAAAAGGGGGGAAAAACAAATTCTTTCTTTTTTAATTATTGAGTTAGATCTTTCAAAACTCGTCATTTTTATCATCATCATTGATAAATAATATGGATGTATGAAAATATTTTGTTAGTGGAAAATGAGATTACTAATTAATTAGTAATATTACTAGCGTTGTAAATGAACCGAGTCGTTTGTGAGTAGGCTCGGGCTTAACTCGTTAAGAGATCGGCTCGTGTTCGTTTGTCTAGTAAATGAACCGAGTTTGAATATTTTTTTAGAATTGTTTAAAAAATGAACTGAGCTTGAACATTGTTGAACTCGGATCGCTGAACTTGTAAACAGACTCGTCTAAGTAAAATAATGAGATTATCTTATAATCCCCAAGCAAATATGTCATATTTGAAAAAATTATGAAGAGAATTGTTGAGAATTATAGGACCGATGCGATCATTTTATAGAAATTACTTCGGAAAAAATCGGTACTAGTAAAAAAAATATAGGTTAATTTCACAAAACCCCTTTATATTATCCAATTTGATCAAATAATCCCCACTGTGTCCACTTTGCCCCCCTATACTATTCAATTTCATCTCTATGCCCCTCCCCTCACTTTTTGAGTCATAATACCTAAACTACCCTCAATAGTATAACGGTTAGTGAAATCAAGCATTTTAAAAAAATTATTTTTCGAAAATCAATTATATTTTTCCGTAAAAACTATAAATTTCAAAACAATATATATTTCGGGAAAAAATTATTTTTCGAAAACAATATATATTTTGGAAAATATATATATATATATATATATATATATATAATTCGACAAAAATATATATTCCGAATTGTTTTAAAAAAATATGAATTTTTTGTGAAAAATAATTTTTTTGTGAAAAATATTCATTATATATTTCGGAAAAAATTATATTATTTTTGGAAAAAATAATATATTTTTCGGGAAAAAAAATCATATTTTGGAAAATAATATATATTTTTCGAAAAAAATCATATTTTGGAACATAATATATATTTTTCTGAAAAAAATCATATATTTTGAAAACAATTAAGAAAATATATATTTTTGATGAATTATATATATATTCCGAAATATATATCATTTTCCAATATATATATACTTCCTGAAATATATATATATATTCCGAAATATATATAAATTTTCCAAAATATCTATTGTTTTTGAAAAATTATTTTTTCCCGAAATGTATATATATATTTTTGAAATTTATAGTTTTTACGAAAAATATAATTGATTTTCGAGAAATAATTTTTTTAAAGGATTGATTTCACTAAAACGCCATATACTATTGATGGTAGTTTATGTATTATGACTCAAAATGTGAGAGGAAGGGGAATAGTGATGAAATTGAATAATATAATGGATACAATGGGAGTTAGTTGATTAAATTGGATAGTATAGGGGATTTTGTGAAATTAACCTATAGAATAAAGGAAATAAACAATATCCAAAGAACATTATATTGGAAAAATGAAAATATGTTAAAAAATAAGCATGCAACAATTCAATTTACTCTATTATTAATAAGAGCAATAGATGTTGAAATTGAAATGAGCCATTTGTGAGTATCCTCAAGCTCGATTGGTTAAAATTAGCACTCAATTCGGACTCATTCATATAATAAATAAATTAAATTTGAACATAATTTTTAGGTTCATTTAATAAATAAATCAAGTTTGAACATTCCAAATTTTGACTCGGTTTGTTTGCAGCAGTTACTAGGGAAAAATAGTAAAGGGGAAAAAAAGTCTCAACCGGTGAAAATAAGATTCACTGGGCCGTGTCAAATTGAGGTCAAATCTAACATGGCATGTTATCATATTTTTTCATGTACCTCAAAATCCACTACCCTCATTAGCACGTACTTACCACGTGCAGGATCCAACGGCTACTAAGCAGATGTGATCACCACTGTTGTGATAGCCAGTGAAGATGTCACCCAACATATCAGAGGTCACACACACTTGAATATCAACATTCATATCAATCGTATTAAGGATGGTGCAATGAAAATACACACGCCAAAGGATTTAAATTTCCTATACTTGATTGCTTCTTCTATATCTATGGTCTTTAATGAATTGCCCACTTCAAGACTCCACCACTTTAATTTTTTTCACTCTCTCTCTACTTTCTCTCTCTATAAATACCACCCCCATATCTTGAGTTTCTTCCACATTTGAATTGTGGCATGGTGACTAGCCAGTCCAAATATATATATATATATGTATTGTGCATGCATGGCTGATTATTACAATATATGAGTGAATACCTCTTGCTGGAGAAGCAGGGCACGTGCAAGGTCCCAACTTCCCACGTGCCAATGCACGTGCTCCCCTTCTCCAACATGGGTTTTTCACTCCTTGTCCGGAGAATTCACACGTGTGAATAACATGGTTAGCTCTCTTGTATATATGATTTTGTTCACATCTCCACCTTTTCTTTGTGCAATTCTTAAAATGAAATGCAAATTGGTTTGGTTTTTGATGTACATGTATATGGATATATATCTCTGAATTTTAGATTTGATACAGTAGGGTGAAGTACAAAGTACAATGTGATATATACTCATCTGTGTATGATGTGCTTTCTTTTTTAATATAGAAAATAAATTTCTTAACCATATATTCGCAGATAATGTGCAGTGGTACCGTGTTGATCAATGTGATGTGTACAAATGTACAAGTTGTAATCTGTACGTTCGGCAATATATATATATATTATAGCATGCTGTAGAGGATCAACTCCATGTATGACCATGCAAGATAGTGACCTCACAAAACTTAGAAAAACTATATAATAGAACCATGCATGTGAAAATTCAAATTGATCAATATATTATATATCTGCAAGATTTACATATATATGACCCTTAAAACTCGTAAATCATCTCAATTCGAAATTTTCAGACCTGAAAAATAAGAATTTGAATAATATATCTTAAAAGACAATACTTGAGTCTTCATCTTTTATGCTAATGTGGCTCAATAAAAATTAGGCATCTGAATTTTTTTAATGATTCAATTTTTCTCAGTAAAAACAAGAAAACATTGAGCTTATAAAATCTTTAAAATGAGAAAGTGGTCTCAATTCCAATCTATCCAAATCTTGAAATACCCGAGCATTGTTCTTAATTAAACTTGTATATACTTATATTCTTTTGGTTCTCGAGTAGTATATACCCGAGCATTCTTCATATTTAAAATTTCTCATAAGTTCTATTTTTACATCAAAAGACAAATAAGTCTTAAAATATTTTTCTTTGGACCAATAAATCCTACTTTTGAAATTTCTTTCTAATGAAGTCCTAATTTTTTTGTCTTTGGACCAATAAGTCCTAAATTCCTAAAAACAATTATCTATACGTACCATTAGTAAATTAACTTTGATGATAAATTTATTCAATAATTAATACATAGTTTATTTCGTTATAAGTTTTAGTTACAAATAATATTATACTACGAATTTAAATAATAATTTATCTAATTTAAATTTAATTTAAAAAACTTGAATGCATATATATATAATAATAAATAATAAAATTCCTATATATAAACTTTAATTAAAAAATAATAAATTCCTATATATAAAGTTGAATAATAATTTTATATTTAGTCTAATATCTTTTATACAATTTGATAAGGGTTGGATTATTTAGAAATTCTTACTTTTGATATTCTTTGTTCCATATAAATTCTAAATTACTAAATTATATGGAAGATATTAAATTAAATATAAAATTTTAATTCAAATTTGGCATGAAGAGTAATTATATTAAACTATAAAAATTGAATGAAACTTTATTTTATTATTTTTATGTATAGTAATTTATTATATTTTTAGTAAAGTTATTATATATGCATTCAAGTTTATTAAATTAAATTTAAATTATATCAATTATTATTTAAATTCGTAATATACTATTTTTCATAACTAAAACATATAAAGAAAATAAACTATATGAATTAATGAATAAAGTTATCATCAAAAATAATTTACTAAGGATGGATAAAAATAAAAATAAAAATAAATTAGGACTTAAATGGAAAGAAATCTCAAAAAGTATGATTTATTGGTTCAAAGAGAAATATTTTAGGAGTTCATTGAAAAGAAATCTCAAAAAATATGATTTATTGGTTTAAAGAGAAATATTTTAGAACTTTATTAAAAATGTATCTCAAAAGTAGGATTTATTGATTTAAAAAGAAATATTTTAGGACGTATTTATCTTTTGTTGTATAAAGTAGGGCTTACGAAAAAAAATATTCATTATTTTTTTGGACACTAAATATTTTCAACAGGTTCAGGAAATGATCAGTCTGTAAATGATCTTATCCTAGTTTTCCCAGTTTTATAAAAAAATAATTTGTCTTCCCTGCAACCTGCAACCTCTGTTTTCATACTATTAGCTCTACTGGCAACTTAAATTTTGGCTCCGTACCTCGACCAGCTATTACAAAGATATATACATGTGCCATCTACATATACATGTTCAAATTCATTCAAACCATCAAACCAATGTGGTCCCAGCTCACTACAGGTGTCAAATGGGCGAGTTTGCGTCGGATTAAGCGGGTCAATGATTTATTTTCTGGATCGTAAACGGGCCGTGTTGTTATTGGGTCGGGTCTACCGTAGCTAAAATTATATAGCCCAATAAAGATGGTCATAAGCAAGAACCGATAGGCCTGACAAGTTAAGGATTAGTCCCATGTATGGGAAGATAGAGCACAAGATAGAAATAAGTTTATCAAATCCATAATTTAAGGAATTGATAAGTTGGGTAGATGGGTCTGACTCATCTACAAAATCATATATAAATACATGACTCTATTCAATCTAATTTATTATGTATTTTTCTGCATTTACCCGCCCCACCAGATTTTTCTAAAAAAATATTTAACTATATTTTAAAAATGTCATAAAAGATGGAAATGTAATGTTTTCCCTTTTACTTTGAAACTTAATTTTAGTAAAAATTATAAATTTACATCTATATACACCCATAAATATATACATACATAGATCTGAACATTAAAAATCAAACTTACCTATTTACTCTCCTCAACACCAATCTAACTCAAAAAATTTACGAAATCTCATGTACTGATTCTAAATATATACAGGGTAAATTGCTTAAAATTTACTTTCTTTTCTTACCATACCCCTTCAACTATGAAATGAGCTTAGAACCCCCTAAAATTTCATAAAATATTGCATCATGGGTTTGCCCTCAAAATGTTTTACCCTTTTACCCTCCAAACTTTTTGTATTTCCACCTTACCTTTAATCTTATCCTTACTATTATATTTCTTAATTCTTTAAATTACAAAAATATTATTTCTTTTAGTTAGAATATTAATTATGCCATTTACCTTTAATGTATTAGACTAAATATACTCTCAAATCTTAATTTTTTTTTTTGTAAGTTTTAATTATTTTATTTGTAAATCAATTAACTTGTTATTAAATTTTAGTTTGATTTAAATCATAAAACTCAATCCTAATTAATATATTCATAAATAAATCACAATTTATGAATATATTTTTATGAAAAGCAAGTTTCATTTGGCAAAAAAAAAAATTAATTAGGATAATGAGTTTTATGATTTAAATCAAATTAAGTTTTATTGGAAAATGATATATATTTTGGAATATATATATATATAATTCGTCAAAAATATATATTTTTCGAATTGTTTTAAAAAAATATATATTATGTTCCAAAATATGATTTTTTCCGAAAAATAATTTTTTTGAGAAAAATATATATTATTTTCCAAAATATAATTTATTTTTCGAAAATAATATAATTTTTTTCCGAAATATATATTTTTTATATTTAAGAAAATAATGTATATTTTTCATCAAAAAATCATATTTTTTAAAACAATTCGAAAAATATATACTTTTGACGAATCATATATATATATATTCCGAAATATATATAATTTTCCAATATATATATATTCCAAAATATACATATTTTTTCGAAAAATAATTTTTTTGAAGGTTTGATTTCACTAAACCCTCATATACTATTGATGGTAGTTTAGGTATTATGACTCAAAATCATATTTTGGAACATAATATATATTTTTTTCAAAAAATTATTTTTCCGAAAAAATTCATATTTTTTAAAATAATATATATTTTTCTCAATAAAAATTATTTTTCGGAAAAAATTATATTTTGGAACATAATATATATTTTTCAGAAAAAATTCATATTTTTTTAAAAGAATTCGGAAAATATATATTTTTGACGAATTATATATATATTCCGAAATATATATCATTTTCCAATATATATATATATATATATATATATATATATTCCGAAATATATATATTTTGTTCAAAATATATATATTGTTTTCATAAATTGTGATTTATTTATGAATATATTAATTATGATTGAGTTTTATGATTTAAATCAAACTAAAATTTAATACCAAGTTAATTGATTTACAAATAAAATAATTAGAACTTATAAAAAAAAAAAATAACATTTGAGAGTATATTTAGTCTAATACATTAAAGGTAAATGACATAATTAATATTCTAACTAAAAGAAACAATATTTTTGTAATTTAAAGAATTAAGAAATATAATAGTAAGGATATGATTAAAGATAAGGTGGAAATACAAAAAGTTTGGAGGGTAAAATGATAAAAAAATCTGAGGGAAATACCATGGTGCAAGAAAATGAAAGTTGAGGGGGGTATAATTAGTTGATGGGGTATAGTAGAGAAAGAAAGTAAACTTGAAGGAAATTTTAAGCAATTTACCCATATATATATATATACACATATATACTTGAATACATAAATAATACTGTATTATATAAATAGACTCATATATATATATATATATATATATATATATATATATATATATACATACGCAGATACACATACTTGAATACATAAATATATAGTAAGCCTATATATATAAATGGGTACCTCTTATTCATCTTTCTAGTTATTTTATACAGAATTTTGTTTGGACATCTCTTGTAACTTGAATTTTCAATTTATTGTGTAAAAAAACAAATAAACAAAAAAGAATTAGAGATATATATGAGATAAATATATATATTTGATAAAAATTTGTACTCGTGGCCATGGACGGATTCAAGTGGGGGCATCCGCCCACTGAACTTTTTTTATTAACAATTTTTTATCTAAAAAATTCTATATTTATGAAATAAATCCTATTAAAATACCACTATGCCTCATTAAAATTATAAAAAAATACCATTATGCTCCCATTGAAATTGGTGTCTAGATCGGTCACTCGTGGCTACTTTTGGGTCATAGATGCAGTTGTAAATTTGTTAGACATCTCTTGTAACTTGAAATTTCAATTGATTGTGTAAGTAAACAAATAAATCAAAAAATTAAAGATATGTATATGATACATATATATATATTTGATAAAATTTTGTAGTCGTGGCTATTTTTGGGTCTTAGATGCCGCTTTAAAAGTTATCCCAAAAGTTTCAGATATAGAAGTTATATACGTGTATATATAAATAATAGGGTTAATAGCAAAAAAACCCTTCAACTATACCCTCTCTCTAACTAAACTCCCTGGTGTGCACTAAGTCCCCCTGAACTATACTTTTCGTGCTGAAAACCCTCTCAAACTATAGTTTTTCCTGCACAGTTATAACACCGTTAAGTGAAATTGCACCGGGATATCCTGAAGTTCTAGTTAATTTCGTTCGTCCCCTGAGATTTTATTTTTCTTGCAATGACACCCCCTTGAAGGAGTGAAATGACTGGAATGCCCTTGTTTTGTCTCCCCTATTTTATGAAATAAATATTTAGGTGGTGAAATTACCTCCATGCCCCAATATTAGAACTTTATAATATTTGGGGATATTTCCAAATATTTTTTTCAAAATAAAAGTTAAAGAAAAGATGTTGGAAATATTTCAAAACTTTTAAATAATAATAATAACTAATTAATATGCATTACTTGAAGTGTAACTCTAATGAATATTTCAAAAGATATAGAGTAAGGAGTTATAAATATTTTCATATTTTTTTTTAAAAAATAATTAATTAATATATATTAATTAAAATGTAACTCTAATGGATATTTCATAAAATATGGAGTAAAGATATAAGACAAATATATTTCAGCAAGCAATAAGTGTTAACCCTTTAAAATAAGATTGTCAAGAACTTGTAACCCCTTGATTCATTTAAAATTGAATGGTCTAGTTTTTCGAATATTTATCAAGATGAAAATTGCAGGTTGATTATTTATTTCTTAGTTTTCATTCAAATTTTTATTTTTGAATGAGTTTTTTTTCTTGTAAGTATTATTATTATTAGTTACATAGTTGTCTTTCATCAAGTAACAAACCACAATCATTATAGAGAATCTCATATGGCCAAATTTTGTTCAAAATATTTTCCTTAAATGAGAAGCAGTGTGTGACATAGAAATTTAAGTGAGTGGCAAAATTGTTACCTTAAAGTTTCAATGTATATATGCCGTCGTAAAAAATTAGTTTTTAGAAAGTGAGTAATTATTAGGTTGAAGATTTGGAATAGGAAGTCACAAAATTTGTTCTTAACGATTAACATTTGTTGCTTGCCGAAATATATTTGTCTTATATCTTTACTCCATATTTTATGAAATATCCATTAGAATTACATTTTAATTAATGTATATTAATTAATTAATATTTTTTAAAAAATATGAAAATATTTATAACCCCTTACTCTATATCTTTTGAAATATTCATTAGAGTAACACTTCAAGTAATGCATATTAATTAGTTATTATTATTATTTAAAAGTTTTGAAATATTTCCAACCTCTTTTCTTTAACTTTTTATTTTGGAAATATCCCCAAATATTATAGGGTTCTAATCTTGGGGCATGGAGGTAATTTCACCACCTAGATATTTATCTCATGAAATAGGGGAGACAAAACAAGGGCATTTCGGTCATTTCACCCCTTCAAGGGGGTGTCATTGCAAGGAAAATAAAATTTCAGGGCGCAAGCGAAATTAACAGAAACTTTAGGGGATCCCAGTGCAATTTCACTTAACGGTGTTATAACTGTGCTGGAAAAATTATAATTTGGGGGGTTTTCAGTACAAAATAGTTCAGGGAGGTTTAGTAAGAGAGAGGGTATAGTTCAGGGGGGTGTTTTGCTATTAACCCTAAATAATATAGAAAGAAAAAATGAGGTGAAAGATAGAGAAGAAAGGAGTTGGTGAAAGAAAGAGAGGCCGTCCAAGGAAGAAGGCTGAGTGATTAATGGTTTGTGAATCTCAAGTGATAGGTTTACACGGTTACTCATACCCTATATGCTATCAACTTACATTTTTACTCAACCCAACCCGTTATCGACGATGGTGGATTTGGATAAATATTGCCAACTCTACAGCTAACCATAAATAGGATAATGTTCAATCAGGACATTTGGTAGCTTGTGGTTTTATATATGTTAACAGCTAATATACCAGATAATTGAAATAAATTATAATTCTGAAAGTTTAGTTTGTTAGTATTGTATATATGTAAATGTTCATAGAGTAGTGCTATATATTATGAAAATAATTTCAAAATAGTATCATGAATCAAGGATATAGTAAGATCTAATATTAATTGGTTTCGATTCTAATCCTGGAATTTTAATTTCAACATCAGTCAAACTTTTTTTTTCAATTTTATTAAAGGAAAAAAGCTAAAAAGCCATTTACATAACTATTTAGGGCATACCCCAAATAACCCTAGCAAAATGATATCCCCAATCCCACCAAATCAATAAAAGCCAAGTACTCTCCTTACCAAAAAAACACTCATTCCTTTTACTTTCTTTTTTATTTATAAATGGACACGTGTCCGTTCATGTATATATGCATCCACATCATTCATACATAAAGCTGGTAATTTCTGACACGAATTGACCTGTTTGACACGATTATATTTATTGTTATATTTATATGCTGATTTTTTCTATTCTCTAATTGGTCATGGATTGAAATACATTAATAAACTATTACTGAATCGTGTCAAATTCAATTTCAATTTCATTTTTATTTTTTATTTTTTATTTTTCGTGTTGGATTGTATCATATTTAAAATGTTTGATTTTCGTGTCAACTAGTATCAGATTGCCCTGTTGACCCGTGGGTCGACCTATTGACACGAATTGTCAGTCCTATTCATATATGATTATATCATAAAATAAATTTTTTGATCTTTACCATTTCTCAATGTCTATATATTAATCCTTCGATTATCTGGATAATGAGCTCAGTTTACTTCTCTCATGACAGATATAATAAATTACATTGTTAAACTATTCTCATATACATGTAATTGTAAAAGAAATTACTGGACATTAAATTCATAAAATAAGGAATTAATTTTTAATTTTTTTGTTAAAAATTTGGGTAAATTGCAATAACCCATATGACGTTTGGGTCAATTCTATCTAGATCAATGTTGGTTAACTCAATTTCAATCCCAAAAGGTTTGCAAAGTGTTGCAATGACACTTCTTTGAGGCATGATGATAACTTTAGTGCCCTTGATTATGTTAATTTTCATGCGAAATGTTTAAGTTACCCCATGCCTAAAACATACATTTAACCCACTGCACCAATCACCTTTATTATAACACTCTTATTATCTATATCTATACTACTCTAAAAGTACAAGAAATTTTAATTATTTATTTATTTTTTATTTCTTTTATTTAAATAATTATAATCATTAATTTACTTATACACCAAATGTCATAACACTCTTTTAATTTTTCCCCAAAATATATTACTTATTACTAAATCTCACTAAACTATATACTAGTACTACTTATAAAAGTCAAAGTAATATTTATTTTTTTATAAAAAAAAATATTTTGTTTACTCTTGTTATTTATGTATAAGCAATTTTTATTTTTTTATAATTTTTTTTATTTTTGTTTATTCAAATAATTTTAATTATTCATTTACTTAACATTTACACCAAATATCACAAAGTTCTTTTGAACTTCCCACTAGATGTATAAATGTTTACTAAATTCAATTAAAATATAGTTATACCAATTAATACAAAATTATTTTCAACTTATCACAAAATATATTTAATTATTATTGAATCTAACTAATCTATATACTATTTAAAATATCAAACAATATTATGTTTTCCTTTAGACTTATTTTTTAACTGATCTTGTTAATTATTTAAATAATTACACCTATTTATTTATTTTATATTTACACTTTAATGTTACAAAATTATTTTTAGATTCACACTAAAATTAGTAATTATTACGAAATCATATTTAAAAATAAATATAATTATATTGTCAAATTTTACTAAAATTATTGATTATTGGCAATATATATACTACTTATAATTAGATATAAGTTTTATTTTTTCTATATACTAAAAAAAACAATATATATATATATATATAATATTTTATTGGGTATGTAATAATTATAATGATTATTAATTATAACCCCTTAATATATATTTTTGTAAAATATCTATATAGTAATATATTTAGAATTAAAAACAGTAATTAAATAGTGTGGTTTTCTTATTATTAATTTATATAATTCATTATTGATTAAATACTTTTGGTGGTAGAATTTACTTTTAAATAGATTTTTCAATATAGTTTAGATATTTTTGAATTTTTGTATTTAAAATAAAATTATATATCTTATTTATTTATCGTAAATTTTTTTATAATAAGGTTGGTTGCTCTAGTGGTTGAGGTATAGGATTTATGCATGAGTTAATTTAGATATTTTGCATGAAAATTAAAATAATTAAGGGCACTAAAGTCATTTCATGCTTGCAGAAATGTCATTGCAAATTGCAAACATCAGGATCGGGCATTGAGACTAAAACTGCATTGACCATTATCAAGGTGGAATTGACCCAAATTTCAGGATGTGTCATTACTATTTACCCTAAAAATATTTAGTCACATATTCAAATACTATTGGACCACAAAAGCGGCGGAAGATCCAAGTCTTGTCCTTTTTTTCCACGCAAGGTTTTTGAAAATGCAAAAACTCCACCTTATAATTACTTGACTATATGATCTCATAACTGATTTTGATGATAACATATTAAGTGAAAAATGAAACTCCATATAAAGAACATTAAAGATATTAAACCTTATAATGTTAGATTTGTGCTTAGCATACTTCATTTTTAGTAACAGAATAGATCATCATTTAGTACGTAGTAATAAGGTTTATAGTCTTTTCAAAAAAACAATACTCCGGTTAATAGTGTGTGTGGATTTATGAAGCACAGACACTTCGTCTAGGGTCTCTGCATTCGTGTTAGACACACGTGTCCGTGTCGTGTATCGAACACACGGATATCCTAAAAATATGTTGTTCGTCATACCAAAAACGTGTCATGAAATTTTTTAAAATTGGATACGTAGGAATACGCGATGAATCGGTTGAATCCATGAAAAATAGAAGACTTATGAAGTCGGTAATTTACTGGGTCACTTATGGAACTTCAACACCCCTAATTAATCAAATTGTTGGTTTTGAAGATACTTGGGTATCCTTCTTCCTCCTCATATTGTGAGAAAAATTGAAGTACCTATTCATTAATTTTCCACTCTTTGAAGATAAATAAGATAACACCACAAATAGCCGAATATTTATATTTGTACATTCCAATTTTCATTTTATATCAAGAAAATTCTCACAATATAATAAGGGAGATACTAAGATGTGAGATATTGGGGGAGATGCATTAATTTAATTCATTGGATGATAATGAAATAAAGAATTTTGAATACGTTTGACATTTTCTTTAACCTATTTGTTTATTTTTTATTTGTAAATTTATTTAATTTTCATTATTAAGTGATATAATGAAATATTTGTGTAATATAATATGTATATATATATAAAAAAATTATAACGTCATATCCGTGATTCGTACGTGTATATATATATATTATAGAATATAATATTGCCCACGGCACATATATACAAACCTGTTGAAGCTGAAGTTGTCCCGTTTGCAGGGAGGGAAGAGACAGACACAGAGGATTGCGTAAGGAGAGACTGATCACTTGATTTGGCAGTCAAAAGAAACAAAGAGAAAAATTAGGGTTTTGCCTTAGAAAGTGGGCGACTTTGCAGGTCCTTTCTTACGATCATTAGCTTCTTTGCATGTTGGAAATTGTAACCAAGGACAATATTTTAAATATAGACATACATATAGAGATAGAGTTATAATTGTTGAATTGAAGTATGCCTTGTATTGCAAGCAATGGCATAAAGGTGACACAAAGGATAGAGAGATAGACAGAAGGGAATATATCTGTGAGGTCTGTGGGAAATGATGAGTTGGACACGCAATGCACCAATCTCAAAAATTTGACAAGTTGCCTTACAATAAGATCAGTATTTCCGTTTACTACTTTGTATATGGTGTCCCCATTGGTCCTCAAGCACTCATAATATATACTCACACATACACGTGTATGAACAGTGATTTTGTCGGGAGACCGTTTACTTTCTTAATTTTATTTTTACATTTACTTTTGTGAGAGACTGAGAGTGGTAGTTAGAGATCACAAAATATTTGTTACATTTGGTAACCATTTTTACTCTCAAAAAAGTTAAACTTAACCACAAAATAAATTTTATTTGGGTAGAAGATTAACATGAAGACTGCTAGTTGGAATTGGTTTGTACGCGAAATTAATTGATTTGTTCACCACTTTAATCTTTTTTATAAATAGGGGTCAACCTTATTGTATTGTGTACACAGAAATAACGAGAGAGAAAAGAAAATATAGCTAGATTGATATCTTTCTTGGTGTGAGTGAAGCATCGGGGTTGATATGTTGATCATAATATTGTAATCTTCCCATTGATAATGATTATTGGTGTTCTTCGTGGACGTAGGTTGATTTGACCGAACCATGTATAAATCTCTATATCAGTGTGCGTGTGTGTGATTTTGTTTGCAATTGCTTGTGTATGTTTTTGGTTCGGTCTTGGGCGGGTGTAAAAATCCTAACAAGTGGTATCAGAGCTTTCAGGTTGAAGCAGATCCGAAAAACACGTAAGCTGGTCTAGATCCAAAAATTTAAATTGCTCGAAATCAAAATCTAAACACATAGTTAGATTCGTCTCGTCGAGACAAAGCCGGCGCCGTAAATCGCCATAAGAAGTTTCGCCGGAAAACTCCTGTGTCGTTACAGTGCCGAGTCGTTACAGTGATATCAATTTTTTTTGTTTTTTATTGCTGATTTATTATTTTGCCCGATTGGAGTCATTTTTGATGCGGTCGGAACCGTTCTTAAGGTTTTGGACCGTTTTGGATGAAACCGTGCGATCGATTTTACGTGATTCGACTCCGAACACCTCGTGAAAGATCAGTTGGAGCTATAGGAGAAGAAAAGACAACAATGATCGACAAGTTTGACGGTACAAACTTTATTTTTTGGAAGATGCAAATTGAGGACTTGTTATTTCAGAAGAATTTGTATTTACCAATGGAAGAGCAGAAACCAGAATCGATGAAAGAAGAAGATTGAAAAATCCTAGATCGAAAGGCTCTCGGTACAATCAGACTGACGTTGTCAAAGTCCGCTACTTTCAACATAAGGAATGAGAAGACAACAAGATCTCTCATGGATGCCCTTTCTAACATGTACAAACAGCCGTCTGCAACAAACATAGTACATCTCATTAAAAAGATTGGTTAATCTGAAGATATCCGAGAATGGAAAGGTCAGTGAACATCTTAATATTCTCAATGAGATTGTTGGACAGTTGGAATCTGTTGATATGCTCTAAGCTAGCTACCGGAGAGTTGTAGCAGTATAATTGCTGCGATTAGTAGTTCTTCAGGGAAAGAAAATTTACAGTATGATTCTATGGTCAGTATGATACTCACTGAAGAAATCAGAAGGCAAACAACAGACTTTTGTAACAGTGGCTCAACATTGAATGTCGAGAGTAGAGGCAGAGGTTCGAGTAGAAAGAAAGGCGAAAGTTATGGACGTGGCCGTTCCAAGTTAAGACAGGGAAGATCACAGTCTCGAAGTCCCAAAGATCTCAAAAAGATTGAGTGTTGGAATTGTGGCAAAACTGGTAATTACAGAGAATAGTGTAGATCCCCCCAGAAGGTAGTTGAAAACAAGACTGAAGCGAATATTGTCTCAGAAGAAGCAGATGATGTGTTGATATGCTTTTTGGAGAATAAGGCAGAGTTTTGGGTCTTGGACTCTGGAGCATCATTCCATGTAACCTCAAGTCGAGAGCTTTTTGAGAGCTATGTACCTGGTAACCCGGGAAAGGTTTATCTAGGTGACGATCAGCCCTGCAGTGTTGTTGGCAAGGGTGAAGTACATATCAGACTCAGTGGATCGATATGGAAGCTAAAAGATGCGAGACACATTCCAGATTTGAGGAAGAACCTGATCTCAGTAGGCCAGTTGGCAAGTGATGGTTATGTGACCACTTTCAAAGATGATGAGTTAGAGGTTTCCAGAGGGGCTATGACTATAGCATGAGGAAAGAAAGTTAGTATGCTCTACACTACCACTAAAGCTAGCACATTGATAGCAGTTGCAGAAAGAAAAGGGGATCACAACCTGTGGCATCAGAGGCTAGGTCACATGAGTGAAAAGGGGCTCAAGGTTATGCTCTAGAAGGGAAAACTACCAGGATTGAAATTGATTGATATCGACTTCTGTGAGAATTGCATATTCGGTAAGTAAAAAAGGGTGAGTTTCTAGAGCAACAACAGAAATCTTAGAAAGGAAAAGCTTGAGCTAGTTCACATGGATGTCTGGGGGCCAGCAAATGTCTCATCTCTTGGTGAAAAGTCTTACTTCATGACTTTCATTGATGACAATTCCAGGAAGGTATGAGTTTACTTCTTGAAATATAAATCTGAGGTGTACGGTGTATTCAAGAAATGGAAAGCCATGGTGGAGAACGAGACAGGGTTGAAGATAAAGAAATTAAGATCCAACAATGGTGGAGAATACGAAGACTCCGGGTTCAAGAACTTTTGCTATGAGAACGGTTTAGATTAGAGAAGACTATTCCACGTACACCACATCAGAATGGAGTAACATAACGTATGAACCGGACATTAACTGAGAAAGCCAGAAGCATACGCATATAGGTAGGGTTACCGAAATAGTTCTAGGCAGAAACAGTCAGTACAACAACGTATCTTATCAATCAAGGTCCATTAGTACCATTGGAGCACAAAATACTATAAGAGGTATGGAGCGGTAAAGAGGTAACTTTCACATTTGAAAGTTTTTGGTTGTGTAGCATATGTGCATGTTAGTGATCATGTGATGGGAAAACTTGACCCTAAATCACAAAAATGCACTTTCATTGGATATGGCGGTGATGAGTTTGGTTACAACATGTGGGATGAATAGAACCAAAAGGTGATTCGAAGCAGAGATGTAGTATTCAATGAAAAGGTTACGTACCAGGATAGGCACATGACAACCTTGAATCGTGAAATACAAAGTGATCTTGTGTATGTTGAGTTAGAAGATGTTCAAGACAGTGAAAAGGCATAATAAATAGTTGAGAGTCCCGAGTCAGAAGAACCAATTGCAGAAAACAATACTCAACAGGATGTTACACCGCAGTCTCCGACTCCTATTCCTGTATCTAGGGGGACTTCACGGCCGCATGTGCTGAATAGAAGATACGTGAATTATTTGTTGCTCACAAATGGAGGTGGACCAGAATGTTATGATGAAGCATGCAGTGCAATAGATACGAGCCAGTAGGAGCTTGCGATGGAAGATGAGATGAAGTTCCTTATCTCCAACAAAACATGGAAGCTAACCGAGCTGTCGATAGGAAAAAAAGCTCTTCATAACAAATGGGTGTACAGGGTCAAAGAGGAACATGATGGTTCCAAGAGATATAAGGCGAGACTTGCAGTTAAAGGATTTTTGCAGAAAGCAGGAATCGACTACACCGATATATTTTCTCCGGTTGTGAAATTGAATACCATTCGTTCAGTTTTTAGCATTGTTGTAGTAGAGGGTTTACACCTAGAGCAGTTAGATGTCAAAACTGTTTTCCTTCATGGTGACCTAAATGAGGAGATTTATATGCATCAACCAGAAGGTTTCCCAGTGAAAGGGAAAGAGAAGTCAGATGCGACAAAGGTTACAAGGCAAAGTCAGACGCGACAGTGGTTGCAAGACAGAGAGGCCAGACGCAATAGAGCTCACAGGGTCTTTACAAGGTCAAATATTGCTCATGTAGTGGGAGCTATGAGTAGGGTCATGCAAAATCCCATGAAGCGACATTGGGAAACAATGAAAATAGATAAACTAAAGTTGTGCTCAACTTCAGTGGGTCTTCAAGATTGAAGACAGAAATGAGTGCACCGTAATGCACTGATCATTGATGAAGTTGATTGTTAGAGGAAAAGTCGTTGATGTACTGTCAGGGGTGCTAAAAATAGTTGTTAAAAACAGCCTCTTATGATAACGTTAGGTTTTACCCAACGCAAGCGCACATATCGATTGTAAAATAGGAATGGCTTGAGTAAGGGATATAGATCCCATAGAGACTAAGATTGTTCACTTTAACAATTCAAAAATACTGAATTATATTTTTTGAAAATGGTTTGTTTAGGTGGTGTAAAAATAAATTATCTATTTTAACTAAAATTATCTAGAAAGCAAATTAAATTAGTTGTGATTCAGATGAGAGAGAAAACTAGGGTTTTCATCACTCCACCACTAACCGCATAATATAGTTCCTCACTGTATCAATTGTAAGAGGGCGATCCATAACTATGAATCGGGTCATACCGCAAATAGTTAAATACGTCCCCAAAAAGGAGTACCATCAATCGGATTGCGACAACCCATCTCATGACTGACCTAACTAGTGCATGACAATTATATTACTCTAATATACTCATAATGCATGAAAATAAACTAAAATATGTCTATATTAAATCGCCAAGGCATGGCCTGTGTCAAACTAGGGCCTCAAGTTTCATTACCACCATTATGTAGAAAACCATAATTAAGCATCCGAGTTCCAGCCCATAGTGAATAATCATAGTTGTGCAAAATAATACATTAATTCCATCTAAGACAAGAATTTAAAACAAACTGTTGCCCGATAAATGACTCTAGAGGGGGGGTGAATAGAGTCTTAGCTTAAATAATGGAATTTAATTCGATTTTCTAATTGATAAATATAATTGCAATGCTAGATGATTTAATATAAAAACACAAAGCTATATAAATCAAAATAAAGTAGAGAGAGAATTATAAATACTTGGACAAACGATTTTAGCGAGGTTCAGAATACCCTTGATTCCTACGTCCTCGGCTCAAGATTCTCTTGAGACTTCTCAAATCCACTATGGCTTCTCCTTACGGGTGGAGAGCAAAACCTTCACAAGAAGCACACCACTTCTCCTTGCTAAGAGAACACCCTCTCTTAGCCTAAAATTGGGTCACACCAACCCTTTGAATACAATGATCTTGTACACTAGAATATCTCTCAAAGATTGATTTGTACAATTGTAGCTCTCTTGCTCACAAGACTAGAGTAAGAATTTGAATAAAAAATTGAAGCTCTAGACTTGAAAATATGTGAATGATGATACAAAAGTGTATATGAAAGTGTGTGATTGAGATTGCAAGAGGTAGGTTGTAAAGAGAGTTTTAAGTCCTTTTATAGCAAACATTTTCATCATTTTTGGCATAAAATATGACAAAAAGTCATATAGAGCCATTTGAAAAGGCAATAGAGCCGTTGAAAAGCAATTCAGGGATTGGGGTGAGCTGAGTTCCTGAATGGGGTGAGCTGAGTTATGCATTTGTAATTTATGAGAAGAGGGTGAGCTGAGTTTGCAAATGGGGTGAGCTGAGTCTTTAAAATATTTTGTATTTAATTTGTAAAACTTTGAATGCTAATTCTCAAACCAAAATTCATTAATTTGGTATTTATTTGTTTTCAAAAAATAGTTTTATGCATAATGATTTTAGATTTCTAGAGCTTCAAAATAATTCAAATAATTACTTTGACAGTTAAAATCTAAACACTCACCAACCTATCTACCCAATCTTCAAGTAGTGGTTGATCCTATTTGAAATGATTAACTTTAAGCTTCAATCTCTTTGCTCTTGATCATCTTTGAACTTCAATCTTTTTGCATTTGATATTCTTGTTCGTTCGCTTTAAATGCATCGCCATGATCTTTTTGTCCGCATGATCCATAGTATGATTTTCCTATTTTTACAAGCTTGGACAAATACTCATTGTAACCATTAGTACAAATACATCATTAATGATTTGTTATCATCAAAATTACGGAATTACCCTTAGATTAAAATATTAAGGCCAACAATCTCCCCCTTTTTGATGATGAGAAAATATTAATGTGTGCATATATTAATGTAAGTAGGCTTAAATTTTAGACAAATTCTCCCCTTGTTAATATGCACAATTTTTTTTACATTACCCAAAAGATTCATGTTATAAAATAAGCAGTTCATGTTATAAAATAAGCAGTACACAAGTCTAGTAAATATCAAAATAACATGATAATAACACACATACTTCTCCCCCTTTTGTCACAGCAAAAAGAAAGGGCGGAGAACAGCCATCGAGGAGAATCGTAGAGCAATCAACGTCGATCCATTAGATGATGCAAATGCTGCTGAATTCTGTCCATACGTGATGATAAACCTATAAGACCCTCATCGACTCGTGAATATAAAACATCAATCCGGGACTCCATCCGAACTTGAGAAGCTGCGATCATGGCTAATGGATTTTCCGGGTCAGAAGGTGGTGATGAAGCAGCACTAGCATGCTGGAAAGCTGGTGTACCTTCAATCTCTTCATCATTAGTAATCACAGGTTTTGGATGTAGTAATAGTTTCGGATCATACCAATTTCCATTCTTGTCGACTAACAACCTCATGCTTCGGAGAGTTCGAGGCACGAAACGATCAATGATGCGAGAACGGGTTCGGGCCTCTTTAGAGAGGTTAACCTTAAGTGCTTCGAAAATACGAGACAAAGGCATGGCATAGCAAAGGTGTTTGCCTCTTTTAAGGCAAGCCTTCATGTGTTTGAACATAATGAAGGCCAAATCAAACTGGCAACCTGCCAACACGCACCATGTCAGAAAAGTCTCCATACGGGATACGTCGGACTTACCGCCAGATTTAGGAATAATATTGCGTGTGATTATATTGTACACAAGGCAAGCCTCAAGAGTAAGCTGATTATGTTTGAGTAGGGAAACAGGTTTGGTGTTGGGATTATGACAAAGGAGTTGAACAACTTCAACAGGATTGAAAGTTGGAGAACGGTACCACTTGTGTGTATTGTAGTGTTGAATGCCTCCTTCATCAAGATTAAGGTAATTACGGAGGTTGGAACAGTTAAGTTCAATTACAGTTCCGAGGACAGAGGACTTCAGGGTCGTCTTGGATGTTGAAAGATGGCTATAGAAGATTTTAGTTGCCCGAGTAAAGACTGGAACATCCATGGAGACGAAATGTCCTAGTCCAATAGCGTCAAACAGGCGATATGTATTAAGGTGGGCTTGTTCACAATCTTTGGAAGTAACAACTCGACAAATGACAATATTGCGATGGACAAAAGTGCCTTCGAATTTTTGTTGCCATTTGGGTGTCCCATGAATTTTGACTATCGGAGTGGGCAATGGAGAAACCGGATTGTGGGTTACGGGATTGGAACCGGAACAGGGGCTGTTTGGGATACGAGTCACACGCTGGGGGCTCGAGTTTTGGGCTCGAGTTTTGGGGGGCATTTTTGGAGAGATTTTCCAGAACTTAGAACTGCAATAATCCCAAATATTTGGAACTGGTAATCACTACTTTAAAATTTCAAAATTCTAATTGTGAAATGCAAGATCCAAACTTTTAATTGCCAAAATCAATTTTTGAAATGCAAAAATTCCCAATTTTCGAAATGTGCAAAAATTCCCAAATTCTGAAGTCCAACTCCAAACTTAGAACTGCAATAATCCCAAATTTTGAAATAAGAGATAGAACTGCCAAACCAATTTTCGAAATGTCTAATTATCACAAAATTTCACAGAATGAATACAAGAGCAAGGGTAAGAAAATCTGAACTTTTGATGGAAATGACAAGGGTTAGGAAAGGAGCTGACAAAATATTTCCAGTCCAAGATTTCGCTCCCAATATGTCAAACAATTTCAGAAATATTAATCCCAAATTTTCAAAAAGTTTCAGAAATTTTGCTCCCAAGGTTTGAACTCCACAGTCTGAAGTACCCTGGTGTTGGGATAATAATATAATTCAATTTTCGAAATACCAAAATTCCCAAATTTTTGAAATGTCCAATTTCTGAATTCCCAATTTTAAGAGATGAAATATACAATTGTTGAGAGATAATTTCAGTTAGAAAATACGGTGAGGTTTAGAACTAAAAAATATTCAATTTTTGATACCCACACACTGAAATTCAAGGAACACAATAAGTCATGGTTTGTAACAAAGTAATTTGAAAATTGAGATAGATAGGAGAAGAGCTTATACGAAAAGTCACAATAGAGAAAAGGTGGATGAAGGGCAGAGGATGGCCGTTGGTTTGTAGATATAGAGCAGCGGTGAAGGTCGTGACGCCGAGGAGGACAGCGGCTCAAACCACAAAGCACAGCGGCTTGGCGGCGATGAGAAACTGGGGTTTCGTCCCTAGTTTGCGCGAGAGAGGGCGTGATGGTGGAGCTTGGTGAGTTGGGTGGCCTGGTGATTGGTTGCCGAGTTTTCGCAGAGACAGAGACAGAGCAGCGGTGGTGGTTTGCGAGTGAGGCGGCGAAGGTGGTGCTGGTTCACAGTTGTGGTGGGTTGCTCGCTGTTCTGCTGTGGTGGAGGTGCGAAATGGAGATAGTGGTGGAGATTGGTGAAGATGATGGTGGGTTGAAATGGTGATGGTGATCTGTGAGATTGATTGAAGAGGTAGGAAGATGAACGATAATAGAGATATATAAAAAGACGAAAAAATATATATATAAAACTATATAGATATGTATATATATGTATATATATTTTTAAATAATAATTTAGATTACTTCAAATTCACGTGTCATGCCGAGTTCTCTTCGGATTGAACAAAATTGACTCTCTTGAAGGGGTTTTGTAAAAATATCCGCAAGTTGATCTTCCGTTTTGACAAAAACAAGTTCGATGTCACCTCTAGAAACATGGTCTCGAAGAAAATGGTACCGAATTTCGATGTGTTTGGTTCGAGAGTGTTGTATAGGATTCTTTGAGATACAAATTGCACTTGTATTGTCACACTTAATCGGAATATGATCATAGGTAAGCCCAAAATTCTCAAGTTGTTGCTTAATATATAGCGTTTGAGCACAACTATTACCGGCGGCTACATATTTGGCTTCCGCCGTTGATAAAGCCACGGAATTTTGTTTTTTACATGACCACGATACAAGGGAGTGTCCTAAGAAATGAAAAGTGCCGCTAGTACTTTTCCTATCAATCTTGCATCCGGCAAAATCGGCATCCGAATAGCTAGTTAATTCAAATGATGTGTGACGTGAATACCATAAGCCAAGATCAATTGTGCCACTCAAATATTTAAAGATTCTTTTAACCGCAATAAAATGAGATTCTTTAGGGCATGATTGAAAACGAGCACATAAACAAACACTAAACATAATGTCCGGCCTACTAGCCGTTAAATACAAAGGACTACCAATTAGTCCTCTATATTTCTTAACATAAAAATCAATGCCATTTTCATCCTTATCAAGTTTCAAGGAAGAACTCATAGGAGTTTTGGCATGTTTGGCTCCCTCCAAACCAAATTTTTTTAGCAAATCTTTGATATACTTGGATTGGCAAATGAAAATGCCATCAAGTGTTTTTTTGATTTGCAACCCTAAAAAGAGGTTGAGTTCTCCCATCATGCTCATTTCAAACTCGTTTTGCATGATAAAAACAAACTCGTCACATAGTGTATCATTAGTTGATCCAAATATAATATCATCTACGTATATTTGAACAATTAACAATTCACTATTAATGGATTTAGTAAAGAGAGTATTATCTATTTTACCACATTTGAATCCATTTTCAAGTAGAAAACCACTAAGTCTTTCGTACCAAACTCTTGGAGCTTGCTTTAAGCCATATAAGGCTTTTGATAGCTTAAAGACATGATTGGGAAAAGTGAAAATTTCAAATCCCAGGGGTTGTTCTACATTGACTTCCTCTTCAATGAAACCATTTAAAAATGCACTTTTAACATCCATTTGAAATAATTTAAAATTCATGTGAGATGCAAATGCAAGTAACATTCTAATCGCTTATAACCTTGCAACGGGGGCAAAGGTTTCCTCATAATCAATTCCCTCTTCTTGATTATATCCCTTGGCAACAAGTCTTGCCTTGTTTCTAACAATGATTCCCGATTCATCCTTTTTATTCCGAAATACCCATTTAGTTCCTATAATGGTTTTATCATTCAGTCTTGGAACTAATTCCCACACTTGATTTCTTTCAAATTGATTCAATTCTTCTTGCATAGCAAGAAACCATGATTCATCATTTTCGGCTTCTTGTATGTTTTTAGGCTCAAATTGAGATACAAATGCCAAGTAATTGCACACATTATTAACTTGAGAATGTGTGCTAACTTCCTTGGAAGGGTCTCCAATAATTTGGTCAATAGGATGATTTCTTACATATTTCCAACTCTTGGGAAGAGTATCACGTGACTCTTCAATAGAGGGTTCATTGGAAGACTTATCATCTTGGGATGAGTTTGGTGAAAGTTCATTTGGATTTTCATTCATATTGAGTTTATTGACACCTTGTTCAATATCGTTAAACTCATCATCACTTTGGTTTGGTCTAGGTGAAGGTAGTGGTGATTCATCAAATGTTACATGGATAGATTCAACTACCGCTTGAGTTTTTCTATTGTACACTCTATATGCTTTACTCCTAGATGAATAACCAAGGAGAATCCCTTCATCGGATTCAGCATCAAATTTACCAAGATTGTCCTTATCATTTAGGACAAAACATTTAAACCAAAAACCTTGAAATACCCAATGTTGGGTTTTCTTTCATACCAAAGTTCATATGGAGTTTTGCCAATGGTCTTTCTAATAATTACCCTATTAATAACATAACATGCGGTGTTGACGGCTTCGGCCCAAAAATATGTAGGCAAGCTATGCTCATTTAGCATAGTTCTAGCCATTTCTTGGAGAGATCTATTATTTCTTTCAACAACTCCATTTTGTTGAGGAGTTCTAGGGGCCGAGAGATTATGATCATAACCATTGTCATCACAAAATATCTCTACGTCTTGATTTTCAAATTCCCTTCCTCTATCACTTCTAATGGTTTTAATCTTATATTCTTTTTCATTTTGAACTTTTCTACAAAATTTAAAAAAGATAGAGTGAACCTCATTTTTATGTGTAAGAAAAAAGACCCAAGTGAATCTAGAGAAATCATCAACAATGACAAATGCATAAAGTTTACCACCTATACTAATAACCCTTTCCGGTCCAAACAAGTCCATATGAATTAATTCAAAAGGTCTTGTGGTAGTAATGCTCTTTTTGCTTTTAAATGATGTCTTAACTTGTTTCCCTAATTGACAAGAGCTACAAATTTTGTCTTTAATATACTTAGTCTTTGGGAGGTCTTTGACTAATTATTTTCTAGACAATTTAGATAATAAATCCATACTAGCATGTCCAAGTACTCTATGCCATAACCAACTATTTTCATTTGAAGAAACAAAACATTTTACATCTTGGTCATGCAATTCACATAAAAGCAATGTATATAAATTTCAATTTCTATTAGTAACAAATACTTGTTTGTTATCATGTTCAACAATGCATTGGTTAGATTTAAAGATAACATTAAAACCTTTATCACAAAGTTGACTAATACTAAACAAGTTATGTTTTAATCCATCAACAAGAAGCACATTATCAATAGAGAGAGATGAAGAAATACCAATTGCTCCAATGCCAATTACTTTTCCTTTAGAGTTATCCCCAAATGTCATATTTCCTCCATCATAAGGCTTGAGAGAAAGAAATTTTGATTTATCTCCCGTCATGTGTCTTGAACACCCACTATCAAGAAACCATTTGTCCTTGGAAGATGAGGACTTCAAGCATACCTAAAAAAATAATTAGGTAACTAATTTTGGTACCCATATATCCTTGGGTCCTTTGTGGTTAGAAATTTTAACATAAGTGCCTTTGATAGCCCAAATTGTCTTAATGTTATTTTTCTTTCTTTTGGTACATTCAAATATTTTATGTCCACTCCTCTTACAATAATTACATCTTAAATGAGTCAAAGAATTTTTAATGAAAGTTTCATGTAAGGGATTTCTTTTCTTTAATAAACAAGCATCCTTTTGATAAGGATCATAACCTAATCCTTCTTTAAAGAATGAACTTCTTTGGCTTCCAAGCATAATAGCCAATTTTTCCTTTCCTTTTGTAAATTTGGCTAATATATTTGTTTGATCATCAATGGTCTTTTTAAGTAAAACATTTTCACTAATAAGATCATTTGAAGGAGTAGTGTTTTCTTTTTGTTCTTTTAAAGAAATAACTTCTTCTTTAGATTTAGAAAGCTCAAGAAATAAAGATTTATTTTCTCTCTTGAGAGAATTACATTTCAAAATCATTTTTCTCAATTCATCATGAATTTATTTAAATGCTTCTTGTAATTCATTATATGAGTCTACAACATCATCATAAGAAGGTAAATTGTCATTAAGAGAGTCATTACATACCTCGTCATCGAAAGCCATGAGACAAAGATTTGCCATTTCTTCCACTTCATTGTCACTATTTGAGACGTCGGATTCATCATCCTCCCATGTAGCTTGCATAGCCTTTTTATTTTTCTTCTTTTCCTTTTCGCCTTTGAGCTTGAGACAATCGGCTTTGAAGTGACCCACTTTTCCACAATGAAAACACGTGGGTGTATCTCTTTTGCTAGCCTCATTGGATGGTTCTCCCTTCCTCATAGGATTCCTTCTTTGAAAACTTTTTCTTTGAAGATATTTCTTAAAATTTTGGGTGATGAGAGCTATTTCTTCATCATCATTTTCGAGATCATCGGTCTCCATCAACGCTTCTTTGAAGGCGGCTTGAAGAGCTAATCCTTTCCTTGGTTTTGATTCTTCTTCACGAGATTTGAGAGTCATCTCCCACGTGAGAAGTGAACCATGTAGCTCATCAATGTTGAGTTTAGTAAGGTCATGAGATTCCTTGATAGCGGTAGTTTTGGCATCCCATTTGGCCGGAAGACTTCTAAGAACTTTTCTAACAATATCCGAGTTAGCCATAGGTCTACCAAGATATTTCAAACCATTCAAAATATTTGTGAATCGAGAAAAAATATCATTAATGCTTTCATTTTCTTTCATGCGAAATAGTTCATATTCATGCATAAGTAAATCAATTTTTGACTCACGAACTTGTGAGGTTCCTTCATATGTTATTTCTAATTTATCCCAAATTTCTTTGGTGGTTGTGCAAGTTGATACCCTATCGAATTCATTTGGACTAATTGCACAATTTAAATTCACTTTGGCCTTAACATTTATTGAGATAAGTTTACGGTCATCCGCATCCCATTCTTTTGCCTCCTTAGGCACCTTTTTGCCATCGATATCTTTCATAGGAATAAATGGTCCATTTTCAATAACTTGCCATATTTGGTAATCTATAGCTTGAAGAAAATCAATCATTCTAGTTTTCCAATAACTATAGTTTGAACCATCAAACCAAGGAGGTCTATTGTTAGATTGACCCTCTATGTGTGTAACACCATTGTTTGCCATGATCTTTTCTCTAAGGTGATTAAGCCTTTAAATTAGAGCCTTGCTCTGATACCAATTGTTGCCCAATAAATGACTCTAGAGGGGGGGTGAATAGAGTCTTAGCTTAAACAATGGAATTTAATTCGATTTTCTAATTGATAAATATAATTGCAATGCTAGATGATTTAATATAAAAACACAAAGCAATATAAATCAAAATAAAGTAGAGAGAGAGTTATAAATACTTGGACAAGCGATTTTAGCGAGGTTCAGAATACCATTGATTCCTACGTCCTCGGCTCAAGGTTCTCTTGAGACTTCTCAAATCCACTATGGCTTCTCCTTACGGGTGGAGAGCAAAACCTTCACAAGAAGCACACCACTTCTCCTTGCTAAGAGAACACCCTCTCTTAGCCTAAAATTGGGTCACACCAACCCTTTGAATACAATGATCTTGTACACTAGAATATCTCTCAAAGATTGATTTGTACAATTGTAGCTCTCTTGCTCACAAGACTTGAGTAAGAATTTGAATAAAAAATTGAAGCTCTAGACTTGAAAATATGTGAATGATGATACAAAAGTGTATATGAAAGTGTATGATTGATATTGCAAGAGGTAGGTTGTAAAGAGAGTTTTAAGTCCTTTTATAGCAAACATTTTCATCATTTTTGGCATAAAATATGACAAAAAGTCATATAGAGCCATTTGAAAAGGCAATAGAGCCGTTGAAAAACAATTCAGGGATTGGGGTGAGCTGAGTTCCTGAATGGGGTGAGCTGAGTTATGCATTTGTAATTTATGAGAATAGGGTGAGCTGAGTTTGCAAATGGGGTGAGCCGAGTCTCTAAAATATTTTGTATTTAATTTGCAACACTTTGAATGCTAATTCTCAAACCCAAATTCATTAATTTGATATTTATTTGTTTTCAAAAAATAGTTTTATGCATAATGATTTTAGATTTCTACAGTTTCAAAATAATTCAAATAATTACTTTAACAGTTAAAATCTAAACACTCACCAACCTATCTACCCAATCTTCAAGTAGTGGTTGATCCTCTTTGAAATGATTAACTTTAAGCTTCAATCTCTTTGCTCTTGATCATCTTTGAACTTCAATCTTTTTGCATTTGATATTCTTGTTCGTTCGCTTTAAATGCATCGCCATGATCTTTTTGCGTTCGCTTTAAATGCATCGCCATGATCTTTTTGTCGGCATGATCCATAGAATGATTTTCCTGTTTTTACAAGCTTGGACAAATACTGATTGTAACCATTAGTATAAATACATCATTAATGATTTGTTATCATCAAAATTACGGAATTACCCTTAGATTAAAATATTAAGGCCAACACAAACATATAATTTTATATTGCAAATCAGTACGGTCTCTTAACTACTACAATCATCACAGTATGGTCAACAGTTTCCCCTCGTTACAATTAAAAACAATGAAAGAACTACATTACTTGGCTAGGGTTTTCCAAGAAAACCCTAGATACCGAGTCAGTTGGCCATGTAGGAAGGTGACTACATCGGTAATGTAGAAACGATCTCCATGGTCTTCTTCTCCAGATCTCTAGGTTTAAATACGGCTCTCAACAGCAGTAAGTCTGAATGAATGAACCTCTCTAAATGAACGTGAACCTCCAAAACTCATGACTAAACTCCCCACTAACGAACTCTATATGATCGTGTATATATAGACAATGGTATAGAGAGGTCATTTTTAGTCTTTTCACTCCTCACCTCTTACAAACCCTAACTTTTGATATATATAGGTGTATATACATGTATATAGAGGTCTGGAGTCATAGGTTATGCGACGTTAGGTGTGTAAAAATATGTGGTTAAAAATAACACCTTAATGACTCTAGGTTTTATCATACGCAAGCGTACGTATCAATTGTAGAATAACAAATGGCTTGAGTAAGGGATATCGATCCCACAAAGACTAAGATTGTTCACTTTAGTAATTCAAAAACACTGAATTATATTTTCTGAAAATGGTTTGTTTGGGTGGTCAAAAGACCAAATTATCTAATCTTTACTAAAAACTAAAGTAAATTTTTTATGATTCAGATGAGAGAGAAAACTAGGGTTTTCATCACTCCACCACTAACTGCATAATATAGTTCATCATTGTATCAATTGTAAGAGGGCGATCCATAACTGTGAATCATGTCGTATCGTAAATAACTAAATACGACCCCAAAAAGGAGTACCATCAACCGAATTACGATGACCCGTCTCATGACTGACCTAACTAGTACATGCCAATTATACTACTCTAATCTACTCCTACTGCATGAAAATAAACTAAAGCATGTCTATATTAAATCGCCAAGGCAGACCTGTGTCAACTTAGGGTCTTAAGTTTCATTACCACCATTATGTAGAAAACCATAATTAAGCATCCGAGTTCTTGCTCATATTGAATAATCATAGTTGTGTAAAATAATACATTCATTCCATCTAAGACAAGAATTTAGAACAAATATATAATTTTATATTACAAGTCAGTACGATTTTTTAACTACTACAATCATCACAGTATGGTCAAGAGTTTCCCCTTGTTACAATTAAAAACAATGAAAAAACTACATTACTTGGCTAGGGTTTCACTATAAAACCCTAGATACCGAGTTAGTTGGCCATAATGGAAGGTGACTGCATCAGTGATGTAGAAATGATCTCCATGGTCATCTTCTCCGGATCTCTAGGTTTGAATATAGCTCTTCACAACAACACGTCTGAATGAATCTCTCTGAATGAACGTGAACCTCCACAACTGAACAACCCTAATGAAAGTCTACTATAAAAACAACTCCTCTGAACTCTCTCAACCAACAACCCTTTATATTGATATATGATCGTGTATTTATGGGCAATGGTATAGAGAGAGCCTTTACACTCTCTCATGTAAACCCTAAAACTGATTTATATAAATGTATATACATGTATACAGAAGTCTGGAGTCGAACCGAGAGTAAAACAAGCAAAAATCTCCAAAAACCATAATTTCTTGCCGTACGTACCTTTCTAGTGTACCTGACCTACGCTTTAAGCATAGCTTGCGTACGCTTCAAGCGTAGGTCCAAGCGTAGAAATGTGATTTCCAGCCACTTTTTGAAACTGAAAGCGTAGGCAAAAACGTAGGTATTTTATGGAAAATCACTTTTCTTCGTGAATGCACCAAAACGACCGTCTTAAACCCACGATACTTTTTGCTGAAGATGACGACTTTTAGAAATGCCGTTTTTGTCCTCCGGTAACCATTTTTGTCTCAAACTGCCTCTTTGAATCTCCTATTGGATAGAAAGAACACACTCTTCAGTTAATTCACCGAAGTTAGCTCCATTTCTTCATTAAGCTATTGAAACTTGATTTAACACACAAAGGACATAAAAATAACAAATAATGGAATGAAATTACATAACAATAGTGAGTTAAGGGGTTAAAATGACTAATATTTGACACCTATCACACCCCCAAACTTACATTTTGCTAGTCCCTTAGCAATAAACTCAGGGAACTTTCTTGTGATGATTTCTAATCTATCCACTCTAACTAATCTAACCTACTCCCTTGCTTTCGTGAGGGTTGACGATTACACTTAGCGCGTGTAACAAGCCTTTTAAACCCTTAGATTACCCCTAGTGGACGAGTGAAGTCTCGTGAAGGTTTCCAGTGATGCTACCTACAAACATCTTAGTTCTCTATAATCACGCAATCATGAGTTCACACACAAGTTCAATTAAATCATGATATAGTGCAAAAGACATCATGTATGCAAATACTCCAACTCATTACCGAACAATAATTATATCAAGCTTCGTGTCATGAATGGTTCCCACTAAAGTGGATGATTTTACTACTTTCTACTCTGAATCCAGACAACCTTCCGTGATCTTGTGAGCTCTCGACTATGATATTTCTGTTTCTCTTCTCCTACTTCATTGATAAAATTTTGCTATTTTTCATAAAAATTAATCTTTCCATCATTCCACTTTTCATCCCCTTTTGTCTTTCTAAGTCTCTAGACTTTCTAGCGGGGATTTTTAGTTCTGACCAACTGGGCTCGAGCTTCTTCCATGGGATTTATGCTTATTTTCTCAAAATATTTTTATCAATTTTCACCATTTCAACCATAACATATCCCATTCTCCCCTTTTATTGTGGCAAAATTATTTTTTCAACTACATAGTCAAAGATCAACCTATTTCTCATAGTGAATGTATGTTTGTGCTTATAGGTCAAAGTTGTCATTTTTTATTTCAATTTCACTAATTCACTCACCCATGTAAAATCACATCACTTCACTAACTCGATTTAATCATCACTCTCATGAATGAGAATATTATATTACATACTACTCATACATCATAAACATGAACTCAATCAAATTGTAATGCAAAACATTCATGCGTGAAAACAAAGAACTGCTCCAAAAGTTTTTAAATTTCAAATTATTTTGAAAATTTTCCATTCCTTGTAATTCTATATCCTCACCCCCAAACTTAAATCAGACCATGTCCCTATGGTAAAAAATAATATAAGAGAATAGATATAGTTACTCTAGACGCTCAATTCTGGATTACAAAGCAAAACATGAATCCCCTCCCCTAAACTTGATTTGAATTACCTGCAGATATAATCAATAAAACACAAATACCCAATCATAGAAAGGAAACATAAATTTCAAAAATATCCAGAAAGTCACACAGATGTTTCAAGGAATTAAAAATTCTCTTCTTTTTTTATTTATTTAAAAATATAATGAAAATAAAAAAAAACATGATTTGGCCTTACGGGTCTATAATCCTACAAAAATAAAAAAAATTAAATAAAAAAAATAAAGACGTGGCCTTAAGGGTCTACCGTCCTTATGAACAAAACAAAATATAACCAAAAATTCTAATACTAAAACTAAACCTTAATCTCAACCATCATCCTCTTCATCATCACTAGTCATGGCGCTCTTCACCCATATCCAGAAATCCATTATCTTTTTCAACTTTTCCAAATCTTCCTCCGGATATATCTTCATAATGTTCCACCGCATCTTATCCAACTCTTCTATCTTATCACCCAATTGCTCAGCAATGATCTTTGATAATAAAAATGGGTATGAAAGATAATGCTCAAATTCATCAGCCCCCGCCCATTCTCTACTCATAATTGCTCGGGCAGTCGACATCTCAGCCATTATCACCATCGGAATACACACTTTATACCCATGAGTTAAGGCATACAATGTTCTAAGCATCGTGTGATCCCTTACACTAGTCCGATTATTTGGCTGAATTTGAGCCGAAACGACACAATCCAAATAAAGCTGGTCCGACTTCAATCACCAATTTTCTAAGGTCTTATCACATGGATCTGACTTAGCACACAAATCTCTCACCATTTCCTCATCCGTATGTGGCCATACCTGAGGATGCTCCATCAGTCTTCCGTCTAAGTTTGTCGGACTACCAATCGGTATATTCCATACATCGGCAATACTTTTTCTTCCAATCACAATAGGAGCACTCCACTGAGTTACTTTAGCTGACATAACCTCAAATCCTGTCGGTCCGGTAATCTTCATATTTTGATAGAACCTTCGAACCAAGCCCGGATACACCTTTTCTCCTGCCCGTTGCTCTAAATTGCGCAATCCCCATTCCTTAAGAATTTTCCTACCGGGTGCGATTAGTACTCGGCTCATCCTCTCCGGATAAAATAACTCCTCAAATTACAGCCGGCACTCCAGAAACAATCTTGGTGTAGTTCTTCTTCTCTTCTGGCTTGTCGCTCCATTATTTGAACTTTCGGCTGTTACATGTTGTTCTTCACCCTCAACAAATTCCTCTGGGTTAAAATAATTCTCATTATCACTAGCCATGCTAATACCCCTAGAGTAGAAAGAAGAAGAAGAAATAATATAAGAAGAATATCTAGCCTTATTGCTCAATTATTGTGAATTGTGAATTATGATTTTTGATTTGTGTTTACTCTATGGATATATTTATAGATGGATGTAGTAGAATCAAGGAGGAAAATGATTCAAAAACCTTGTTTGAATAGGAAAGTGGAAACAACTCCTGATCTAACTCTAACTTGAATTTTCATTCCACTTGCTTGTCGGACTAGGACTACTCTAAAACCTTTTACAAAAATTCTACAAACAATCCTAAAAATACCTTAAACAATTCCAAATACAAGTACATATACAAACCAAGCCAAAACACTGATCAAACAGGTAGAATTTTAAAAAAATTCAAAATCCACCTCGTAGTACCCTACGCTTTCAAGCGTAGGGTATCCTATGCTTCAAGCGTAGGTTTGGCTTGATTGTTTTTTCCATAGCACTCTTCTGATCAATCCAACACATAAACCACATACACCCCCAAACTTAAACGCACAAATGTCCGCATAGTGTGATATAAAATTTCTAAACAATTCAAACTATCAACACATGTAAATAAGCGTAAACAATTCGGGGATATGTCTAATGCAATAAAATTGATCATAAAAACTGTTATTTTATACTCTAAGAAAATAACAAAAACATTTAGAGAATAATCATCCAAGCGGTCACATAAAGTCCTATACAAAACTATCCGCTCGAAAATTTATCTCCAAAAAAACAAAATGAAACAAAAACCTAACTAAAACTATATTAAGCCTCATCATTAGAGATCAGTGGTGTGGGTGGAATCTGTACACCCATATGCTGACTCATACTATCAATCCTATGAAATAATCGCCTCTGATCTCGCTGATGACGCACTGTCTCACGCTGCCGTGCCTGTCTCTCCTCTACCAATGTCTGCTCTAGCCCCTGCATCCGTGCAGTAAGAGCATCAAACTGTGCCTCAAATAGAGTAACAATACCACCCACAGGTGCCTCTAGCAATACAACCTCCTCATTAACAACTGGCATTTATGGCATAACAACATTGTCATCAGCGACCTAATCATCTTGAGCCACACCCGCATCAGCCTGACCATCATCATCAACCTGCGCCTGGGCATGTGCATCCGGAATCGGTAATATATCGAACCCTAGTATTCATCTCATAATAGCATCCCCATGCAACCGGGTCCAGATACCGGTCCACATCCCTCTAGCATATGGGGAAGCATCTCTAAATCTATCTCGCTCACCCGCATCTATCTCAATCCCAACATCCATCATCAACTTCATCACTAAGCATGGGAATCAAATGAGGAATAGACGCTGTCGAACCTTGGTCTCCTTGCGCAAATGGATATAATGTGTATACAGGCCCTCCCACAAAATCCGGGGAATAGAAATCCACCTCTCGAACTCAAATGCATAATAGAGGGCCAAAAATGGTGCATAACATATGGTAGTATGACTGTGAGGAAGAATCTAGGAACGGAGTATCACATCCCAAAACCATAACATCGGGTGATAGTTCGCCTTCTTCGTGCAGTTCCTATGCATATCAGCCCACTGCCCTGCGGTCTAAAGTATAACAATATCAGAAATAGATGGCAGTACCTCGGGCATAGGTGGAAACTCAATAGCTAACTCGGGCGAACACTCGTTCAGAACACCCCATGCATCAACAATAGTCTGTGGAGTAATCTTGATCTCAATACTGTGGACTACTGTCTGTAGTCTCATCCCTCTGCTGAAATGCTGCATGTGTAGCCAGAACTCCCAGATCATATCCTCGCAAATATGCGGGGTAGCCGGGGCAAGAATATGTAATAATCAGCGAGCCCTCAACTGACCTATCATCCAGGCAGGTACATGCTGTAATCCCTCAAATATCCTCAATAAATATGTACGCTCCTACGGATACCCTTTTCGGATCTCCCGGTCTAGTAAAACCTCAACTGATGTTGTCCGGGGCATAAGTAAAAATGTAGTCAAAACACCAGGGTCACCCTCTACAGGTGGCTTAGGTACCCCCTCATCTACACGATCAACATCCCTCTCATCGGTATCATCCTCCTGCTCAACACTATCACTCTCAGTATCCCCCTTCATCTCCTCAGCCTGCGACACAGACACAAGTGGTGGTGATGGTGCCCGTGGAACAACTGGATAAACAATAAGTTGACCATATGGTAAAAGGATCTCGCGTCCCTGTGTAGAGCTCTCTGGTACCTCCACCTCAAAAGATGAGGACGATGAAGATGCGAAATCGACATATTGTGGTCTCATATGACATGTACTCCGACAACGAATAGGTGCTCGGTCGGGAGATGATGATCTCGACCTCTACCGATCATCATGCTCTACTGGTCTAGCTGCCTCGACCACTCACCTCGTTGCTCCTTTAACCCTTGCCATACCTATAATATGGAAATTTAAAAAAGTAAGCGATACTGTTCCGGACACCAAATCAAACTCAAACTAATCTAAATATATCCAATACGATGATTAAACAATCCGTCATCCTAAAAATTTGATATTCAATCCGCTTTCGAAGTAAAAAAACTCAACTTTTTAGAAAATGGATCAAAACACAATTTTGATCGAACTCGTTCATCAATACTAGTTTAGAATAGTTAAATAATTCATTTGAAAACAAAATAATGGAACTTAACTCACCGGATCAAGAGAAATGATGATTTTCCAAAAATTGAGTTTCGGAGACTTTTTGAGTTCTTCACATGAATCCGGATCAATCATAAATTAATCTGACGATCCGTCGTTAAAGGATTATGAGGAATCTGATGAATAAATGGTAGAAACAAACCTCATAAATATTGGTGGAGAAATGAGGGAGAGAGAAAAGTTTGAATGGAAATGGAGGAAATGGCCTGAAGGGTCTGTTTTATAACAGGCCCGTCGCTACGCTTGAAGCGTAGCTGGGCCTACGTTTGAAGCGTAGGTCCATATGGCCCAAAGTTTTTTGTTCTCGTCTTCAACTGTCGTCTTCAACCCCTTCCACTCTATATGCTCCATACACACTCATCTTCTTGGCTCAATTTACACTTCCTACTCCAATGATGATGGCCTCGCAACTCGATTTTACAGACTCGATCTTGAATACTGAAATGACTAAATTACCGTTTACAAGTACAACCTAGGATCAAAAGCTACTCTTCATCACCTAGTACCAATATTTAATGTCGTTGGTGCGATGTTGCTGCCTCTCAATACTCTGGATCAAGTTTATCCAGCTCGAGTGGTGGTTCAGTTAGATCAATCATTTCTACCGCATACTCGGCTCGAGTGGTGGTTCAATTATATAATGATAATCATAGACATAACAATGTACAATCAGGAGCCTTAAATATATGATATTTAGCTCCGATCAAGCCCTTGAACTTCAAAATTGCTAGTCCCTTAGCAATCACTTCAAAAAAATAAAAATTGGTGATGATTGTGTTTTTAGTATAATAATTTAAAAGCTATCTAATTAACTAACTACTTGACTATCTAACTAACATTTTATTTCGTGAAGGTGTATGATTACACTTAGCACGTGTAATAAGCCTTTTAAATCCCTAGGCATAACCGAGTGGATGAGTGAAGTCTTGTGAGGGTAAAATATACTACCCACAAATTCTTTCATTTTTCATTCTTGTATGCTCATGAAATCAAATAATCAAGAAATCATGTAATGTTATAATGTCGTCAGAGTAAAATGCATACAAGACATCCCCATACACTCATAAGATAATAATTTTCATAAATTACATCAAAAGAATGGTCCTCCACTGTAATGAAGTAAACTCGCTAATATCTATAACCGATCCACATAATTTTCCGTGTTTTGGGAACATTCTCTATGGTAGACTAATCTCCCTTCTTCTACTTCATTGATCAAACTCTGCCATGACACAACTTCAATATATATATTTATCCCTTTTTGTCTATCTGAGTCTCCGGACTTTCCAGCGAGGATTTTTAGTCCCAACCAACTGGGCCCAAGCTTCTTCCATGGGATCTATGCTCATTAGTTTTCTTCCCTTTTTACGCAAACAATGATATTGGTGATACCAAAGCCATGTTACTCAAATCGAAAAACTACTTTTCCCATTATTATATATATATTTTATTATAAATTTTCAACTTTCCTCCACATATATTATAATATATATTTTCTATTCTTTACTACTCCCCTTCTCCCTTGTCATTGAAACATCATTTTTTTTTCAACTACATAGTCAACTGTCAATAGTTTTCCCATAGAGAATATGAGCATGTGATTATAGGTCAGAACTATCCTTCTCGGTTTCAATTTCACTCATATATTCACTCATGTGGACCGCATCTTAAAAATTTAATTTAATCAAACTATTACATACTCATGAGTGGGGTAGTTTGCATACATAATACATTTCTAATCATAACATGTACACAAATCAAATCATACTTGACATCAATTAGAAATTTTGAATGGAGAACTTAATAATTATTTCAAATTTTTTGATATATTTAATTTTCTAATTCCCTTAAAACTTTGGCAAATACTAGTTTCTCCCCCCCCCCCCCCCCCCCCCCCCCCCCCAAAATTAAATCGGACCATGTCCCCATGGTCTAAAATAAACACATAAAGGAAGAAATTGTTACTGCCCTTGAAGTGTAATTCCATTCTTTGCTTTGTAATGCTCGTATCTCCCCCAAACTAGTTTTGAATGATCTATTAGAACATACAACTATGCAATACCCAAGATCATATCAAGTAGAAAGATAATAATGAATGAATCGGAATATAAAATATAAAGCAATTTTTTCCAAGGGAATAGAATTTTATTTAATAAAATCACACATGATTTGGCCTTAAGGGCCTACAATCCTATGAAATTAAAATTGTAGAAAAATAAAAAGGAAATAAAATATAAAACCAATCCTAAACGGATTTGGTGGGAAAAATAACAAAACAAAATAAAAATACTAAAAATTCTACATCTATTCCCTTATTCCTACGAATTTTCGGATATTCCATTCTAGCCACATTCAAACATTGAATCCTTGAATATTTTAGACCATGTATATCTACTTGTTCTTGTTCCTCGTTTCCATAGTCATCATTGAATATTTTGGGATGGAAGTATGAAGCTATGGACACATATTCTTTCTCCTTATTAAAAACATCATCACCTATTGCATCTTTTAGTAGCTTGGTAATAAGAAATGGGTATGGAAACCTCCACGTATCTGTAGTAAGGTTCTTGCAAAGTTTGACGTATCCAAGCATATTTTCTAAAATAACTTCAGGGAACGATATCCAATACCCTATATGGAAACAATAGAGTATCTTGATCATTGCTTCATCCCGCCAATGTCATGTCAATATTCATTAGGATAAATTTGAGATGCTATAACTGTATCCAAAAACTAATAGTTGGGATTATGATCTTGCTTGACAAGGGATACTTCTCCTTTAGATGCATAATAGTGTGGACATATAGTATTGATCATCTCAGAAATCATAGGTGTGAATGGTTCTGGTAAAGGATTGAATATCTTAAATAGCGTTCTTGGGCATTCATGGGGAATGCCCCATGCTTTTGCTATGGTATTAGTAGTGACATCGAAGGGCAATACCTTAGAATCTAAGAAAATTAGGAGGACAACCTCTCCTTGTGTATTATACCCCATGTGGTAATAGAATTTTTGCACTAATTAAGGATATGCTACTATAGCCGCAGGTTTCAATATCGGAGTTAGTCCTCGAGCAACCAATAACGCAACACCACTTTGCATTCTCGGGGTTTTAATAACTTCTTCATCGTAAATTACTTCATATGCGAATGAATTATACCCATGAATTAATGTGACTTGTGGTAGTTAAGGTGATATAGTCGTACATCCCATAAGTTCTTCTTCTTTAGGGTCCGCTAAAGATCATACTAATTCAGCTTTCCTAGCTTCATCATTTTGAATTTTCATGGATAAATGATTGATGAAGGCTGCACAGAAGCTAGAGCTATGTGTTGCTCTCATGGTAAACAAAGAAAAAATAATTTTGAAGAGGAATACATACTACCAATACTTAAGCTTTATATTTATAGACTTCAACTCAAGTCCTTACCAGGAGAGGAATGACTTAATTTCCTATAGAGTTATGTAATAGGAATTGTAAGAATGAGAATTTTTTAAAATAAAATAAGATTTAGTGGAAAATTGTCCATAATTAAAAAAAAAATCATATTTATGGAAAGTTTTCAAAGAACTCTTATAAACCTTTTTTATATTGTATTAAACTATATACTATATTATATACGTCAGTCAAAATTCTATTTTGAAAGGAAAATCGAAATTGCATAATTATAGAAATTGATTTTTGATTTTTAGAAAAATATAGTTCTTCCAGGACTCACCGAGTACTCAGTGAGAAAACTACCGAGTACTCGGTAATTCTTGCACTAATTTTTTTTTAAAAAAATACTTTTATACTTTTTTTAATACTTTTTAATAAAAATTATACATAATATATATAAAAGTCATTATACATAAATATATATATTCAAAATAGATTTTTATTTTTAAATAAAAATACTTAAATATAAAAATATAAAATTATACATAAATATTTATAATGTTAGTGAAAACTAAATAAATATAATAGGTTTTCAAAAAAATAGTTTTTATATAAGTCATACCCTTCCCCCAAACTTATTCTCTATAATGAAAATAGATAACTAAATAATTTACTCGTTTTAACAAAATATCCATTATCTATAATTTTCTAAAGTCATCGGGAAATGGAATTAAAAACAAAAATAAAATTAAAAAGAAATCAAAATACATACTACAAAATAATGATTCATAGCTCGGCCTAAGACAATATATAAAGTAAAAATCTATGCTGGATCGTGATCGTACTCTCTAGATCTCTAATCTAAGACGACGATGGTGGTGGTGGATAAAAAGTAAAGTCAGCATCTAGTCGATCCATGATAGCCTGAAAGCCACGAGTTATCTCAACTTTGATCTCCGTCTGCTCTTTCTCTAACCGCTCCTGACAAACTACTAATTGATCATACTGCTCCCTAGATAGAGTCACAATCTTGCTCTATTTAGGGGCCTGAGGCATCTCCTCATCAGTAGCCTTGTCATTATCCCGACTCTCTATTCACTCATCCTCAGTCTCCTCATCTGCCACCTCAGCATTGGCATGGCTCATCTTACCGTGAGAACAACTGAAGTCCTTGTACTTCATCGGTGCATTAACTACTCGTTCCTCTTCCCTCTTAGCTGGTTGAATCTTAAGTGTCGAAAAATGCTAGTAATCAGTGAGGGGAACGGGAGAAGCCACTTCCTCAACTTTACTACTTTCAGCTTGGAGAGGTCTCGCCAAACAGTCCACGTGATATGAATAATGAGACTTGGTATCGAGACCCAGTAGTCTGCATGGAAAGAGTAAATAGCCTCCAGAATAATGCCCCGCCTCTTCGTGTCATGTATACCTGAGTGTGGAACACCGTATCTATAAATCAGAATCTCCGAGGAAAGAAATTTTTTTTCGCATAAGTCTTGCTCCTATCATCCCCGTATCTCCCGCCGCATATACTCTCTATAATCGTGGGCACATCAGGGACTTGATTTCAAAATCAAGTCCAAAACACTAATCCACCACTAAGATCAACGAATTTTGAAGATAAAGTTTTAGTAGCCCTTGGAAATCTTGAAGCTAATACCCAATTGTTACATACACATTCTCAAGCCATTTCAAAATTAGAAACACAAATGGGTCAAATAGCTAATACACTTAACAAAAGAGAAGGGGGTAAATTACCAAGTCAACTAATGATTAATCCAAAAGGATAACATATGATTGAGTTAGGAACTTTACAAGAACCAACTCATGAAACCATACAAGCAATTACAACCTTAAGGAGTGGTAGGATAGTGGATAATAAAGTAGAGTAAAAATTTGAGGAAAAATTAGAACGTGAAAAAGTCTTGGAAAACATCTCTAAAGAAACATCGCACCCAATAATAGAAGAACCAGTTAAAGAAAAACCTGAGAAAACTACGGAGAAGGACTATGAGCCAAAAACACCATTTCCTCAACGTCTCCGTGGAGCAAACTATTATGGCAAACAAGGTGATAAAACTAATGAAATCCTAGATGTCTTTAACAAGTAAAGATCAATTTACCTTTGTTAAAAGATTTATGTACGCAAAAACGTAGAAGTAGAGCTAAGGTGCCAAAGAAAATAGTGTTGACTGAACAAGTAAGTTCGTTATTGATAAACGATACACCACCTAAATATGAAGAACTAGGAGCGCCAATAATATCATGCATAATTGGGGACCAAGAAGTAAGGCGAGCTCTCCTTGATCTAGGTGTCAGTGTCAACTTATTACTTTATTCAGTTTACCAACAACTGGGATTAGAAGAATTAAACCCCACATCGATTGTACTTCAATTAAATGATAGATCAATCAAACGACCAAGAGGGATAATTGAGGATGTGATAGTTCAAGTAGACAAATTCTATTTTCCTGTCGATTTTTTAATCTTAGACATAGAACCTATCCATAGTCCAAAGAAACATATACCCGTAATCTTAGGACGACCATTCTTAGCAACAACTAACTCTTGCATAAAATGTAGAATGAGGGCTATGGATATATCTTTTGTAAATTTGAGAGTAAAATTAAATGTGTTTGAGAATGATAGTCAATGTCCAACCATTGATGATTGTTTTAGTCTTAATCAAATAACAGAAGATCAAATTACGGATAGGAATGATAAATTGCTTAGTGAAACAGATGAGTTCAAAAAAATTGACTGGGATAAACAATTACAATATAATCTTGACGACATAGCGGCTATAGAAAGACCACTATACGGAGAATCATGGCAAAAACCAACAGAGTCGTTACCTATCACCTTGAATAAACTACTAATTTCTACGCCAATAGACTCATTAATAATAAAACAAGAAGAGCAACCAACAGAATCTGAGACCGAGATTATCAATACAATATGCAACCTTAACACAGTTAATAATTTACCATGGTATGCTGATATAGTCAACTACTTGGCTACGCATAAAATACCACTAGGATGGTCTAAACAAGAAAAATGATCGATTCTTTAGTCAAATCAAATACTATATTTGGGAAGATCCGGAGTTATTCAAATATTATTCTGACCAAATAATTAGGAGGTGCGTTCCTGAGAATGAAACACAAAGTATCTTAAAATTCTATCGCACATTAGCCCGTTGAGGACACTTTGGAGCCAAAAAGACAGCAACCAAAATATTACAAAGTGGATTTTACTGGCCCTCCTTATTCAAAGATTCCTACAATTATTGTAATGCTTGTGACATGACGCCTCTATCCCCGATTTTAAGAATTGATGCATTTGATGTTTGGGGGATAGATTTTATGGGACCATTTTCGATGTCAAACAATAATTTATATATACTTGTTGGGGTAGATTACATGTCAAAATGGATACAAGTAGTAGTATCAGCAAAAGTTGACCATGAAACTGTGATTGAATTCCTTCAATCTAATATTTTATCACGATTTGGTATACCACGCGCAATAATCAGTGATAATGTGAAACATTTTTCTAATCGTTACATGAAAAGTTTATGCCTTAAATATTCCATTACACACAAAGTAGGTATGTCATATCATCCCCAAACAAGTGGTCAAGCTGAGGTATCAAATAGGGAAATCAAGCGAATTCTAGAAAAAATAGTAAGAACTGATCGAAAAGACTGGTCAACAAGATTAAACGATGCACTATGGGCATATAGGATGACCTATAAAACACTAATAGGAACTACACCATATCGACTAGTCTATGGTAAAGCTTGTCATCTCCTTGTTGAATTAGAACATAAGGCATACTGGGCCATTAACAGATTAAATTTTGACCTAAAAGAAGCAGGCTCTAAGCAAAAACTTCAACTTAATGAACTTGAGGAAATTTGTTATGATGCATATGAAAATGGACGAATATATAAAGCTCGAGCGAAAGCATTTCATGATAAAAAAATTCGGAAAAAGTCATTAGAACCTGGTCATAAAATATGGTTGTTCAATACTCGTTTAAAATTATTTCCTACGCTCAAGGTAGGATGGACTGTATGACATAATTACTATTTTTCCGTACGGAATGGTGGAAGTACAAGATCCAAAGAAACATAAAAGATTTAAGGTAAATGGCCAACGACTCAAGAGATTCGTAGAATTTAACCCCGAGATAGGATGTGTGGAATCTATCGATCTGATAGATCCTACGTACGAAAACAGTTAAAATATCTATGAACATAGAGCCAACGACGTTAAATAGAGGCACCGCCTAAGAGAGTTCGCTTTCTCTTAGACGGAATGTAACTGTAGGATTTTAACTGTATTAACTTTTTCATCTTTATTTAATTTAAGTAACTTTAGTTAAATGGTGTTTTTATTAAGTTAGAGGACGTATAATGATAGGAGTGAGTGTTGGAGTGAAGGAATAAAATAGAAATTCAAATAATGATAAGGGAAAATTGGGAGTAACTATGAACTACCGAGTACTCGATATGAACTTTATCGAGTACTCGGTAACTTAATTTACGAACTGAACCGGGCAACTCGACAATTCTTATTTAGGGCTACCCTTTAATCTCTCAAATCACTCTACATATTTCATTTCCTCTCCAAAACTCCAACACCTAGCCTTCCTCTACTCCTATAACTCTCGATCCCACAAAATTTAGGTTTCAAATCCTCCCAAAACCGGAAACGAAATACCACGAAGTCGTCCCACTAAGTCTAAAACTTAAACACGAAAAATTTACTCGTACCGAGAATACATAAGACATCATGAATAAGTGACGTCACAAAACGTTAACATTTGGAAAAGAATTCCAGAAAAGTGAAAGGAAAACGCGGGGCGTTACAACCTTCCCACCTTAGGAGATTTCGTCCTCGAAATCAGGAAGTACCTTAGTCCGCAAGACACATCCGGTTGATCAGACCGAATGATCTACTCACATTCCTCGGTAGCAAACCCATGATATGAGCACGAAGAGAAAAAGCGATTGTGGAGTGGTCCTACTCCGTTGGAATTTAATCACAACGGGATATATCTAGTAAGACTCGTTCTCAATGCCACACAACGAACACACAGAAACCCGAAAGCACACAGAGAAAACGCAGATGGAAATCGTAGATAACATCTAACGTCAACGTACCACCAACCTTCACCCGTCGTCCCTAAGATAGTGAAACCTAGTGCTCTAATACCAAACTGTCACACCCCAATTTTCCAAAGACTCCCGAACCGGGACATCCGAGGAATCCGGGTCGTGATCCATAAAATGAGCGACCAATTAAGATACTAAACAACCATAAACCGAATGGAATCTTATTAGCAATAAAAATTCCATACACAACAAAGCGGAAGCTAAACCAAATGATACACAAGGCACGTCTAAGTGCCAAAATAATACATCTCTACAATGATGTAACAATACCAAATACAAGGAAGGGATAAGCCAACAGACTGGCTCCCAAGAGATACAACATCTACGGTTCCAATACATGGAACAAGTAAATGAAACAAAATGACTAATTCTATGTACTAACGTCCAAATCCCGCAACAACATCAGTGCCACAAGCCATCATGCACTCCACGTTGTCCATAACCGAGACATTTCCTGCAAACTGGTGGTGTAAACCACCAGGCATACCACTGCCGGGGTGAGCTCATTGGGCCCCGTAGGAGAAAGAAAACATAACCATCACATCCTACGACCGTTCAAGTCGAGTGAAAACCAACCCGTGTACATGTATCTATCCTAGGTCAGTCAAATGTCCCACATGACAATCACGCCAAGATGAGACCCCGAAATACATCCCACTAGTCCCCTACCATGCATCCACAAATAGGCAAATAGCATATAGTGAAACTATATCACAACAACATGAAATAACTCACACATCTATATATATATGCACGTATATATATATATATATATATATATAAAGATATACAACCAATACCAGATACGTAGTACAGACCCCCTTCATAGATCACTACGACTCATACCCGTCAGTCCCATACTGACAATCAACACAACACTATCACCAAATCATTGGATTAACCCTCCTATTCATAACACTCTAGGAATGATAACACTTACAGTTCCTAGGCCACAGGCATACCGAACTCCAAAACCTCAAATCGTTATAGAATCATACTATCAATCACTTCAGATATCACTAATGGCATCCATAAACCCAACATAGGGGTAAAACATTCATATAAACCTAAGTTTAATCACAAAGGTTTCCCAACAACAAAAGGAAGTGAAATGGATTGAATAACCCATCACACCGACCACTCAAAGGTCACATGTCTGCCAAAGGGTAAAATGGTCATTTAAAGGGCAAAGATGTACTTTAAAAGGTTACCCCACCTATTTGGACATAGGTTGACCATAGAAACAACCAGGATCAAATTCAAAGCCCTGACACAAGAGATATGAATTTCTGAAAATGGTATCGGACAACGCCGATAAAAGCGGAAAGCTGAAGTACCCCTCTTTCTCCAAGGGTAAAACAATCATTTTGAATTTAAATAAATTATTTTAATTTTTATCTACAAATTTTGTGCCTAGCACAAGCCATAGGAACAAACGGGACCTTAATCCGAGTTACGAGGTGAGAGAAATGAATTTTCGAAAATCAGGAAAAATTCACCCAAAGCTGACCCAGTCGACTGGCTAGTTTACCTAGTCAGCTGTTTGATGACCCAGTCGACTGGCTAAAGACCCAGTGGACTGGCTGAACCCGAGAGCTCCAAAATCCTTACGGGAAAATAGCTTGGATGATCCAGTCGACTGCTTAGATTAGAAAACCTCAAAAATGACTTCCAAACAGCTTCAAAGCCTTAGGAATCATGAGACAAAAGTCCTCAACTCATTTAGGAACTTTAGAAATGAGAAATTATCATTTAATCTCGGTTTAGTTTTATCAAAAATACTTTCTTGAAAATTCGTAAAAACTAATCGTCTTGCCCCCGGTATCCGTTTTGGACACCACCGACTTTCAAAAGTCAAAATCATTTATTTCTTGATTTTAAAACTATTTCAAAACTCAAAGTTTTTGTCGGCATCACGGGGTAGGCGAAAACAGGTTTTTCACTCAAAGACCGAATAGACTAAAACACAAGTCTTATGAAAAATCCGTTTTCGGGAACAACCGAAACCAACGGAAAAACCAAGTGATTTTAGAGACGCTTAAATGAAGCAAATGAATGAAGAACCGAAGTTTAAAAGTAACTTGAAGGAAAGGGAAAGTGACTATACACAAGGCACTAACTCTAACCCAACCACACTTCACTCCACATTCAAATTCACAACCCTATTACGACTTAACCGGGAATAACTACAACTCCGACGACATTCCATTCCTTAAGACCGCTAAAGGGAACCTAGTGGTTGTTGCCACGGAACCATCTAGTTTCAAATCAAGAACCCCTTTCGATTCTTTAAAACCTCACTTTCATATTCGAAACCACATCACCTAGATTTCTAACAAGATCATAAGGTCGTCATACACAATCAACCAAGATCACAACCTATATTGACTTTACTTATCACAAGAAATCCCTTAAACCAACTCATATCAACCCCCCCCCCTCCTCTTAGGGTATAAAAGCACATAGAAACAAGTATAATTATTGATCTCACATTATACTTTAAACAAGACATGTAATTTACATTTTCACATCCTTCAATTCCACTTGAGCATTTTAATAACAAATGAATTATATCACAAAATTCATATTAAACATGTTCTCTAATCACATGGAATAATATCACATATACATGTTAATATGAAATCACATAAATGTCATGCAAATACAATGTGACTCATACACCACCCTTTGTCCACATCACGTGGTTAACGAATACGTACTCTACCCATTTACAAGAAGAAAGAGTACCGCACTGATTCTTCCCAAGTGTTTTTGACACTACACTTTCAACTAGGAAGACGGTTTGCACGAGATGACTCGTGACCAAAGATTCGTCAACACGAATGCACGAGACGACCCGTGACCAAAGATTCGTCAACACGAATGCACGAGACAACCCGCGACTTCGAGAATGAGACGACTCACCCTATACCCCATTCACGACTCATTATTCCGTAGGATGGGAACACCCCCTGGCCAGTTGTTGCGACGATTCAACACAAAGACACCCCCACATGATTTCACAACCCACATATACTAACACCATGATTTAACACTACATGGTATTCTCAATATGCATCTAGGTTCAAATGACAATCATGCCTCAACATAAATATGTAATACATCATATTTATGAAAATATCCACATGCTACCACATGAATCTCATAACCTCTTTAACATGCTTTTGAATCTCATTTAAAGCAATAATCCACGACAAGCAATTACCTCACATAATCATGCTTGCAATTTATCAAATTATACTTCAATTCATAAGGAAAACCATTCCATTCTTTTAAACATGCTTTTAGTTCAATTCAGCAAGTTTTCACATATCACATCTCAACATGACATGAAGTCCAAAAATACCTCCAAGGTACTAACCAAAGGAACTAGCCTAATCTCATTCTAAGGCTACATTTCTAACACCCATATACTCATATGCATAACTACACTTACACATTTACATAGCTATACCCACATACATACACATATATATAGGCATACAAGCACACTTGCATATAAGAAATCTCAAGAGCAACCACATAGCTAGCATGCTTCATAACCCTATTCAATACCATCAAAAATACTCTATACACAAAGGTTAAGTCACATAACATGCTATAACCCTAACTTCATATTTCCAAGGATATACTTAGCAATTTCATTTTAATGCTAGGAATCCTAGAATCAAATTTACCCTACTACACAATCACAAGATGGCTAGTTAGGAAGTTTTCCCCCTACCTCTTGAAGAGCAAACCACAATAACTACCAAGCAAAACCCATGAAACCCTAGCTCTTCCTCAACCAAAATCCAAGGATTAAACCGGTGGAAAGCTTTACCATGACCTCCCAACCATGAATCAAGATCCAACACAAGAAGAGAGCAAGAAACATTTAGTGGTTATAACAAGAAACCCTAACTAGGTTTGAAATGGAAACACACAAGGGAGGAAAAACACTTACCCATCTTTTGCTTAAACTAAAGAGAAGGACACCATGAATATATTCCATGTTGATGGCCACACCAAACTCCCTACTTAGGGTGATGAATTCCACCCATTATTGGAGAATAACAAAGAGGAAGAGAATGAGAGCAAAGGGAGAGAAAGAGATGAAGTCTTGCAAAGTGGAAGACTTACAATATGTAGAGATTCCCCACTCACCAACCAAGGGTCCATAATAAAGATGGGGAAAAAGGAAATGAATCCAAGGGCTAGGAATAAGTCTTGCCAAGTGGAAGACTTATTACACAAATCACAAAACCCATTAATTTTCCAAACAAGGCCTTATCATCCAAGGGCTTAGAATGAAGATGGAAAAGAATTAATCATCCAATGGTTGACAAAAAGTCTTGCCAAGTGGAAGACCAACAATAATGGATTATTCCATTTAAGTGCCAACCAAACAAGGCCTTATGATCTAAGGGTCTAAAACAAAGATGGGAGAATGAGATCAAGGGCTAGGAATGAGACAACGCATGAAAAGTGGAAATGACCAAAATATTCCAAAGTTAGGGTTAATTACAAGAGTACCATCAAGCCTCTTAATTACCCTTCTACCCCTTGTCATCCTCTCTAATTACCACTATGCCATTCATACACCAACACTTAGCCAATTCTCTTCACTTTTCACTAAGTGCTCCAAATATGAAATTAATCATATACCCCTAGGTCATTTCTTTCCCGAAATCGTTTCTAATAATTTTCATTAGTTACAACACGAAAATATAACAAGAATTTCATATAAGTGCTACACCGAACGTCTACACTAAACTAGGTTAGAACTTTCGGGAACGTAACACGATTGCCGAAGTTCCAACGAGAAAACATTGCACGAACCCTCGTAGTCGTTGGCAACACTCAAATCCACAAAACCGGAAACAAAATACCACGAAGTCGTCCCGCTAAGTCCAAAACTTAAACGCAAAAAATTTACCCGTACCGAGAATACATAAGACGTCATGAATAAGTGACGTCACAAAACGTTAACATTTGGAAAAGAATTCTAGAAAAGTGAAAGGAAAATGCGGGGCGTTACACGACATGTAGAGGGAAGAGGTATATTCCTCAACGATTATGGTTTTTGGATACCGTGTTTTATGATCAGGTGCATCCTCGTGGTCATGACACAAAGAGATGAAGTCTTCTTTTGGATGTGATATATTGTTTCTATGCGGACTACTGGGTCTCGATTCTAAGTGTGATAGTACAAATCTTACGGCCAGTGCTGTAAGAGCTATCTGATGAGTCGGTAGTAAAGGTGAAGAAGTGGTTACTTCCCTTTCCTTCTCTAATCACCGGTATTTTTTGATATCTTAATATCCAGTTAGTTGAGGGAGAGGTAGTACGAGATGTCAACTCACCTATGGCATATGGAGTTTTCAGCCATTCTCATGGTAAAATGAGTCGAGGCCTAGAGGTAGTAGCCGCAGAGGATGACGCTGACCCTGATGATTTGGAGGAGGAGTGCAATGCAGCAACAACAGACATAGCAGATGGATATGAGGATGATAACAAGGCTACTGATGAGGAGATGCCTCAGGCCCCTAGACAGAGCGAGACTGTGACTCTATCTAGGGAGCAGTATGATCAGTTAGTAGCTCGTCAGGAGCGGTAAGAGAAAGAGTAGGCGGAAATCAGAGTTGAGATAGCTCATGGCTTTCAGGCTATCATGGATCAACTAAGCGCCGACTCTACTTCTCATCCACTACCACCATTGTCGTCTTAGATTATAGATCTAGAGAGTACCATTACGAGCTAGCATATATTTTTATTCTATATATTGTTTTAGGCCGAGCTGTGAATCATTATTTTATAGTATGTATTTTGATTTATTTTGATTTTATTTTTGTTTTTAATTCCATTTCCTGATGACTTTCGAAAATTAATGAGAATGGATATTTTGTTAAAATGAGCAAATTATTTTAATTATCTATTTTCATTATAGAGAATAAGTTTGGGGGAAAGGCATGACTTATATAAAACTAGTTTTTATGAAAACCTATTATAATTATTTAGTTTTCACTAACATTATAAATATTTATGTATAATTTTATATTTATATATTTTAGTATTTTTATTTAAAAATAAAAATCTATTTTGAATATATATATATTTATGTATAATGACTTTTATATATATATTATGTATAATTTTTATTAAAATCTATTTTTAAAAAAAGTATAAAGTATTTTTGAAAAATAATTTTAGTGCAGGAATTACCGAGTACTCGGTAGTTTTTCTAAAAATCAAAATTGCATAATTATAAAAATTTATTTTCAATTTTTAGAAAAATATAGTTCTTCCAGGACTCATATAATATTGTATATAGTTTAATACAATATGAAGAAGGTTTATAAGATTATGAAAACTTTCCATGAATATGAAGAAAAAAAAATTATGGACAATTTTCCACTAAATCTTATTTCCTTTTCAAAAATTCTCATTCTTACAATTCCTATTACATAATTCTGCAGGAAATTAAGTCATTCCTCTCCTAGTAAGGACTTGAGTTGAAGTCTATAAATATAAAGCTTTAAGTATTGGTAGTATGTATTCTTCATCAAAATTCTTCTTTCCTTTTTCACCATGAGAGCAACACATAGCTCTAGCATCCGTGCAGTCTTCATCAATCCTTTATCCATGAAAAATCGTAATAATGAGGCTAGGAAAGCTGAATCAGTAGGATCTTCAACGGACCCTAAAGAAAAACAACTTATGGGTTGTATAGCTATATCACCTAAACTACCACAAGTGACATTAATTCATGGGTATAATTCATTCGCATATAAAGTAATTTATGACGAAGAAGTTATTAAAACCTTGAGAATACAAAGTGGTGTTGCGTTATTGGTTGCTGAAATTACCTAGATGATAGTGAAAACAACCTAGAGGGGGGGGGGGTGAATAGACTTTTTGTCGATTTTATAAACAATTAAAATTATTTACCGGAAATTCAATTTGAATTAATCACAACCCTAATTCTCAAATCAATTCTCAAAATAGATCAATCAAGTAGATATGAATATAAGTGTAGAAAATAAATCATGAGAAGACACATAGATTTTTTAAGTGAAAAACCATGGAAAGACTCCAAGTAAAAACCATGGATACACTCGGGTATTGATGCACTATGAATCAGAGAATTTGTACAGACTCTATGAAAATAGAACTTACACCCGCTGTAATTTTTTGTTCTTCACTCGACGTTTAAAAATCTAGATCCACTTGTGCTCCACTAAGCTTTGGCTTCGATCTCCATACTTTGATGGCTCTGTTTCTCAACATATCAAAATCACCACGAAGCTTCCTGCTTCGATCTCCACACATAAATGGCTCCGTTCTTCAACCGATCAAAGCAACCTCGTTGTAATAGACGGTGTGTGAATTTTTCAGCAACTATACCATTCAATCGTGTATATAAATTGTCGATGTAGAAGCACGATTGAAGACGTCCAAAAACAAGAGAGAACTTGTGTATCTCTAATCACTCAATAATATTCTGTCACCATATGTATATCTCTGTAGAAGAAGAAGATGAAGTTGTAGAAAACTTGCAGAGAATTCTTAAAGACGTGTCTCCTCTTGTTGTCGACTTGGGTATTTATAGATAATGATGATCCAAACCCTAAGTTTGCCCTTTCTCATAATTTCACATCTAAACCCTATATTCTGGTGAATATATTGTATATAGAACACACTTTAATGTATATAAGTCGTGGTCATATCATAAAACCAGCCCCCGAACAATTTGGACATCGCAGGAAAAATCTGGCAAAAACTTACCGCAGCTACGCTTCAAGCGTAATAGGGCCTATGCTTCAAGCGTAGGTCTAAACGTACCTCCAAGCGTAAAAATGTGTTTTCCAGTCACTTTTGAAAACTGAAAGCGTAGGATTAAGTGTAGGTATTTTTGTTAAAACCACTTTTCTTCACAACTGCTCCAAATTGACTCTCTTGAACCCACGATACTTTTTGCTTGAAGTGACGATTTCAGAAAATATCATTTTCGCCCTCTAGGAGACATTTTACCTCAATATGCTCACTTTCATGCTTCACTTATATTATTCATTACTTCAACGCTTGATTCTGCCTTTTACAAAACTTATTGATGTTATTGAAACCAAACCAACCTTTCTAACACTCAATATGGTTATTGTTTAGAACATGTCATAAATAAAAAATACACAAAAATGTTCTTACAATCTCCCCCTTGACATTTCTGAGACAAAACCATGTTTTACAATATAGCCTCATAAATAACAACATAACATCTATATCTATGAACACACACCAACAAACATAGATATAAACTGTCACCTTGCTTTCATGACGACCAATTCTGTAATCACAACACTGAACAAACTATTAAACGCAAGTGTGGAAAACATATATAAACTAACATAATGATCATCATAAAATCATTACAACAATACACACATTATGATCATCATTCTCCCCCTGAGAATAAACTTCCCCTTGCTAAATACTTCTCCCTCTTAATCAATCAAACAATCTTAACCAAATAAGCTCTCTCCCCCATTTTGTCACTGAAATGTCAAGAGAGTATATGCCGTAACAATAATATAGAGAGATGCAAGGAAGTACACAAGGAAAAACACCAAGATACAGAACTCTTATCATATCATATCCAAATTCTCAGAGTAACAGAAATCTCTACTATGCATGACCCTACTACTAATGCATGAATGCAAAATGTCATGAATAAAAATAAAATAATATGTATATATATATATTTTTAGAAATCTGTAAGCAAGGCAGTAGAGACATAAAGTCAATCATTAACACATCATATTCTCATATTTAACTCGACCATTATACACACGGTATAGAAGAAAATAAACACACATACCTTGTAAACTCAAGAATACACAAGTCAAGTTTTGCAAATAAATATATATATGAAGCTTCTCATGTGGAAGCACTAAGGCAAGATGAAAACGATACATACTAAACCTGATAATCTCCGTATCAACCATGATGATAATTCAATCCAAGATCCAAACTAGAAGGCAAAAATAAAAGATAGTTTTTCTTTGTCACACAATTTCCTCTTTCTCATCTTTTCAAATTTTTCACCATATCCCTTTTTGTCTTTCTAAGCTCCGGACTTTTCAGCAAGGATTTTTAGTCCCGACCAACTGGGCCTGAACTTATTCTATGAGATTTATGCTCATTAGTCTTCTCCCATTTTTATGCAAACACTCAATGCTTACTGAGGCAAGAGGCCCGATTACTCAGATTGAAGAACTACTTTTTGCATTTTTATATTTTAAACATTTCATTTTTTTCCAACATCACCATAACATTCATACACATGCAAAAACATATATTTCATGCATAGAACAATCTAGCATAGCTCATGAATCTTCATACCACTTCGGGTTAAATAAAAAAAATAACAGATTCAGCAAGCATTATAATCATCACCGAATCAATTATCACCTACGATTAAAGTTTTGTAACATAAAATAATCATGACAAGTGATCATCCAAAAATCTTAGATCAGACTAATACATCTATTTCACATATGCATAATGAGACACGTAAATGTGAAAATAGAGTAAAATATGATAAATTTTGTACTCTAGCCAAGCTCAACAATCTAAAAAAATTTATTGTCATTTATTTCAAAATAAAATGCATGCATGAATAAAAATAATACAAATGCATGATTACCTATCAAATCTGAGAAAATAATGCAATGTGTTCCTAGAATGATAGATAAAAAGATATCTATTCTAAAAAATATATATCAATAGATTTCCTATGACTAACATACTTTTGAAAATCTAATGGTTTTGTAAAGATATCTGTCAACTGAGAATCTGTGGATATGAACTAAAGAGACATTATACCATCTTCATTAAGATCACAAGTGAAATGATGTCGAATATCTATATGCTTTGTCCTAGAATGTTGAACATAATTTTTAGAAATATTTATCGCACTCGTGTTATCAAAAAACACAGTCATCGTGCCTTGAGAAAAACCATAATCCTGCAACATTTGACGCATCCACAAAATCTGAGTACAACAACTACCAACTACTATGTACTCAACCTCAATAGTGGAAAGGGAAACACAATTTTGCTTCTTGTTATGCCAAGAAACTAAGCAATTTCATACATAAAAACATCCTACACTGGTACTTTTTTTATCATCAACATTACTGGCCCAATCAACATTAGAAAAAGATGAGATATTAGTATTAGTACCCGATGGATACCACATTCCATAATTCACTGTCCCTTTAACATACATGATTATACTTTTCACAACAGTAATATAAGACTCCTTAAGACTTGTTTGGTAACGTGCACACAAACCAATACTAAAAGCTATGTCAGGTCGACTGGTTGTCAAATACAACAAAATCCCAATCATATTCCTATAAAGTGTAGAATCAACATCTTTTCCTTTAGTATCCAAGCTAATCTTGACACCTGTACTCATAGGAGTGCGAGCATTTTTAGCATTTTCCAAACCAAACTTCTTCACCAATTCTAATGCATAACGAGTTTGGGAAACAAAATCCCATCACTCAATTGTCTAACCTGAGGCCCTAGAAAGAAGTTCAATTCACCAATCATGCTCATCTCAAATTCATGTTTCATTTGATCTCCAAAATAATGAGCAAGCTGATCAGAAGTGGATCCAAACACAATATCATCTTCATTGATTTGAGCAACAACTGTATCACTCTCAATTTTTTGAATAAATAGTGTTTTGTCCACTCCCCCTTGAGCAAAACCTATTCCCAACAAGTAATCAGTCAACCTTTCATGCCAAGCTCTAGGAGTTTGCTTTAGCCCATACAAAGCCTTTTTCAGCCTGTAAACATGACTCGGACAATGAGGATCTTCAAATCCTTTGGGCTGCTCCACATATACTTCCTCATGAAGAACACCATTCAAAAATGCACTCTTCACATCCATTTGATACAACTTGAATCCAAGATGACAAGCAATAGCAAACAAAATCCGAATAGATTCAAGTCTCCCTATTGGATCAAACGTCTCATTAAAGTCCATACCCTCCAACTAAGTATAACCTTGAGCAACAAACCTAGCCTTATTCCTAACTACTGTACCATGTTCATCCTTTTTATTCTTGAATATCCACTTGGTACCAACCACGTTTATCTCTTTCGGTCTAGGCACAAGATACCACACATCATTCTTAACAAACTGCTAAAGTTCTTCTTGCATAGCATTTATCCACTCACTATCTTGAAGAGATTATTTGACATTTTAGGTTACAAGGAAGATGTATAGCATGCATACGAAACCTCATTCCTAACCTTTCTCCTTGTCACCATCATCAGATCAACAGATCCTATAACATTATCCAAAGGAAGATACAACTTTACCCTTGCAAATGGTTCTTTAGAAGGAGTAAGATGAACATCACCAATTTGATCTTATGATTCTAGAGGACTTGATGTATCATCATTAACCACATTGTCCTATTTTTCAACCTTAGAAGAATCATTATCCAATATAAAGAATGGCTCACCATCTTCCTCCTTAGCAGATATCAGAGACTCATCAACACATGAGTCATCAACCACTACATTCACAGATTCCAGCATAGTTTGAGTTATAAGGTTAAACACCCTATATGCTCGACTAGTCAATGAATAATCCAAAAATATTCTTCATCACTCTTAGACTCGAACTTCCCAATAGATTCACGATCTCTAAGAATATAACATTTTGCTCCAAAAATCTTGAAATATTTCACATTGGGTTTCTTGCCATTCCACAGTTCCTAAGGAGTTTTTAAGGTGCCAGACCTAAGATAAACTTTTTTTGAGGTATAACACGCTGTGTTCACTGCCTCGACCCAAAAATGCCTAGAAATATTCCTACCATGTAGCATAACATTGGTTATTTCCTGAATAACCCTATTCTTCCTCTCAACTACATTTTGTTGAGGAGTTTTAGGTACTGAAAATTCATGTTTTATTCATTTCTCATCACAAAACACTTCAATTTTTGAATTTTCAAACTCCCTTCCATGATCACTCCTTACTCTAGAAATCGAACAATTCTTCTCAGTCTGAATTTTTAAACAAATCATCTTAAAACTTTCAGGAGCTTTTGACTTTTCACTCAGAAATCCAACCCAAGCACATCTCGAATAATTGTCCATCATGACAAAATTATACTTCTTTCCTCCTTTTCTCATGGTCCTAAATCAATATGCAACAGTTCTAAGGGTCTAGAAGTACCAATGACATTTGTCTTTTTGTGCTGACATCTAACTTGGTTACCCTTCTGACATGACCCACACACAACTCCTTTTGCATAACCAAGCTTAGGGACTTCCTTAATAATTTCACTCTTAGAAATTTTTGTTAATTCTCAAAATTAACATGTCACATCCGCTGATGTCAGATTTCAACTTCATCAAGTTTAACTCTATTGCATAACAATTCAGAACTATGAACAATGCAATAACAATTATTAATTGAACGCATGCCTTCCATCACGCAATTCTCAAAAGAGTCAATGATCGAACACTTATCAGGAGAAAAAGTGACCTTATGATTGTTATCACATATCTGACTTATGTTCAATAAATTTGCTTTAAGACCCTCTACATAAAACACATCTTCTAGTTTAGGTAGACCAGGAATCACAACCGTACATTTTCCTTTAACATTTGACTTCTTTCCATCACCAAACGTTACTATCCCACCATGACACTCCTCGAGAAATCCAAAAATTACTTATCTCCGGTCATATGCCTCGAACATCCACTGTCCAAATACCAAGAAGTAGACTTGCGTGCTCTAAGTGCAGTATGAACTACAAGACAGTGTAGCTCACTTTTTCTCACCCAAGCCTTCTTCATCTTCGAAGCTCCTTTTTCCAATCTTGACAAATTATTCATTTTTTCATTCCACATTCGAATTTGATCTTGAACACGATCTCCATGTTGAACTCTTTGTTCCTTCACCGATTGCAGAGTTTTCCCTATCATCTTTGAACACCTTGGTCGAATGTGACCACTAACACCACAGTGGTGACAAATATGAACAAACCTCCGGACTCCATCAGTTGATTTCCTAGGATATCTAGTGGTAAGGAAAGGCTTATTTTCAACAGGTCTTTTGACATAGGATTGAGCCCTAGGATTCCAATTTGAATTTCCTTTTAAAGAACTCGATGCTACTTGGAAGGCTTTTACAAAGGTAGTTTTTGCAGCAACATTCGAATTTTGCAATACTCCAACAAAACCTAGTCCCTTTGTATTTCCTGCGGAGTTTCCTATACTTAACATATGATTAAGCTTAAGAGTTCCACTAGACCACTTCTGAATAGTTGAGTTAACATCTTTTAACTCTTTTTCTAAATTTTCAATCTTAGTAGATTTATCAACTAATTCCTTATTGAGACCATCTACTAACTTCAAAGACTCAGTTTTTTCAAGTTTAGACTTATTCAAATCCACAATCAACTTGGCCTTTTGGGTATGTAGAAGATTTAGAGTTTGAGAACTATTGGCTAATTCGTCTTTTAAAGAATACAATTCTTTGTCCATGTTAAGACTTTTAGTTAACAGTTTCATGTAATTCTTGTGAAGTTGTGTAGTCTTATCAAGTAATTTATTATAAGACTCTTGAAGTATTTCATCACAATCTTCATCACTCTCAGAACCTTCTTCTTCAGACATCACCAAACTTGAAGCAACTTCGTTAACCTCCTTCTCTATAAAACAAACACAGTGAAATTCTCAGAATCATCACTTACTTCTGATTTTATTGCATCACTAGCTGATCCATTGTCAGAGTCATCATCCCAACTGACATTTAATCCTTTGGATTTCTTCAGAGTGTTTGCACACTCTACAACTATGTGACCATATCATTGACATTCAAAACATTAGGGTTTCTTGTTTTTATGATCAGGCTTATCCTTCCTAGTTTGAGTCTTATTTCTACTTCTTGACTCACCCAACGTATCCCTAAATTTTTGTCCTTGGCCATTCTGTTTAGCCCTAACAAATTTGTTCAACCTCTTAGAAAACATGGTTATATCATTCAGACTCAACTCACTTTCTTCATCAAGTTCAACATGATCCTCCCTAGTGGTTTTGAAAGCTATGCTCTTCTCTTTTGTGCCACTAGCCTTCTTAGGGAGGTTTTTGAACATCTCCATCTCATAAGATTTTAAATTTCTAGCCAATTCTTCAACCTTAATTTCTTTAAGACTCGTGACCTCTGAGATGACAATGACCTTAGATCGAAAATGTTCAGGTAGAGACCTAAGGATTTTCTTTACTATGGTAGTATCATGAATAAGCTCTCCTATGTTATGCAACCTATTACAATATCAGTTAACCTAGCCTTAAAGTCGGCGTAGACTTCATCCTCCTCCATCTTCAGCTGCTCAAATCAAGAATTCAGAATTTGAAGTTTTGACTGTTTAACCTTCGAAGTTCCTTCATGAGTAACTTGGAGAATGTCCCAAGCTTCCTTGGCAATTACGAACGTAGCAATCCTCTTGAACTCACTCGGAGTAACAACATTGGATAACGCATTTAATGCATTCGAGTTCTAATTCGCATTATTTGTCTCAGCAGCAGTCCCGCACGTTTAATGGTTTTGATTTCACTTCATTAGTCGCATCGTCTTTCACAGTGGGAGGTGAGTATCCACTTCTACAGTATTCCATGCTCTCTCATCTAAATATTTTAGAAACATTATCATTCTTGCTTTCCAATATGTGTAATTCGAGCCATCAAACAAAAGGGATCTAGATATGGAACCTCTTTCACGAGGCATCTCCATCGTCTAAGTTCATGATCTAACCCTAGGTAGTTAACCTAAATCGGGGCAACCACGCTCTGATACCAATTGAAATTACCTAGATGATAGTGAAAATAGCCTAGAGGGGGTGAATAGGTTTTTTGTCGATTTTATGACCAATTAAAATTATTTAGCGGAAATTCAATTTTAATTAGTCACAAGCCCTAATTCTTAAATCAATTCTCAAAACAGATCAATCAAGCAGATATGAATATAAGTGTAGAAAGTAAATCATGAGAAAACACAGAGATTTTTTATGTGGAAAACCTTGGAAAGACTCCAAGTAAAAACCACGGATACACTCGGGTATCGATGCACTATGAATTAGAGAATTTGTACACTCTATGAAAATAGAACTTACAGCTGCTATAATTTGATGTTCTTCACTCGACATCTAAAAATCTAGATTCACTCGCGCTCCACTAAGCTTTCGCTCTGATCTATGTACTCTGACGGCTCTGCTTCTCAACAGATCAAAATCACCACGAAGCCTCTTGTTTCTATCTTCGCACACATAAGGCTATGTTCTTCAACGGATCAAAGCAACCTCATTACAATAGATGGTGTGTGATTTTTTTAGCAATTATACCATGCAATCATGTATATAAATCGTCGATATAGAAGCACGATTGAAGATGTCCAAAAATAAGAGAGAACTAATGTATCTCTAATCACTCAATAATATTCTCTCACCATATGTATATCTCTGTAGAAGAAGAAGATGAAGTTGTAGAAAACTTGGAAAGAATTCTTAAAGACGTGCATCCTCTTGTTGTAGACTTGGGTATTTATAGACAATGAAGATCCAAACCCTAAGTTTGCCCTTTCTCGTAATTTCACATCCAAACCCTATATTATGGTGAATATATTGTATATAGAACGTACTTTGATGTATATAAGTCGTGGTCATATCATAGAACCAACCCACGAATAATTTGGACATCGCAGGCAAAATCTGCCAAAAACTTGCCGCAGCTACGCTTCAAGCGTACCTCCAAGCGTAAAAATGTGTTTTCCTGCCACTTTTTGAAACTGAAAGCGTAGGCTTAAGCGTAGGTATTTTTGTTAGAACTACTTTTCTTCACAACTGCACCAAAATGACCCTTTTGAACCCACAATACTTTTTGCTTGAAGTGACGGCTTCAGAAAATGTCGTTTTCGCCCTCTAGGAGACATTTTACCTCAATATGCTCACTGTCGTGTTTCACTTGTATTCTTCATTACTTCAACGCTTGATTCTTTCTTTTACAAAGTTTATCGATGTTATTAAAACCAAACCAACCTATCTAACACTCAATATGGTTATTTTCTAGAACATGCCATAAATAAACAATACGAACTAATTTTCTTACAGTTGCTCGAGGACTAATCTGATATTGAAACCTACGGCTATTGTAGCATATCCTTAATTGGTGCAAAAATTATATTACCACATGGGGCATACTACACAAGGAGAACTTGTCCTCCGAATTTGCTTAGATTCTAAGGTATTGCCCTTCGATGTCACTGCTAATACCATAGCAAAAGCATGGGGCATTCCGCATGAATGCCCAAAAATGCTATGTAAGATATTCAAGCCCTTACTAGAACCATTCATATCTACGATTTCTGATATGATCAATATTATATGTCCACACTATTATGTAACTAAAGGAGAAGTATCCCTTATCAAACAAGATCTTAATCCCTACTATTGGTTTTTGGATACAGTTATAGCATCACAGATTTATCCTAATGAATATCGACATTGGCAGGATGAAGAAATGATCAAGATACTCTATTGTTTCCATATGGGGTATTGGATATCGTTCCCCGAAGTTATTTTAGAAAATATGTTTGGATACGTCAAACTTTGCAAGAACCTTACTGCAGATACGTAGAGGTTTGCATACCCATTTCTTATTACTAAGCTACTAAAAGATGCAATAGGTGATGATGTTTTTAATAAGGAGAAAGAATATGTGTCCATAGCTTCATACTTCCATCCCAAAATATTCAATGATGACTATGGACATGAGGAACAAGAACAAGTAAATATATGGGATGATATAAAGATACCTCAAGAATGGATTGATGAACTTGATACGGATTCAATGTTTGAATGTGGCTAGAATGGAATATAGGAAAATTCGTAGGAATAAGGGAATACATGTACAGTTTTTAGTATTTTTATTTTGTTTTGTTGTTTTTCCCACCAAATCCGTTTAGGATTGGTTTTATCTTTTGTTTTCTTTTTATTTTTCTGCAATTTTAATTTCATAGGATTGTAGTCCCTTAAGGCCAAATCATGTGTGCTTTTATTAAATAAAAATCTATTCCCCTGGAAAAAATTGATTTATATTTTATATTCCGATTCATTCATTATTACCTCTCTACTTGATATGATCTTGGGTATTGCATAGTTGTATGTTTTAATAGATCATTCAAAACAAGTTTGGGGGAGATATGAGCATTACAAAGCAAAGAACGGAATTACACTTCAAGGGCGGTAACAATTTCTTCCTTTATGTGTTTATTTTAGACCATGGGGACATGGTCTGATTTAAGCTTGGGGGGGAGAAACTAGTATTTGCCAAAGTTTTAAGGGAATTAGAAAATTAAAAAATTGAAAAATTTATTAAGTTCTTCATTCAAAATATGTGATTGGTGTCAAGTATGATTTGATTTATGTACATGTTATGATTAGAATGGTATTATGTATGCAAACTACCCCACTCATGAGTATGTAATAGTTTAATTAAATTGAATTTTTAAGATGTGGTCCACATGAGTGAATAAATGAGTAAAATTAAAACCGAGAATGATAGTTTTGACCTATAATCACATGCACATATTCTCTATGGGAAAACTATTGACCTTTGACTATGTAGTAAAAAAAAACGATGTTTCAATGATAAGGGGAGTAGTAAAGAATAGAAAATATATATATTATAATATATGTGGAGCAAAGTTGAAAATTTATAAAAATATATATATAATAATGCGGAAAGTAGTTTTTCGATCTGAGTAATCGGGCATTGGTATCATCAATATCATTATTCGCATAAAAATGGGAGAAAACTAATGAGTATAGATCCCATGGAAGAAGCTCGAGCCCAGTTGGTTGGGACTAAAAATCCTCGTTGTAAAGTCCGGAGACTTAGAAAGACAAAAAGGGATAAATATATATATTAAAGTTGTGTCATGACAGAGTTTGATCAATAAAGTAGAATAAAGGAGATTAGTCTACCATAAAGAATGTTCACAAAATATGAAAAATTATGTGGATCGGCTATAGAGATTAGCGAGTTTATTTCATTACTGTGGAGGACCATTCTTTTAATGTAATTTATGATAATTATTGAAATTACCTAGACGATGGTGAAAATAGCCCAGAGGGGGGTGAATAGTTTTTTTGTGAATTTATTGACAAATTAATATTTAATTGCGGAAAAGTCAATTTTAATCCAATCACAAAACTCTAATTCTCAAATCACATCATTCAAGCAATATCAAGCAAACATTAATATAGTGCAGAAAATAAAGCAAGAGACGACACAGAGAATTATACGTGGAAAAACCAAGGAAACGTTCCAAGGAAAAAAACCACGGGTACACTCAGTACCGATGCACTATGAATCAATAAGTACAAACTCTATGAGAGTTTTAGACTTATAATCACTCCTGATATGCCTTCCTCTACTCGCGGTCTAAAACCCTTGAATCACTCGTACTTCACGAAGCATGTTTGCTCCGCCAGACACTATGAGAGACTCACAAATCACGCCTGATTTGCCTTTTTCTACTCGCGGTTTGAAATCCTCGAATCGATCCGTACTCGGACGGATCAAAAAAACCTTATTGCAATGGACGGTGTGATGATTTTTCAACAATCACTCATCCAATCATGCGTAGAGAACTTCGGTGTAAAATCACGCTTAGAGAAATCCAACACAAGAAATAACACTAATATGTATGATCACTCAATAATCACCTCTCTATGTGTATCACTCTGTTGAAGAATAAGAACTATAGAATATTGCAGAGCTCTCACCAAAAACCCTCTTCAAAAATCGTCATAAAAAATCGTAGCCTCTTCTCTTGTAGAACCTTGGTATTTATAAACCAAGTCATAGAAAACCCTAACATTGCCCTTTTGTGTAATTTCACATTACTGTGATAAATCCTCTAAAATATTATGTAAATATGTGTATATGCCTATACGTAGAGGTCTGAAGTCATCGATCACTTAAAAACTCGAAGTAGAGACCAAACTGGAAAAATCTGAAAGCACCCCGAAACAAATCCTGCATAACAAATGATCACGTGACCAAGCATTGGGACCTACGCTTGGGCGTAGGTCTAAGGCGTAAGGTCCCCTCCCAGCTTCAAAACCACAGTGTAGGTCAGAGCCAATTTGTCCTGTTTCAGCCTCTGCCAACGTAGGTATGTTGCATCTTTTACAGTTTTTTCATATTTGAGCTAAATTGGTCATCTCGAATTCCTGATGATTTTTGTTGAAGTCAAAATGTTTGGAAATGACATTTTTGCCCTCCGGTGAAGTGACGATGTCTGGAAATGATGATTTTACCCTCCGATAGCTTTCTTTGCTTTGACACACTCCTTGACTTCTTTTTCGAGATAGAAACGAACATACTAACAACTATATTGCAAATACACAAAACTCTCAAAATGGTTATTGTCTAGAACATGCCAAACACAAATAATACTATAAATGCTCTTACAATTATTATCTTATGAGTGCGTGGGGATGTCTTGTATGCATTTTACTCTGACGACATTATAGCATTACATGATTTAATGATTATTTGATTTCATGAACATATAGAATATGTGGGTAGTATATTTAACCCTCACGAGACTTCACTCGTCCACTCGGTTATGCCGAGGGGTTTAAAAGGCTTATTACACGTGCTAAGTGTAATCGTACACCTTCAAAAAAAGAAAAGGTTAGTTAAATAGTCAATTAGTTAGTTAATTAGATAGATTTTAAATTATTATACTAAAAACACAATCATCACCAATTTTGATTTTTTGAAGTGAATGCGAAGGGACTAGCAATGTTGAAGTTTAGAGGCTTGATTGGAGCCAAATATCATATATTTAAGGCTCCTAATTGTACATTGTTATGTCTATGATTATCATTATATTGGTGTTTTTATACGGTTTTCGTGTTTTAAGATATTTCATGTGATACTATGTAAAATGAGTTTAATCTGATGAATTTACTAGATCTGTGACTAAAGATTGTTCGAGAACCAAAATCATGGATGAAAGACCTTTAAAAGACCAAAAGCAAGTCAAGGATACTAAAAGATTAAAGATAGAATGAAGCTGAGAAGAGAAATGGAGCAAAGAAGATGAAATACAAAAGTGCAAGGTGAAGAACTACCGAGTACTCGGTAGACCCTTCACCGGGTACTCGGTAGGGTGTGCAATCCACACCAATTGCGGAGAAAAGAGAAAAAAGACCAGGGACTTGGCGCAATCCATGTTCATTGCTCCAGTTACCGAGTACTCGGTGGACATTTCACCGAGTACTCGGTAAGACCAAATAAGGCCAGTTATAACAACAACTTGTATATGCACCTATGGGACCTATTTCGGCCAGGATCAACATGGAATGATCTCGAAGCTATTTTGGGCACACTATTGACTATATTTGATGAGATTATATACCATTCTTCATGAGATACGATGATACACATTTCTGACATGACTGCGAAGCAATCAGATTATCAAATAAAAATGCATCTTTTTCTATAAAAGAGGGGTCTCCCCTACAAATTGGAGAGCTTTTTGGGGGATTGATTAGAGTTTTGTCTTGGTGTTATATTAGAGTTTGGAGCAGAATATCAACCATGGAGGGTTCGTCTACATCAATAATGAAGACGACCACTACCATGAACAACTAAACCGGTATCTAGGGTTTTTAACAAAACCCTAGTCAAGTAATGTAGACTATTTCTTATTTTTATTGTATAAGGAAAAACTGAAGGACACGTATGTGATAATTGTGTAGATGAGTGATTACGTTTGATTTTATATAAGATTCTACGTTTATTCTATATCTTGTCTTAGCTTGAATGAATATTTTATCTTACACAATCATGGTTATTCAATATGGGCTAGAACTCAGATGCTTAACTTATGATTTTCTACACAATAGTGGTTATTAACATGTAATCTTGATTTATACAGACCATGCTTGAAAGGGATAATTAGTGACGTGCTTTTAATTTATGTTAGTTAATAAATATCAAATATTAGTCATTTTAGCCCCTTAACTCACTATTGTTACGTTCTTTCATTCCATTATTTGGTATTTTTATGTTATTTGCATGTTAAGGCATGTTTCAGGAGCTTAATGAAGAAATAGAGCTAACTTTAGTGAATTAACTAAAGAGTGTGTTCTTTATATCCAAGAGGAGAGTCAAAGAGGCAGTCTGAGACAAAAATTGCTCCCAGAGGACAAAAACGGTATTTTCAGAAGCCGTCATCTTCAATAAATTGTATCGCGGGTTCGAGACGGACGTTTTGGCGCATTTACGGAGAAAAGTGGTTTTCCATAAAAACCCTACGCTTGTGCCTACGCTTCCAGTACCAAAAAGTGGCTAAAATTGCAAAATCTATGCTTGGACTTACGCTTGAAGTGTAGGCAAGCTACGTTTCAAGCATAGCCACCAAGCGTAAGTGTGACAACTTTGAGGATTTTTGCATGATTTTTCCTATTTCACCCCGGGCTTAATTGGATGACGTTCCCACGACTCCAGACCTCTGTATACATGTATATACACTTATATTTAGGGTTTTGATGAGTTTTGAGAGTGAAAAGACTAAAAAGGGCCTCTTTATTCCATTGCCTATATATACAAGATCATACATCAAACGAGATATATATGATATTCTGGTTGCTGATATATGGGTTGAGTTGGAGAGTTCTGTGGGACATTCATTCAAGAGATTCATTCATTCAGACTTGCGGCTGTTGAGAGCCATATTCAAACCTAAAGATCCGAATAAGAAGATTATGGAGAAAGTTTTTACATCAACGATGCAATCACCTTCTACCATGGCCACCTAACTTGATATCTAGGGTTTTCTAGCAAAACCCTAGCCAAGTGGTGTAGTTCTTTTATTATTTTTAACTATAAACGAGGGGAAACTGTGACCATACTGTGATGATTGTAGTAGTTAAGAGACCGTACTGATTTGCAATATAAAATTCTATGTTTGTTCTAAATTCTTGTCTTAGATGGAATAAATATATTATTTTGCATAATTATGACTATTCAATATGGGCTAGAATTCGGATGCTTAATCATGGTTTTCTACACAATGGTGGTAATGAAACTTGAAATCCTAGGTTGACACAGGTCGTGCCTTGGCGATTTAATATAGACATGTTTTAGTTTATTTTCTTATAATTGACATGTACTAGTTAGGTCAGTCATGAGACGGGCTATCGCGATCTGGTTGATGGTACTTATTTTTGGGGTCGTATTTAGCTATCTGAGATACGACCTGATTCATAGTTATGAATCGCCCTCTTACAGTTGAAACATAAATGAACTATATTATGCGGTTAGTGGTGGAGTGATGAAATTTCTAGTTTTCTCTCTCATCTGAATCACAACCAATTTACTTGCTTTTTAGATAATTATTAGTTAAAATAGATAATTTGGTCTTTCAACCACCCAAAAGCAAACAATTTTCAGAAATATAATTCAGTATTTTTGAATTGCTAAAGTGAACAATCTCAGTCTCTGTGGGATTGATATCCCTTACTCAAGCCATTTTTCTATTCTACAATTGATATGTGCGCCTGCGTAGGGTAAAACCTAAAGTCGTTAAGGTGTTGTTTTTAACCACATATTTTCAAACAGTTGACGCCACATCAAGTTTTTGGCGCCGTTGTCGGGGACTAAGCATTGTTGAATAGCTTTAGTAATTTATTTGCATTGTGTTATTGTAACTGTAGCTAAAGTGAGATTTTTGTGCGATTGACAGGTACTCTGAAAAGCATGGAATGGAGGATCGGAACTTATAAAGTTTCGTCTAGAACTTTTGCGAGTTTTAGTTACCTAGATTTTTGCATATTAATTCTTGCTTTAATTTCTATAATTTAGAAGTAGTTAAGTTAGATTAGATTTTATTTCAGAAAATTTCAAAAATAAAATATATATATATAAATAAATAAATAGTTGTTTGAGTAGCGTATGACCGATAGACCGACACGTTCTAATTTAAGCATTGCGTTAGTCGAGTACGATCCTGAGATCGAAAAGACTCTCCGTCATTTACGTCGATCTATTTGAAGAGCGTCATCATCAGAAAGAAGAAGCAATGGGCGACCACAGACCCATCCCGCCGAGGGCACCACAGACATCTTTGAAGGGATATTACGCACCTGATGCGTATGACTCCTATGCAGATTTTCCAAAAGAAGAATGAGCAAAGCACTTCGAGATCAAGACAAGCATGATCAATATGCTTCCAAAATTTTCAGGCTTTAGGATAGAGGGCCCATACCAGCACATAAATGATTTTCTAGAGGTAACCTCTACTGTTAGGTTTGACAATTTACCCAAAAATGACTTGCGAGTGAGATTATTCCCTTGGTCATTGAAAGAGAAGGCTAAAAGATGGTACATCAAATTAGCAAGAGAAATAAAAATTGATTGGGAAGCCCTTAAGAGAGAATTCATAAAAACGCATTATCCAATAGGAAAAACCTCAAAAGCACAAGATGCAATTCAAAGCTTTAGGCAATTGTCTGGCGAACATTTTCATGATGCATGGGAAAGATATAATGAAATTTTGTATAAATGCCACCATCATAGGTTTTTCGACCAAGATATTGCAAAAAAAGTCTACATGGGACTTGGTGAAACTCATAAAACCTTGGTAGACGCGGCCACGCAGGGTCAATTTACTTTAAAGTCAACTAAAGAACTATTGGATATATTTAATAATATCAGTAAAAACACAATCCAATACCAATCTGAGTTAAGGTATAGAGGTGGACAACATGATAGGAGATCCGAAAAATCTTATGTTGTAGATCATGATGATGTGAGAGATACCATGACATTGTTTGGAGAGAGATTGGAAAGAATTGATAAATACCTTCAGCAAAATCATTCCCCTCCTAGAGAGACATATGAAGTTAAAGTTGAGTATTCCCAAATTGAGTGTCAGGAGATAATGGTTGTTGATGCCAACGCATCGTGGAACTATTCCAATAATGCTCATTTCACCAATTCATACACCTCCAATGCTAGAAATCACCCACTCAAATCTTACAAATCTACCAATGTGAAAAATCCACCACCAAAATTCCAACAAGGGCAATCATACAATCAACAGCCAAGGTTCACAGAAAGACAACAGTCATACAGCCAACAACCGAGGTATACTGAAAGACAACAATCATATGGCCAACAACCGAGGTTTCAACAGAGTCAACAATCATTTGACTCCCAGCCAACAATCATGGCTAGAAATTCTTAATCCAACTACTAACCGAGAACATCTAATAATTCACAAGCCCTCCATCCATTCAATAATAACCAAGCCTTACAGCATTCCAATCATTCACAAGCTCTACAACCATTCAATAATTCATAAGAGCTTCAGCCATTCAATAATAATCCGATTGTTTAACCCTATAACTACCAACCCCAACAACAATAAGCCAAACTCCTCCACCCGGTTTCTAGACTAGTCAGCTAGAGCAGGTCATAATGGACGTTCATAACAAGCTAGGCATTCATACTCAATATTTAGCACAACTGCACATACAGATGGGCCAAATGGCTAATGAGAGGAATGTGAGAAAGCCAGGAAAATTACCAAGTCAGCCCATAGTCAACCCTAAGCCACAACAAACATTGGAGCTTGGATCTTTCGCTAAAAATCTTCATTAGCCAGTTCAAGAAATCACGACTCTGAGAAGTGGGAAGGAAATGGATAATCGAGTTGAGGCAGAGCATGAAGAAAGGTTGCAGAGTAAAAGGGAAGCAGAATAAGAGAAGATGAAGGAAGCTGAAGAAGGGCAGAGGAATGAAGTTGCAAGGAAAGAGGCTGAAAGAACGTAGAAAGACCAACCATCAATGGAGGACAATGTTGATGAGACATTACTTAAAGAGCCAGAAAGAACGCATTATGAGGAGGCAGTGCCATTTCCTCAACATCTTAGAGAGCCGGCAAAGTACGAAAAGATGAAAGAATTTGATATGTTAGATACATTCCGACAAATCAAGATCAATTTACCTCTCTTAGATGTAATCTCCCAAGTACCACCTTATGCTATGTTTTTCAAGGATCTTTGCACCTAGAAGCGGAAAAGTAGAGGAAAGAATCCAACTAAAATACTCTTGATTGAGCAAGTGAGTTCATTGTTTTTAAGTGATACTCCACCTAAGAGGAAAATCCCGGTGGTCCCACTATTTCATGTGTCATTAGTGACCAGGAAATTGGTAGAGCTCTTCTTGATCTAGGTGCAAGTATTAACTTACTTCCTTATTCAATCTACCAACAGCTAGGGTTGGGTGAGCTCAGTCCCACATCGGTTGTACTGCAATTCGCTGATCAATTAGTCAAATAGACAAGAGGAATGCTTGAAGATGTCATTGTGCAAGTGGGCAAGTTTTATTTTCCGGTTGACTTTGTAGTCCTGGATACAGAACATGTCCCTGATGCGAAGAAGCGTATTCCAGTAATATTGGGAATACCATTATTAGCTACGGCAAATGCATGCATCAATTACAGAACCGGAGCCATGGATCTGACATTTGGCAATATGAAGGTTAGAATGAATGTGTTCGAAGGAAGTCACCACTTGTCTGAATCTGGGGAATGTTTTCATATTAATGAGTTCAATGAACTGGATGATATTATATCATATTTTGCAACTCAAATCTTGGAAGGAGACGAACCAAAGTCATTTATGACTGAAGAAAGTCCAAATGAGGAAGTTGCTGATTGGGAGGCATATTTAAAGCTGCAAAATGAAGAGTTGGATGCAATGGAGACTACACTATACACTCAACCATGGTGGGAGCCGATTGAACCACTTCCAATAGTTTCAAATATTCCCCCAATTCCATATCTAACTACTCCTCCTGCCTTGGAACTCAAGGAATTGCCTGAAAAGCTGAAGTTTGTTTTCTTGGGATCAGATGAGACTCTTCCTGTAATTATATCTTTGAAATTGATAGAGAAACAAGAATTGAGTTTATTCAAGGTTCTAAGTGAGAAAAAAGAGGCAATAAGATGGAGTGTTTCCGATTTGAAAGGCATAGACCGTTCGATTTGCATGCATCGCATACACCTTGAAGAGAATGCAAAGCCATCAAGAGAGATGCAGCAGAGTCTGAATCCTAATATGAAAGAGGTGGTGATGAAAGAAGCGGTAAACTTGCTAGATGCGGGTATAATTTATCTCATTTTTGACAGCACATGGGTAAGTCCAACTCGGGTGGTGCCAAAGAAGTCAGGCATAACAGTAGTGTAAAACTCAACAGGTGAGCTAATTCCACAACGCACAACCATGGGATGGCGTGTGTGTATTGATTATAGAAATCTCAATCTGAATACCAAGAAAGATCATTTTCCACTACCATTCATTGATCAAATCCTGGAAAGATTAGCTGGGCAAAGCTATTATTGCTTTCTGGATGGGTATTCCAGCTACAATCAGGTGGCAATTGACCCTGTTGATCAGGAAAAAACCACATTTACTTGTCTGTATGGCATGTTTGCTTATAGACGGATGTCGTTTGGTTTATGTAATGCGTCAGTAACATTCCAACGGTGTATGATGTCTATATTCTCTGACATGGTAGAGAAATTTCTTGAAGTATTCATGGATGATTATTCAGTTTTTGGGAAAACCTTTGAAGACTGTTTGAGACATCTAGAAATGGTACTTAAGAGATACAAGGAGACAAATCTGATCATAAGTTGGGAAAAAATCCATTTCATGGTTCAAGAGGGGATAGTACTAGGCCATATTGTATCGAAGCGAGGGATAGAGGTCGATAAAGCAAAAGTGGAGTTAATTTCAAAGCTGCCTCCTCCCATATCTGTTAAGCAGATATGCTTTTTTCTGAGCCATGCCGGGTTTTACCGAAGGTTTATCAAAGATTTCAGCAAAATCGTCCGGCCGCTATACAACTTATTGGCTAAGGACGCTACTTTCATTTTTGACGAAGAGTGCCTTCACGCCTTTGAGGAGCTGTGTGCTCAACTATCATCAACCCTGATTATTCATCCACCAGACTGGTATCTACTATTTGAGCTCATGTGTGATGCATCTGACTACGCCATAGGAGCTGTGTTGGGTCAGAGAAAAGAAAAGTTGCCATATGATATTTACTATGCCAGTAAGACTCTGAATGATGCTCAGATAAACTACACAACTACCGAAAAGGAGTTACTGGCAGTTGTCTTCGCCTTGGATAAATTCCGATCATATTTATTAGGCACCAAGGTTGTCGTTTACTCGGATCATGCCACTCTGAGGCATTTGCTAATAAAGAAAGATTTTAAGCCCCGACTGATTTGGTGGATTCTATTGTTGGAAGAATTCAACCTGGAAATCAAAGATAAAAAGGGTTCAGAAAATATTGTTGCGGATCATTTATCAAGGATTATTGTCGAGTCCACAAAGGAAATTACTCATCTTGAGGATTCTTTCCCGAATGAACATTTGTTCAGTGTGACTATGGTGGAACAAATACCGTGGTATGCTGACATTGTCAATTATAAAGCCACAGGTCGAATCCCAAAAGGATGGTCTAAGAATAAGAAAGACCGATTCTTCAGCCAAGTCAAATTTTATATTTGGGATAATCCGCGTTTATACAAGTATTGCTCTGATCAGATTATCAGGAAATGTGTCTCCGAAAGTGAGGTGCAAAGCATACTTACCTTTTATCACACACTAGAGTGTGGAGGGCATTTCAGAGCTCAAAAGACAACCCATAAGGTGCTGCAAAGTGGATTTTACTGGCCGTCCATATTCAAGGAAACAGTTGAATTTGGCAAAGTGTGCCTACGGTGTCAAAATCTTGGATCCATATCTCGAAGAGACATGATGCCTTTAACCCCGATTCTGATTGTAGAATTGTTTGATGTGTGGGGTATTAATTTCATGGGACCGTTTCCAAAAGCAGATAAGGAGTATATACTTATGGGGGTTGATTATGTTTCGAAATGGGTAGAAGCAATAGCCACCAAACGTGTTGATCATGACGTGGTGGAAGAATTTATAAAATCGAACATTTTCTCATGATTTAGTATGCCAAGAGTTCTGATTAGTGATGGTGGAAGCCATTTTGACAACCAGTATTTTTCCACTTTGTGTTAGATATACGGTGTCACTAATAGAATTGGTACGCCATATCACCCCCAATCACAAGGTCAAGTAGAGGTTTCTAATAGGGAGATTAAAAATATTTTGAAGAAAATAGTGCATCCGGATTTGAAGGATTGGTCGCGAAGGCTAAATGGTGCACTTTGGGCGTACAAAATTGCGTTTAAGAGAACAATTGGTATGTCGCCATATCGTCTTGTGTATGGTAAAATGTGCCATCTCCCTGTAGAGCTGGAACACCGAGCATATTGAGTTGTTCAAAGATTGAATTTTGATATAAAGAAAGCCAGTGCGTAGCGGAAACTCCAACTGCAAGAGCTTGAGGTGTTAAGAAATGATGCATATGAAAATTCTCAGATTTATAAGGCTCGAACAAAAGCATTCCATGATAAGCACATCAGAAAGAAAAAATTTGAGCCCGGTCAAAAGGTTTGGTTGTTTAATTCGAGACTCAAGTTATTTCCTGGTAAGCTTCAGACAAGATAGGATGGGCCATACAATATTACAAAGGTTTTCCCCCATGGAGCAGTGGAGCTCGATGATCCTGACAATGGAAAGACGTTTGTCGTGAATGGGCAGAGATTGAAGCATTATATAGAGGTTCGACCAGTTGAGTGTGTGGTAGAAATGATCGATTTAACTAAACCACCACCCGACCTGGATAAACTTGATCCAGAGTATTGAGAAGCGACTACGTCGTACCAATGATGTTAAACATTGGTACAAGGTAGAGAAAAGTAGCTCTGATGCCTAGTTTGTATTTGTAGATGGTAATTTAGTTATTTCGGCATTTAAGATCAAGTCCGTAAAATCGAGTTGTGAGGCCATCATCATTTAAGTATGGAGTGTATATGGGGCCTAGAAATCATTTAAGAAGTGTGGAGTTGAAAACGGGATGAGATGATAAAGAAGAGAGAAAAAATCAATATTTGGGCTAGGGGCCTACGCTTAAAGCGTAGGCCAAGCTATGCTTCAAGCGTAGCTGCGCAGGCTTGTTATAAACAGGACACGATAGTGTTCCCTCCTTTATTTCATTCAAACTCTATTTTCTCTCTCAATTCTCCACTATTTTTTGAGAGGTTTGATCCTAATATTTACCCATTAAATTCCTCATCATTCATTGCCAATGGATCGTCAGAATAGTTTGTGATTTTACCGAATTCGCGTGAAGAACTCGAAAAGTCACCGAAATTCAATTTTTGGAAATCCATCGTTTCTCTCGATTCAGTGAGTTTTGTTCCATTATTTTGATTTCATATAACTTATTTAACTATTCTAAACTAGTATTAACGAACAAGCCCGATTAAAATCATGTTTTGATCCGTTTTCTAAAAGTTGAGTTTTTCGACTTTAGAATCAGATTAAATATTGAATTTTTGGGATGACAGCTTGTTTAATCATCATATTGGATATATTTAGATATAGTTTGAGTTTGATTCGGTGTCTAGTTAGTTATCGCTTACTTTTCAAAAATTCCCTATTGTAGGCATGGCACGGACCAAGATATCGGCGAGGCGAGTGGCTCAGGCTGCCGTTACGGCTGATCCACCAGTACGACGGAGGTTGAGGTCATCATCACCTGCACCATCACCTATCCGCCGCCTTAGCACACGTTCCAAGAGGCCACAGTATGTCGATTCAACATCCTCATCTTCCTCGTCATTTGAGGTAGAGGAGCCAGAGAGCTCGACACAGGGGCGCGACATCTTATTACCACATGGTCGCTTGGTGGTTGAGCCAGTTGTTCCACAGGCACCATCACCGCCACCTATGTTAGAGCAGTAGGCCTAGCAGATGGATGAGGATATAGAGGATGATCATGTTCGGTAAGGGGATGACGTTGATGTGGGCGATGGGGATGATAGGACTGATGAGAAGGTGTCGAAGCTACCAGTAAAGGGTGATCCTGGAGTTTTGACCACATTTTTGTCGGCACCCCGAACAACATCAGTCGAGCGTTTACTAGAATGGGATCTCCAAAAGGGCTTTCAGTAGGAGAGGACATACCTATTGAAGATATTCGAGGATTTACAGCCAGTGCTAGCCTGGACGATTGGCTGATTGAGGGCCAAACTTCTTTTGCCTATTCTAGTCCCGGATACCCCGCACATATGCGAGGATATGATTTGGGAGTTTTGGTTGCACATGTGTCACTTCAGCAGGGGGAAGAGACAACTGACAATGGTTCATGGTACAGAGATAGAGATTACCCCCCAGACTATTGCTAAGGATTGGGGTATTCCGAACGAGTGTCCGCCCGATTTGGCTGTTGAGTTTCCCCCTATGCCTAAGGCACTACCGTCTATTTCTGATTTGGTTGTACTATAGACTGTCGGGCAGTGGGTCGATGAGCATCAGAACTATATAAAGAAGATGGATTATCATCCTATGCTATGGTTCTGGGATGTGATAGTTCAATCTCAGATTCTGCCACACAGCCACATTACTATGTGCTATGCATTATTCCCAGCTCTCCACTACGCATTTGAGTTCGAGAGGTGGATTTCTATTCCACTAGTTTTGTGGGGAAGCCTATATGCACACTATGTTCATCTGCGCAAGGTGTCCAAGGTTAAGCTGCGTAGATTTCAGATTCGATTCCCGTGCCTAGTGATAAAGATTATGATGGATGTCAGGATTGAGATAGATGTGGCTAAGCGCAATAGATATAAGGATGGTACTACGTACGCTAGAGGGATGTGGACTAATGTTTGGACTAGGGTGTATGCAAATGATATTATGCGATGCCAACCAGTATTCGGTGTAGTACAGGCACGAGATGTGCAGGCTCAGGCTAATGATGCAGGCCAGGGTGATACCGGCATAACAGAGGATGATGCCGATATGGCTCATAAGGCACAGATGTCAGCTGCTGCTGAGGAGGTCGTGATGCCAGAGACACCTATGGGTGGTACTGTTACTCTGTCTTAGCTTAGTGTTAGTTAGGTTTTTGTTATATTTTTATTTTTATTTCACATTAGAGATAATTTGTCGAGCGGATAGTTTCATATAGGGCTGATGTGACCGCTTGAACGATTATCTTCTAAATGTTCTTGATATTTTTGTAGTTTATAAAATTGCAGTTTTCATGATTCAATCAAATTATTTGATATATCCCCGGAATTTCACGATTATTTTGCGTGTGCGGTTAGCTTGTATTGTTTCAAAATTTTATCTCGCATTATGAGGACATTTGTGTGTTCAAGTTTGGGGGTGTATTGGTGGTAGGTTGATTGTCATAATTGATTGTTGTAAGACAAGTTTTTAAAAAAAAAAAATTTTTAAATTATTATTTTCTCAGGCCTAATCCTACGCTTAAAGCGTAGGCTACCCTACACTTTTCAGTGAAGGAGTTTTAAAATTTTGAAAATTTGACCCGTTTTTGGGGTATTTTGGCTCGGTTTGTACTTATACTTGTATTATGATTTGTTTAAGTTATTTTTAGGATTTTGTGTATAATATTTGTAGAATTTTTAGAGTAATCCTAATCTGACAAGAAGACGGACTGCAAATATAAGTTGGAGTTGGATTAGTTATTATTTCCCCTTTCCTAGTCAGTTAAAGGTTTTAAATTATTTTTCTCTTCTAATTCTACTATATCCATCTATAAATACATCCATAGGGTAGACACAATTCACAATTCACAATTCTCAAGGAGTGAGCATTAGATTAGATATTCTTCTTCTATTCTTCTTTTATTCTTTATATTTCGAGGAGGGTTAGTATGGATAATGCTAATGAAGATTATTCTGACCTAGAGGAATTCATATAAGGTACGAAACCATATGTGGTTATGAAGAGCACGAATAAATGAGCTACAAGTCAGAATGGAAGCCAAACCACACCAAAATCATTTTTGTAGTGTCGGTTGCAATTTGAAGAGATATTTCATCCGGAGAGGATGAATCGAGTATTAGTTGCGTCCGGAAGGAAAATCCTTCGAGAACAAGGATTGAAGAGTTTAGAAAAACCGGCGGGTGAAAAGGTGTATCTGGGCTTGGTCCGAAAATTCTATGAAAATATGATACTTTTGGGATCACCAGGATTTGAGGTGATAAAGGCTAATGTGACTCAGTAGAGTGCTCTTGTGGTGATTGGAATAAGAAGTATTGCCAATGCGTGGAATATACCAATCGGTACTTCGGCAAACTTACAAGGAATATTAAATGAACATCCTATAGTATGGCCACATAAGGATGAGGAGATGGTTCAGGAATTGTGTGCAGTATCAGATTCGAGAGATAGGACGTGTGATAATTGGTGGTTGAAGTCGGATCTGCTTTATTTGGATTGTGTCATTTCAGCTCAACTTCGGCCCAATAATCGAACTGGTACAAGAGATCACACTATGCTTAGAACTTTGTATGCCCTAACTCATGGGTATGATGTATGTGTTCCAACATTGATTATGGTTGAGATGTCGTTTTCCCGAGCAATTGTGAGTAGAGAATGGGCGGGAGCTGATAAATTTGAATATTATCTTCCATACTCATTTTTACTATCAAAGATCATTACTGAGCAATTGGGTGATAGGATGAAAGAGCTGGATGAGATGCGGTGGACAATTATGAAAATATATCCGGAGAAAGATTTAGAGAAGTTGAAAGAAACTGCAGATTGCCGGATATAGTTGAAAAGTGTCATGTCAAGTGATGAAGAGGAAAAGGCGGACTAAGATTTTAGTTTAGGATTTTTAGGTTATTTTATTTGTAGGGATGGTAGACCCTTAAGGCCACATCTTTGTTTCTTTCAATTTTATTTTATTTTAGGATTGTAGGCCCTTAAGGCCAAATCAATTTTTTTTTCTTTTATTATTTTTGAAAAATTAAATTAAAAAAAAAAATCTTTGATTCCTTGAAAACATGTGTCAATTTTTGAATATTTATGATGAAATTTATTTTCCCTTGCTATGATTGGGTATTTGTGTTTTGTTGATAATATCTACAAGTGATCCAAATCAAGTTTGGGGGAGGGAATTCATGATTTGCTTCGGAATCTAGAATTGAGCTTCAAGGGTAACTGTATTTGTTCTCCTATTTTAATTTTGACTATGAGGACATGACCTGATTTAAGTTTGGGGTGAGGGTATAGTATTACAAGGAATAAAGATTTTCGGTTCGAAAAAAAAAATTGGAACAGTTCTTTGTCTTCATGCATGACTGTTTTACATTACAATTTGATTGAGTTTTTGTATATGATGCATGAGTAGTATGTAATGTGATATTCTCATTCATGAGAGTAATGATTAGATCAAGTGAGTAAAGTGATGTGGTTTTACATGGGTGAGTGAATAAGTGAAATTGAAATTAAGAAAGACAACTTTGACCTATAAGCACAAACACACATTCACTATGAGAAATAGGTTTATTTTTTACTATGTAGTTGAAAAATAATTTTGTCGTAATAAAAGGGGAGAGGGGAAGATGTTTCGGTTGAAATGAAGAAAATTGAAAAAATAATTGAGAAAATAAAATGCGAAAAATAGTTCTTTGATCTGAGTAACCGGGCCTTAGTATCACCAATATCATTGTTCGTGTTTAAAGGGGAGAAGACTGATGAGCATAAATCTCATGGAAGAAGCTCGGGCCCAATTGGTTGGGATTAAAAATCCTCGCTGGAAAGTCTGGAGATTCAGAGAAACAAAAAGGGATGAAAAGTGGAAAGTTGAAAAGTTACGTTTTGATGAAAAATGGAAAAGTTTGATCAATGAAGTAGGAGAAGAGAAACTGAAATATTGTAGTTGAATGTTCACAAAATCACGGAAGGTTGTCTGGATTTTAAGTAGAAAGTAGCAAAATCATTCACTATTAGTGAGAACCATTCATGACACGAAGCTTGATATAATTGTTGTTTAGTAGTGAGTGGGAGTATTTGCATCCATACTGACTTTTGCATTGTATCATGACTTAATTAAACTTGTGTGTGAATTCATGAATGCATGACTATAGAGAACTGAGATGTTTGTAGGTACACTGGAAACCTTCGCGAGACTTCACTTGTCCACTAGAGGTAACCTAGGGGTTTAAAAGGTTTGTTACACGTACTAAGTGTAATCGATAACCCTCACGAAAGCAAGGGATTAGGTTAGAGTAATTAGATTAGGTTAGAGTAGTTAGAGTAAAAAGATCATCAAAAGAAAAGTTTTCTGAGTTTATTACTAAGGGACTAGCAATATGTAAGTTTGGGATCTGATAGGTGTCAAATATTAGTGATTTTGACCCCTTAACTTACTATTGTTACGTTCTTTAATTCCATTATTTGGTATTTTTATGTTGTTTGCATGTTAAGGCATGTTTCAGGAGCTTAATGAAGAAATGGAGCTAACTTCGGTGAATTAACTGAAGAATGTGTTCTTTCTATGCAAGAGGAGAGTCAAAGAGGCAGTCCGAGACAAAAATGGCTCCCGGAAGGCAAACACAGCATTTTCAGAAGCCGTCATCTTCAGGAAAAAGTATCGTGGGTTCGAGACGAACGTTTTGGCACATTTACGGAGAAAAGTGGTTTTCCATAAAAACCCTACGCTTGTGCCTACGCTTCCAGTACCAAAAAGTGGCTAGAATTACAAAATCTATGCTTGGACCTACGCTTGAAGCGTAGCCTCCAAGCGTAAGTGCGGAAACTTTGAGGATTTTTGCGTGATTTTTCCTATTTAACCCTGAGCTTAATTAGAAAATGTCCCCACGACTCCAGACCTCTATATACATGTATATACACTTATATTTAGGGTTTTGATGAGTTTTGAGAGTGAAAAGACTAAAAAGGACCTCTCTATTCCATTGCCTATATATACAAGACCATACATCAGACAAGATATATATGATATTCTGGGTACTGATATATGGGTTGAGTTGGAGAGTTCTGTGAGAAATTCATTCAAGAGGTTCATTCATTCAGACTTACTGCTGTTGAGAGCCATATTCAAACCTAGAGATCCGAAGAAGAAGATTATGGAGAAAGTTTCTACATCAACGATGCAGTCACCTTCTACCATGGCCAACTAACTAGGTATCTAGGGTTTTCTAGCAAAACCCTAGCCAGGTAATGTAGTTCTTTTATTATTTTTAACTGTAAACGAGGGGAAACTGTGACCATATTGTGATGATTGTAGTAGTTAAGATACCGTACTGATTTGCAATATAAAATTCTATATTTGTTCTAAATTCTTGTCTTAGATGAAATAAATATATTATTTTGCACAATTATGATTATTCAATATGGGCTGGAACTCGGATGCTTAATCATGGTTTTCTACACAATGGTGCTAATGAAACTTGAAACCCTAAGTTGACATAGGTCGTGCCTTGGGGATTTAATATAGACATGCTTTAGTTTATTTTCATGCATTAGGGGTAGACTAGAGTAATATAATTGGAATGTACTAGTTAGGTCAGTCATGAGATAGGTTGTCGCGATCCGGTTGATGGTACTTATTTTTGGGGTTGTATTTAGCTATATGCGATATGACCTGATTCACAGTTATGGATCACCCTCTTACAGTTGAAACAGTAATGAACTATATTATGCGGTTAGTGATGGAGTGATGAAAATCCTAGTTTTCTCTCTCATCTGAATCACAACCAATTTACTTCTTTTTAGATAATTATTAGTTAAAATGGATAATTTAGTCTTTCGACCACCCAAAGCAAACAATTTTCAGAAATATAATTTAATATTTTTGAATTGCTAAAGTGAACAATCTCAGTCTCTGTAGGATCGATATCCCTTACTCAAACCATTTTGCTATTTTACAATTGATACGTGCGCTTGCGTAAGGTAAAACCTAAAGTCGTTAAGGTGTTGTTTTTAACCATTTATTCTTATACACCTGACGCCACATCATTAGTAGGAGTAGTTTAGAATAGATGCATGTACTAGTTATGCTTGATTAGAGATGATATGTGCCAATGATGGATGAATTATTCCTTTTTTGGGATTAGGGTTTGCCAATGTCTGCGACTCTATATCTGATTCACATATAATGGACTGCCCTTTACAATTAAATGATTTAGAGAATATATTAATTGGTTAGTGGTGGAGTTAGAAATACCCTAAATCTTTATCTCCATTGTTCACAATCCAAAACAATTATCTCTCATATTTATTTTATGTTTATTAGTTATAGAAAACAAAACAAACAAACTATCTTTAATAATTTAGTTAGAAGTAATTATAAAGAGTTGAAGAATCATTAGTCTCTGTGGAGTCGATATACCCTATCTCATTGGTACTATACTATAATTGATTCATGCACTTGCGATAGGGAAAACTAGGTCAACTTTAAAGGTTTATCTACACACACTATTATTATCATTATTATTTATCATCCCTTCCTAATAGGTCAAACTAATCAAGGTCTAACCGCCCGATCTTCCTTGCATCTCTTAAGTATCAGTTCTAGATGTTTTAAATAGTCTTCAAAGGATACCCCAAAAACTGAGAAGTCATCCATGAACACTTCAATAAATTTCTCTACCATGTCAAATAAGATAGATATCATACATTTGGAATGTTGCTGACGCATTACATAAACCGAAAGGCATCCGTCTATACGCAAATGTGTCATACGGACAAGTAAAAGTGGTTTTCTCTTGATCAACAGGATCAATCGCCACTTGATTGTAGCCGGAATATCCATCCAGAAAGCTGTAGTAGCTTTGCCCGGCTAACCTCTCCAGGATCTGATCAATGAATGGCAACGGGAAATGATCATTCCTGGTGTTCAGGTTGAGCTTCCTGTAATCAATACACACACGCCATCCTGTGGTCATGCGCTATGGAATTAGCTCACCTTTTGAGTTTAGCACCACTGTGATGCCCGACTTCTTCGGCACCACCTGAGTTGGACTTACCCATGTGCTATCAAAAATGGGGTAGATGATACCCGCATCTAACAATTTTACCACTTCTTTCATCACCACATCTTTCATATTTGGATTCAGCCTTCATTACATTTCTCTTCATGGTTTTGCATCCTCCTCAAGATGTATGTGATGCATGTAAATCGAGGGGTCTATGCATTTCAAGTCAACAATACTCCATCTTATTGCCTCTTTGTTCTCACTCCAGACTTCGACCAGACTCGATTCCTGCTTTTCTATCAGTTTTGAAGAGATAATCACTGAAAGAGTCTCATGGGGTCCCAAGAAAACATATTTCAGTTTTTCAGGCAGTTCCTTGAGTTCCAAGGTAGTAGGAGTAGTTAAGGATGGAATTGGTGGAGTATTTGAAACTATCGAAAGTGGTTTAACTGGCTCCCGCCATGGTTGAGTGTATAATCCAGTCTCCGTCTCATCCACCTCTTCATTTTGCAGCTTCCAATGTGACTCCCAATCAGCCACTTTCTCATCTGACCATTCTCTAGTCATAAATGACTCTAGCTCATCCTTCTCCAGGATTTGAGTCACAAAATATGCTATGATATCATCTATTTCATCGCACTCATTAATCTGGAAACATTCCCTCGATTCAGGAAATTGGTGGCTTCCTTAAAACACATTCATCCTAACCTTTATATTTCCAAACGTCAGATCCATGGCTCCGATTTTGCAGTTAATGCATGCATTCGCTGTGGCCAAGAATGGTCTTCCTAATATCACCGGAATGTGTTTCTTTGAGTCAGGGACAGGTTCTATATCCAGGACTACAAAATCAACCAGAAAATAAAACTTGCCCACTTGAACAATGACATCTTCAAGAACTCTTCTTGCATGTTTGACTAATAGATCAGCAAATTGAAATACGACCTCAGTGGGACTGAGCTCACCCAACCCTAATTGTTGGTAGACTGAAAAAGGAAGCAAGTTAATACTCACACCTAGATCAAGAATAACTCTATTAATTTTCTGGTCACCAATGACACATGGAATAGTGGGAGCACCGGGATCTTTCCTCTTAGGTGGAGTATCGCTTAAAAGCAATGAACTCACTTACTTAGTCAAGAGTATATTTATTGGATTCTTCGCTCTGCTCTTTCACTTCTGGGTGCAAAGATCTTTGAAAAACTTAGTGTAAGGCGGTATCTGAGCGATTACATCTAAGAGAGGTAAATTAATCTTGATTTGTCAGAATGTTTCCAACATATCAGATTCTTCCAGCTTCCCGTACTTGGCCGGCTCTCTAAGACGCTGAGGAAATAGCGCTGCCTCTTCGTAAATTGCCCTGTCTGACCCTTCAAGTAATGTCTGATCGATATTGTCTTCCACTGATGGTTGATCCTTCTTGACTATTTCAGCCTCATTTCTTTGCTCTTCTTCAGCTTCTTTCTTTTGTGCTTGTTCGACTTCGTTTCTTTTCTGCAACCTCTCTTCATGTTCCTCCTCAACTCTACTCTCCACTTCCCTTCCACTTCTCAGAGTCGTGATTGCTTGAACCGTCTAATTAGGTTCATTGATAAATGATCCGAGCTCCAGTGCTTGTTATGGGCTTGGGTTAGCGACCTGCTGACTAGGCAATCTTCCTGGATCTTTTACATTCCTCTCATTAGCCATTGGCTTATCTGCATATGCAGTTGCGCCAATGATTGGGTATGAATGCCTAGCTTGTTATGAATGTCCAGTATAACTTGCTCTAACCTATTAGTCTGGAAATCGGGTGGAGGAGTTTGGCTTCTTTGAGGCTGGGTTTGGTAGTTATATGGTTGCACAACCTGATTATTATTGAATGGATGAAGATCTTGGGAATTATTGAATCGCTGAAGAGCATGGGAATTATTGAATGATTGGAGAGCTTGGGAATTATTGGATGTTCTGGGTTGGTAATTGGACTGAAAATTTCTAGCCATGATTGTTGGTTGTGAGTCGAATGATTGTTGACTCTGTTGGAACCTTGGTTGTTGGTTGTATGATTGTTGTCTCTAAGTGAACCTTGGTTGTGGGTTATATGACTATTGTCTGTCTGTGAACCTTGACTGTTGATTGGATGATTGTCCTTGTTGGGGCCTTGATGGTGGATTCTCCACATTTATAGATTTATAGGACATGAGTGGATGATTTCTGGAATTTGAGGTGTATGAATTGGTGAAAAGAGCATTATTGGAATAGTTCCACGATGCATTGGCATCAGCAGCCATTATCTATGACACTCATTTTGAGAGTACTCAGCTTCTACTTCAAACATCTCTCTCGGAGGGGAATGACTTCGTTGCATAAACTTTTCAATTCTCTCTAATTTTTCCCAAAAACAATGACATGGTATCTCTCACATCATCATGCTCTACAACATAAGATTTCTCAGATCTCCTATCCTGTTGTCCACCTCTAGACCTCAACTCAGATTGGTATTGAATTGTGTTTTCACTAATATTATCAAATATCTCCAAAAGTTCTTTAGCTAGCATCAAGATAAACTGACATTGTGTTGCCGCATCTATCAAAGTCTTATACGCCTCTCCAAGTCCCATGTAGAATTTTAGCAATATCCTATTCAGAAAACCTATGGTGGGGACACTTATATAAAATTTCATTATATATCCCCCAAACATCATGAAAATGTTTATCAGGTAACTGCCTAAAGCTTTTGATTGCATCTTGTGCTTTATAGGTCTTTCCTATGGGATAATGTTTTTCAATGAATTCTTTCTTAAGGGCTTCCCAATCAATTTTAATTTCTTTTGCTAATTTGATGTATCATCTTTTAGCTCTTTCTTTCAATGACCAAGGGAATAATCTCACTCGCAAGTCATTTTTGGACAGATTGTCATACCTAACAATAGAGGCTACCTCTAGGAAATCATTGATGTGCTAATATGGGTCCTCTATTCTAAGACCTAAAAACTTTGGAAGCATATTAATCATGCTTGTCTTGATCTCGAAGTGCTTCGCTCCTTCTTCCTCTAGAAAATCAGCATAGGAGTCGTATGCATCGGGCGCGTAATATCCTTTCAGTAATGTCTCTGGTGCCATTAGCGGATTGGCTTTTTGGTCAGCCATTGCTTATTCTTTCGATTGACGTTGTCGCTCTTCAATAGCTCGACGTAAACGACAGAGAGTCTTTTCAATCTTAGGATCGTACTCGATTAACGTAGTGCTAAAATTAGAACGGGTCGATCTATTGGTCATACGCTACTCAAACGACTATTTTTTTTCTTTTCTTTTTGAAATTTTGTGAAATAAAAATTAACTAAATTAAGTATTTCTAAATTAATTTAACTATGAATGGAAAATCAAGATAGAATTAAATGCAAAAATAAGGTAACACTAAAACTCATAAAAGTTCCAGACGCAACTTCAGAAACTCTGCTTTTCTCT